>CM055403.1:159808715-159835781 GCA_029228625.1 Pseudolycoriella hygida | reverse complement strand
GGCGATAAACATTTTCGTCGAAAAAGTTTTCCGGCGAAAAAAATTTTCGTTGAAAAAAAAATTCCTCTGACACGAAACATCTACAAACAAAAAAAAATTATATAAAAATCAATTTTCCCCCTAAATCCGTCCCACACCACCGTCGGCCATTTTATTGGTCACCCTGACACACTACACACCCAATCCATCAACGTTTCCTTTGACACCAAGCATCTATCTCCATCCTAACAAAGTCCAAAAATTTTGCTCATATTTGACCCATACTTTGAATACACTCACACACACATAAAAAACGTTCTTTCATATGGACTTTATATGGCGCCTTCTAAGAGCCCTAGCGCCCAAACGAGGCCAGTTCCTCCCCTTATGGCGTAGAATGCTCACCCAAAGGTCCCCGCAAAATTTCAAGAAAAGTTATCGAGCCGTTTTCGAGCACGAGCCAAAAAAGTCGGTTTTCATACAAATGGCTCTGGAACTAACTAACCCACTAACTGGGATGTTTACATTAACTTTGGTTTCTCTGGTTTCGCAGGGTCCACTGTAATTAGAAACTCGATAGCGTAGTGGTTAACACGTCTGCTTGCTACTATGAGATCGAGTTGCCAGTGCGTTGGTTCGAAACTCAGCCGCACATAGATTTGTTCCGATTGTTAGATTTGTAAACAAAACAAAGCTAATTGGTTCAAGTCATGTGAAGTTGAGTGTAGCGCCATCGTACGGCTTACCGGTGAAAGGCATTGTTGGGAGGTGCAGGTATTCTACTCCTACTAGTTTCGTTCCTAGTACATCTCATGGATGGCACTGGGTTTGTCGCACAGCTTACCACTGGCACAGTAAAAACTTTCCGGTAATGAAAGGATCTCAAATAGTAGAACCACAAAAAGTAGCGAAACTAGTAAATAATGATCTAGCTCCTAACCCTTTAAGGCAGATTATTATTATTATTACTGTAATTAGAGCCGTGCGCCGGCCTTTCGTCGCCTCGGTCTTCAAGACAGTCTCTAGCCTTAGGACTACATCCTACACTTATCCAATATTCAGCAAAAATGTAGAGGAAAGTTGTATCTAATCGGCTCTCAAAGACAATTTTGCTCGCAAATGTCACTGGAACAAATTATCTAAGTTGCGCCGACTGTCTCGAATTCCCAGCCGACGAAACGCCGGCGGGCGCACGGCTCTAGCTGTGGTATACTATTACTTAGAGTTCCTACTTTTTCATGACGTTTCGTAAAAGGAAAAGGACGGGAGGAATTAATATTATTCAAAAATTTATTTTCATCTCTCCAACAACGAAAATCGTAATTTTTACAATTGTATGACATAAAACAAACATTACTCGTCTGGTATAGATGACGTACGAGAAAAGTTTGATGTAAGTAAACAGACACAATTGCAAAAAACGTTATTTCTACCTCTGTCAGTATGATGGTATTTCCTAACATTCGATGTGTTGCCAAACGAGCGTAGCGTGTGAGAAAATACCTTCATACCTACCTTGGTAGAAAAATTACTATTTCACTTCTCAAATGGGAGCCGAAAACATCTCATTTAACAAAGAGAACCGAAAATATTTTTGGTTCTCAAAAGAGAGCAGAATGTAACTGATGTACACAACATGGCGTTTCTAATTGAAAATTTTTGTTTTTGAAGTGAAAAGTACGATTTTCGCTGATTTCGTGAAAAATGTGATACAAGGTAGCGCACAGGTTTGAATTTGTATACTTTCATCCCTTGTGATCCAAATAACTATTACGGATCTATTCACCACATACCGTTTCTCCACGCGTTCAACACAATATAAGCTTCTCTTCCATTATTTTTGTCAAAATATATCGAATTTCATTATGAACAGAAGCAAATACCCGTACGTATCAGAATAGATGTGGCAAACAGAATAGATGTTGCAGAAAACCTCGAACGTATCTAAATAAAAATAAGCAAGCGATACAATATTTTATGCTCTTCTTGAACTGCAAGAATTTAAAAGATCCACAGAAGTTATCCAAGGGAATATCAAAAGCTCTACCGGAGTGAGTCTGAGACCATTGATTTCGTTGGCCGAAATGTTCTACCCTGCACCATATCACAAATAGAACCAACGTAGTTTCTCCAAAAAATCCTGAAACTACTCTCTCATCAACTTTGCCTTTGGAAGCAACTCTCTAATTGCCATAGTTCAAGCAATATTAGTCATCCTTCCCAATTCTTAAAGTGGTCATATCCCAGGATTAAGCCATTTTTCCCTAAAACCCTGAAACATGTGCTCTCCAAAATTTTATTCTCTACAACTTCTCCTCTGAAAGCAGCTTTCTAACTGCCCTTGTTCTAGAGATATGAGGCATCGCTATCAATTCTACAAGCGGTTATATATGGTTATATCCCAGGATTGAGAAGGTTTTTCCTACAACCTTGAAACATGTATTCCCTAAAATTTTATTCTCTACAACTTTGCCTTTGGAAGGAACTTTCTTACTGCCATAGTTTTGGAGATATAAGCCATCCCTCCCGATTCTAGAAGTGGTTAAATCAAGGGAAAAGGTAATTTTTCCCTCAAACCCTCAAACAAGTATTCTCTTAAATTTTATTCTCTAAAACTTTGCCTTTGGAAGCAACTTTCTCACTGCCATAATTCTAGAGATATGAGCTATCCGTCACAATTCAAGAAGTTGTCATAGCCCAGGATTTGGTCATTTTCCCTAAAACCCTGAAACACGGGTTCTTTAAAATTCTATTCTCTACAACTTTGCCTTTGGAAGCAACTTTCTAACTTCCATAGTTCTAGAGATATGGGTCATTCCTCCTAATTCTAGAAGTGGTCATATCCCAAGATAACGGCATTTTTACCGAAAACCCTGAAACACGTGGTCACTAAAATGTTATTCTCTACAACTTTGCCCTTTGAAGCAATTTTCTATCTCTCATAGTTCTGGAGATTCAGGTCATCCCGCTCAATTCTAGAAGTGTTTATATTCCAGGATTGGGCTTTTTTTCCTAGAACCTTGGAACACGTGCTCCCCAAAATTTTATTCTCTACAACTTTGCCTTTGACAGTGAATCTCCATTTTGTATAGTTGAGCAAGTATAAACGAAAAACCGTCTGCTTTTGTATGTGGCCGAAAAACTCAATTTCGTCCATTCCATTGATCCCGGTACCTAGACCACCGACCGATTTGCACAAAAAAAGATTTTCCAGTTACGAAAAGACTGGAAAGTATTTAAGTAAATGTTGCGTTCACAGTAGACTGTATTGGAAATTGCCCGTAGGGCAATTTTGAAAAACCCGTCCGAAGTAACGGTGTAAAAAAATTCTCCGAACGCACAAAATTGACCTCCAAATAGAGAAAAATGTTCTCCTCAATTTTGTCTACAACATAGCAAAAAACTATTTTTTGGGCTAGGGCCGACCTTAGTACTGACCTAGGGCCTTAAATAGAGGCCTCGGATACATTCTTCCATAGACAAAAATGTTTCCCTCAATTTGCTCTGCAACATAGTAAAAAACATTTTTTTATGTTAGAGCCGACCTTAGGACTGACATGAGGCCCACCTGAGCCCTAAGCACAGGCAAAAATTCTTCTATAAATTGTCAGCCGTGCCGAGATCTTTCAAACAAAAAAAGTTTTTGAAAATCGGAAGAGATTTACTCGAGTTATGTACAAAAAACACGTAGGGCCCTAACAAAGACTCTTTTTTAGTGCCCTAGCTAAGTCCAAAGACTCACATCGAAAAATGTTTCTTCCACAAATTGTCGGTCATGCCCAGATCTTTCAAACAAAAAAAATTTATGAAAATCAGAAAAGATTTACTCGAGTTATGTGCAAACGACCAAAAACCACTTAAACGGCCCTAGCTCGGCGGCTCTTGGGCCGACAGTGCCCAGATTCAATACCATAAAATATTTTTCGACTACCTCTCAGGAAAAAAAAAGTTTTTGAAAATCGGTCAAAATTTACTCAAGTTATCGTGTTGACGGACAGACAGACAGATCGACAGCAGACAAACAGACAGACAGACCGACAGACAGACAGACCGACAGACAGACAGACCGATAGACAGACAGACCGACAGACAGACAGACCGACAGACGGACATTGTTTTTTTCGCTGATTTGTCATCTGGAGGCAACAAAAAAAGGTTCCTTCTTACTCCCGGGCTCGAATTCGCAATGTAACAAACGTGGTAGTAAACGCATCAGACCTACGTACTTCGTACGGGTCTAAAAAGTGAAGACGGACGGCGACCGTAATTTTTTTTGCTAATTGATCATCTCAAGACGATGACACACTATAAATGGGTCAATCAGACTACGCAATTTTGTACAGTCGAAATTCTTTTTTTATTGAAAAAAATTAAATAATAAATTTGAAACAGTTTTAGCTTACCGCCTTTCACTTCACTGTAACCTTCCGTATGTTTTTAGGCTTAAGAGGCATTTTGAATCAATTGAAATTTCTAGGAGACACCTTTCGATAGATGAGGAGAAAATAAAAACGAAAAACTTACTTATTTGCATAGAGACTCACCTCACACACCTCGTCACATACTCATCCACTTTCACATTACATTATATGTGGATCAGTATCAACTGCTGAAACGGATAACAACAACGCTACACATACCTGCAGTATTTGTGAAGCCAAGCTGTCAATTCTCGAATTAAAAAAATCTGCAAGGGAATACCCTTGATGTCACAATCTGTGTTACGGTATCCGCATAACCTTCTTCAAAATTACTCATTTACGAAACCGCACAACACACACACACGGTAGATAGATCTATCCACATTCAGAAATCCTCAATAATTCGTCCCTTAGATTGGACGAATTTACCTTCAATTTCATTTGATATTCAGAAATTCATGTTTGGAATAAATTTATGGAAAAGCCATTTATACCCAGGGATTAGTCATGTACCGTTCAACCAAGATTATTTTAGTTTAGCTTGCAGACACATAATATGCATGGTGTGTGATTATTTCGGTTATCTGTGCTCAAACAACCGTCTAGTCGATATGCTTATATGTTTGGCATCGTATTTCTGACATTTTCAACACCAAATCGTGTGACAACTGAAATTTATCTTCGGAAAATCCAAACAATAGCAACTTTATTAATTATCGGTCATTAATATGATCATAAATCTTGAAGCCGTGAAACTATTCAAACAAACGAAAGAATTTTGTCACCGTCTGTCGGTGTGAGTTTTCCGTTTATGCCAGCCGTATGTGTAAGTGTAACCCATTACGATGAAATCTATCGCCACAAAATTCCCTATATTATGTAAATTGGTAATACAATTGTTGGACATTGACAAAATGAATAAAGATAATGCCGGGACGATAACTGATGATGTCATTTGCATATATCCGAAATGCCCACTCGCATTTAGCCGAGTGCCTTAATGGCGGAGGTATAATAATGTGTACATTGGAACACCATATCATACTCAGATGTGATGGTTTCGGGCGCGTACACATATATCGAACTGTAACGTCTATCTGTACATATATGAATAATCCTAAACCTTGGTTTAATTAACTTTAGGGACAAGCATTAATCTGGATTATTTTGTACAACGAGCTTTTGTTTGTCTTTATATTCATTTCGTATCATTTTAATATTATCGTGCATACACTTGTGTTACGTAATGTTGTGGATAGTTCATTAATTATGTAGCTCTTATCAATCAAACATCTCTACTTGCTTTAACGGATATGGTCAAACTAGAAATTCAATTTCAAACGAAACGACAGTGGTCAGTGGAGATTGTCCATAAAAGACGTGCGATGGAAGACAGTACACGAAGTACTTGAACGGAAATTTATTGTGAAACACACTACGCTATTAACGCCACAATGGCCACAATTTATGAAACTTTACAGTTACTTTAAAGTTGTCAAGTTGTTCCGTGATGATGACGGAGACACATATTTCATTCGAAAAGTTTCTTTCCTCAAATTATAAATGAAAATTAATTTTTTCTCCTTTGTTGCTTGTCAACAAATTTGGTCTTCCCAAGCAATACAAAATTATCGATAATTCAATGAGCTCAACAGATGCATGTCGCTATAACCCCGACCCGAAATTCTTTTGTTTAAGGTGTTAAAGACAAAGGGGCTAGTTAAGGGCTGAAAGGGGCAGCCAGTCCCTCATTAAGTGCTCTTATAGATTTCGAGCCCTTAATGCCTAATTGGGTCGAAACATGTCAAACGTGTTTTTCTCTATATTGGAATAATTTCTAGACTATTCTATCAGTCATTCTAAAGGGGCTGATTAAGGGCTGACGATTGAGACCAACCTTGAATTAAGGGCTGGTCTCTGACCAAAGTTATTCAACTTTGCGTCAAAAAAGCATGTCGAAATCATCCATTTCAGCGAAAAAAAATTTTCATCTAAAATGGCGTTGTGTTGCTCATGGAATCGGGATTTGCACGAAATTCCGATAAAAAAGTGATTTTCGCAGAAATTCAATGTGAAGTAAAGTCACTTCATCGTTGGGTGACTTGAGCTGAAAATTTTGTCTAAAGTGGCGTGTGTCTGAATTTTAGCGAAAATAATTTTTATCGGAATTTCTTGGATATTCCCATTCTATGAGCAACAAAACGACATTTCAAAAGTCAGCCTTTAATGTTTCCTTAAGGGTGGACTGCATTGGGGTCATCCACGTCCACTTTTTTCAGTGTTGCCGTAAATATTAAATCAGCGATATCTCGACGTAAACACATTTTCTAAGTGTCAAATGTATGGCCGACCCCCCTAATGGTCGATTTCGACATGCTTTTTTGAAGTTGGTCTCAATCGTCAGCCCTCAATCAGCCCCTTTAGAATGACTCTGGTATTGTCTAAAAATAATTCCAAAAGGGGAGAACACATTTTGACATGTTTCGACCCAGAAGACATTAAGTGCTCGAAGCCCATAAGAGCCCTTAAGGGGCCATTCATAAATGACGTCCGGTTATTTTGACAATTTTCCGACCCCCAACCCCCCCCCCCCCCCCCCCCCCCCCCCCCGCCCAATATAATGACGTCTGATTTCATTAACTAGCCCCTTTGTTTTTAACACCTTACGCAAAAGAATTGAGTTACTGCTAGAAGAAGTAAATTTTGTATGTTGATCGTAAATGTGTGGTATATGTCATTACATAGTTATTCAGCTGGAAATTCATTTGGACCGAATTTTTTCTTTCGTCTAAAATGTCGTTTTGTTGCTCAAAGAATCGGAATAACAATGAAATTCCGATAAAAAAGCAATTTTCGCTCAAATCCATACAGAACGCCATTTTAGACAAAAAGAACTTTGGCCAGAGACTAGCCCTAAACTCAAGGTGGTAGAGATACCCGCTCATCTCTACCACCTTGAGTTTAGGGCTCGAAACTTCGAAAAACCCGACCCGAACCCGAACCCGAATGGTTTTTTTCGGGTTCATGGGTTTCGGGTTTCGAAAATTGTAATCGGGTCGGGTTCGGTCCGGGCCGGGTTTGGAAACAGTTCGGGTTTCGGATTTCGAAAAATTTTATGGGGTCGGGCTTGGTCCGGGTCGGGTTGTTGTATCATTTTATTCGGGTCCCGATTCTTTATTGACTTTTTATGTTTTACAAAACTCGTCTAAATTTTATCATCTTACATTACACCAATTTTGTTTTAGTCTAAGGTCTGTGAAGAATGCAGACGTCGGTCCTTGAAATAATTTTTGTTTCGAAGTAATTTAGGTTTTGAGTTTCGAAAAACTTGTGTCTGGTTCGGGTCGGGTTTTGAAACAGTTCGGGTTTCGGGTTTCGATAATTTTAATCGGGTCGGGTTCGGTCCGGGTCGGATTTTGAAACAATTCGGGTTTCAGGTTTCCAAAAATCTTATCGGGTCGGGTTCGGTCCGGGTCGGGTTTCGAAAAATCGTCGACCCGCTCATCTCTAGTTTGAAATTGGCTGAAAGAGGTTTGAAAATTACATTTTTCTATGGGCCTTCGATTTTTCTATTGTTTTCATCGTTATGAAATAGTTATTTACGTAACTAGGAAAAATATAATATTTTTGACGAGTGTGAGATTTTCAGCGGCCAAGGGCTGCAATCACACTAGCCAAAAACAATTATTTTTCCGACTTCCGAGGGTTTAGAAAACTGCTTTTCTGTTTTAAAATAGGAGTGAAAACTTTTTTTCTGATCTGTCGGTCTCTATCTATGTTCTATCTTTTTAATCGAAAGGTCTAGGAATATATCACATTTTATTAAAGAAATTTTTTGATTAGATGCACTTGGACTCAGCCAGGACCGTAAAACTGAGTTTCTACTTATCGATTTCGTTGATTCCTTTTGTATTTGAGGGGTAATTAAGTACCGAATTATATTACCTTATATTATTTTGAGCTTAGGGCTCAAGTGGGCCTCAGGTCGGTCCTAAGATCCACCCTAACCAAAAAAATTTTTGTATATGTCCAAGACCTCAACTTAGGGCCCTAGGTCGGTTCTAAGGACGGCCCGACGCGACAGTCCGTTACAAAAAAAAATTTTTTGCTGTGTTGTTGAGAAAATTGAGGGAAACATTTTGGGGGTATTTTGTGCTTTCGGAAGGGTTTTTATACACCGTTGCTTCGGACGGGTTTTTCAATATTATATTGCCCTCTCGGCGATTTCCAATACAATTCAAAGTGGACGTAATTTCATGGGGGATTGGGTAGTTAAATAGGGTAGCGCCTGATTGCAAATGAGCGGAGTGTGGTAGTCCGTGTCATGTGCCAGGCGTGTAACTGTCTAACTTGCATGTGCTCTTTTTACGTCCACGTCGTAGTCCCCGGGACTCTAGTCCGAGACTAGTAGTGTCAACAATATACATTTTTTTTAATATTTATTTGCTTGGTGGATGCAGACGAGCCTGTAATAGTTCATCTGAGCAGTAAATTTTTTTACCCAATTTCAAGGTCCTATTTCGTGGTGAAAATTTCGAAATCGACATCCACAAGCCTCTTGCCCCACTAGTACAAGACTTCCTCTTTCCAACGACACCCATATTGCCTTTGTAGATTCTAAGTTGTGGGAGAAAATCGCATAAGGAAAATGCATGTTTTCGACTTTCAAAGGGATTAGATTTCCACAAATGCGACACAAAAAATGTTTTGATCACGGTTTTGACGTTTGGGGACCAGTGTGTGTTTGGCCGCATAAAAATAATTGCATAAAAAAATACGACCGATTATGGTAGGCTGTTTTTCAAAAGAATCCCTCTGATTGTCTCCCCATCGAATCGACAACACGACCAAAGCGTAATAATTGACACACACACATTTAAGGTGGTAGACAAGTTCGTATATCTTGGATCTCTGCTTAATTCTGACAACGTAATCATGGACGAAATCAAAAGATGGATAACTCTTGGCAACCGGAGTTATTACAGCTAGATAAAAATTTCAAAGTCCAAATCAGTAAGCAGAAACTCTAAATGCGCACTGTACAAATCTGTGATAAGACCAATAGTTACGTATGGGTCGGAGTCGTGGTGCATGACTCAGAAAGACGAACAATCGCTGCTCACGTTCGAAAGAAAGGTACTGCGGACAATTTTCGGACCAGTATATGACGAAAATATGAACAGATGGCGCAGACGATTTAATCATGAGCTTATGCAGCTTTATGGAGAGCCGGACATAGTTAGAACAACAAAAATAACTAGACTACGATGGCTTGGTCATGTGCAGCGTATGGACGACAATCGTATCCCGAAGAAACTTTTTATCACCAAACCGGAAGGCAAAAGAAGTGCAGGCAGACCAAAATCCAGATGGTGCGATGCAGCTTTTGCCAACCTGAGAACTGCGGGAGTAACCAGCTGGAAGACGTTAACTGAGGATAGGTCCGGTTGGAGAAGCATGTTGGAGAAGGCCAAGACCCTTAATGGCTTGTAAGGCCGGTTAAGTAAGTAAGTAAGTAATTTCATACACTTAAGAGTCAAAGCAACGTTTACTTAATTACGTTCGAGTCTTTTCATAATATGCGTAACAGAGGAAACATGGAGAGGTTAACTTCCAACTTACATAGTTTCTGTCGGGCCACGGATGCTTTAGGAAGTACCTGCACAGGTTCGGATTCGCCGAATCACCTTTCTGCCCGACATACGAGAGGGCGGAAGAGACTGCGGAGCAGGTGTTATTTGTCTGCCTCCACTTCGAGCAAGAGCGAGGTGAGCTGATGACGGTGACTAGGTCAAAGGTAAATGCCGAAAACATAATATGGCAGATGTACCGCGATGAGGAGGTGTGGAAAGTAGTGGATAATGTAGTTGCAAAAATAATGGGGAAGCTGCAAAATGCATGAAGAGACGATCAAAGAAGACTGCCAGTTGATCTGAGAGAGTAAGTGCGAAAGCACAGCCCCTCCCCGAAGTAATGCTGTGAGGCGGTTCCGGGGAAAAGAGAGCATGGAGAGTAAGGAAGGAGGTTTCAGTTGGTAGGTCATTGAAGCATGGAATCCAACCCTACCTTGGTCCAAGAGGACCGGGTGTCTATGACGATTTCCTCACACTTATAAAAAAAATCTCGCTCTCTCTCACCAGAGTAACTTAGCCAAAGATTACTGAGCGATATCCTATCCTTAACTACAAATAGCGGATTGTTAGAGTCATGACTACCCTCAATGTGTAGCAAACGAGTATGGCCTAGGTGCTTCATTGAATCTACAGTTACCTACAGTCGCTGAGAAAGTCCACACTTAGCTACGGATTCCTTTCGGATAACTTTTAAGCTGAAAATAGAAAAATATGAATTGTTGCTGTACTGGCCTCAATATAGAAGCCAAAACCAACGAACCAACTAGCTCATCCCTTCCAGCTTAGAATAGATTTTCGAATCCACACTTGCAAGCTAGACATGGAAAAATTAGAAGTTTAATAGCGACCCCGATTCTCACCATGACTTGAGATTGGATAACTTCGAAGTCGAATTTCATAGGATGCATTGAGGCGATTCTCGCAAGTAAGCTAGACTAGTTAGATGGCTAGCCAGTAAGATCAACCATGTAAGATAAGATTTACAGATGGCTCGAAAACCATAGAAGAGAGAAGGGATAGAGTTTAGAAAGGAACACTTTTACGTGGTTTAATCTGGGAAGCTAACAGTCATCTTCCATGAAGAAATATTCGCAGTACTGGTGATGCCACCACAGACAATAGGGACCACATTTATGGGCATCACCTCATCCACTAGACAACAACAAACAACTTTGTTCTTCACACCGACACAATCTCCTTGATCCTTTACGAAAAAAATCAAATTTTCATTGAAAAAGCGATGGTGGCGCCACCATAGCCAAATTCAGCCAATTTTTTGATCACCCTGACATCAATCAGACAACGAGAAACCATTTTGCTGAATTAATAATTAATTTAAAACGAATTTGTTTAATAAAAACATAACCAAAGACCCGTACGTATCAGAATAGATGTGACAAACAGAATAGATGTGGCAAAGTGACTCGAACGTACCTAAATATACAAATAAGCAAACAATCCGACGCTTTCTGTTGTATTATAACTGTAAGAATTTCAAAGATCCATAGAAATTACCCAAGGTAATGTCAAAGGCCCTACCGAAGTACGTCTCAGACCATTCAAATATAGAAAAGCTTATATCCAAGGACTAAGTCGTTTTTCCCTAAAACCCAGAAACACGTGTTATCTAAAATTTTATTGTCTACAACTATTGAAGCAACTTTCTACCTCTCATAGTTCTGGAGATCTGGGTCATCCTGCAAAATTGGTGGCCATATACCAGGATTGGGCCATATTTCCCCAAAACCCTGAAACACGTGTTCGCTTAAATGTCATTCTCTACAACTTTGCCTTTGGAACCAACTTTCTAACTCTCACAGTTCTGGAGATCTGGGTCATTCTGCCCAATTATGGAAGTGGCCATATACCAGGATTGGGTCATATTTCCTCAAAACCCTGAAACACGTGTTCGCTTAAATTTAATTCTCCACAACTTTGCCTTTGACAGTAAATCTCCATATTGCATAGTTAAGGGGGACTTTCTGGACGTCATTCAGGTACCTAAGGCCTACTGCTTTTGTCCTAATTTTTGCAAGGTCAAAAGTTAATTTCCCTATGCTATATTGTTGGTATCAATTAGAATTTACTTAAATTTTCCAAAGCACACGAGGTAAAAGCGAGAGCAGCAAACGTGAACATTAATGTTACTGATGTGATGAGTCAATTAAACCAACAATTCGAAAAATACAATTCATTCAATCTTCAGTGTATTTTGTTTGAAAAACCAAATCTCAGAGTAATTAACTCTACAAAAAATACAATTACAAAATTCTCAGCTGAAACCAAAAAATGTATTCAAAAATTCTAATAGTTGAAGTTCAAAAAATTCTTAGCATCAACTGGAAGATTCAAAGAATTTAAAAATGTTTTGGCCTCCTGTGAATTATAGTTTGTAAACGCATGCCTTCTCAACGACATTCGCGCTAAATTCGTTAAGGAAGTAACTTCTGGCTTTTCAAAGTTTCCCTTGAAAAGACGGTAATAATCTTGCAACCAATTTTCTGATTCGTTGAAAACTTGCACGCAACCATATCTCCCGAATTCTAAATCAAGTGGTCTGAATGTACGGTCGAGAAAGATCTTCGAATGTTGACAAATATGCGGCATAGATGAATTTCCCAGTTCACTGGCTGTCGTTATGTCGAGTCCATTTTGCAGCAACATTTTTGCAAATTTGGATATGATGTCGAAGTTTGGTTCCCGAGATGATGAGTCATAAAGTTCGAATATAGCGCCTGAAATGCACAATGACCAACCATTCTTTGCGATTTCCGCAACGCATTCGTTGGTAAACGCTTCGTCTTTCATATACCAAGAGAATAATTCCTTCAAAACATTAAGTTTCAACATTTCATAATGTATCAAATCAAACCTATTTCCACAGTCTTTGACGCTTTGCTCAATATTTTCAAAAATTATCAGGAAAATCAAACAAAAATTTCCTTCAAGTCCTGCTTCCAACATTCTTTCCGCCAAATGTTTCTTGGGATTGTTTGCAATCACAAGTTTTGCAGTTTGCCGAAATATAAATTCATCGTTCCTTCTACGATATGTGAAACAATGAACTAATAACATAGCCACTTCAAGTGATTGCGACAGCGGTTTTTTGTGGGTGAGAGTTACAAATGACATCCCGAATTCAATGAACTCTTTTGAGGTTGTATTGAATGATTCAAGTGCATTCAAAAATTTTTTGCAAGCAAAATTTCCTTTTTTATCTAGAGTATTTGGATCGCAATCAGTTTCATACAACAAATATCGAAGAATGTCCAATCTCATTTGCATTGCAGCATTGTGCAAAACAGTTCTCCCGTCCTTCATTTTGTATTTCAAATCAGCTCCTAATTGCAATAATTTTTTAAAAACACTTAGGTGTTGTCTTGCCGTGGAGCACATTAATGGACTTATGCCAAATTGGTTACATCGATTGACAATATCAGGATTCACTGAGCACAGCGTTTCTATTATCTGGATTGTACGCTTCATTGATGTTCTCAATGTATCTTTCGGATACAATGCCAGGCAAAGCGCTGTTCTTCCTTGAAAGTCTACGGAATTTATGTCTAATTCTTTAAATGTAACCAAATACTTTACTGCTTCAACGTCAGCGTGATACGCAGCCCAAAGTAGGCAGTTTCTGTCCATCTCATTATCTTTAACATTGAATAGGCATTGTCTCCTTTTCGAGTTCACTTTCTTTAAAATCTTTTTCACTTTATCAAAATAGCCGTGTTTGCAAGCTTCCAAAAACGATTTCATTTTATCAAAAACTAGAGCAGTACACTGGTACTAGGGTAGTAGACTTTGCACAATTTCTTCTTGATCTTACTGACTTTAAACGTTTAACCACGCTCTCTCGGTAATAAATTAGCAGCTGTCAACGCCGAAGTCGGTTTTTCGATGTTTTCAACATTTGGTTATGAAATAGTTCCACACAAATTGTTGTCGTTGTCAACGTATTTACGTCAATTTGGCTCAACGCAGAGAAATGATAAAGCACTCACGCGCCGACTCTGCGAGGTAGAACGATTGTGTCGATACTTTTCATAAAACCGATGAAATTTCAGAATAGTGAACGGACTGTGTCAGATTTTGTGTCAAAATTGTTTTCACCGCACACACACATGTTGCTTTCGTTTCAAAAATCGTTCAGAATTTGAAAGAAATTGAGTAGCCATGTTCAATTTTTCTTCGTTTTTGTCCCAGATAATCATTTTACCTCGCAGAGTCTCTGATTCAACGAAGTTGCCATCTCCAGATCAAAAACATAGGCTATGTGTCGAACAGAATTGATGTTCCGAAAAGACTCGTCCTTAAGTGTATTGGAAATTACCAATTTCCGAAACAACGGTGTAAAAAAACACTTCCAAAACCCCAAAATTGATCCATAAATAGACAAAAATGTTCACCCCAATTTTCTCTACAACATAGCAAGAAACCATTTTTTCGGTCTAGAGCCGACCTTAGGACCGACCTAGAGCCCAGGGCATAGGACAAATACTTCCCCAGATAACACAAATCACATTTTTCGATGTGATGTTGTACATTAAATGTGTATCGAAAAGCACATAGACCGTTACATCGTTTATTGTACACTTAACATACATTTAATGGGGTGAATGGCAAAAAGTGTACACTAAATGTACACCTAATCTAGGGTAACGATTCACAACTTTTTTGTCGATTCTACGTTTTTGTTGATGTACATAAAATGCGCATTTTTTGTGCAACAAGAATTTTTTAATTTTTCTCTAGATGTTCACCTTAACATTTAGTGTACACATTTTGCCATTCACCCCATTAAGTGTACATTTTTTGTACAATATTCACAAAAGAAAAGATGTAACGCATTTTCGATGGCATCAAACGTACATTTCGTGGGGTAAATTGTTATCTGGGTTCCACAGACGAAAATATTTCCCTCAATTTTCTCTACGTCAGAGCAAAAAACCATTTTTTGTAGGACCTATCTTCGGCACTAAGAAGAGGCCTCGTTCATTGAGAAAAATGTTTGGCTCTTTTTTCTCTACAACATTGCGCAAAAAACTTCATCATTAGAGGAACATGCATGAAAAACGACCAAATATCGTGTAGTGTACATACTAGCGTGAATTGGGCCAACACTAAGGACCCTTATCACTCAACCAATTTTCATTATTTTTTTAATTCGTGATATCTTTCATTCAAAACCTTGAAGAGCGATTTCCATGCTAATTTCGCAGAGACGTAAGTGAAAAGGTTCCACCAACCTTCAAAAAACTACGTTTTTCACCACTTTTTCGACAATAACTTCGAAAGTTTTCTACCGATTTTGTCCAAATTCATCCCGTAATTAATTTTTCGATTGTCTTTCAGGGAAAAAAAATATTTTGAAAATCGGATAAGATTTACCCGGTTTATGTAGAGAAAACACGTTGGGCCCTAGCAGAGACTCAGTTTTAGGGCCCTGGCTGAGTCCAGAAGCTCAAAATCAAAAAATGTTTCTTCCATAGATTGTGAGGCAAACCCAGACTTTTAAAAAAAGACATGAAAATCGGGAAAGATTTTCTCGAGTTATGTACAAAAAACCAAAAATCACTTAATCGGCTCTAGCTGGGCGGCCCTTAGGCCGACAGTGCCCAGATTCAATCCCAAAAAAGGTAGTTCAATAATCTTTCAGGGAAAAATAAGTTTTTGAAAATTGGTGAAGTTTTTTTTCGAGTTATCATCGTGTTGACAGAAGGAAAATTTTTTTTTGCAAATATTCTCTGATTGAGGACCCGAAGTGAAAAAGCAACTAACTCCATAGTGAAAATTCGATTGGTTACAAAAGTCGTGTCTTGAGACTTTGCATTTTTCGCCTAGGTAAATTTAATAGGTAGACAGAACAGTAAAGTCGGAGACCAACCCTTAACTCGAAGTTGGTCTCAATCGTCAGCCCTCAATCAGCCCCTTTAGAATGACTCTGGTATTGTCTAAAAATAATTCCAAAAGGGTAGAACACATTTTGACATGTTTCGACCCAGAAGACATTAAGTGCTCGAAGCCCATAAGAGCCCTTAAGGGGCCATTCATAAATGACGTCCGGTTATTTTGACAATTTTCCGACCCCCAACCCCCCCCCCCGCCCAATATAATGACGTCTGATTTCATTAACTAGCCCCTTTGTTTTTAACACCTTACGCAAAAGAATTGAGTTACTGCTAGAAGAAGTAAATTTTGTATGTTGATCGTAAATGTGTGGTATATGTCATTACATAGTTATTCAGCTGGAAATTCATTTGGACCGAATTTTTTCTTTCGTCTAAAATGTCGTTTTGTTGCTCAAA
Source organism: Pseudolycoriella hygida (assembly GCA_029228625.1). Lineage (NCBI taxonomy): Eukaryota > Metazoa > Arthropoda > Insecta > Diptera > Sciaridae > Pseudolycoriella > Pseudolycoriella hygida. The sequence continues at coordinate 159,819,440 of CM055403.1, read as the reverse complement.
GAATCGGAATAACAATGAAATTCCGATAAAAAAGCAATTTTCGCTCAAATCCATACAGAACGCCATTTTAGACAAAAAGAACTTTGGCCAGAGACTAGCCCTAAACTCAAGGTGGTAGAGATACCCGCTCATCTCTACCACCTTGAGTTTAGGGCTCGAAACTTCGAAAAACCCGACCCGAACCCGAACCCGAATGGTTTTTTTCGGGTTCATGGGTTTCGGGTTTCGAAAATTGTAATCGGGTCGGGTTCGGTCCGGGCCGGGTTTGGAAACAGTTCGGGTTTCGGATTTCGAAAAATTTTATGGGGTCGGGCTTGGTCCGGGTCGGGTTGTTGTATCATTTTATTCGGGTCCCGATTCTTTATTGACTTTTTATGTTTTACAAAACTCGTCTAAATTTTATCATCTTACATTACACCAATTTTGTTTTAGTCTAAGGTCTGTGAAGAATGCAGACGTCGGTCCTTGAAATAATTTTTGTTTCGAAGTAATTTAGGTTTTGAGTTTCGAAAAACTTGTGTCTGGTTCGGGTCGGGTTTTGAAACAGTTCGGGTTTCGGGTTTCGATAATTTTAATCGGGTCGGGTTCGGTCCGGGTCGGATTTTGAAACAATTCGGGTTTCAGGTTTCCAAAAATCTTATCGGGTCGGGTTCGGTCCGGGTCGGGTTTCGAAAAATCGTCGACCCGCTCATCTCTAGTTTGAAATTGGCTGAGAGAGGTTCGAAAATTACATTTTTCTATGGGCCTTCGATTTTTCTATTGTTTTCATCGTTATGAAATAGTTATTTACGTAACTAGGAAAAATATAATATTTTTGACGAGTGTGAGATTTTCAGCGGCCAAGGGCTGCAATCACACTAGCCAAAAACAATTATTTTTCCGACTTCCGAGGGTTTAGAAAACTGCTTTTCTGTTTTAAAATAGGAGTGAAAACTTTTTTTCTGATCTGTCGGTCTCTATCTATGTTCTATCTTTTTAATCGAAAGGTCTAGGAATATATCACATTTTATTAAAGAAATTTTTTGATTAGATGCACTTGGACTCAGCCAGGACCGTAAAACTGAGTTTCTACTTATCGATTTCGTTGATTCCTTTTGTATTTGAGGGGTAATTAAGTACCGAATTATATTACCTTATATTATTTTGAGCTTAGGGCTCAAGTGGGCCTCAGGTCGGTCCTAAGATCCACCCTAACCAAAAAAATTTTTGTATATGTCCAAGACCTCAACTTAGGGCCCTAGGTCGGTTCTAAGGACGGCCCGACGCGACAGTCCGTTACAAAAAAAAATTTTTTGCTGTGTTGTTGAGAAAATTGAGGGAAACATTTTGGGGGTATTTTGTGCTTTCGGAAGGGTTTTTATACACCGTTGCTTCGGACGGGTTTTTCAATATTATATTGCCCTCTCGGCGATTTCCAATACAATTCAAAGTGGACGTAATTTCATGGGGGATTGGGTAGTTAAATAGGGTAGCGCCTGATTGCAAATGAGCGGAGTGTGGTAGTCCGTGTCATGTGCCAGGCGTGTAACTGTCTAACTTGCATGTGCTCTTTTTACGTCCACGTCGTAGTCCCCGGGACTCTAGTCCGAGACTAGTAGTGTCAACAATATACATTTTTTTTAATATTTATTTGCTTGGTGGATGCAGACGAGCCTGTAATAGTTCATCTGAGCAGTAAATTTTTTTACCCAATTTCAAGGTCCTATTTCGTGGTGAAAATTTCGAAATCGACATCCACAAGCCTCTTGCCCCACTAGTACAAGACTTCCTCTTTCCAACGACACCCATATTGCCTTTGTAGATTCTAAGTTGTGGGAGAAAATCGCATAAGGAAAATGCATGTTTTCGACTTTCAAAGGGATTAGATTTCCACAAATGCGACACAAAAAATGTTTTGATCACGGTTTTGACGTTTGGGGACCAGTGTGTGTTTGGCCGCATAAAAATAATTGCATAAAAAAATACGACCGATTATGGTAGGCTGTTTTTCAAAAGAATCCCTCTGATTGTCTCCCCATCGAATCGACAACACGACCAAAGCGTAATAATTGACACACACACATTTAAGGTGGTAGACAAGTTCGTATATCTTGGATCTCTGCTTAATTCTGACAACGTAATCATGGACGAAATCAAAAGATGGATAACTCTTGGCAACCGGAGTTATTACAGCTAGATAAAAATTTCAAAGTCCAAATCAGTAAGCAGAAACTCTAAATGCGCACTGTACAAATCTGTGATAAGACCAATAGTTACGTATGGGTCGGAGTCGTGGTGCATGACTCAGAAAGACGAACAATCGCTGCTCACGTTCGAAAGAAAGGTACTGCGGACAATTTTCGGACCAGTATATGACGAAAATATGAACAGATGGCGCAGACGATTTAATCATGAGCTTATGCAGCTTTATGGAGAGCCGGACATAGTTAGAACAACAAAAATTAACAGACTACGATGGCTTGGTCATGTGCAGCGTATGGACGACAATCGTATCCCGAAGAAACTTTTTATCACCAAACCGGAAGGCAAAAGAAGTGCAGGCAGACCAAAATCCAGATGGTGCGATGCAGCTTTTGCCAACCTGAGAACTGCGGGAGTAACCAGCTGGAAGACGTTAACTGAGGATAGGTCCGGTTGGAGAAGCATGTTGCAGAAGGCTAAGACCCATAATGAGTTGTATTGCCGGTTAAGTAAGTAAGTAAGTAATTTCATACACTTAAGAGTCAAAGCAACGTTTACTTAATTACGTTCGAGTCTTTTCATAATATGCGTAACAGAGGAAACATGGAGAGGTTAACTTCCAACTTACATAGTTTCTGTCGGGCCACGGATGCTTTAGGAAGTACCTGCACAGGTTCGGATTCGCCGAATCACCTTTCTGCCCGACATACGAGAGGGAGGAAGAGACTGCGGAGCAGGTGTTATTTGTCTGCCTCCACTTCGAGCAAGAGCGAGGTGAGCTGATGACGGTGACTAGGTCAAAGGTAAATGCCGAAAACATAATATGGCAGATGTACCGCGATGAGGAGGTGTGGAAAGTAGTGGATAATGTAGTTGCAAAAATAATGGGGAAGCTGCAAAATGCATGAAGAGACGATCAAAGAAGACTGCCAGTTGATCTGAGAGAGTAAGTGCGAAAGCACAGCCCCTCCCCGAAGTAATGCTGTGAGGCGGTTCCGGGGAAAAGAGAGCATGGAGAGTAAGGAAGGAGGTTTCAGTTGGTAGGTCATTGAAGCATGGAATCCAACCCTACCTTGGTCCAAGAGGACCGGGTGTCTATGACGATTTCCTCACACTTATAAAAAAAATCTCGCTCTCTCTCACCAGAGTAACTTAGCCAAAGATTACTGAGCGATATCCTATCCTTAACTACAAATAGCGGATTGTTAGAGTCATGACTACCCTCAATGTGTAGCAAACGAGTATGGCCTAGGTGCTTCATTGAATCTACAGTTACCTACAGTCGCTGAGAAAGTCCACACTTAGCTACGGATTCCTTTGGGATAGCTTTTAAGCTGAAAATAGAAAAATATGAATTGTTGCTCTACTGACCACAATATAGAAACCAAAACCAACGAACCAACTAGCTCATCCCTTCCAGCTTAGAATAGATTTTCGAATCCACACGTGCAAGCTAGACATGGAAAAATTAGAAGTTTAATAGCGACCCTAATTCTCACCATGACTTGAGATTGGATAACTTCGAAGTCGAATTTCATAGGATACATTGAGGCGATTCTCGCAAGTAAGCTAGACTAGTTACATGGCTAGCCAGTAAGATCAACCCTGTAAGATTTACAGATGGCTCGAAAACCATAGAAGAGAGAAGGGATAGAGTTTAAGCTCCAGAAACGGACACTTTTACCTGGTTTAATCTGGGAAGCTAACAGTCATCTTCCATGAAGAAATATTCGCAGTACTGGTGATGCCACCACAGACAATAGGGACCACATTTATGGGCATCACCTCATCCACTAGACAACAACAAACAACTTTGTTCTTCACACCGACACAATCTCCTTGATCCTTTACGAAAAAAATCAAATTTTCATTGAAAAAGCGATGGTGGCGCCACCATAGCCAAATTCAGCCAATTTTTTGATCACCCTGACATCAATCAGACAACGAGAAACCATTTTGCTGAATTAATAATTAATTTAAAACGAATTTGTTTAATAAAAACATCGAATATTTTGCATATAAATTTTGGTCTCGTTGACATTTTTCACCGTGCAAGGAAATTTTCGATATTCCAGGAAAATTTTTCTATGAGGTGGAAAGTTATAACATACTTCTTAGGAAGTGTTCAGCATAGTCCAAAGATGTTTTTAAGTCACTAACATCAAAAATTTAGAGATACCTATTTTGGGAATGGCGGTTCAAAGTCAAAACAAGTTTTCGCAGAGGTCAAATTTTACATGAAATTTTGACTTTGAAAATTCATATTTCGGGTAAAAAACAACCAAAATTTTATTTTGATACATCGTTGGGATGTAAGGGAAAAATACATTTTTGTGAAAAAAGTGAAAAAATTAAAATTTCGTTGAACAACGAAAAAAACGTTACACTTGACCTCACTTTTTTCGGATTTTTCCGATTTTCTCGAGTCACTCGCAAAATATCCAGGGGGACTTTTTGGACGTCATTCAGGTACCTAAGGCCTACCGAATCCCGCTTAGTTTGCTTTTGTCCTAATTTTTGCAAGGTCAAAAGTTAATTTCCCTACGCTAAGAAGCTTATTTGGCACCAGGTTGCCAGCTTGAAATTCAAACCCTCGTTTGTTAAATTTGTCTCCATGAAAATGTTCTACAAGACGACGACGTCAGGAGTTCACAGAAGAAATGAAATTTTAGGTTAGGGGTGAGATAAGTGAACCCAACAAAGGTCAGAGTATACTTTCAGGGCTTGGGTTTTGTGCAGACATCCTGATTCCTAATGTTGGAAGACGAAAAGTCACAGTTAACTCAAGTTTTTTTTTAAATACAGAAAGGATTACGATTTCACAAAAGAATTCCACAATTTTTTTTGACGAAGAAAAGTTTCAAAATATTAAATCGAATCGAACGGATTGATGCAATCTTTTCCTATTTGTGGATGTTAAAATTATATATACTTCCAGAGAGTATAAGGAAGCCCTTCGTCAGCAACGAAACCAAGACTCCACTGCAATCTATCGACCGAAGGAGCAACAAACCCCTCCCGACGGCACACCATCAAGTACCGATTCACCAACATCATTCAAATCTCAGAATTCCACTCCATCTCCGGTCATATTTAGCAGCAACCAAAGTTCCCCCATGTCACCGCAACAGATCCAAAAGGCTATCCAATCGGATCAAAAGAATAAAAATGTTCAAAGTAATGGCAGAGCATTGAAGTCAACAGTTACATTTGCCAATCAGGAAAACGATAGTCTTAACAATAAAGCGGCCATTTTGTCCAACAAGAATGATGAATCTGCTACCGAAGGACTAGTGCCAATAAGCCTTAAGAAACCCGTGCAAAAAGTAACTCCATCTCGAAATACGAATGCAACATATCAAAGTCCTTCGAATTGGACAATGAACGGAAATCATAAAAGTGTTGAGATAACGACTACTGTCACCAAGGAGTATAGCGTCTATGTGAAACCAAATAGTCCAACAAAATCTGCAACGACAAACATGGGCTACAACAATGTTCCATCACCGACAACGGTCAGTACAAACGGAAAGAGTGGAGCGAGTAAAGTGGGACCAAAACAAAACCGGTAAAAACGATGCTAGAACTTTCATCGGAATTTCGCATAATCGGAACATTTTGTTCATTTCAGAAGCGTTTCTTGGAATCGAGATATTCCTGCGGAAAAGCTGAGCTTCACCATGAGAAGAGAGTTTGACAAACAGAAAGAAGAGACTGAATTGATTGAACAACTTAGAAAGGTAAAAACTTCAGTTGTTAGACTCATCGGAATTTTCACAAATTTTCTTTTTTTTTGTCGCTGATTAGATTATCGAAAGTCGTCTAAAGATTTCACTGCCGAAAGATGTCGCTTCAGCCTTAACTGATGGTGTTGTTTTATGGTAAGTTATGATATTTCACGCAATATGTAATATTAGAATTTTTAGACAAAGTTTTTTCATAGTTTCAATTGTTTTTCTATTTATATTTTGTCAGAAAATTTACGTTTTTTTGATATCATTTCGATAAGTTTCACATGCTTTTGCAAAAATTGGTATGTTTTCGAAAATGTACATTTTTCGAAAATTAACACTTTCGTCGAAAATTGATAATTTTCAAAAATTCATATTTTTTCGAAAATTGATTTTTTTTAGAAAATTGATATTTTTTCGAAAATCGACATTTTTTTGAAAATTGATATATTTTCTAAAATTGATTTTTTCAAAGTTTCACATTCTTTTCGAAAATGTATCTACATTTTTCGAAAATTGACAGTTCCATCGAAAATTGATATTTTTCGAAAATTGATATTTTTTTGAAAATTGATTTTTTTTTCGAAAATTAACATTTAAATCGAAAATCTAGCTTCGAAATTTTTGATGAACTTTGATTGAAAATACAATTTTTTTCGAAAATTAAAAATTGAAGGATGTGTTGTCGGTTTATGAGTTTTACGGCTCAGGGAGATCATACACACATTTCAATGGTTGCGAATACAAACACATTTCTCTTTGCTTCTTTCAGCCATTTAGCCAACCACGTCCGACCGAGATCAGTGGCCAGCATCCATGTACCATCTGCTGCAGTTGTAAGATTTTTTGTTTAATGTGTCAAAATCCATGACATCTTGCTTTTCTTTCAGCCTAAATTGACGATGGCCCGAGCGAGACGAAATGTAGACAACTTCCTGAACGCTTGTCGTGCCATTGGTGTCGATGAGGTATGCGTACACCTGACCATAATTTCCTAGTTGTAAGGCATTTTTTGCATGACACATTCAGCTTTTCGTGACTTTCTAAACGCTACCGGGGAAAATTTTAAAAATTTCAATTCACAAATCAAGTTTTTGAAGTTTTCCCTTTTTTAACACAATCTTCATTTCACATGTCACAACTAACCACAAAAAAAATACTAAAAAAATGAATAAAAACAAAACAAAAATTTACACTGCTAACTCGCGTTGTTTTGGTGTTGGTTGCAGGAGTTGATATGCTCCTGTTCAGACATTGTCCCAGATCCATCCACCACCGAAAGCAGCGATCACAACGATCCACACGGTATACCCAATCCATTTGCCCTGTTACAAACTGTCAGCGCATTACTGTTGCCGATGAACAGCAATTCATCCACACATGAGGAGGAAAGCATCAACACTGCAACTAACACCAAAATATCATTGGAATGCGATAACTATGAAATGTACTTTAAAAAGCGTGGCGTTCATTTTCAAAAATCATCTTTGAGCGATGCTTCAACTAACAATCACCAGCCTAAGTATAGTTTAGACGATGATTTAGCGTTAAGTAACAATAGCCAGTACGCTTTGGTTGAATTAAACGGTAACAATGATTTGAATTGTGATAATGTAAGTGAAATAGCGTTGACAGTGAATAGTGGACGTAGGGCGCCTAACACTTTGGATCTGTCGTCAACCGCCAAGAAGCGAAAGTATAATCAAACGAAGCGCAATTTCAATTCTTCGAATTCGAAGTTCGAAGGGTTACAGTTGAATGGAATCAGCGAAGAGTGCGAGTACGACAGTGACATTGGGAAATTCAATTGTCGAATGGAAAACGTGTCTGACAACAGCAGCGGATCGTTGGATTTCGTCGATGGGTCGAATCAAAATACACCGAAGTGCGTTGACGGGCAGGATATCAACGAAAAGTTGATTGAACGAAATATTACAGGTCTAGGAGAGAAAAAGATTGTTATGAAACGAATTGAATTTTTTGAAAGTAATTCGGGCAACGTTGTCCGTAAAGAGCCAGAGACTTTGAGTAAATTAGTCAGTTGTGATGAAGACAGTAAGAGATTATCCACAATGTTATGTTTAGGTGGTTTCTTTCTCACTGCCTTAGTTTTGTATTTATATCCCCTGCCGAATTGATAAGCGGGCACAATTTCTTCAATAACATTTTCTAATTTGTTATTTACGTCAGTACAATTTTTTTTATTGCAAACTTACAGTTCCTCGACTTTTATTTATTTATTTACCTCACATCTGAATCTTGTTAAAGAATCTTCAGTTAGTCCTAATTTTGTTTTTTATTTATTTATTTTTTACTCTACAAAGCAACAGGAGGCTCATGCATTTATCATTTTTTCCTACGTTATAAATAATGTGATTATCAAGGCAGCAAACTAAATTTAAGACTAAGATAAGAAGAGGAGTGCAAACGATCGTTTTTATGCATAGAATCAACGCCTCATTCGAGTAAATCACTTGAGTGTGAACAGTACTTAAGGGTCGGAAAGGTAAGAAATGCATCAACACTAGTAAGGGGTTTATAAATGAGGTCACGTTATTTTTGAATCTCCTCCTTCCATCCGGTCACGCAAAATGGACCAAATTTGATTCATATTCAGGTTTTGATCCCCAAACAACCCAACGCATATTTACGCGACCTTAGACACAGACGCATCGACTTATCAACGGCAGTAACGGTACGATTCATCAAATAAAAAGTATTTCATTATTGAAGTGTTTTCGGTAGAACGAAACACAAAAGTTGCCTCCTTCAAAAATCAATTCGAACTCTTAAAAACACCCAATTTTTTACTAAATTTTGCTGTGTTTAACAAAAATACATGAATTTTGGCCTGTTTTTTAAGATTCAAAGGTATTTTTGAGGGTGAAGGTGGCAACTTTTACTCTTCGCCCCTCATGTAAAGTCTACCTAAGAACACTTCAATTTATATCATGAAATACTTTTTATTTCATGAAAATGTACCGTTACTGCTGTTGATAAGTCGGCGCCACTCCTTAGACACCTTGAGGCTATTTTCCAAACAAAACGATTGAACTTTTTTTTGTAAGAAAATGCTATCGTACTGCAACATGTCGATGATTTTTAACATCAGATACCTTGCAAAATTATTTTCCTAACACAAGCTAAGCAGAAAGAGGAGGGGGATATCGATGCTGAGTAGATTTTTACGATTTTAGGAGCTTGAAGCGGGTTAGCTCAGTGGTTACGCGCTGGCTTCCCACCAAGAATATCCGGGTTCAATCCTGGTGGGGACAATTTCTGTGTAGTATTTTTCTTCATAATATGGTTAGTTGTGGATTTGGTGCCGCAACGAATCGTACACAGAAGAACGACAAATATGACGTCATCCAGATTCGATGAATTCTGTGTACAAATATCTGAGTCTGACTGTAGGCGGTGATATAAAACGCTATCTACCGTTAGGCGTGGTTCGGAATTAGAATTACGCATATTGACCAAAAAGTGCCTGTCGGTAAAACACACCGGCATTCTAAGCCCTACTAGTTTCCGCAACTAGTACATCATAGATGGCACAAGTGCAATTTTCCGCTGACGCAGTAAACATTTTGGTAACGAAAGGAGCTGTAACAAGAATCCATCTGAGCAAAAAGCTCATAAAAAATTGCGGAACAAGTATATAAAACATATGAAGGGACTCGTATCAGAATAGATGCGGCCAACAGAGTTGATGTTACGAAAAGACTCGAACGTATCTAAGTAAATATTGGCTTAACTCTTTAGTATGTGCAATTAAGTCCTCATTAATTTGGATTTGAAATTGCCGAAAGGGCAATATTGAAAAACCCGTCCAAGGAAACGGCACAAAAAATCTTTCCAAGCCCTTAAAATAAGCCCAGAATTTAGAAGAGGCCGATAACTCCATGGACAAAAAAGTTCACCTCTTTTTTCTCTATTATCAAAGCAATATTCACGAAAAAAAACCAAATATCGGGTTAGGTCGCGTAGCGTGAGTTGGTCCCACACTAAGGACCCTATAGCCCGAATCACTCGAAAGATTTTCACCAATTTAATTTTCGTGATTTTCTGATGTCCATATCTTTCATTCAAAACCTTGAAGAGCGATTTCTGTTCTAATTTCGCAGTGATATAAGTGAAAAAGTTCCACCAACCTTCATAAAACCACGTTTTTCACCACTTTTTCGAACGTAACTTCGAAAGTTTCGCCTAAATTCAATCTTGTAATCAATTTTCTGATTATCTTTCAGAAAAAAAAAGAATTTAAAAATCGGAATAGATTTACCCGATTTATGTAGAAAAAACACATTGGGCTCTAGTAGAGACTCAGTTTTAGGGTCCTGGCTGAGTCCAAAAGCTCAAAATCAAAAAAGTTTCTTCCAGAGGTTGTGAGGCATACCCAGACCTTTCAAACAAAAAACAATTTATGAAAATCGGAGAAAATTTACTCGAGTTATGTACAAAAGATCAAAAACCACTTAAATGGCCCTAGCTCATTGGCCCTTGGACCGACGGTGCGCAGATCCAATCCCAAGAAAGATATTTCGATTACATTTCACGGAAAATTTTTGAAATTTTTGAAAATCGGTTAAGTTTTACTCGAGTTATCGTGTTGACGGACGGCTGGACATTGTTTTATTGCTGATTCGTCATCTAAGGACCATGATCCTTGCCTGATCATGTGCCCTTTCATCCTCCATGCTGTACTAAAGTATAGCGTATTTCATCATGAAAATCATTATACTTTGACAGAGGTGAATGTCGCACCAAAAGCTTGGATGTCTGACATTTTTCTGATAATTCTCCAAATTCCCCT
>CM055403.1:159784422-159808215 GCA_029228625.1 Pseudolycoriella hygida | reverse complement strand
ACTCACTTTAGCGATCATTCATTTGCATTCACTATTCAGAAAAAATCGAATTTAATCAAATATTTACGCTGAGCTTATTTATTTGAACGACAAATTTCCATGCTCTTACTTTATTTTGGAATATTTTTTGTGCATACTTTAATGTCAGTGTGTTTCGGTCTCCGTTAAAGTCGAAAACTATTCAATCAAATTCGTTCTCCGAATGTGAAACGAATGTGCTCTCTCTCTCGACCGAATGTATTCAAATTCGTTTCGAATTTGAAAAACGAATTCGAAACGAATGTGCTCGCATTTGCCCCGAAAATGTGAACAAATTTGTTTATAAATTTGTTTTTGAAAATTTTTAAATGGCAAATTCGCGGAATTTAATGAATATTTTTTCAAAAACGTTACAAACCTTAAAAATTTAGATTAATGTTTATTGAGATGTGCAATGAAATGACAAATACGTGGTTCGCTTATATACAAATTCGCTTGGTGAACATGGACGAATTCGCATTTTTTGACCAAATTTGTCATATTCAGTCGTCAAATTCGTACATACATAATTAAAGTACTTACACTATTATCTCATAATACACTGCAAGCATATTTGAAATTAAATGATTTGAAATTATTTGTTTATATTGGCGAATTCGCAATTTAAAAAATTGTCTGTACACAAATTGGATCAAATTCGTTTCAAATTTGAAAAACGAATTTGAAGCGAATGTGCTCACATTCGACTCGCAAATGTGAGCACATTCGTTTCAAATTCGCTTTTCAATTTAAAACGAATTTGACCGAATTCAGCATGAAGAGAGAGCGTTTTACGAAAAAGTAGTTCGCTCTCATCAGAATTGACTTTGTTGATATTTATGAAAACCAAGTGCAAAACGTGCAAACCCATTTTTTTGTATAATTGTTTTAAACAATTGAAGGCTTATTTTTTGTATTGCAACGTTGGAGAGTGCATCGAAATTGGAAGAAAAAAATACTTTTGGTTTCGTTGTGCAATTGGCGGAACTATTCGCTTAGTAAATATACAATTGGCCGTTTATAGAATTAATTATTCATAAATTTTTAGGTCAAGCTTTGTCCGCAGTGCTTCTCACACTCTTTTAGCAATAAAATGTCAAAATAATATCATAAATTATCAAAAGTATATCAACTAAGTCGGCTTTTGGAACTTGCAAAAATTTCCAAACATTTTTAAAGGGTTTTAGCTCCATATGAATTAACCTTTTCAAAAATTTGTATCTTGCTCTAATGAAAACATTTTTTTCAATAGTACTAACTATAGACATTTTCCGCAACTCCCAAGGATTATCTGTATAAATGCATCCTTATAGCTATTAGAGATATGAATGAAATGCTCTTCCTGCTGATGGAGTCATATATTTATAATTTTATACATCGAACGTTCAGAAAATACAACTTCCAAAATAAATTCTGCTATATAGTCAATAATCAATTTAATTTCGATTGCACATTAAATTATAACCTTATGTTGAATAGGCATGCAATGTCTTATATGTTTAGTCAGCGCAATCCACGTCAAAAAATTAAAAATGGATAATGAAGTAGAATTCTTTCAAATTAACCTGCACAAAGCTTATGCTCCCACTTACGAGTTAAATAACTTGCTCAAAAACAAATCAACTTTCATAGCACTATTCAAGAACCAGTAACAAGATCAGGTAAAGTGATGGGCTTAAATAGAAGAATAGGTAACATAGTACAGGTCGGAGGAACTGGTAAACCACGTGCGGTAATATTTGTCTCTAAAAATAAAAACATACATCCCTTATACCAATTATGTACCTATGATATAGCAGTAGCGTTAATAAGAATAAAAAAAGATGGCAAAGACAAAGATATAATAATCTGTTCAAGCTATTTTCCATACAACAATACCGAACTTCCACCTAATCCAATATTTGCGGCAGTAATAGACTACTGCAACAGGAATAACTTATCATTAATCTCTGGAATAGACTCCAACTCACACCATGTTGCATGGGCAGTACTAATACTAACAACAGAGGATAGTCTTTTGGAATATATTTTAGCAACGAACTTATTAGTTCAAAATGTAGGAAATAAACCAACCTTTGTCAACAAATTAAGAAAAGAAGTTCTCGACATCACAATATGTACACAAGAAATTGCACAATTTATTTTTGACTGGAAGGTTACTGACTTAATACTCACATCAGATCATAAATGTAATAACTTCAAACTTAGTCTAGATCCCATTCCTCCACTGCTATTCAGAAATCCAGCCTCTACAAATTGGATATATTTTAAAGATCTAATGGAAACAGAAATTAATAATTATCACATCACAGATCCCCTTACAGTAGAAGAAATTGATGCTTTAGCCGATAGGATACAAAAATCGTTAGTAAAAGCTTATGAAAAAGCGTGTCCAATTCGAAAACACAAGGCAGGTAAATCAGTTCCATACTATACATCTGATGACAGAAAACAGAGAGCGATTGTCTGGAGAACTTTTAATAAGAGTAAAAAATCAAATGATTGGACGTTATACTATAAAGAGTTTAGTATTTACAGTAGTAACTTAAGGAGAAGACGTAGGCTGGCAAAACCAATGCAGCTCAATAAGTAGTGTACATGATTCGGCCAAAATGTTCAAGATCTTATCAAAAGATCCGTCGCAGTCAGTTGGATCCTTATTGCTTCCATCAGGAGGGTATACTAAAGGCCATTATGAAACCTACAAGCATCTCTTAGACTGTCACTTTACTAACTGTAAATTAATTAACGATACAAACTTAAACCAGTTATAAATCATAGATGAAGGAGATGTTAATATTCCACTAATAGATAAAATTGTGACAGAAGACAGAGTCATATGGGCTATAAACTCATTTGAACCTTATAAATCACCCGGTTTAGATAAAGTCCTTCCAGCCATGCTACAACACTCAATCAACGTAATAGCAAAGCCACTTTCTACTCTCTTCAAAGCTTCCCTGCGTCTCAAATATATCCCGATTAGTTGGAGAGATGTAAAAGTCATATTCAGTCAAAAACCAGGAAAAAAAAATTACTCATTAGCGGAAAATTACAGACCGATTAGTTTGACTTCATTTATGCTAAAGACTCTGGAAAAATTAATCGACAGATACCTTAGGGACGAGCCTTTAAAGAAATTTAAGATACATGATGAGCAACATGCTTACCAAAGCGGAAAATCGACAGAAAACGCTCTGCATAACATAGTAGAAAAAATCGAGCTCTCATTAGCAGTAGACGAATGTGCACTTGGGTGTTTCATTGACATTTCTGGGGCATTCAATCACATAACGTATAGAGCGATAAAAGAAGCATGCCATAGACATAACATAGATACAGGAATCATAGATTGGATTGTTGCGATGCTACTTAGTAGAATAGTCACCGTACACTTTGGCTCATCGATAATCTCAGTCACTGTCACCAAAGGTTGTCCTCAAGGAGGTGTCCTCCCTCCACTCTTATGGTGTCTAGTAATAAATGAACTATTAACAAAACTAAATGACAGAAAATTGCAAACAGGAGGCTTCTCAGATGATCTTGCGATGTTAGTTCGTGGCAAATTTGTAGATACTCTATGTGACCTACTTCAAACTGCTTTGAATATAATTTCAAAATGGTGCGAAGACAAAGGACTCAGCATAAATCCAGATAAAACTAAAATGATACTATTCACCAAGAGGAATAAAGTCGAGGGAATAAAAATTCCAACAATAAATGATGTTCCCATAAAATTAGTAGAATTTGTAAAATATCTGGGCATAATTCTAGACTGCAGACTCAACTGGTTATTAAACATAGACTCTCGACTAGAAAAGGCTTTGATAGCTCTATGGCAATGTCGCAAAGCGTATAGCAAAAAGTGGGGACTCTCGCCGAAGGTAATGTTTTGGATATATACAACTGTCATAAGACTAATTATAGCATACTCCTCTTTTCTCTGGAATCACAAATGCCAACTAAAATATATTCAGAATAAACTAGACAAGTTCCAAAGGAAAGCATGCATTGCCATTACGAGCGCTTGGAAATCAACTCCCACAGCCGCAATGGAAGCAATGGCCACTCTAAGTAGGATATCAAGACACCAACCTATAAAAAATACAGACCACTCACAGATCTGGCTAGAATATATAAATAAAGAACCTCAGTTAAGCATGCCCACAGATAGGATAATAACTGAATTTAAATTTGACAAGAATTTTGACATTTATATACCTCCAAAAGAGGACTGGTTTAACGGTATTTACCCACCAGAGCATGAAATAGTTATGTACTCGGACGGTTCACTAATACTTGATTCAGCAGGAGCAGGATTATACTGTGACAAACTTAATATACAAAGATCCATACCATTGGGAAACTACGTTTCGATCTTCCTAGCAGAAATAAGAGCCATCATAGAAGGTTGCCATGCCATCAAAGATAGTAACACCACTAACAAGATCGTCTTTATCTGCTCAGATAGTGAAGCGGCTTTGAAAGCTCTATCATCAGTTGAAATAAAATCAGCACTAACTTTAGAATGTTGGGATTTACTAAACAACCTTGCTTCAGACAACCGCATAGACTTATTATGGGTACCAGCTCACGCAAACATAGAGGGTAATGAAACAGCAGATGAATTAGCGAAAAAGGGAGCCTTGAGTAAATTCATAGGTTCAGAGCCAGTAATGGGAACACCATATTCCAATATAAGACGTAAAATAACAACTTAAATAACAACATAAATTCCTATTAAATGTAAGCTGAACTAGACTGAAAAACTATGTTGGCACAGTAACAGGACACTTCAGCTTCAATAAACACTTGACGACAATAGGTATTCGATCGGATCCAAGCTGTGACCTATGTGGGGAAGACATGGAAACAGCTGAACATTTTCTTTGCTACTGTCCTGCTTTCATTACAGCAAGAAGAAAGCATTTAGGCGGTTACACAATTAGGTATAGCCTAATTAGATCTTTGCAACCAAAAGACATCCTGAACTACATTGCTAGTACAGGAAGGTTCGATACAACAGCAAATGTCTAAACAACAATATAGTAAGCACAATGGGCCCAACGGTGGCCTCCGTGCGCGTTCTATCATAGAATAGAACTACTAATTTTAATAAAAAAAAAATACTGAGATTCACTTTAAAATATCGCATTTCGATTTCGGTTCTTTATCCGTTCAAAGGTCGGGATATCAATTTTTTTTTTTTCGTTGAATCACAGTTTGGTTTCAATCACAGTTCGATAACTAGATTCCTAATCCACTGTATTGCGTCGTCTGTAAGTATGTTTCCTCGTTGTCCCACCGACAACTTGTCATTACATGTATATGTGCACCCCACGGAAATTATTCATTACATGTCATTCATTTCATGCTATTTATTACATGTAGGTCCCACTGGAAACTTATCACTACATGTATATCTGCATGTCATGACGCGTTTTCGGTTGGCACACCGAGTAAAACAGCATACAGTGGGGGATGCTTAAGAAGTCATCCACTCTGGATAATTTCGTGACACTCGCAAACTCATTCGTGAATTTTTAAGCAACTCGCTTTAAAAACTGTTTTTTAACTCTTGTATTGTATACCTCGCCTTCGGCTCGGGATACAAACTCTACACTCGTCAAAAAACAGTTTTCAAAGCTTTTTGCTTAAAAACACCCTCTTGAGTTTGGCTCATTTCACAAAATTAATCCCTCATGTAATGACTTATTTCCGCATCCCCCACTGTAATCTACTATTATGTCGTGTAAGCCCCCAGTAAGGCGACGAATTGGGCAATCGTTTATTATATGGTCCATCGTTTGAAGACGCTCCCCACAGTCAGAACTCGGATCGTTTGATGTATTCCATCTGTGCAGCATATCACCAGAACGGCCATGTCCAGATCTTATTCTGTTTAGCGTCGATGGCTCTAAATCAAAACCAGGTAGTTTTTCAATGGGTCAGAGACAAGATACTGGTGTGTAAATTGTTCGCGGTTCTATTCCGCTTTCCACTCTTCGATCTGGTTAAATTGGAGGTCACTTTCGAATAATGGGTTTTTCCAGACCAAGCAATGGTTCAAATAATTGATTTTATGAAACTAAAGCAGGACATAGTCTTACCGTGTCTTGGATTTCAATTTTAACTTTTAAGTAATCTTGATCTGTCTGAGTACAAACTAACATGCATGTATGTAATGAATAACCCCTAGCTATTTGCATGCCTATCTCTTTGCGCCATATGTAATGTGTAGTGTAACCCTTTTTTTAATGACTGCAAAAATTGTTCATATTTCCATATCGACATATCATTTCTAAATGATTAATTTTATTGATGACAGTTGGACCATTTTTAATAAAACGTTAGATTTACAATTTTTTATTGATTTGATTTGTCTCTCAATAAAATAATCCACGCATTCGAAATGATATGGATTTTCTGTGTGTGCAGTGCTTACAGTAACAAATTATTATCGCCTATTTGAATTTATGATCCTTAATTTGAAAGGGGTTTGGTAAATGGTTAATTTATGTTTTATCGGTTTACATTCAAATATATTTCAATTTTATTGGCAAATTTTATGTTTACAGTTTAAAGTGTTAAAACGAGGAATGTTATTTTATGCTTGATTAATTTCGAGATCATTAATTCCTTCAGCGATGAATTGAAAAAAAGCGTATACGATCTGGTTGCATACATACATTGCACATAAATTAGTAAAATCAATCGTCAATTCAAATGTGTCTCGACTTCTAAGAGTATTAAAATACTCTATTATCTGCCTTCTACGTGATGAATACACTATTGACACAATAAGATACAAGTACATAAAAGGTTCAGGTTTTTTTTTTATATTTTATTTCGAGTTTAACATTGAAGGCTCTTGGCCTGTACATGCTCTGTTCTTAAATCCATACTAATATTTTAAATCGAACTAGAAGATAATATCCCAATTAATCAATTAAAACTAGAATTTAAATCAGTAAATCAAATATAAATATTTTTTTTTATCTATTAAATCAAAGATCAATCGAAACTTAATTAAAGTATATAATAAAAAAAAGAATGCACATGAATGTATCAGCTAGTAACAGCGATGTGTCTTGTGACATTTCACCACCTCAGTCTATATTCCAACGATTCATGGAACATTTCAAGTAAATAACTTTTTAAACGTTGTTTAAGGGTTATTGTTCCTCTCGTCTCACGTATGGAAATGGGCAAACTATTATAAAAATTGAAAGCGCGAATGTCAATCGCAAATTGTCCGAAACTAGAACGAGCAACGGAAGTGTGAAGGAGGTGTCTACCCCTCGTGAAGTGATCATGAACCTCAGAGTTCACTCGCACCGACATTTCGTTCTTCAGAAGGTCATTTTTGAGAGAATACACTAGATTTGCTGATTGGTACGCGTTAAAGTAGTCTATCGGAAGTATCGAGCTATTGAAATACGGCTTGGCAGAATCTTTAGATTTTAACCCCCACATGTTACGCAGAGCTTTTTTTTGCAGGAGCAGAAGATCGTTTAGAACGCACTGTGGTGCGCAGTTCCACACTGGATTCAAATAGCACAAGTGAGAATGCACGTACGAAAAATACAAATTGTACAGTACCCCTTTCGGTACGAAAAATCTGAGACGTTTCATAACGCCAATAAGCGGCGAAATTTTCTTTATGATGCAACTAACATGGTCATTCCATGTAAAATCTTCATTCACATAAAGGCCGAGGTACTTCACGCTTCTCTTACGGATGAGAGTTTCTCTGTCATAGGTCAACTCAAAGTCAACCAATGATCCTTGCTTGAACAGAACATAGTTTGATTTAGACACATTGATAAACATCAAGCTTTTTTGCGACCAAGTGTGCAACAGGAACAGATCACTCTGCATCTTAGCTTTCAGATTACTGACGGAATCCGCCGAGTATTTAAATGCGGTATCGTCTGCATAGAGATAAAGACTTCCTTTGAAGCCCATATCAAACAAGTCATAAAGAAAAACCACAAACAAAAGAGACGATAGCGTAGAGCCCTGCGGGACCCCACAAACAACTTCCAGGGGCGAGCTCTCAACACCAGCCACACTCACAAACTGCCTCCTGCCAACCAGGTAACTTTCTATGAGTTTATACGCAGAGCCACCCAAACCGAGACCTCTCAGCTTCCTCAGCAAAACCCCGTGATTGACCAAGTCAAATGCCTTTTTAAAATCGATAAAAAGGCATCCCACAAACAAGCGCTTGTCCAGGTCACGCCTTATATTCGATGACAAATCCAAACAACACGCAAGTGTGTTTGGTTTCTTTAAGAAACAAAATTGCTTCATTTTAAAAAAGCTCGTCTCTTCCAGCCCGGCACACAGCTGCTCGTAAAGAATTCTCTCTAGGAGCTTCGACAGAGTAGACAGCAGTGATATGGGTCTATAGTTGCCAACCTCAGTTAAATCGCCTCCTTTCGGAAGGACGATGACTTTAGCAAATTTCACATCATCAAAGTGGGCTTCTTTAATGCATCTGTTAACCATAGAGCAAATGCATTCTAACAAAGGCTGTTTGTATTGCTTCAAGAACCGAGCGCTGATACCGTCATGTCCTGCTGCTGAGCCAGAACGCAAGCCATCAATATGCGCGGAGACCACTGAGTTGCTAACTAACTCAAAGTTGAATCCTTTGAGATAGTTAAGCACACACAAATCACGAGGAGAGGCAGACGCGTTCACGGGAGTAACAAGATTGGTGGCAAGCTTGGTAAAGTAGTCATTAAACCCATTCGCTACAGTCAGTGGGTCTTGCGTAGGCGTTCCGTTAACCAATATCCTGGGGCACTGCAGTGGTTCTGGATCCTTATTCACAAGCACTCTTTTGATAATCGCCCAAAGCTTTTTAGGGTCTTCAGCGCCTTCCAGTTGAGCAGTGTAATAATCCCTCTTCTTGAAACTCATCCTATACGTAATCAACCTCCTAATATTACACAGCTGCTTTTGATAAGCAAAATTATCGGGGAACAGTTTGATTAGCCGAAAAATCTTGCGAGTTGATCTTTTGGGATCTATTGGTAGTTTGGTGTAAACTTGAAACTCTAAGATTTTTTTTTTTGTTAAATAATTTATTCAGCATTTGTACAAGATTTTTTGTTTGGTTTGACATGAAATTACATAAAAAAATTATCACAATAAATAAGAGATTTAATTTAATTTGCCACTAGTTCGGAAAGTACCCATAACAGTGGCCGCGTTACCTCTCTGAATTGCCATGCTTATTCTCTGTTTAAGGAAATTTTTTGGGAGCGCCTCATTCGTCTTCGTCACCATCATTTTGCTTATATCGTTGAAAAATTTAATTGCGTCTCTGCTCAACGGACCCAATGTTTCAACAGCGAAGGGGACAAATAAATAATTTTGGTTTATAAGAGATTGATATTTCCTAACTTTATGTTTTGCTTTTTCCTCTGCCGCATCCCCTGCGTGACGAGTACTCAGCCTTAGGTTGCTGGGCGCAAAAGTATCCGTACAGGTTGTGTCCCTACTACTACCTCTCACCCACGGGATTAGCGTCATTCCGTCAACCCTTTTGCCGTCTTCCCTCGATAGTCCTACAGGCTCCAATAAAGCAGGAACATCCGCTGACACTAGTGCCCGTTTGATTATGTTATTGATTTCTGCATGTCTCGCGTGACGACCAGCACTTTTCCGACACTTTAAAGCAGCGACGACCTTTTGTGTCCACTCGCGATCCACAGAAGCAAGTGTGAGATACACAAATATCAAGCCCCAGTCGTAGACCGATGGTTATACGGAAGGAGATATTGTCCAACAGCGTACCTATTGTTTTCGAGGGTAATGCATGCAACCAAGCACCTGACTCGGGTCTGCAAAGGGCTAGGAACCTTGCTATTTCCTCTTTGTCATCAAATTTTACACTGTTTAGCAGGTTGGTAGTTACTATCTTATTCCATTGTTTTTGAAGAGATGGTGTTTCTGGTTGCACTGAATCCGGATGTAAATCATTCCACAACTTTAGGCTGTCGCAATATTCGGCAATTCCCTCAGTTTGCAGCGAAGGTTGATTTAACATGGTACTAACAAGTGAAGAAACTGCGTTCACTGACGACAGAAAAGCCGGCAAAGCTATGTCCCGGACTCTGAACATCCCAATGCCTCCCAGGTTGATCGGAAGTGATGCTAAGGTCCACGTGTTATCATTCAATACCGAATTTATTAGCGATTCTAACGAGGTTTTTATTTGAGTGTCCATTACATTGATAAATTCTTGATGGTTCCATGTCGGCGACGATCTCAGAAGAAAAACCAGCTTAGGGATAGCAAAACAGTTTTTGAGTATGTAAAACGCTATATGGTAGTTGTCCAATTCCAGAAGCCGCTCGAAAAGTAGTTTTAATTCGCATAGTTTTCTGTCGAAAATGGTATCAAATGCATTGTCGGTAATTGGTGGTGAAATCATTGACCACGCAAATACCAGGCGATAACTGATAAAATTTTAGAACTATCTCACGATCAACTTCTGAACAGAAGTAAAGCTCACATTTTGTAGGGTTTATATGTAGCCCGATTTTGGCACATTCTTCTTAAACCGTTTTGAAGTCCTGTAAGACGCTTTCATATTCGCCTGCAAAGGTTCCGTCGTCCAGATAGTATACCACAAATTCTGATATTAGGGCATTGATCACAAATTGGATTGCCGAGCTGAAAATTAACGGGCCACATGGGTCTCCCTGTTGTGCTCCATTCTGTGACCATAGTATGTAGTTCCAGAACAAAAGTGAGGGCGACGAATAACATTGCCATAAATACGGGAAAATTGATGGGCAGTGTATTTTCATTTCATTTAAGATTTTTGACATTTGGTGTATGGTTCTTAAGGTTCTTAAGAAACATTATATATCCTCAGTCTTGGCACGCCATTCCGCAGAGAAATAAGTCGAAAATTTTCAACAACCTTCAAAAAACCACGTTTTTGACCACATTTTCGAGCATAACTTAGTTCTTAACCGATTTTGCCCAAATTCAAACTCATTATCATTTATTCAATAATCTTTCAGGAAAGAACAATAATTTGAAAATCAGATAAGATTTTCCCGATTTATGCAGAAAAAAAACGTTTGGCCCGAGTAGAGGCTCAGTTTTAGGGCCGTGACTGAGTCTAACGACTCGAAATCAAAAAATGATCTTGCATAAATTGTCGGGCATGCTTAGACTTTTGAAACAAAAAAAATTACGAAAATCGGACAAGATTTACGCGAGTTATGTACAAAAGACCGAAAACCCCTTAGGCGGCCCTAGTTCAGCGGCCCTTCGTCCAAAAATGCCCATCTGCAATACCAAACCCACTTTTGGTTCTACCTTTCAAAAGAAACAGATTTTGATAAGTGGTTATGTTTTATTCGAGTTATCGTGTTTACAGACAAAATTTTCTTAGCTGATTTGGCATCTAAGGACTATGATCGATGCTCCCCCTACTCCTCCCTCCTCGAATCGACTGGCTACAAACGTAGTGGTAAACGCAGAGGACTCTTACTTCGTAGCTTGTGCTCTCTAATGATGCTGGTCTACAACCAGGTTTTGGTAGATTTATCGGTTTGGGACGAACTATTGTTGGTCTTGAAACACAGATCCTGGGATCCTTTGTTCCTTTTCCCGTTCATCATTTAAATCATTATGTGAGCCTTCCTGTCGCTTCCAAGAACCGGTCCAAAATGACAGGTCCACATTTGATAGCCTCAGATGGTCTCACAGTAAAATTTCCAAGAATCCTGCGTCTCATTTGGAGGAATTTAGGGCAATCACATATCACGTGTATGCCCGTTTCCTCTTCTAATCCGCAAGAACATCTTGGGGTCTCCGACAACCGCATCTTATTCAGGTGTCGGTTCAGCCCACAGTGCCCAGTGGTCGCCGCTACTACCCTTCTGATACGATCCCGGTCCATTTTGATAAGGTCCTTGTCCCATTTTTCATCAGGTTTCGTAAGCGCGCCTCCTTCATATGCTTCCGAGCGTTCTGCGTGTCTCCGTCGCGTCGCACCCAGTTGCATATTGCCTGGGGTATTGGTAGACGTGGCTCCTCTCCGCTTGTTGTGGTAGCGGAGCTTACCCTAGCAAGTTCATCTGACCTTTCGTTTCCCTCCACGCCAGAGTGTCCAGGTACCCAAACCAAGGTAATCTGATTACTCAGTCCCATGTAGTTTAGATAATCCTTTCCCTCTTTCATTAGCTTGGACGTCGTGGTGAGTGACAGAAGCGCCTAATCGTGTCTTTACTGTCCGAACAGATAAAGAACTCTCTTCCCTGCGTCCCCACCGGCAGTGATTCTTGAGCTCCCATGAGAGCTGCGTAGACCTCTGCCTGAACGACACTGGAAGTTTTGCCCAAATGGAACACCAACTGCCATGCGCAGTGTCTGGATCGTATATTCCAACCCCTGTTCTTTCCACGGCCTTGGATCCATCAGTGAAAAACACTTTTGCATTTCTAGGCAAACAGGTTGGCCACCCATCTAGCCATTCTTGCCTGCTCGGCTCCAAAACGCCTAGTGAAGTCAGTTACTGGCGCCATCCGGTATGGCATGTCAAAAATCGGATCCGCAATAACGTCTCTAATTCTGCCATGCCCTAAACGGAAGCACGGGGCCCATAAGCCTGTCCGAAGTGGCGAAAGCTCTGGCTTTAATTACTAAGTCCAAAGGCGGTATCTCTGGTATTGTCTCAGTCTCTTCCTTGCTACAACCAACAATAGCAAGCATTTTTGTAGCCGCCATTTCAGATTTTCTATTTTTATTGTTAACAACACAAATTAGTCCTGAATTAATCGGGCGGCTTCGGTGATTTTCATTTTATTTCGATAAAATAAGTCATTTTAAGAAAAAACATTGTCCTGCAAAATATCAGCTTCATACATTCAAATAATTCGCGTAAATACTCACTTACATTAGCGCCATTGGTACCAACCTATTACGATAAATTTCATACATTTCTATAGGTTGAGCATTTGGTTCGGATATTCATTTCTAGAGGGCGCAACTTCCGAGCTTCATGCATATGACAAACTGCAGATTTTGTATGGAGCATTTATTGCTGGTGTCTTCAACACATACAAAAATCATTTATTTTGATTTAATACAAAACGTTTCAAGTTTTGTTTGCGCAAAAACCGGATAATAAGATGAATCAAACAATAAATTCCCGCCTGAAGCGCGCCACACAATTTAAATTTTGAATGAATGAGGGGATGAACGAATGAACCAAAAATCAGATTTTAATGCTTTTAGACATAGAATAGCGCAAAAACGGGCAAGTTAACGCTGCGTCAACTTGAACATTTTTGCATTATTAGACCCGTGCGAAGAACGAAGTTCTTCGAAAAGGGGTCTTATGCGTTTACCACGACGTTTGTAACCACCCCAGTTTCGACCGGTGAGTAGGGGAAGAGCATCGATCATGGTCCTTAGATGACGAATCAGCAATAAAAAAAAGTCCATCCGTCCGTCACAGCGATAACTTGAATCTGGGCATCGTCGGCCCAAAGGCCGCCGAGCTAGGGCCGTTTAAGTGGATTTAGGTCTTTTGTACATAGCTCGAGTAAATCTTTTCTGATTTTCATAATTTTTTTTTGTTTGACAGATCTGAGCATAGCCGACCATTTATGGAAGAAACTTTTTAAATTCTTGGTCTTAGTTAGGGCACTAAAACTGAGTCTATGCTAGGGCCATACGTGTTTTTTGTTCATAGCTTGAGTAAATCTTTTCCAATTGTCATAATTGTTTTTTTAATCGACAGGTCTATGAAAGCCCAATAATTTGTAGAAGAAACTTTTTTGAGATTTGGCCCTAGGATATAGCTAGGGCACTAAAAACGAGTTTCTGCTACATTTTTTTGTACATAACTAGAGTAAATTCTCTTCCGATTTTCAAATTTTTTCTTGATCGAAAGGTTTAGGATTGTTTCCAGTTTTATGGAAGAAAACTTTTTGAATAGAAACACTAGGACTCAGTCAGGAACCTAAAACTGAGTTTCTACTAGGGCTCAAGTGTTTGCTAACATAAATCGGGTAAATCCAAACCGATTTTGTTGATTATTTTTCTATTTGAGAGGTAGCAGAGTACCGAATTTAATTCAAAAACAAATTTGGGCCTGTTACCTATGCTTAGGGCTGAAGTGGGCCTCAGGTCGACCCTAACCAAAAAAAGATTTGCAGAGCCAATGGGGTGTGCTTGTTTTGAGAAAAAAGGTTCGTAATGGTGTTTGAAGCAAACAATTGTTCTACAGTATGTGTAAATTCGGGACAGTTTTATTTATAAAAATTATTTTAGAAAATATATCGGAATCGCGAGTAAATCCCTGGCATGTCTCGGCTAAGAAATAGGTGGTGTTACTCGGTTAAATGTATAGAAGAATTGTTTAGTACGCGAAAATTATTAGAGATGGCGTATCAAAATTGGTTTGAGTTTCTGCTAAACCAGTTGCACTTTAATTACGAATAATTTAATTAAAAATCCAAATAAACATTTTTTTAAAAAACTAATATCAGAAAAGTCATAAATTTAATTTTACTCAGCTTTCGATTAAAATAGGTTGCAAGAATTAGCGCACCCCATTAAGGGAAACATTTTTGTCTATGAAAGTATGTGTCCGAGGTATTTCCTTATGGCTCTATAGTGAAAAGTGGATTTGGAAAAAGTGAAAATTGAGACGAACATTAGAGTTGGCCGATTTGACACTTTTTTTTATTGCGAAGAGGACAGCCTGGATACGATTCCAGGAGTCGAAAAAATAATTTTGGTGCCTTTGGTTTGTTTTTAAATTCGATTTCCAGCTTGCACACTCAAATTTTCTGAAGAAAGGCCGGTTTTCTTAACATTCCTCTTTTTCAGAACATTATTTGTCGAAAAATTTTTGTCAATATTTGAGATTATGGTTGGAATCCACTCTTTAGGGTTGAGAGAAGATATTCCAATCGATTTTCAGTTCAGGGAGGAATGTTAAGAAAATCGGCCTTTCTTCAGAAAATTTGAGTGTGCAAGCTGGAAATCGAATTTAAAAACAAACCAAAGGCACCAAAATTATTTTCTCGACTCCTGGAATCGTATCCAGGCTGTCCTCTTCGCAATAAAAAAAAAATGTCAAATCGGCAAACCCTAACGAACATTGTTGTATATTTGGGGGGTTTCTCAATATTGCCCTATCGGCAATTTCCAATACAATTTAAAGTGGGCGTAATTTCATGTACCTAAGAGTTAAGGCAACATTCACTTAATTACGTTCGAGTCTTTTCGTGACATCAACTCTGTTTGCCGCATCTATTCTGATACGTACGGGTCCCTTGCAAACGTTTCATTTTGAAAGTGTTCTAAAAGCGTCTAATGAGTCGAATATTAACCTTTTCATTCAAAACTTGATTCAAGAGAGAAAGCGTAACTATCGCAACTGGAGACCTCTGCAGGAACCGTTTTATTATTCTTAATTCGAAAGCGATAGGTGTAACAAAAATGTTTGATTAGTGGATTATCCACTGGATACAGACTGAAATAACCTTTTGATCGACTACATTTTTATTACACAACATACAATTTTCTTGTTTTATTGCTTATCGTATAGGAACAGTAATATGCCATTTAGTAAGCGATTATAGGTTGGGTCAATTTAGTAATCAATAGTTAAAACGAAAACCATTTTAAATTAAATCCTAAATAAATAAAATAAATATTATGACTCTTGCTTTGTGTCTTCATTGCCATGGTTATTGAAAGCAAATCATAAATCCCTTTCATGAAGATTGTCGATATATATTATTACGTGGATTGATATTTACTTTGTGGATAAAAGTATTGGGTCCCCCCGTTTGGATGTTATTCCTTTTATTATACTTTTACTTCTGAATAGACCTACAAATTTATCAAAAGATAAATAACATATAAAACAACCTTCTGAAGTGAATGCTATCAAACTGTACCTATTTTATATGTTTGCTGCCTTTTAAAAACTTTTGTATGGAAGCAAATAGAACATATAAACTCATACATAAAATGCGAACACTAAAAATCACCCCGAAGGATTTTCTATCTCCAGCAAAAGGATGAAAATGAAAAAGATTGTATTTTTAACTGTGTGGCAGATTGAATTTTAAGATAAAGACATGTGCAAATGCATGACATAAATCCGTGCATCAATCATTTGAATGTATTGTCTCGTTTAAAAAAGATTTAATGAGTTTATGTGATTGAGATTTATGAGTATGTTGAACTGGGACTCAATTCCCTTACTGTTAGTACTTTCAGTAAACATAATTTCAGCATTTATTATTTTTCTTTTTTTTCCTGACTTCAGAGCTGAAATAGAGGACATAGATGAATGATCGACGAATACTAAAGTGTCAATGCGATGAGTAACAACATAACCGAATAAACTGTTCGATAATCTACAATTATATGTTATCCAATAACGCTGCTAGGCTGCGAAAAATTGCACAGAGAACACACTCTAAAGAGGATGGGGGAGGAAGGTAGTACGAAATCCTAATAGTGTCTTCCAGCCTAATCGAAACGTGGGGAGAGGTATGATATCCAATCTAATCCAATCCCATAGCTTCCAAAAAGTAGTTGATGAAGAAGAAAAAGTATTTCACATGATGGATCACGATCCAAGGAGACGGTTAGAATCTTATTTTAGAAGGGAGCTTTCGCGACAGACCAGACCAGGTGCACGCTAGAGGAAAATTTTGTTCGGGGCGTTTGTAGAGCACAAAATAAGGATCATTATCTCTAAACACGACAAAGCGTTCAGCCGCAGTAGAAGAGACACAAAACCCCTCCAAGTAGTTGAGTGTTCTCTCAGACGCCTGTGCACGAATACTTTATTCGGTTGACAGACCAGACCAGGTACACGCTAGAGGAAAACTTTGATCGGGTCGTTTGTAGAGCAAATTATTTTCAAAATTATTAACAAGTAAAATAACTTGAATGTTCTGATTTGACTTAAGACTTTTAAACAAGAACAGGAAACGGTACAAACAATTCATGTGATGAAAGAGTAGTTGACGAATTCTTCAAAGAAGAGAGTATCGACGCCGCTTGCGGGGGGCGATGCCCTCCCCAGCGAGATAAGGATTCAATTCGTTGTGTTTTCAATTACATAAATACAACAAATTGAAATGAATGGGCAGACTCTCATACCACTGAATTACCACAGACTCTCATGTTCAAGAAACGAAACATGAAACGCCCACTCTTTTCCTAGGCATGACGAATTTTTCGACGGCTTCAACAGCGACAGCGCAGGAGATTTTTTGAATTAACAAATCTCACAAAAAAATTCGGACAAATTCTCAATATTTCGGACATGTGAAGGTCTGTTTCGATTAAAAACTGAAAGTAACTGAAAGTACTGTACTAAACGTTTTAGTAGTTGTTGTACATGTTTTGGTAAAAGTTGTAGCAGGAGTTGTAATGAAAATTGTAGAAAAAGTTGTTGCAAAACTAGTGAAAAAATTGTAGTAGTTTTTGTAGTAAGAGTTGTAGCAAACATTGGAGTAAATGTTGTAGTAGGACTTGTAGTAAAAATTGTAGAGACAAAGAAATTACAATTTGCTTTTGCAGTCGTACAACGTTTCCTACGTTTTTCTTATTTCTCTCGTTCTCTATTTATCCAATTTGTCATTCGTGATGGCATTGAGAGATAAACAGAAACGAAGAAAAAATGTTTTTCCTACGACTGGAAAGGTAAAGAGGGAGACCAAATTTATCCTCTATGATCACCTTTCAAAATGTTGGTAAAATTAGTTTTAAACGAAAGATTGATCTGACACTAGATGGCGCTGCAATTGAATATGGCGTCAAAAACTAAAAATTGATGTGTAAAATCCATTATTGACCCGATTTGAGTATTTTTTTTCTAAAATTCCCTTCGGTCTATGCCCCATTCGATAAAAATACATCCTTAATAGAAAAAAAACAGAGGGAAGGGGGGAGCTATACCTTGTAATTTTAACGGATCGGACAAGTTTAGAAAAAAAAAATACTCAAATCGATTCAATAATCTATTTTTGGGATCAATTTTTAATTTTCGAAGCCATCTTGAATTGCAGCGCCATCTGGGGTCAGATCATCTTCAAAACTAAGGAACATCGACGTAACACAATGTACTTTCATTTGAAACTAATTTCAACTACAATTTTAAGGGTGACGAAACGGGAAAAATTTTGTCATTTTTTGGACTTCCTATTTCTTTGGCGATGTAAAACTATTTTTCTTATACGAATCAGTGCTCATTCGATCTAATCTCCAAATCAAACGGTGACTTGATTCACGTTGGTTCGAGCAGTGAAAACACTCCTGTTCGAGATCCAACAACGGGGGCTCAAAAAAACAAACTTTTGATATATTGTAGAGGAAGTTGAGGGGATCACAGCTTTAGCTTTCCAATCGAATTCCTTCGAAGAAGAAATTGGAGGTTCCATTAAAATGTCAGTAAGACCGTGTCATGGTCATTCCACCTCAACAACCGCAAAGCCAAGTACCAACTGCACATTCGTTTTAATGGCGACAAAGTGAGCCATGAAAAATTTCAGAAATATCTTGGCGTGTGTTGGACAGGTCACTCACTTACAAGAGAAACATGGAAAGTGTTCGTACCAGGCTACGGTCACCCGTAATGTTGTCCAAAAGTTAACAGGACAACTTGGGGCTTTCAGCCAAAACTCTGTGCACTAATACTAAAGCAATGATTTTATCAATTGCAGACTACTGGTCACCCGTTTGGATGAGGAGTGCACACGTCAAACTAATCGATAATCAGATTAACTTTGCACTCTGAATTATTTCTGGAGCCGTGTACTCTACACCAATACCCTGGTTATTTTGCTACATGATGAACAAATGGGGGTGTCAATGACTCACCGCTTTGTGATTGTGAAGAGTCCCAAACAATGGAGCACCTAGTGCGCTACTGTAGGATTCACCGCTTCGAGGGCACACTGACGAATCTGAATAGCGTCGCTGATCGGGCTATAAATTGATTAGCTAATATCACGATTAACATTTAACCGGAACTTAAACTCTGGAATTGATTTAGTGATTTCTAATTTCTAATAATTAATTTCTAATTTCTACTTGTCTTATTCAAATTCATTGGAATAAATAAATGAATGTTTGTCAGCGGTGAAGATTTTTTAGAAAAGTGACTGTCAAGGCAATATGCATGTATACGGCCTTGATGGTTGTTGTGCACAGGAAATTGTTGGAGCTGAAACTTGCTATCAAATATAATTGCTGAACTCGGCAATTAATGCTGCCTTTTCCATTATAATCTGATTTTACTAATCGAAGAACTTTGGGTGAACAAAAACAAGGTTCTGGAATTTGGTTTATAGAAATAGGATTTGAGGGCCAACGTAGAGCGGGATTCTATACGAAACCCAACTTGCAAGCGATATTACTCCATCAATTTTCGGGATAGGGATATGACTGTAGTTAAGATCAGTAGAACGGTTTAAGCTAGAGGTGATCTTCTCGTGGCATCCTGCTACTTGCCAGATGGGGCGGACTCTCCATTATCTGCTGATCGAGGCGACAAACTTCTCGAAGGTAAATGAGGTTCCAATGATTTTAGTCTGTACGGTACGAACTTAAACTCGAGAGTTTCTCTTCTGCTTCAGTTCACAGCGGACACTGAGTTGAATATTTTAGACAGAGGCAAGGGGTCGACCTCCGTTACTAAAAAAAGAAGCGAAGTGTTGGATGTTACTTTAGTGTCTAATTCACTGGTAGACCAGATGTATTCATTTAGTCTGAAAGACTACGTGCCGAAGATGATCAAGTACAGAAATCTGAGAAGGACCAACTGGACACAATACAGGAATTTCCTGAAGGAGCATGTTGAGGAGAAGCTATCCACGGTCATTCCGAGATCCTCTGAAGAACTGGAAGAAGTCGTGAATAGCATTATGTCGCTGTTAACCGAGGCATACAAGAGCTCGTGCGGAAAAAAACTCGTAGAGCCTGGAATAAAGCCAGTTGAACCTCCCAGGACGTAGTGAGGTATGGAGAAACTTCTGAGCAGAAATGGATCACGTTCCAGATTATGCCAGAATTCATAAAAATCCTTACAAAGGACTCGGGGCTCACACCAGGCTTACTACTGAGGCTGGGTGGGGAATTTACGAGTTGCGGGAGGGAAACGGCCAAACATCTTTTAGAGACCTATTTCGCCAACAGAGGAGGCCTGGGCTCTGGCTACCCGAATTGTCACTATTGTAATGTTGGGTGATGTTTGGTCGTAGACTCCCTTGTCAGGAGGCTGAACGACGAAGCAATCTTTTCCCAAAGGTACTCAGACGTAAGGGGGTAAGTTTGAAAGCACACTGGGCGACAGAATGAGGTACTCGCTGAAGATAGTGGAGGAATGATGTCGAGACAACGGCCTCAGAGTAAACCCGGAGTCGAGTCGAGTCGTAGCTGTGGTTGAGTCAACATCGTCAACATTGTAAAGTTATGAACTTGGCTGTTCCACGTCGAATAAAACTGATTAGGCCGAAACATTGGATTTTGTGCATTACCAAAGTGTTAATTTTGTGTTATTGTCAAAAATGTTGTTTTGTGCTATGAATCCTGCTTTATCGTCGTCAATTAAAGTGCAAAATTTTATTGTATCGGATTTTTACGCACTTGGCGAACAATAAGTCTTGATTGTTTGCAGTGAAATTGTGAGACGGGAAATTTTGGACTTTTTGTGCCGGTTTAAGGCAAATTAACTGCCAGTTTCCAATGTTAAACGCGGTCGTCTGGTGTGTTTAATTTGCCGAATTAATATCACAAGTAATAACTCAAAATTATCTTGTAATTATTTCGGATATAACACAATGCTTGATGGATGAGTCTGTTGATTTCATTGGCTCTCCACACAATAGCATTAGTGTGACTGTTGGCGAAAATTCGAGGTTAATCAATCTGTTTTAGCTGTATTTTACGTAGTAAGTCAGTTGAAATTGTATTGATTCCCGAATTCGCTTAGACAGGTTTCTCTTTGTGAAAGGACAACATGGTTTGCAAGTCGGGTTGCCACGCTGTTCATTGGCGTGTTGTTGTTCAGACGCTCCGTCGTTTAATTTGTGTAACGAAAGGCCCCTCCGGGACGGGGCTAGTTTGCCTCCATGACCTCCCATGGAAGTGCGAACGGGACTAATTTGGAAGCGAGACTTTTTGAGGTGCAGGTTGCCGACAGGTGTCTGTGCGATAGCACGCCATTGAGTGGTGTTTCTGCGTGGCTTGGTTTCTGTGTTGGCTTTTCGCAGAGACAAAAGTAGGTAAGTGTTGAAACCGCATTAATGCATACGTGGCGAACAATGATTTCTTTTGTGTTTGCAATGAAAGTGCAATGCGGACAAACCTGCACTTTGTGCACCAGAAGGAAATGAAGGAAATGCGCTGAAATTATTTATGAAGGAAACATTTCTTTATGTCAATATTTCGGCGAAATACACAGCTTTGTATAGATGAGTTTTGGTCTCATTGTGTGCTCGCTATACAAAGCAGTGAAACGTCACACAACTTTCTGCATATGAGTCGATTGGTTTCATTTGTACTCTATATGCAATAGTGGTGGTATTACTGTTAACGAATGTCCAATGTAATTTTGGAATTCGTGCAGTTGTTGTCTGTGATGAAACTATGGAACTGTTGGGCCACCCCGTTTAGAGATGTGTCGAAGTCACGACAAGGCTTTGTCGCTCCGGCCGGTTTCAACTCCGGGTTGTTGAACAGAGGCTTGCATTCAGACAAGGCTGGCTAGTATCCACACCTTTTATCATTTCAGATAGGGCTGGCTAGTCGGAAGGCGAGTTCTGGGCTGCAGGGTGAGCTTTGCTGCGGCGTGACAGCTGCGTACCGCTGAGTAGGAGGCGGCCTATCTCGACTCCTTCATGGTTTCACCGCTGAGGTGTTGTCTTCAGGCTTCATCTACCAGGTTCACCCCTGGTTATGAGCCTGTTATCTTATGTGGTTTGAGTGGTGTGGAGGCCTTAACGAAGGCTTCTAGATTTTAATGATGAATCGGGGAACAAGGGACCGCAAGAGTCTGTGCTCGCGATCAGTGATGATCACCCATCTGAAAAATTTAAAAAACCCGGACAAGACTGACATAGTCCTCTTCAGTTGCCGAGCGTCGGGTCATGAACGTATAGGGAAACTGAGGCTGTTCAATAATGATATCGTTCCCGGTGAAATATCTCGGAGTTATTCTCGATCGCAGAACAAGATGAAGCATGTCAAGAACAAGTCACAGAAGGCTCCAATAGCTTTCTGGATATGTAAGAAGATGGAGTATGTGATGACTCGCTACACTAAAAAAAGTGAAACTGTTGTAACGTCTCATATATGAAACGTTACAATAGTTTCACACTTTCACAGTTTCACTTTATATTTTGTAAAACTGAAAAAGTGAAACTATTGTAACGTCTCATATATGAAGCGCTACAATAGTTTCACTTTTTTTTAGTTTCACAAAAAAAGTGGTACTATTGTAACGGAGGTATATTTGAATGCAAGATTTTTGCTATTTCTCAGACAAATTCCCATCAAAAGCTTATTGACTTTTACTACGACTTTTTTCCAGTGGCGCCGACTAGTAGGGGCAATGGGGGCGCCCCCCCCCCTTATAAAACCAAGGGGGGCGTAGCCCCCCCTTGATTTTCAAATTATTCAAACGGGAAGAATCAACCCTCTTACTAAAGAAATATAAACTCAATTATTTAGAATATCTTGAATTGCGTGGCTCTTAGTTAAAATATTTTCATTACTAAGAAGTGCAAGAACGTTTTATGCGCTTGGACCTTACTCAAAACATCTGTCTTGTCCAGTTTTTTATTACAACAATCAGACTTATACAAATCACCGATATGATTATGGGCATGTTAGAAACGACTTCTTTAATTTTTCTGACTCAATATTCGCACGTAAGTCCAGCGCTCTCATTTGACTTAGAAAGTGGCTTCTAAAAAAGTTTTTAGCAAAATTTGCTATGAAATATTTGTTGACCACACGACAGTGTTGCCGAAAAACTGAACGTGAACGTAATGTTCATAATTGACGTTTAGTCTTTCGGCGACACTATCGTGTGTTTAATAATTATTTCTTAGTAAATTTTGCTAACAAATTTTTTAGATGCCACAAAAATACCAAATACAAAAATTGAAATTAATTTCAGTACTTTCTAAGTTGAAAGAGAGTGTTGTTTCATAACTTTCTAGTATAATTTGTTTGAAAGATACTAATGGAAAAATTATGATCTTTATTATGCTAACAATTTTTTTTAACCAAAAAAATACACTAAGAAACGTTTCCAACTCTTAAAATTTTTGCCTGCGGCGCTACAAATTTAATAACTTTAATAATAAAATTGAATTACACTACTCTTCCTAATTTGTATGCTGACCTATTTGAATATTCTTTTTGCCAATATAGCAGGAAAGCAAAGTTGATTTCACAGAGCCTAGGAAATAGCATAAGAAACAACAGAGGAAATTCACCAATTTGTAGATTCGCTTGTTTTATCGACAAGAATCAATCACATAGATTGCTTTGAATATTCAAGCAGGAAGCTCCGTGTAATCTACTCGTTTATAAAAAACAAAATTTTTCGCTCGCTTCGCTCGCGATTAAAGAAATTAATACCTATTCTTGTCATTAATGCCTAAAGATAGGTCGCAGGACAATGCTACAAGTCTCAATGTTGAGAATACAGGAACAAACACATCACTTCCTAATCGAATTCTCAAAAAGTAG
>CM055403.1:159764922-159783922 GCA_029228625.1 Pseudolycoriella hygida | reverse complement strand
CAGTGGTATAGGTCACATCTCGGCACATTTATACCTAAAGTTTTGAGATGTGCACTCACCCGCTCAAAAAGTTTTGTAGAAAAGCGAAATGCGCCGTTTAAAAATTCTGTGTTTCACATTTGTTTCACATCTGTGGAAATTATGTGAACGGCACATTTGCCTTACCAACCGTCCATTTCAGTAGTGTTAACACATCTCCGCACATTCCATCATAAAAAGAGATAATTTATTATATTTATTTAAAATTTAATTAAAAATTGTGTACTGAGTTACCTTTCAGAATTGTTTTTGACTAAAAAAAACTATATTTTCATAACATTAATTGTCGGTAGTATTGCAAAATCTCTTTAAGTTTAAGTTTAAGTTTAAGTTTATTCATCAACAATTTATAAATGCGTACTTATCATTAAGTTTCAATGTGCTCATGCACCTTTAAGAAACATTAAAAATTTAGAAAATATATATATAATTCAAATCAATTTCAAGTTAGAAAATATAGAAAAATAGAAAAAATTAACAAAAAAATCTTACATATTTCGAGTAGCAAGTATCATTGGTAGCAAATAATGTATTTTATATTTAATATTTAACGTAGCAATTGCTAAATCATTAAGTAGGATGAGAATACAAAAATAAAAAACATTTTGAGGAGAGTTCATGTGAGAGTAATGGGCTTCCCAACAGGTGGAGAAGTGTGAAGAGGCCATACATGTGCGAGAAACAAGCCTCACAGAGCTTATGAACCATCCCTAAATTACTAACTATATCAAACTGGAAGAGAACTACTGGAGTCTGATTCAAACTTGTTAATATTCGCTTCATTATTACTTATTCAATCCATACACTCGTTTCCGAGACCTTGTCTCTTCGATCCCCGACGCTCATACACTCAAGGCCCTGGATATTGCCGCTCGGACAGCCATTCTTTTAGTTTTTGTCTAAATAGACGTGAGCTCAATTCGACAAAACGCACTGGTATGGAATTATATATATGACTACCCCACACTGTAATAGCACAGCCTCCCATCTTCGTTGATATGTTTCTGTTTGCTAGGACTGGTTTTTTCCGGGTTGCATATTTGTGTTCCGTCCTCTTGAATGCGACGGTATGATGGCAATCCTCATGCAATGCGCTATGTACAAAGTTGCAGATATTCAAGAAGAGAAGACTGTTAACATTAAGCATACCCTTGCAATGCGTGGTGAATAAATCAAATGTTGAGTGCCTTTGTGACAATTTACATGCATGTTTAAGACATCTCTTTTGCATAATTTGGACCTGGCGCATTAATTTCACGGAAGCATGTCCCCATACCCCTATCAGGTAGTTCAATCTAGAATGTGCCAAAGCAAAGTATATCTTAAGGAGAACACTCTTAGGGAGAATGTGTTTCAGTTTACTCAATACCCCAGATACAGATGCAAGCTTTTTGCAGAGGTCTGTGACATGAGCTTCCCATTTAAGTTTATTGTCTATCAATACCCTAAGTACTTGTATACAGTCACAGCCTCAACTACTTGTCCGTCTAGCATAACATCTGGTATACTACATGGGGTGAAAAGTCCGCGGCCTCACATAGAGATGGCGTCATTACTTCAGAATTTTTGTTAACATTCAGTAGTACCACCCTTTACTTGTCTACAGCCAAAATTTCCTGACATTTGGTGTCATAGTTTTCCAATTACTGTCAATAGAGTGACGCAGGTTTTTGTTGTTCGTAAAAAATGGAAAATAATGAATTCCATGTGTTGATTAAACATTGTTTCTTAATGGGAAAAAATACGGTGCAAAGCAAAGAATGGCTGGATAAGTGTTATGGCACATCTTCTCCGTCGTATACAACGGTCAAGAAGGGGCATGCTGAATTTAAACGAGGTAATACAAGCACCGATGATGCCCCACGTTCAGGACGTCCAAGTGAAGCAGTTACTGAAGAAAACATCAAAAGAATCCATCGTATTGTTTTGGCTGATCGGAAAGTTAAAGGTAGTGAAATAGCTGACATCCTCAAAATATCAACAGAACGGGTGCGACACATTTTACACGAGTATTTGGACATGAAAAAGCTTTCTGCGCGATGGGTGCCGCGTTTTCTAACAATTGATCAAAAGCAGCACCGTCTTGACGATTCAGAGCGGAATTTAGCTTTGTTCGAGCGTAATCCAACGGAGTTTTTGCGTAGATTTGTCACGATTGATGAAACGTGGATTCATTACTATACACCAGAGTCCAATAGACAGTCTGCAGAGTGGTTAGAATTTGGTCAAAGCCGACCGAAGCGCCCAAAGGCACAGCGTTCTGCAGGCAAGGTTATGGCCACGATTTTTTTGGGATGCGCATGGCATAATATTTATCGACTATTTGGAGAAAGGAAAAACAATAACTGGCGAGTACTATGTCACATTATTGGAACAGCTCGACAACGAGATCAAGAGAAAACGACCGCATATGCAGAAGAAAAAGGTCCTGTTTCATCATGACAATGCACCAGCGCATTCATCCATAAAAGCAACTGTGAAACTGGACTCTTTGGGCTATGAATTACTCCCCCACCCACCTTACTCTCCAGATCTGGCCCCCAGCGACTACTATTTGTTCCCAAACTTAAAAAGATGGCTACAGGGAAAAAGATTTTACTCTAATGATGAGGTGATATCCGAAACAGAGGCCTATTTTGCAGGGTTGGAGAAATCCTATTATACCACAGGTATCCAAATGTTGCAGGACCGTTGGACTAAGTGCATTTCCCTTCAGGGAGACTACGTTGAAGAATAAAATTAATTTCATATGTAAAAGTTAGTTCTTTCATTGCAAGGCCGCGGACTTTTCACCCCATGTAGTATAACTCTGTCCCCTCGTCCTGAAGTGCATAACTTTTGTCTTATTTACATTCAACGTAAGCCCATTTATCCGAAAGAAATCATTTAGTAATTCCAGGTCATTGTTTACGTCTTCAATGTTCATCGAATACGAGAAGTTGGAGCAAAAAACACCAGTGAAAACACCAGTGAAATTAATGACGTTAATTTGAAATTTCCCGACAAAGCAAAGATTTACAACAACTTTTGAATCAATTAAATAAAATACTAACTTTCGTCCTATTATCATGGTTACTGGTAAAATCAAATTTTTTTATGCGAATTCCACGTTTCTCGCAGCTCCCCGAAATTTGGATAGAACTTTATTTGCTGGGTACAGTAAAAAATTGTTTAATTTTAAAGTGTCATCTATCTCTTCACAACTAGGTCCAGCGATAAGCATCGTTGCAAAACGGATACTGTTCTTATATGGGAGACTGTACCCATAATAAGAGCGCTTCATTTTTGAATGGACTGCTTCATTGCGGTCCCAGAATTAACAAAAGGAACGTCTCTCGTTCTCTGCCTCTAGGTTTCTCTTGTGGTTTTCTCTTCCCGTTCGAAGTTAGGTTTGGATTGCTTTTTTGGATTAATGGGATCACATGGGAATCTTCTTTGCATTGCCTTTTTTTGATTCATATAATGCAATGCATAACGACTTTTTGCTTTAGTTCCTCGGAACTCTTCAAGCAGGTCGGACCTATGTTGGTTCACATGGGAAC
Source organism: Pseudolycoriella hygida (assembly GCA_029228625.1). Classification (NCBI taxonomy): domain Eukaryota; kingdom Metazoa; phylum Arthropoda; class Insecta; order Diptera; family Sciaridae; genus Pseudolycoriella; species Pseudolycoriella hygida. Next base: position 159,780,341 of record CM055403.1, on the reverse strand, counting down.
CTTCTTTTGCATTGCCTTTTTTTGAATCATAAGGCAATGCAAAACGACACTTTGCTTTAGTTCCTCGGAACCCTTCATGCAGGTCGACCCGTGGATAGATTCGCATGGGAATCTTCTTTTGCATTGCCTTTTTTTGATTCATATAAGGCAATGCAAAAGAATCTACTATTGCAGTGCCTTTTCTTTGGCTTTCCGCTAATAAAAGGCAATGCAAAACGACTTTTTGCTTCAGTTACTCGGAACTCTTCAAGCAGGTCGGACATATGTTGGTTCACGCTGGAAATTTGTGACCGACAATTGACAAACAGACAGACAAAGTTTTGACTTTTATAATTAGTGATCATGCCGTGAGCTGATTAAGATGCGCGAAACTTTTTGCTGTCATCAAACCTGTTGTTAAGAAAATTTGATTTTTGTTGAAGATCGAAAAGTTTTTTCTGCTTACATAAACAAGGGTTCCACGTTACCAGAAAAACAGACGAAGTAACTGCGGCTCTGCCTAAACTACTTACCGACAATTCGAAAACGAAGTTTCGAAAAATTAAAAAATTGCATTCTACATCGAAGTGGTTGGCTGAATAAAAATTCCATTCCGCGGCAAATCAAGTTGGTTGACTGAATTAATCATGGTAATCGAATCATTGTGGAAAAGAACTTCAGGTGAAGGATCACCATTCGTAAATTTACTCGAAAATGTTGAATCGGTGGCTAGTATTACTGGCGTAATAGATGCTGGATCAAGTAAAAATTTTGAGAACACTCAGAAGGGTAATGAGTTATCGAATAATTATCGTTCAGAAGGGAATGAAAAGTTTGTCATGAGGAAATTCATGGATGCTATGTCCTTGTACAATAAAAGTTTGTGTTTTGCTGAAAATGATTCGGAAAACATTGCTCTTGCGTATGGAAATCGCTCCGCCTGTTTCTTTCATCTGAAGGAATACAAAAAATGTCTTACTGACATTTCACTCGCCATGGATCAGGAGTGTCCGGAACATTTGCTTTCAAAATTGGTGAAGCGACGTGAGGATTGCGAAAAAGAAATTGCAAGTGGCAATAATATTGAAGAATATCGGCCGGAGATAAGATCTGCAGGCAATGAAGCCTTTCCCGAATGTTCGGCTGACTTGCGAATTCAAAACAGTGAGTCAATGGGTCGCTGTGTTGTTTCGTGTGTTGATATTCCAGCCGGAGAAACGGTTATTATTGAAGAAGCACTTTTCGGACATCCGGGTGAAACTCGATATAGAAGATGTGCGGCTTGCTCTAAATTGGCCACGAACTTTACACCTTGTCGAAAGTGTACGAGTGCCGTTTTTTGCCACCCCCCTTGCTGTGATAATTATGATATTCACAAAAGGGAGTGTGAGTACTATATCAACGACTCAAATAAACTAGAACTACATTTGGAGTTCATCGCACATTCAATATACTTTGCAATAAATATTTTTCCCGATATTGAAAGCTTAATGGCATTTGTGGAGAGTGCTGTCAAAGAACCATCTGGAGAAATTCCTTCAGTACTTAACGATAAGAAGTCGAAATATCGAGCGTTTCTACAACTCAGTGCCTTTGTAGATCCAAAATGGGAGGAAGAATTTTTGGAATTGGCAAGTGATTCGTATAAGAGTCTCATTACACGCGAATTCATTCGTGAATTATTTGACACGGAGGAAAAGCAGTCGTTTTTGGTGCATCTAATTTTGCAACATGTCGTGATTACTTCAACCAACTCATCAGAAATTGGAGGCGAAAAATTCGTATTCATATTGTCGTCTTATTTCAACCACTCATGCGAGCCCAATGTTTCGTACGCAAATCAACATAATCGATTGATATGCTTAACAATACGACCCATCAGAGCTGGTGAGCAACTGTATGTACGATACAACGACGAGGTGGATGGCGAAACGGTAGTACGTCGCCAAGAACTTTTCAAATTAAAGTATGGGTTCCAATGCAAATGCGAAAGATGCGAATCTTCAGTGCCTAGCGACTTGATCGAAAAACTCACGTCAGAATTGGAGTCGCATCCAGGCTATCAATTTGTTCTTCAAGAAATACATAAAAACCCAGATTTGCGCTGCACTATGGAGGAATTGCTATATTTGAACAAAAAATGTGTTGAATTGCTGAATTATTTCGGTGAGAGATGGACTCCGGCTTATTCAACTTTAACGTCCATATTTATGCTAATATACGAGAAAACGTTGTCTCCGCTTCTGGGCTTTAATTTTCGTTTAGAGGTGCAATACTAAAAATTCGCTATGAATTAACAAACAAAAATTGGTAAATATTCTGTAATTCTACTTAATAAAATGTTAGATCTGAGAACCGGTAAACTTTCATTTGGACAGCTTCAAAAAGCGAATAATGCCAGAGGGGGTATGCGACCGATGCCCTCTACTTAGGGCTTTAGCTCGGTCCAAAAAGTTTTTTGTTTTTACTTTTTTTTGGAAAAATTGGAATAGAAAATTGTATTTACTGGTTTTACCAGGTTGGCGAAAATACAGTAGAAACATACATCTCTCTCAACAACATCTCTCTCTAAATTTTTTGTTTTTAGTAGAGAAATCATAGTAACTCTGACCTTATCTAGGTCTCGGGGGTTTCCACTAAACATTCTTTTTTAGGGAGAGTTCTAATTGAGCGTGCCCATGGGGGCCGTGTTATAAGTGCCTGGAAAAGGGTTGACTTAGTGGTAGCGTACTGGCCTTCCACCAAGAAAATCCAGGTTCCATCAGGAAAATTCGTCGAGTAGCTCCTGAGATTTCATCGAAGAAGTGACCAAAAACGTGGTCTTTTGAAGGTCAGTGAAACTTGTTCGCATACATCTAGACAAGTATTTCATGGAAATTGTTCTCGTCGGCGTCTAATCAAAGTTTTCGATGTCACGAAACTTTTGAAACCCTTTCTGTGAAAATCGGTCTTCATCTTTCAGCTTTCACACCGCAAAAATTTGACAGAACAGAAAAACTATAACACTGGTGGGTCCGGCATTTGTGACGCATTTTTTCAATCAAATGTGAAAATATTTTGAATTTTTTTTTTTTGCGTTTCGAAGCGTTAAGCGTCACCCAAATTGATATCAGTTGGTTTGGAAGAAGGGACAAGGATTTGCGTCACATTTCCCTTTTAAAAGGGTTTTTGTTGTGATCTATGTATATGTCTATCTATCTCTTAATAATTTTCGATCTCGAGAGCTGCTCCATCGATTTTCGACCCCAAATGACAAATTTCATATGCTGCTTTTCCGGAAAAATTCTGGAAAAATCGTGGCATGTGGAAAAGTGGTCAATTTTGAGGGTTTTTTAGGTAGTGCTCGGAGTTTTCGAATTTTAGCCCCGGAGTGACAATAGCTGGAGAGTTGGTTTCTTCGGAAAAGTTATAGAAATCGGTGAGGAAAATTTTTTGGAATCCTAAGAAAATGGCTTCCAGATGTCAAAGTGACGCCATCTTGGATTTTTTGCTATCTTCTGAATTAGAACAGCTAGATAGCTGGTTTCTTCGGGAAAGTCTGCCATCTGTCAAAGTGACGCCATTTTTAATTTTTTTGCTATCCTCTGAATTGGAATAGCTAGACAGTTGGTTTTTTCAGGAAAGTGTCAGAAATTCTGAGAAAGTTGTCAGCTAGTGTCAGACATTCTCAGGAAGTTATCAGCAAGTGTTCAAAAGTTGTCAGCAAGTCTTAGAAAGATGTTGTCAACAAGTTTCAGAAAGTTGTCAGCAAGTGTCAGAATGTTGTCCGCAAGTGTCTGAAGTTGTCAGCAAGTGTCAGAAAGTCTCGAAAATTTGTCAGCAAGTGTCAGAAAGTTGTCAGTAAGTGTCAGTCAGTCTCAGAAAATTATCGCAAATTGTCAGACAGTTTCACAAAGTTGTCAGCAAGCGTCAGAAAATCTCAAAAAATTATTAACAAGTGTGAGAAAGTTGTCATCAAGTGTTAGAAAGTTATCAGCAAGTGTCGAAAAGCTGTCAGAAAATTGTCAGCAAGTGTCAGAAAGTCTGAAAAAGTTATCAGCAAGAATCGGAAAGTCTCAGACAGTACTCAGCAAGTGTCAAAAAGTTGTCAGCAATTGCCAGATATTCTCAGTTCATTTTTGTCCATGGAAGCATAGGTCGCAAAGCTCGTTTTACAAAACTTACAAAACTGCTGATATCACAACAAAAAAACTTCTTCGAAGGTAAAGTGTGACGCAATCCGTAAGTCCACTTCCAGAATGGTGACGCTTTCGCTGATAAGAAGCTAACATTTGTTTGAATAGAATGTTAGCTTGTGGTAGAGGCGAAGGACAGATAAACGTAGAAAATCCTTAGTCATCCTGGCTGGAAAATCCCATATAGAAAAGTGAAAATCCTCGTCCAAATCCAAGAAAATCCCATACAAAAGAGAAAATCCTTTGTCAACGAAACTTGTGATTATCTGCACCTCGGGTAGAGGTGAGTGGGCTGCCCAAAAAAGTGGGCATGGGCACGGGAGTGAGCATTATCAAATTTTGTCGGCGCCCACGTCGCCCACATGATTTTTTAATTCAAAAAGGGCGTCGAGGGTCTAATTGGAATAATTGAGAGATTGAGAGTCCGAAGCCTTTGAAAAAAAAGTCAGATACAACAGATTTAACAATTGTGAATGATCTTTTCGTAGTACATATTTAATTCAATAGGTAGCATCGGTAGCATTGAGTACAGAATGAGTCTATCGCTATCCCTCTTTTTGTTCATTAATTCTTGTTCTATATTGTCTAACGTATCCATCACATTTTGCTAGCGCATTGTTCGTATCTGCACGTTTTCAAATCGTAATTCGCAGAAAATTCGTAATTGTATTTTGTAAAATTTATTGTGCGTGATTCACGCAGCGTGAAGTGATATTGAAGTTAAGCGTTAACTGTTAAGGCAAATATTTTAGTAAATTCCTTTCGCTTTCTTGAATGGTTGAACCATTATGGGCTGGGCATTTTTTTAAAGTGGGCCTTGGGCATGGGCTAGGCATTTTTTTTTTTTTTAAATAGTGGGCATTGGGCATGGGCTGGGCATTTTTTTTAAAGTGGGCCTTGTGCATGGGCTGGGTGTTTTTTTTTGAAAAAGTGGGCATTGTGCATGGGCTGGACATCAAATTTGCTATGCCCACTCTAGCTTGTGGTCAAAGTTTTATACTTAAAAAAATTTGCACCACTTTTTTTAAAACATAGTTACGTTGTGTTCAAAAAATTGCGCCACAAATGCCAGACCCAACGACGAAATCATTTTTCTGTACTTCCAGTTTTTACACCGCAGAAATATAACTTTTCTTTCTTTTTACGAAAATTGCTTGACATAAATTTAAATTTTTTCGTGTGAAAACTGAAAGTTTTGAAAAATTATTACGGTGGTGGGTGGCATTTGTGACGCAATTTTTTGAACACAACGTAACTTTGTTTTAAAAAAAGTGGTGCAAATTTTTTTAAGAATAAAACTTTTACCACAAGCTTACATTCTTTTCAAACAAATGTTTGCGTCTTATCAACGAAAGCGTCACCTCTACCGTTCTTTCACAAATTTAGCTTACAATCACAATTATTGTGAATGCTTCATCATAGATAAAACCGGATCAGGACTTTACGTTACTAAGGAGGTAATAATAATAATCCCAATGGCACTGTTTAGTCGGGAGCAGCACTGTTAAGTGACTGGTTCGACAGCCGGGGTGTTACACAGAGTAACTGCCAGCTAGTGCGGACTAGCCACACTAGGGACCACATGCTTAACGTGTATTCCGAACCACGCCTTCAATTGAAGGATTTGTATTTTTTTTTTCGATTTTTTCGCGCGCTAGTACATCTGGCAACACCTAGACGCGCATCGAACCGATTCAAATTACAACCCTACCGGTATGGAAGTTTGTCTTTTTTTTTTTTGACATTTTACACACACCTTTACGTAGCAGTTGAATTCGAGTCTGCATGTTTCGTACACAATTGTTTCGAATATGGGTGACGTCATAATTCGTTGTGAACGACTCGTTGCGATATAACTATCTCAACTACCCATGTATGAAGCTTGGGTGTGCTTAGGAACGTTACATTCGTAATATACGTTGAAGAAAAATCCTATACAGAATTTGACCTCACCAGGATTGAACCCGGATATTCTTGGTGGAAAGCCAGTACGTTACCACTGAGCTAACCCGTCCTACTAAAGAGGTAAGCCCTTTTTATCGCAAGGGAATGATTTGATATGGAGACCAAATTACACCCATACAAAGTTCAAAAAATTTTAGGGGTTCCAGAGCCGAACTGCATAGAAAAATGACTTTGTCAAAAAAGGTGATTTTTTTTCTGTAGAGCAGGTACAAAAACTTTGTTGGCTAGTGCTACAGGCATCGGAAGAAAATTTTGTTTTGAATACAGTTAGGCTTTCGATTACTTCTCAAGTAGAAATCACTACAAACGATGTTCGATTGTTCAATTTTTTATATGAAATTGAATCGATGTGACTACCCTTCATTTTGTTGTCTAAATTATTGAAAAGCGAATGCACCTGACTTCAAAAATTAATGTGGAGTTAAATATTAAATTTGTTTGCTTATTGGTTTGTGTGAGCGCTTCAGCTGCTAACTAGTTGGTTGAGAATTTCATGTCTAAATTATGAATTTGCTAACTGTATTTACAATTCGCTTACATCATGTATGATAAACATTAATAATCAAGTCAAGGGAGTGTCCATATGAATAAGATGTGACCAAGTTAGCGGTCTATAAGCAATCATACCGTGAGCTGATTAAGTTACGCGGAACTTAATAGTACATTACGTACGTGCTTCCAAATTTTTATTTTGACGAGTGGGAAGATTACGGCCCGACCCGAAGGGGAGGGCTGTATTCCCACTCGTCAAAATAAAAATTTGGAAGCACTTACGTACGGTTTTTTACGTGTTGAAGCAATGTAAATGAGCATTTACATTGCTGAAACACGAAAATCACTTTTTGCTGTCATCAGAGCTGTTGTTAAGAAAATTTGATTTTTGTTGAAAATCGAAAAGTTTTTTCTGCTTACGGAAAACAAGGGTTCCACGTTACCAGAAAAACAGACGAAGTAACTGCGGTTCTGCCTAAACTACATACACTGACAAGTCGAAAACGAAGTTTAGAGAAATTAAAAAAAAATTGCATTCTACATAATCGAATTGGTTGGCTGAATAAAAATTCCATTCCGCGGCAAATCAAGTTGCTTTAGTCATGGTAATCGAATCATTGTGGAAAAGAACTTCAGGTGAAGGATCACCATTCGTAAATTTATTCGAAAATGTTGAATCGGTGGCTGGTATTGCAGGCATACTATCTGCAGGAATAAGAAAAAATTTTATGTACACTCAGAAGGGTAATGAGTCATCGAATAATTATCGTTCAGAAGGGAATGAAAAGTTTGTCATGAGGAAATTCATGGATGCTATGTCCTTGTACAATAAAAGTTTGTGTTTTGCTGAAAATGATTCGGAAAACATTGCTCTTGCGTATGGAAATCGCTCCGCCTGTTTCTTTCATCTGAAGGAATACAAAAAATGTCTTACTGACATTTCACTCGCCATGGATCAGGAGTGTCCTGAACATTTGCTTTCAAAATTGGTGAAGCGACGTGAGAAATGCGAAAAAGAAATTGCAAGTGGCAATAATATTGAAGAATATCGGCCGGAGATAAGATCTGGAGGCAATGAAGCCTTTCCCGAATGTTCGGCTGACTTGCGAATTCAAAACAGTGAGTCAATGGGTCGCTGTGTTGTTTCGTGTGTTGATATTCCAGCCGGAGAAACGGTTATTATTGAAGAAGCACTTTTTGCACATCCGGGTGAATCTCGATATAGAAGATGTGCGGCTTGCTCTAAATCCGCCACGAACTTTACACCTTGTCGAAAGTGTACGAGTGCCGTTTTTTGCCACTGTGATAATTATGATATTCACAAAAGGGAGTGTGAGTACTATATCAACGACTCTGGAAGGACATTTGGAGTTCATCGCACATTCAATATTCGTTGCAATAAATATTTTTCCCGATATTGAAAGCTTAATGGCATTTGTGGAGAGTGCTGTCAAAGAACCAACTGGTAAAATTCCCTCAGTACTTAACGATAAGAAGTCGAAATATCGAGCGTTTTTACAACTCAGTGCCTTTATAGATCCAAGCTGTGTGGAAGATCCTTTGGGATTGGCAAGTGATTCGTATAAGAGTCTCATGACACGCGAATTCATTCGTGAATTATTATTTGACACGGAGAAAAAGCAGTCGTTTTTGGTGCATCTAATTTTGCAACATGTCGTGATTACTTCAACCAACTCATCAGAAATTGGAGGCGAAAAATTCGTATTCATATTGTCGTCTTATTTCAACCACTCATGCGAGCCCAATGTTTCGTACGCAAATCAACATAATCGATTGATATGCTTAACAATACGACCCATCAGAGCTGGTGAGCAACTGTATGTACGATACAACGACGAGGTGGATGGCGAAACGGTAGTACGTCGCCAAGAACTTTTCAAATTAAAGTATGGGTTCCAATGCAAATGCGAAGGATGCGAATCTTCAGTGCCTAGCCACTTGATCAAAAAACTCACGTCAGAATTGGCGTCGCATCCAGGCTATCAATTTGTTCTTCACGAAATACGTAAAAATCCAGATTTGCGCTGCACTATGGAGGAATTGCTATATTTGCACAAAAAATGTGTTGAATTGTTGAATTATTCCGGTGAGAGATGGACTCCGGCTTATTCAACTTTAACGTCCATATTTATGCTAATATACGAGAAAACGTTGTCTCCGCTTCTGGGCTTTAATTTTCGTTTAGAGGTGCAATACTAAAAATTCGCTATGAATTAACAAACAAAAATTGGTAAATATTCTGTAATTCTACTTAATAAAATGTTAGATCTGAGAACCGGTAAACTTTCATTTGGACAGCTTCAAAAAGCGAATAATGCCAGAGGGGGTATGCGACCGATGCCTCTACTTAGGGCTTTAGCTCGGTCCAAAAAGTTTTTTGTTTTTACTTTTTTTTGGAAAAATTGGAATAGAAAATTGTATTTACTGGTTTTACCAGGTTGGCGAAAATACAGTAGAAACATACATCTCTCTCAACAACATCTCTCTCTAAATTTTTTGTTTTTAGTAGAGAAATCATAGTAACTCTGACCTTATCTAGGTCTCGGGGGTTTCCACTAAACATTCTTTTTTAGGGAGAGTTCTAATTGAGCGTGCCCATGGGGGCCGTGTTATAAGTGCCTGGAAAAGGGTTGACTTAGTGGTAGCGTACTGGCCTTCCACCAAGAAAATCCAGGTTCCATCAGGAAAATTCGTCGAGTAGCTCCTGAGATTTCATTGAAGAAGTGACCAAAAACGTGGTCTTTTGAAGGTCAGTGAAACTTGTTCGCATACATCTAGACAAGTATTTCATGGAAATTGTTCTCGTCGGCGTCTAATCAAAGTTTTCGATGTCACGAAACTTTTGAAACCCTTTTTGTGAAAATCGGTTCAGTGGTTCAGGCACTAGCGCCCTAGGATTGGATGAAATTCAGTCAACTCGTCCACATACGATAGAAGGTGTTTCATTTCATTGTCAATATTTAATTAAGTATGAGATATAGAGACCTTCTGTCAAAGCAAATTTGTTAAGAATCGAATTTTAGCGAAAAAATGTTTCAGGGTTTCATCGGAAAAAATCTCAAACATCCAAACATCCCATTAGCAACTTCTAGAACTGGGTGCCTCATACCTCTATAACTGTGACAGTTAGAAAGATGCTCCTAAAGACAAAATATTAGAGAATTGAATTTAAACGAAAAGCTGTTGCAGGGTCTCCCTGAGAGACGTCTCAATTCTGAGATTTAGCCACTTCTGGAATTGGAAAGGATATCTCACATTTCTAGAAGTACCAGTAAATATCACCGCCCCTAGGGGCTACGCGGACATTAAGCATTCTTGTCCGCTAGGTCGGAGATTTGCGACATTAATACTAAAAGGGTGTGCAAAGTTAGGTGTAGATGAATAAGAAGTGGATGTAGTAGTATTTAAGTAATTACCATAAGCTTACGCAAATCTGGTTTTCCCCCGTACTACCATTTTCCCATAAAACCGTTTTGCCGAACTACCGTTTGCTACATACTATCATTACGTCTGTACTACCGCTTTCCCCGTGCTACCGTTTCACCCGTACTACCGTTTCCACCATACAACACTTTTGCGCGTATTACAATTTTCTCCGTACTACCGACCCCTGTACAAACGTTATCACCGTGCTACTTTTTACCTTTACAACCGTTTCTCCCGTCCTACAATTTCCTCCTCACTACTGTTTTCCGCGTAGTACCATTTCACCGTTCTACCATTTCCCCCGTACTATCATTTCTCCCGTACTACCATTTCCCCCTACAAACGTTATCACCGTACTACTATTTCCCCGTACAACCGTTTCTCCCGTCCTCCTCACTACTGTTTTCCCCGTACTACCATTTCCCCCGCACAACGGTTTCCACCGCACTACTGTTTTTCCCGTACAACCGTTTCCCCCGTACTACTGTTTCCTGTACAACCGTTTCCACCGTACTACCATTTTCTTCTCACTACTGTTTTCCCCGTACTACCATTTCCCCATACAACCGATTACCCCCGAACTGCTTTTTCCCCCGAGCTGCGCATCATTTTCACTTCTACTCACAAAACTCTGAGACTTTGCAAAAGAAACCAATGGTCTGGCTCTCATACCTTCCCAAATACTTTTAAAAGCAAAAAATCCAAGATGGCGTCACTTTGACAGCTGGCAGCCATTTTCTTAGGATTCATAAAGATTTTACTCATCAATATCAACAACTTTCCCCAAGAAACCAACTGTCCAAAAAAACAAAAACAAAATTTTAAAATACATCAAGAAAAAACTTCAATTGAAATCTAGGTATGGTTTTTTTGCTATAAAAGGCAATGCAAAACCGCATTTTAATTCAGTCCCTTTGGACTCGTTGGTTCACGCTGAAAATTTGTGACCGACAATTTACAGACAGACAAACAAACAGACAAACAGACAGACAAACAGACAAACTTTTGACTTTTATAATTATAAATAAATGGCAGTTTAGAGAATTATATTTCAATGAAAGTAGTTTCGTAGTTCACACGAAAAATGTCCCGATCCCAAAGGTAATTTCTCTCGCTCATTTAAAGTCTTAGCGTATGTTAATAGTTATAAATTTTCGAAAGTAAAAGTTCGAACAATTACAACAAAATTTTATATAGCTTGCGATCGGGTTCGGTTCGGTTTGGGCTTTCATAAAACGAAAAAATCGGGTTTCGAGTTTGACTCGAAATTTTAGATCGGGTTCGGGTCGGGTCGGGCTTCTGTTATATTATTTTTCGGGCTGAGGGCCCGGATCCGATGTTTTCTTTTGGGTTCGGGTCGGGTCGGTTTTCTAAAAAAGCTCGGCTCGCACACCTCTAAGCCGTACACAGAAAAATGACATGAATGACACGACCCATTCACGATGAATTGTGTGTACAAAAATATATGATTCTAACTTTAGGCGAAGAAATAGTTGGCACCAGATGAAATACCATAGACTTGCTAAGCCTATAGGCGTAGTTCGAAATTTCACTTTAAGCCTGTGATCCGTTCACCAGTCCGCACTGGCCATCGTGGTGTGACCTGCAAGCAGCACTGGATAAAATAAAGGCTTATAAAGGAGAAGAGTCTATTCTGCTGCGTACGCGTCTCTTTCATAATGTTTAATGTAACTAAGTTCTCCGCAAAGGGGTCTATTTCGTTTACCGCGACGTTTGGAACCAGTCGAATTTCGACCCGGGAGTCGGTTACTTTTTCGTTCAGGGTCCAAAAGAAAAAATACAAAAAAAGTTTTCCGTCCGTGCGTCCGTCTCTCAACACGATAACTCTAGTAAAACTCAACCGATTTTCAAAAACTTTTTTCCCTAAAAGGCAATCGAAAATTTTTTTTATAGGATTGAGTCTGCGCACTGTCGGCCCAAGGACCGCCGCGTCGAGCTAGGGCTTTTTAAGTATTTTTTGGTCTTTTGTACATAACTCGAGTTAATCTTTTCCGATTTAGGCATTCCCTACAATTTTTGGATTTTGATTTTGATTTTGAGCCTTTGGACTCAGCCAGGGCACTAAAACTGAGTTTCTACTAGGGCTCAACGTGTTTTTTCTTCGTAAATTGGGAAAGATAATCGAAAAATTTATTATTTGAGTCGGTTGAAAACCTCAAAAATTACGGTCGAAAAAATTGGTCGGTGAAACTTTACTTTTACTTTTACTTGTCATCTCTACGAAGTTATCTCGGAAATCGCTCCTTAAGGTTATTTGAATGAAAGATTCGGGTTTCCAGAAATAAAAAAAAAAAAAATAAGTGAAAATTATTTGATTTATCCGGGCTGTAGGGTCCTTAGTGTTAGCTCAACTCACGCTACTACACCACACGATATTTTTAATGGTTTTTCATGCTTATCATTCAAATGATGAAGTTTTCTGTGCAATGTTGTAGAGAAAAAAAAGCCAAACTTTTTTGTCCATGAAAGTATGGGTCCGTGGCCCATTCTTAGGGCCTTAGGTTGATCCTAAGGTCGACACTAGCCCAAAATATTTCTTTTGCTATGTTGTGGAGTAAATTGAAGGGAACTTTTTTGTCCCTTTTGGCAATTTCCAATGTAATTTAATGTCGACGTAGTTTCGTATCACAACAAAAAACCTTTTTAAAAAGGAAATTTCACGCAGATGCTCGATCTTCTCCCAAAACAACTGACGCTTACAGCTTCTGTTGAAAACGAACGTCAGCACTGGTCCTCGCCGTAGTATTCGTTTAGCAAATAAATTGTACAACCCTGCGGACGCTTCAAAACGTCTGCTGAATTCCCGGAAAAAGAATTAATTCATTAGTCAGGCAAAGCAAATGAGTAAACATCTCAAATCGATCTCAACAAATATTTCATTTAATTTTAAATTTATTATCGTCATCCGAACGATTTTCATAGAAAAGTAATTGTAGCGTAAACAAGCGAGTTGTGTGAGATAAAGTGAAGATTTTATTAAATTCAGGAATCGGCCGATTAAGGTGAATGATTCCACATCAGACTGTTCAAGGCAGCAATAGTAATTAGCTGAAGGCTAAAATAATTGTTAAAATTTCAGTTCACATACGCTCACACACGGCTATTTTGTTTAAGTTGGTACGCGGAAAAGATACTAAACAAATTTGAAGTTTCTGCTACGATTGTATTGCTACTTCCGCTATGAATAAATTGTTGAATTAGCAGTTGAAGTTTTCAATTATATTCGAGGCAAGATACTGTCAAAAGGTATCCATCCATTCCGATAAGTACCACCCGTTGGGCCTGAATCCCAACAGCTTCGGAACACAAAAAATTCTTCTGAAATATTTTCACTTTTGATTAAAAAAATGCGTCACAAATGCATGACCCTCCCAACGTAATAATTTTTGAATTTCACACCCTAAAAAATTTGCTTTGCGCGGTGTATGGAGTACGGGTAGTAACATTTTTGCGTACATTACACACCCAACCCAACAACTTTCCCTTTGACACCAAACCTCTATCTTGAATACCTAACCTCTGTTTCATACAAAATGTGCTACCATACACATTACACACACAAACACAACATATATGGGCTTTATATGGCGCTTTCTCAGAGCCCTGGCACCCAAACGAGGCCGGTACCCCCTTTTTTAAAATATCATATGGCATAAATTGCAAAAACTGCAAACTGCAAAATTTCAAGGAAAGTTATCGAGCGGGAGCCAAAAAAGTCGTTTTTCATGCAAGTGCCAATGCAAACCAGAACTAACTAACTAACTAAGATGTTTTCATTAACTTTGAATTCTTTGAAAATGCACATTCGTATTGAAAATGATAATTTTCTGAAGGTCATATCTCCGGATTCACTGAACCGATTTTAACGAGTGAAAAGACACTTTGCCTTAGAATTTGCCGTCGAGAAAAATATGTTTCAGGGTTACGTCGCAAGTCACAAGAGTCACCCTCTTAACTGTACTTAACTGTCACTTAGCTTAACTGTATATGGTTCCGCAGTCTACGAAAAAAAAAAATTCTTTCTACCGCATCCCTATGATTTGAAATTACGTCTACAGTAAATTGTATTGGAAATTTCCGAGAGGGCAATATTGAAAAACCCGTCCGAAGAAACGGTGTAAAAATGGCCTTCCGAAAACCATTTTTTTTTTCTAGGGCCGACCTAGGGTCCTCAGTAGGGGCCTCGGACAAATACTTACATAGACAAAAATATTTCCCTCAATTTACTCTGCAACATAGCAAAAAGAAAATTTTTTTTGTTAGGGCTGACCTTAGAACAGACCTGAGGCCCACCACTTCAACCCTAAGCACAGGCACCGGGTCCAAATTTGTTTTGGAATATAATTCGGTACTCGATTACCTCTCAAATAGAAAAAGGATCAACAAAATCAGTTTGGATTTATCCAATTTATGTAAGCAAACACGTTGGGCCCTAGTAGAAACTCAATTTTGGGGTCCTTACTGAGTGCAAGGGTTTCTAAGTAGAGACTCGTTTTTAGTGCCCTAGCTATATCCTAGAGTCCAATCTCAAAAAAGTTTCTTTTTAAAATAGTAGGGTTTTCATAGACCTGTTGATTAAAAAAACAATTATGAAAATCGGAAAAGATTTACTCGAGTTATGTACTAAAGACCAAAAACCACTTAAACGGCCCTAGCTCGGCAGCCTTTAGGCCTACAGTGCCCAGATTCAATCCCATAACAGATATTTCGATTACCTTTCAGGGAAAAAAAGTTTTTGAAAATCGGTTGAGTTTAACTCAAGTTATCGCGGTGATGGACGGATGGACGGACATTGATTGATTGATTGATTTATTATTTGGGTTGCCCCTCGCGCAAATACAAAAGACATAAAATTAATAGTTCTAATGTAGTTGTTTCTGCAAGAGGCCTAGCGCCGAGGCCACCCTTGTTGGGCCCATTGTGCTCTACCCATGGTTGATTTGTCTATGGTTGGTTTATGTTTGGTGATGATGTGTTTGTTAATGATGTTGGTAGCTGGTCTATTGTCGTGTGGTATATGTGTGTGTATTTTGGTTTCGTATCAGTTTTGTTACTGTGGCGTCGTTTCTAGCCATTTGCTCTCTGTAATAAAAGATAGCACATTGGGTAGTGGTACTGCTAGATGTTTTGTTCTGAGGCTAGATAATGCCATGCAGTGGCATAGGAAATGTTTTGCTGTTTCCGGTACGTTACCGTACCTTCTGCAGCAGGGGTCCTCGTTGAGTCCCATCTTATTCAGATGATATCTCAGGTTAATGTGTCCGGTTAGCACTCCGACTAACAGTCTCAAGCATTTCCTTTTCAAGCTCAAAAGATATTTGGTGGTTCGCCAGTTGCATC
>CM055403.1:159709156-159764422 GCA_029228625.1 Pseudolycoriella hygida | reverse complement strand
CTGGTGTTTTCTTGATATTCCCGAAAAATTCCCGAAAATTTCCCGAAATTTCCCGAAATTTCCTGAAATTTCCCGAAATTTCCTGAAATTTCCCGAAAATTTCCCAAAAATAGGTTCTGGTGTGGGACCAATTCACGCTACGCGATCCTACACGACATTTGCTGCTTTTTTGTAAATATTTCTTTAATGAAGAGGTTTTTTGTGCAGTGCTGCAGAGAAAAAAAAAAAGACGAACTTTTTTGTTCGTGGAAGTATGGATCAGAGGCCTCTCCAAAGTGGTCTAGGTCGGTACGAAGATCGGGCCTAGTGCATTTTTTTTTCATATTTTTTCCATTTTTTTTTTATTTTCGGACTATTTTAAGGATTGGAGATGTTTGTTTCTTTGGACGGGTTTTTCAATATTCCCCTTTCGTCAATTTCAATCCAATTTGATGTCGACGCAATTTCATACATTTTAGAGTTAAGGCGGTGGAGTTGTTACAAACGTCGTCGTGGTAAACGCATAAGACCCCTTTTCGAAGAACTTCTTTTCGCGGGTCTGAACATTATTGGACCCTGCTTTTTAGTTCATTACTTCGCAAACAATCTGCCTAGAACGATAATCTCGCATTTATCCCTCTAGAGCATTTTCACTTATCTCGATAAATCTGTTCTCGACAGATAAAATAGCATATGCACCTCTTGCCGACATTGTTATCTTGACGTGTCGGCATAATCTACTATAACTTACTCGTGTCATTTTAAGAGATTTTTTTGCTCAAAAACACACATCATCACAAAATTGTATCCCCATGTAATGAGTTATGAAGCAGGGTCCAACGTAATGTACTATTTTCATCTTCTGAGCTGATTTCAGTTTTCATGTATCTTCACAAGAATACATACAACACTAAGGTGGAAAGGATCTTGTAGATTTTTTTGTTCAGAAGTACTACTACGTGCTCAAGTGTCGAATCAACAGACAAAATGTTTACGAAATTACATTACCATTAACATTATATTATCCTGGTCACTATTGTTTGTGGTACAACATTACATAATTTTTCATAAAAATATTTACTCAAGAAGTGGTTCAAGTGCTTATGGCTAAATTAATACCATGGTACAGCATCTCAAGGGCTATTGAAGGAAAATAAGAGCGAAATATTTTTTGTCGATATTTTAAAAACCATTGAGTCGTGTACACAGCGAAACATCATTGTTTTTCAATATGTACAACGAATGTAAAAATTCATGAGCACATAACTTATTTTCCATCATGCAATACACTTTGAGAAAAACTTTAACGTATACCGTCAATGGTAAGTGTCCTCAGGGAGACATTAATGTTTAGAATAATATCCTCAACTTTAATTAATGAATCATGAAACATCGATTTAAACATAATTAGTAAAAAGATAAATTTCTACACAAGTCAACGTTGTCGTCAGGCAAAACATTTAAATAAAAGTTTTTTTTTTGTTTTTATTTATAAATAAAAGGTAAAGTCAAGTTAATAAATTTCAATGAATGTCCATTGTTTAAAGAATTGAAAATTTCACATACTTTTCTACCATTCTAATTAAAACCTCTTTACAAGGCGCATAAAATGCGTTTTGATTGCAAGCCTGTAATAAATGCATACACATGGCGTTTATCACTATGAATCTCTCGTCATGCTCAATTTCCGATTCTTATGTGCAGAAAAAATTAAATGCATTCCTCGAATGTGAATCATGTATGGCATTACATTGAATTAAAATTCTTGCGCGTGGAGACTTTAATTATTTATTATGGATAATTATCGTATTCTAGGTAAAAAAAAATAGTTTCGAAGAGATGAGCGCCGTGTTTCATGCCAATTTCAGATGAGCGATGTAAATATTCTGTAAATGATGTAAATTTAACCATTCAAATGTCGTCGGTTCAAAAGTATCGAACATAAGTAAATTCCGTAACACATAAATGGGTATGTGTTTTAAGCCAGACGTGTTAGAACTGGGACGTAGGTTTGGGGTCTTTCATAAAGTACCCACGCCACTAATGCGGGTGAGGGTTCGAAAAAACTTCCTGCCATATACATGCTTCAATGGACCTGAATAAATTTTTCGAAATCTGTCAACTTGAGAAAAAAATTCGGGTAGTGCTCGAATCGAGTCAGTGTTTTCGGACAGAAATATAATATGCGCCCGTGACGCAAGTCCACACACGAACAAAAAATTAGGAAAAAGCAAAGTTTTGACTTCCCCCCCCCCTTGCGACGTACCCCTTGGAGAATATTTTTCCTGGATTCCACGGAAAATTCTTTTCACTCATTAAAATCGGTTCGGTGGATCCGAAGATATGATCGAAATCGTCATTTTCCATACGAAATGTGCTATTTCACAGAAGCCAAAGTTAATGCAAACATCCTACGTGGGTTAGTTGGTTAGTTCCAGAGCCATTTGTATGAAAACCGACTTTTTTGGCTCGTGCTCGAAAACGGCTCGATTACTTTTCTTGAAATTTTGCAGGGACCCTCGGGTGTGCATTCTACGCCATATGAGATTTTAAAAAGGGGGGGGGGGTACCGGCCTCGTTTGGGCGCCAGGGCTGTTAGACGGCCATATAAAGCCCATATGTATGCGTTTGTGTGTGTAATATGTACCGTAGCACATTTTGTATGAGACAAGGTTGGGTATTTGAACTAGAGGTTTGGTGTCAAAGCGAAAATTGTTGGGTTGGGTTTGTAGTTTGTCAGGGTGACCGCCAAAACGGCGGAAAATAGGCGGGGACTCAAAGAAAATATTTTGATGTGTTGTAGAGGAAGTTGAGGGGAAAATTTTCGTAATAGCCGCCGTGCTTGTGTTCGGCGGCGGCGGCTCAAAAAAAACTTTTGATATGTTGTAGATGAAATTGAGGGACAAATTTTTTTTCGGCGGAATTTTTTTCGCCGGAAATTTTTTTTCGCTTGAAATTTTTTTTCGCTGGAAATTTTTTTCGCAGGAAATTTTTTTCGCCGGAAATTTTTCCTCCAAAAATGTGTTTCCTCTTTTCTTCCAAAGCTACTGATATCACAACAAAAACCCTTCTTAAAATGGAAATGTGACGCAAGTTTTCGTCCCTTCTTCCAAAACAACTGATATCAATTGTGGTGACGCTTAGAGCTTTGAAACGCAAAAAATTTTTTTGGAATGTTTTCATTTTTAATTAAAAAATGCGTCACAAATGCCGGACCCACCAATGTAATAATTTTTCTACGCTTTCAGCTTTCATACGCAAAAATTTGATTTCCTGTACAAAAATACGCCCTACATCCCATAAAGTCAAATTTTTGCATGGTGAAAGCTGAAAGAAAACTATAACACTGGGGGTCCGGCATTTGTGACGCATTTTTTGCATCAAAAGTGAAAATATTTCAAAAGAATTTTGTGCGTTCCGAAGCTGCAAGCATCACCCAAATTGATATCAGTTGTTTTAGAAGAAGGGACGAGGACTTGCGTCACGTTTCCCATTTTAAAAGGGGTTTTGTTGTGATTGTAATGTTTTGCATTATTTTGAGCCCCCGCTGCCGCCGAACCGAAGCGCGGCGGCTACTACTTCCATGGGCGAAAATGATCTCCTCAACTTTCTCTACAACATATCATAAGTTTTTTTTGAGGCTCCGCCTATTTTCCGCCATTTTGGCGGTCACCCTGATACACTACACACCCAACCCAACCACTTTCCCTTTGACACCAAACCTTTATCTCGAACACACAACATTGCCTCAGACAAAATGTGCTGATAAAATGTGCTATCATACACACTACACACACACAAACACATACATATGGGCTTTATATGGCGCCTTCTAAGAGCCCTGGCGCCCAAACGAAGCCGGCACTCCCCTTTTTTAAAATCTCATATCCCTGCAAAATTTCAAGAAAAGTTATCGAACCGTTTTCGAGCCAAAAAAGTCGGTTTTCATACAAATGGCTCTGGAACTAACTAACTAACTAACGTAGGATGTTTCCATTAACTTGGGCTTATATGAAGCAGCACATTTTGTATAACGATTTTCTAAAGGTCATATCTTCGGATCCACTGGACAGATTTTAATGAGTAAACTGTCGATTTCAATCAAAATTTTTACAAGGAATCCAATGAACTAGGTCTCAGGGAGGTACGACGCAAGGGGGGGGGGGAGTCAAAACTTAGCTGTATATATGGTTCGTATATTGTTCGTATGGGGACTTGCGTCGCAGGCGAAAATTTGAAGATTTAAAACGCTCATGACGAAGAAATTTACATTTTGCTTCAGAACTTTCATAACATTTAAGTTTATATTTGTGTAATAATGACTGATTGTTGTTTTTGAATCAGTAAATCAGGGGGGGCTACGCCCCCCTGCGATTTCTCACAGGGGGCAGCCGCCCCCCCCCCCTCCCGAAGTCGGCACCACTGCAATGATATGACGGCTCAGCTCGAGCACACCTTTTCTTGACTATTATTGGAATAATAAAATTATTTTGTACATTTAAAAAAAAATAAACCATTGAAATGGGTATAGGAAAGTAGCGATATAGTGAAGTCAAAGAAGTTAATTAATTACCTTGGTGCAGCTAGGTGTAGTGAGGTGAAGTGAGGTGCAGCTAAGTGCAACTAGGTGCAGTGAGGTGTAGTCCACAAACGGACGGATGGACAGGAAGAGTGAAAACATAAAGTAGCTATCGATGGTGCACAGACGGACGGACAGACGGACAGGGTGAAAACAAAAAATTGCGAAAAACATAATTGCATAATCACGTTGCGAAAAGAGGGCGTTTTTGTCACACGATGTGAAATTCCACATCTAGTGACAAAAACACCTTCTTTTCGCAACTTGTTGCATAAATTACTATTATGTAACCGAGTGTAATTATAACTTGAGGCAGCAGGCTGAGTGTCATAACATACAACGTCTGCCTAATAAAGGGAAAGTATTCACACCGATAATTCTAAAATAAGGAATGATCGCAAAGAATGAAGAATTGTTCGCAAGAAATAAAGAAATAACCGCTATAAAAAAAGAATTGATCGCAAAAACATAAGAAAAGTGATCGCAAAAGCAATCATTTCTTTATTTTTGGCGTCAATTATTACTTTCCTTATACAAAATCTTATTTAATAGCGATCGCTTTAATTACATGCCCTAAAAAAGTCGCTAAAAATGCGGACGTTCTTAATGGATGTTCCTATAAAGCACCAACATTTGGTGTAGCCCATTTCCCATTTGAAACAAAAAGGATTAAGGGAAACTAGTCGGCTAGACTAGCTTTTTTTGCTCAAGTCGACGTGACTCACAGTGACATCACAGTATAATAAAGCGACTATTGGCACCAGATGCCATTATAGTAATAATAATCCGCTGTTACAACCCGTCCTGGTCAGAGGCTAGATCATTTTATTTACTAGTTCCGCAATTTTTTTTGTGAGTTCTTTCCTCACATGGATTCTCTTAGAGATCCTTTCGTTACCGACGTTTTTTTTTACTGTGCCAGTAGAAAATTGCACACAAACCTAATGCCATCTATTATGTACTAGGTGCAGAAACTGGTAGGGCTTAGAATCCTGGTCCGTCGCATCAATGTGTTTTACCGGCAGGTATTTTCGGACCACATGCTTAGGGGTCATTCACAAATGACGACCGGTTATTTTGACAATTTTCCGACCCCCCCCCCCCTGGTCCGAACTCGTCCGGTTTTACAGTACCCCCCAAAATAATGACGTCTGATTTCATCTGATTTCATCAACGACCCCCCCCCCCCCCCCCTTCCAATGAAAATGTTGAGTTCACAAAAATTTTTATTGTAGAATTTTTATGTACATTTTTCTTCTAAAAACTGTCAAAGAAACTACAGGAAAAGTCTGCGTTTCTCTCTCGACAAGCAATCTCGGGCATGCTCCCAGTTATAAGTTATAAACTAGTCGATCCCGTTAGCCCCCTAGGGGGCACCCCGCGAGGGCACTCTGAAGGTTTTGGAGGGGTGGGTGCGAGGGCATTCATAAGCAATAAGCGAGAACGTGCATAAAGGTGTGATGTTATTAACAGGATTAATTATTTTATACCAGGGGGCTGGCGCCCCCTGGACCCCCGCTAATTATTAGCCTGCGGCGTTTTCCCTGCCTGTGGACCTTTCCCTGCCTGCGGCGCTTTCCCTGATTGCGCCGCTTTAACTGATTGCGGCGCTTTCGTTCGAGACCACCGTCAACATCCCCGTCAACATCTGGCCACATCTCCATCAATCAACGTTTTTGTGACGTTTCGTAAAAGATAAAAGTCTGTCGCTTCGTTGTACACCTAGGTTTTAGTGACATTTTGTAAAAGGAAGAAGCTCCCTAGTTTTATTAGCTACCCAGGTTTGTGTGGCATTGTTCACTAATTTTTTTTTGCCCTGAACCACCACTAACGATCGGCACTGAAAAAATAACATCATTGCACAACAGCAAAACTTCCCTAAGAACAAAGTGACCAATCCCCGAAATTTCAGAAGTTTCACCTCCTACCTCCTACCGATGAAGTCGGATCAAAAAATTTTCTACTACAAAGTTGTAGCCCATCAAAAACCCTAAGACTCTTCTTACCCGACCAAACCTCTGCAACCGCTACTTAAGTGACTTTTGGGCGATTTTCACTTTTGACCAGTTTTTCAACCATAACTTCATTATCTTAGAACAATATCACCGGCAGCGGAGCTAATTTTTGGTAATTTTGAGTGAATGTGGACACCGAAATCCCCAATCGATTTTCACAAACTCGATTTCATTAACTTTGTGAGATCGCTACCTCTCATTTGACATCCTACTGATCGCATTCTGATCACTGCCGACCGACATATAGCCGAAGAAGTGCTCCCGTTCTGGGCTGAATCGGCCAAAAATGCCCTATATCTCAGGAACATGGAATTTTTTCACCCAATATTGTTCAGCAATTTTGTTGCCCTGAACCTCCACTAACGATTGGCACTCAAAAATTAACTCTACTTTAACTAACAAAAAAACTTCCCTAACAAAAAAGTGACAGACTACCAAAATTTTAGCAATTTTCACCTCCTACCTTCGCCGGATGAAGTCGGATCAAAAAAATTTCTTCTACAAAGTTGTAGCTCAGTTGTTTCTCATAACCATTAGGATTTCTTCTGGTGCTAATTATATCTCCGTCCAAAGTCAGACTCAGATATTTGTACACAGAATTCATCGAATATTTGTCATTCTTCTATGTATGATTCGTTGCGGCACGAAATTCACAACTACCGAAATTATGAAGCCTGTTTGTGCCTAGGAACGTTACTTTCATGCTATACATTGAAGAAAAATCCTATACAGAATTTGTCCCCACTAGGATTGAACTCGGATATTCTTGGTGGAAAGCCAGTGAGCTAACACGTTCCACCAGGTGCCATTAGTCACATTAAATTAAGGCACACGTTCTCTTCCTTTAAATTATTATATGAATCTAGGCGGCCTATTCTGGTCCTGAAGCCTTGACACACAGATTAATTTATGTCGATCAACAATCATTTTAGATAAGAGTTTCTAAAATAATTTTGTGGGACGCCCAGATGTTATACATTTCCATCTCAATTATAGGTATGATGTTTAAAGTTGTATTGTTGGCAGCGCAGCGCACTCCTCTCGTTGTAACTTATTCATGGTATTTATTCATATATTCCGATTTGCGTCTCAAAGCCTTTTTCCACAATTTTATAATCGCTTTGCGATGACATGTAATAATATTAGTTCAAAGGATATGTTTATGAGGATTTTAATGAATTGAAACACCCATGTGTAAATAATGAATATACAGAACATACTGAAAAAACACTGCTAAGGTATCATCAATCAGATATTTTTTTGATAGAATATCGGCAAAATAAATTCCGCATATTGTGACAAAAAAGAAAATTTACATAGGGTTGACTTTTTAGTGCAGTCAGCCTATGATCTCGTTGAGAAATTACATCAGAAATAGAAGAAAATTGTAGTTTTTTACATAAAGAATGAGGATGCCTTTGAGAAGAGAAATAGTAACAAATTAACTTACCAAGCATCAGGGCCTATTTAGTTGAATTTTTCGTTGAATTTTTACGAATTTGTTGAATTCGGTGAATTTTTATGAATTTCCGCGAATTTCGGTGAATTTCCGGGAATTTCAGTATCCTTCGTTAGATTTTGTTTTGAAAAGCTTATATTTTGTGTGACCATTTTGGAAATTTTATTATCAGTCTATGATTGTGTTCTAAACCTGTGTCCTCCAACATTGAACGGATTTTCACTGCGTGAACGAGTGCAACTGTCTTTTCTTTCTTGTTAGCCACAACTCAGCTCAGTTGCTGGTACAAGATCAAAGTCTTCGACTTCATATTGGTTATATACAGATAGTTGAAGAGTACGCGACCAAACACCATCGACGACCAAATACCATTGACGAACAAAACACCATCGACGACCGAAACACCATCGACCACCAAACACCATCGACGACCAAACACGCCATCGATCTCTGCGCGCTATTGACCACTGCGCGCCATCGACCATTGCACGTCATTGACCAAATACCATCGTCGATCGAAAACCACCACTTCGAACCAAACCATTGAATTTGTATGAAACAACGACTGTTGTTTGGCATCACCGCCACGTCCATGCTAAATCCGTCACCATGATTTGTAACAGATCAACGACCACATTTTCGCTTGGCTTCACCGCCATGTTCATACCAAAGTCTCCTTCTAAAAACCTATTTCATCTGTAGCCAGCTCTATCACCATACCAGAGCTTCAATCAATTGCAGCGAGTGTTACTGAAACCCCTTCTAGCAAACAAGCGCTACAAATTGATCAGCCTGGGCCCATAACCTGTTGGCAGAGCTGAAGTACTCGCTCCCATCCACCGATGGCCAGAGCTCTAACTACCGATCAAGTGAACCGATTTCCAAAATGATAAATACCATTCATTTGGTACCTTATTAATTATCATCCGTGCTTGTGGTTACGAAGATTAATTCAAACAAGTTTCCTATGTGTTTTTGGCCATATCTCCTAGAGTTTTTGACTAAAATTGCTCATGTTCGAGCTTTGGTCCTATTTTTTGTTTATCGAAATCGGATGTGTTTTACTCGAGTGATGGTGATGACGGATGGACAGACCATTTTTTTTTTTTTTTTGCATTTCTGCATTCTCCTAGATCTAAGCAACAACTTTGCCCAAGAAACTATAGGTCGATCTTCAAAATTACATACCTCACAGTAAGGACATAAGCCCATCGTACTTCGTACGGGGCTAAAAATCCCATGTGTAAACACTTTTGGGTAAAAGTTAATTCAAGCCTACCATGCAAATCGATGTGGAATTCTATCAAATTCCGTGGGATCATGAGGCTCGTTGCGGCGGAAATTTTGGTACCATGTGACGGTGATGGTCACTAGACGCGAAGAACGTTCAAGAAACTATCATTTCTGACTAGGTCGACCAGTTTTTTATCTCAAATATTGCACCAATATCATGAAATGACGTCATTTCATTCTCTGACTTCACATCACATTTTGGTTTCATGAAATTCGAGCCATTTCAATGATTTTTACTCGAAAACCATAATTTCTGCCTGTCTGCCTTTCTTTTCTATTTGACTCTTACATTCAATTCACAAATATCTGAGAGACTTTTCGAACACTTCGTGTTTCACATTTCCAAAATGCAGTAAATTATGGATTCGGACCCATGAAATTTGAGCGAATTCCACATCGGTTTGGTGGAGATATTCCCGGAAAACTGTTTTCGGACCTCCAAAAATGTTTTTTCCCTAGTGGTTCTAGCTCCAAGAAGATGCCACCAGGAAAAAATATTTTGGACGGCTAAGATAACGCTTTGAACAAGCTATAATAATTAAATATTCCGACTCGTTTGGATGTTAGTTCAATGTTTTTCAAATGGCTTGACTTCTGATAACCGAGAAATTGCTCAAAACGTGTCAGTTTACATAATATTTCATTTCGCGACAACTACCATTTCGTTAGGGAAAAAAAGTGAATTTTGGTGAATTTCAGTAAATTTTTACGATTTTCATGAATTTTAGTGAATTTTTATGAATTTGGAGAATTTTTACGAATTCGGTGAATTTTTGCGAGTTCGGTGAATTTTAATGAATTTGGTGAATTTTTACGAATTCGGTGAATTAACTCAACTAAAAAGGCCCTGCCATGCGTTGCTTTAACCCCACGACACCCATGGGCGAGTGATCGGGAGTGCATATAAAGCTTGCTGCTTCTGCACGTCCCAGAGAGATCATGTGTAAAAGCTCAACCTTTACGCTATTTGAAGGCTGCCGTTACGTGGTAACGCGAATCACGGCACTGTATTGCTGGAATAGGCCTTGGCCCTATAACCAACTGTGCGGGGAACACTTTCACAAAGCTTGGCTTGGAATTGATGACATCAAAACAACCAAAATTTGAGAAAGATTTTTCAAAAACTCAACGTTTTATCGATTTTTTTATGTTTTACAGTGTGTTCGTTCACATTGTTTCAAAGCATTTTAATGGATGAACAGAAAATGTGAGTATTTTTTTAAGATTTACTGTCAGTTAATTGTAGACTTCGATTTGGGTTTCAAAATCGAAGGTTTGGATACTTACTTTCTTTACTAAAGGGTTAATTATATTGGACGCGATGCGAATCGCATCGCTTAAGGTTTGTATGAAAGCTCAACTTGACAAAAAAATGTTTGTTCTGTCAAGTTGAGCTTTCACACAGACCTTACGCGATGCGATTCGCATCGCAATATAATGAGCCCTTTACTGCGACTATTGCTTAAGTAAATTATTTGTCCAGTACATGCAAATCGATGATAAATCATTTGAATTAGCGATTTGCATACATTTGTTACAAAAAAGTAAATTAAATCAAATTTTAAACGAAAACCAAAAAATCGTGCGTAAACAAAAAATATCGTGTGGAATGTGGATCGAAAAAAATTCGCTAGCGATTATGATCCACAGTTCTGCGATTAAAAAAATCGACATAACCCATCCCTTGTAAATGTCATTAATTTTCACTGCTCACATACTAGTGGACGTATTTCGCGAAAAAAAATTGTGTTATTACGTAATCCAATTGTGTATTCACGTACAATCACGATGTCCAACGCAAAGTATTGCCTGGAAGAACGATTAATAACACTAATAGTAGAGGCACATCCTCTTCTGTACGATGAAGCTGATCCAAATCATAAAATTAAAGGAAAAATCGAGGATGCATGGAAGGAGGCCGGATTTGTGGTGGAAAAAAATGGTAAAGTCGCATCTTAAAAATTAGTTTTCAGGTAAATCCAGAACTTTTCATTTCAGCGGATTTTTTAAGAAAGTAATGGAAAAATCTACGGGATATGTTTCGCGCCAAATATCGTGAACAAATGATGCCTCCAAATACAACTGAACGTCAACACAATCGAATGTCAAAAACAACGTCAAACTAGCGATTTTTCGCAACTACATAACTGCCCTAATTTGCATAAGAAACTTAGTGCGAAAGAGACAAAAAACTTTGTGTGGACTTTTGTATAGATTTTCTTTTCTCTCTTTCGCACTAAGTTTCTTATGCAAATTACGGTAGATAAGCTACTCGCGTCCAATATAATTAACCCTTAAAGGTGTAACTTTTTCCAACCGGCGGGCGCGGCGATATGAAGCTAACGTCGCGTTGTCGCCCAGCTGGCTTATAGATGGCCAGATGGCGCTGTTATTTCTGTAGAACCAAACTCTCAACAATAATTTCACAAATTTTCAAACTACGTTTACTTGACTAACAATTCATCGATTCACTCATAATGACAATTATTAAAAAGGCACAACAACCACGTAGACAAAACGGAAATTCTTTGATTCCTTCATTCGTTTGATGAAGATTTTTTCTATACAAAAATGCAATGTAGCAAAGGTAACATTGAATAATAAATGCGGAAAATTTTCCCAAATGACATTGAGCAAACAGTGAATTAACGGTATTAGTCAAAATATTTTTTTTTTTAAAAACGAATATTATTTTTTAAAAGATCTTTGCGTGCATTGTTAATGAACCATAGCATTAATATTTCTTTGATGTTTTTCAATTTTATAACAATATTGTCTCTTTAGACGGAGGAAAATCGTATTGTGTTTTGTTTCCTATTTTTCTTGTCGCTTGTTATATCGGGTTATAAGTAGACAAAAAAAATGTATTCCATTGAAACTGTATGAAAGCTTAGTCGCATATTAAATCATCACATAATTTTCAATTTATTAAATGAATTTTTGATTACCCATAGAGCTCTGATTTAGTTACAAAAAAAAAATCAAATGAACTGCGAAATTGCGTTTATTATTCTAATTTCCCGCTGATTTTCTTTTTTACTTAACTCTTTAC
Organism: Pseudolycoriella hygida; assembly: GCA_029228625.1. NCBI lineage: Eukaryota > Metazoa > Arthropoda > Insecta > Diptera > Sciaridae > Pseudolycoriella > Pseudolycoriella hygida. Next base: position 159,752,045 of record CM055403.1, on the reverse strand, counting down.
ATGTTCACTTCCTACATATTTTAATGTCATCCCAAATTGAAAACAGCAATCTGATATCATTCACATTGTTGGTCCTTTTAAATTCAACAAACTTAAAATAAATTACGTGTCACGGCACGTGGCAATACCCGCATAAACATATAAATGTACTCAGCGAAACTATTGTTCGGTAAATGTAGTCCGAAAACATCAACTGTTGTATATACGCCTCAATATCGTGTGAAAATTGACATTTAAAATACGAGTAGAAGAAATTAAAAATACGCTTAGCTACCCAACCTGGAATTAAAACTCTTGTTTATTTTTTTTACATAATGGATTTGTATGTATGGGGTGTATCATCATTTCATTGAATGAATAAGGGGTTAATTCACATCAGAAATAACATAAGTTTTTGTAACGATTGTTATAGTTTTTTGTGTTACTGATTCCATACGGAATATCGTGTGTTATAGAAAATCGTATCCTTCGTAGTGAGAAACAATGATTTATGAATTCCGCTCATTACGCATAATGTGTGTCAGTCACATGAAATGATGAGAATTTTGATAACATTTTTTTTTAATCTTTATTAGTGAAGATTTCCCAAAAATAGGCCCTGGGAAAAGGACGGGAAAATTAAGGCTTCTCTTTCGAGACATCACACCTTGTCGAATTAGAAAAAATGAGGCTACAGAAAATCGTATGATTCTCTTAAAATCCTGAACCAACGACTGTTGGACCGATTCCTATCCCCCCAATTAAACCTTCGCCCAACACCCCACCAAATACTTTTATCCAACCCAAACTTAATCCCTTCTCCTAACCCTTCTTCCAACCCAACTTAACACACGTATCCTTGTTAAATTGTATTTATCACCATTACCTTACTCATCTGTGATTTATGGTTAAGTAAGTCTTTGTAAGAAACGTTCTGTATCGTGCACTTTGCACTCATTAGTTTTGTACAAGTTGTCGCTGAATAAACATCGTGTCGTTATATCGAATACCCGGCTTTCCATTGTGCAGTATTTTACTCTACTTCCCAATCCTCAACACCACTTCTCCTAACGCTCTACCTAACCGTTCACCCGCTCCCACTCCCTTCTTCCAACCTTCACCTATTCTCCATCTCAACCGTATTTTTACATCCTACTTCCTTCTCAGACTCACTTCCTTCATCTCAAAATTGAGGAAATGTTGTACTGTGACCGTATCTTGGGATATTCTTAACTAACTTTGCTCATCTTGGAACTCGACCTCACTTTTTCGACTACAGTATATTTTGAGAGATGAAAACATATGTAAGGGACCCGTACGTATCAGAATAGATGAAGAAAACAAGTTGATGTTACGAAAAGACTCGAACGTATCTAAGTAAATATTGCCTTACGTCTACATTAAATTGTATTGGAAATTGCCGATAGGGCAATATTGAAAAACCCGTCCGAAGAAACTAGCTAGGGCAAGGGTCGACCTTCGTACCGACCTAGAGCCCTAAGTAAAGGGCTCAGACACATACGTCCATAGACAAAAACGTTTTCCTCAATTTGCTCTGCAACATAGCAAAACAAAATTTTTTTCTGGCTAGGGCCGACCTTAGGACCAACATAAGGCCCACTTGAGCCCTAAGCACAGGCAAAAGTTTCTTTCATAAATTGTCGGCCATGCCCATGATCTTTCAAAAAATTTGAGTTACGCACAAAAAACACGTAGGGCCCTTGCAGAGACTCGTTTGTAGTGCCCTAGCTAAGTCCAAGGACTCAAATCTAAAAAAGTTTTTTCCATAAATTGTCGGTCATGCCGAGATCTTTCAAATAAAAAAAAATTATGAAAATCGAAAAAGATTTACTCGAGTTAAAAACACAAATAGCCCTAGCAGAGACTCGTGTTTAGTGCCCTAACTAAGTCCAAGGACTGAAATTCAAAAAAGTTTCTTCCATAAATTGTCGGCTATGCCCAGTTCTTTCAAAAAAAAAATTTTGAAAATCGGAAAAGATTTACTCGAGCTATGTACAAAAGACCAAGAACCACTTAAACGGGCCTAGTTGACAGTGCCCAGATTCAACACGATAACTCGAGTAAAACTCAGCCGATTTTCAAAAACTTTTTTTTCTCTAAATGGTAATCGAAAAATCTTTTATTGGATTGAATCTGGGCACTGTCGGCTCAAGGGCCACCGAGCTAGGGCTGTTTAAGTGATTTTTGGTCTTAACATAACTCGAGTAAATCTTTTCTGATCTTCAAATTTTTTTGCTTGAAAGACGTGGGGATAGCCAACAATTTATGGAAGAAAATTTTTGAATTTGAGTCCTTGGAGTTAGCTAGGGCACTAAAATCGAGTCTCTGCTAGGGCTCTATGTGTTTTTTGTGCATAACTCGGGCAAATCTTTTCCGATTTTCATAATTTTTTTTTGTTTGACAGACCTGAGCATAGCCGACAATTCGACAAACTTTTTTGAATTTGAGTCCTTGGACTTAGCTAGGGCACTAAAACCAAGTCTCTGCTAGGGCACTATGTGTTTTTTGTCCAATACTCGGGCAAATCTTTTCCGATTTTCATAAATTTTCTTTTGCTTGGAAGACCTGAGCATAGTCGACTAACTAAGGTCGGCCCTAGCCAAAAATTTTTTTTTGCTATGTTGCAGAGGAAATTGAGGGAAACATTTTTGGCTATGGAATTGTGTGTCCCAGGCCTCTCTACTCAGGGCCCAAGGTAGGTACTAGGGAGCCCAAAAAATGGTTTTTTCTATGTTGTAGAGAAAATTGAGTAGAACATTTTTCTATATTTGGGGGTCAATTTTGTGTTTTCGGAGAGGTTTTTTTTACACCGTTTCTTCGGAAGGGTTTTTCAATTTCCAATACAATTTAATGTGGACGTAATTTCATACACTTAAGAGTTAAGGCAATATTTACTTAAATACGTTCGAGTCTCTTCGTAGCATCAACTCTGCTTGCCGCATCAATTCTGATACGTACGGGTCCCCTACATATGTTTTGTCTAGCGCCGACATGAGGACCGACCTAGAGCGCTAAGGAGAGGCCTAGGACAAATACTTAAATACATCAAAATGTTTACCTCAATTTTCCCTAAAACGTAGCAAAAAACAATTTTTTTGTCCAGGGCCAACCTTAGGACCAACCTAGGGCCATGAGGAAATGCCTCAGACACATGCTTCCATAGAAAATAGTATATTATATATTATATATGGTTTGGACATTTTTACTTTGACGAATGGGAGTTTGCCGAAGGCGCGGAATGCAACCACACGAGTCAAAATAAAAATTTTTAAACCATATTCTAAGTTATTTTACTTGCTAAGCCCCGCGAAAATGAAAAGTACTGCAACTGTCATAAGGTAATGGCTTATTTTCGCAGGGTGCTGCAAGTAAAAATGTTTCCTTCAATTTCTACAACACAGCAAAAAACATTTTTTGGGGCACTTAGGAGAGGTCTTGGACTAATACTTCCATAGACAAAAATGTTTCCTTCAATTTTCTCCACAACATAGAGAAAAATAATTTTTTTATCTAGGGCCCACCTTAGGATCGACCTAGGGCTAAAGGAAATCTCGGACACAAACCTCCATAGACAAAAATGTTTCCCTTAATTTGCTCTGCAGTGTAGCAAAAAAATGTTTTTTGATTAGGGCCGACCTAAGGCCCAATGGTGCCCTAAGTAAAGGCACTGGGCCCAAATTTGTTTTCAAAGTTAGGATTTACACAATTTATGCAAACAAACACGTTGGGCCCTAGTAGAAACTCAGTTTTAGGGACCTGGCTGTGTCCAAGGGCTTCTAATCAAAAAAAAATTATTCAAAACGCGTAGGTAAGTCCAAGGGCTCAAATCCAAAAACTTTTCTCCCATAAATTGTCAGCCGTGGCCAGATCTCTCACTTAAAATATTTATGAAAGTCGGAAAAGATTTACTCGAGTTATGTACCAAAAACACGTAGGGCCCTAGCATAGACTCCTTTTTAGTGCCCTAGCTAAGTCCAAGGACTCAAATTCAAAAAATTTTCTTCCATAAATTGTCGGCCATGCCCAAACCTTTCAAACAACAACAAATTTTTGAAAATTCGGAAAAGATTTACTCGAGCTATGTACAAAAGACCAAAAACAACTTAAATGACCCTAGCTCAAGGTCCCTTGTTCGATAGTGAACAGATTCAATCCCATAAAAGATTTTCCGATTTTCTTCTATGGAAAAAAATGTATTTTAAAATCGGTTGAGTTTTACTCGAAATCGATTTGACGGACGGACAGACGGAAATTCGTCTATTGTTGATTCGTTATTCGACTGGTTACAAACGTCGTGGTAAACGCAATAAACCCTTCGTTCTTCGTACTATCCTGAAAATTGTGAGAATTGTGAAAATTTTTATGTACATTCTTCTAACTCCTTTTAACTAACTTCTAGTTCTTCTGGTAAACGCATAAGCTCGTCATACTCCGTACGGGTCTAAGCACTACCAGTGGCAAATTCTAGCAGATGAATCATATCTTTAACCTTTGGGCGTTAGGGAACTACTAACAAGGTAAAAAGGAGTGTTACGCTTTGCACGAGTTGACGGCCCCAGATTCCACAACAGACTTTGATATTTACTTATGGAAAAGTTTAAGTTAATTTTTCTATGTTCTACCGAACTTTCTCTGTTTTTTAGATTTATCAGGTTGGGTCATGAAACACAGATCTGCTGCTTCTTTGTTCCCTTCCCGTTCATCACGTAAATCCTTCGAACCTACCAGTACCAGCGAGGAATTTGTCGAAGACAATTGGTCCCAGCTTAAGTACATCCAGAGGCCTGATCACATGACCAACCAGAGTCCCAAGTCTCAGTTTAGAAAGCTTTGGTCACTCGCAAATTACATGATATCCTGTTTCGTTAACGAGACCACAGGTACATTCGGTATTGCTAACGATTCCCATCTTTGACAAATTACTGCTTGGCCCACAGTGTCCGGTAATCGCTCCCACTACACTAGTGCTTCACAATTTCCGGTTTTATCCGGTCCCTGGGCATATTAAAAATAGGATTGGCTATTGTCTCTCTGATTTTTCCATGGCCCGTGTTAAAGTTCCTCATCCAAAGATCATTAAGCAAGAGTCTGTCCACAGTTGTGAATGCTCCAGCCTTGATGGAGTTTGGATGGGTGCAATATACAGCAGCGCTTCCATGGCTGTCGTTTTTCTTCTTATCATAGCTCCGGTCATGCAGATACATATCAGTCTTTGAATTTCGCTCAACTCCTTCCTCGCGGTCGCGGTAACGAAATATTCACTAAAAATCATCATCTATAGTCTGATGTCAAGCAGCTCGACATGTAGGCTCACTTCTTTGATTCTAAAACCCACAAAACAAAATAAGAAATGTTTCTACAGGAAATGTTAATCAACGCGCTACGCGTCACAGTTATATTATAAACTTTGGCTGTGTGTAGATTACCTGGAGACAATTTTATTTACATTTTTTCGTCACATTTGTACCTACATGCAACAAGCAACACCTATTTTTTGTTTATTGGTTATGTTCTACGATTCATGTTCAAATCATCCGTTTTTGTGCGAATAAAACAACTTTTTAAGCCGTGGGTTAGATTAATGAAAGCTGAGGATTATTGCTACTAACAGTAGCAGCAAAAAGTTGGTAGTTACTTGTTGCAACTAGCGAATCCATAATTTACTTCAAGGCGAAAAATATAAACTTATGATTGATGAATTGAAATCGTAGAAATATTTTCCCAAAAAATTAAAATACTCTGCGCAGCAAATACACTAATCTTATGGAACGTTTTGGTTCAACGACAAAACAAAATTTTTTTTAGCAAAGTTGTTTAAAGATAAGCGAATCAATTCGTGTTGTCACCATATGTTGGACGAATGGATGATAGAGACTCTGAATGAAACCAGTTTTAGTTACGTCTGAAGAAAAAATTAAGTTGTGTAACTTCTGGTATTCTACATACATTCCGCAGGTGGAAACGAAGATGAAACTATCCGAAATTTCATTTATTTTACCGTTCGCTATGATGCTATAACGTTACGTGCGGGCGGGAATGTAATATTCAAATTACAACTGCAATATAGTCGGAAAATTCATTCATTTGTCCCTAATACGTTAGGTAACTTAAGTTCTGCTGCCTGTACGTCTTCATGAGAATTTTTCGAGTCACCGTCCCTAAAGGTACGTCAAGCCGATCAATCGGATGACACTGATTACACACTGCTTCTAAATAATTGCAAGAATTATCAAGGAGAGTGAGGAAGACTCGCGAGAGGCACCAGAGGCTTTGGGAAGTTAAGCTCATGTAGACAAGTGAAGGAGTTCTTGGATGGGTGTAATCCACATAGTAGCACTATAAAACTAAACAGGAAAAACATAAGGTGGACAGTAGGGATGCTAACGGGCCACAACACGCTAAGATATCATCTGAATAAAATGGGACTAAGTAGTGGCCCGAACTGTAGAAGGTGCGAAGACGTACCAGAAACAGCAAAGCATTTCCTGCTGCACTGTCCAGGCCTTATGAAATTAAGGGTGAAATTGCTGGGAGACTTCTACCTTACTCTGGAAGAATTCCGAAAAACACCGATAGCTTCTTTTATTACAGAAAGTAAATGGATTGAAGGAATACACCACACACACATCAACACCACCACATAACAAAATACCCAACACAAAACCACCACTGCAATAAACTAACATAATATCTAACACACATCAATATCACAATACCACAGCAACAATATAGGGTTTGGCACAATGGGCCCAATGAAGCCGGCCTAAGTGTCTTCAATGGTCAAATTTTCCATGAATTATCATTTAATTATTGTAATTTGTACAATTTGTACCCCATAATAAAATCAATCAAGGAACACTGAAGAAATATAAATACAAAATAATGAAAAGATAAGATCGATTCAAACGAAAGTCGTTTATTTTTCAAATCTCTTGACAAAATTTAGTAACTTCCGTAACTGTATCCTTGAGAATATCCTGGTGGAGAGCTCTGTCCATAGCTGCTCGGTTGACTGTATCCCTGAGGACTGTAGCTCCGGCTGCTGTATCCACTTTCATAACCATAACTTGACGGGCTGCTGTAACCGTACGGGCTCGAATAACTCGATGGACTCGAATAACTCGATGGACTCGAATAACCATATGGGCTGGAATATCCATATGGGCTGGAATAGCCAGGTGGACTAGAGTAACCAGGCGGGCTGCTGTATCCGGGAGGACTTTGATAACTCAACTTCACATTGGCACCAACAACAGACTCTGCGATTGCTAATTTTTGCAGAATGCCTGACTTAGCAATGTTTGCAACTTGACGAGCAGCCATAATTTCAATTGGAGATTTTTAACTTCACGAAGTACTCACGTATGAAAAGCTGATTGCTGAATGACGACTATTGCTCAGAAAAACATCATATTTATAGGGCGAAAAGTGCCCACAGTGTACTAAGATTTCGTTTAATTTAAAAGACTCCTTTGATTTTCTCGATTTTTCTGAGTTAGTCATCACTAAATCTTTATGAATCTGTTTGGGAAAGGTTTTAACATATGGGAAAACATTCACTGAATTTTGTTTAATTCTGATCTGACTGCAACTTTTGGTCGCCCTGTCCAAAGTTTAAAAATTCGCCAGGAACGTTTACTGAAAAGATTCGAATTGGACATGATACTTACCAAATTAACTAACGTCGCATTGATTCTCATGATATTAGTAACTTTAAGGGTTTACTTACAAAGAGGGGTATCTGCAATTGATAAGGAAGTAAGATAAGTGGCGGAATATGTCGGTAATGTGGGCACGCTCAAATAACTGTATACGACGGTGAGATAGAAATTTTTGACCTTCAGCAAAGCTGTTCAGCACGACATGAGGAACAACTTTGCTGAAGACTCGATTTGTCGAAAAATTCAATCTCAAGAGTTATAAGCTGTTGAAGATGACCTTTCTAAAAAGTGCAATTTTCTGGTCTAATTTACATAACTCTTCAAATGTTTGAGATAGAAATATTTGATCTTCAGCAAAGTTGTTCAGCATAAAATAAAGAACAACTTTGCTGAAGAAATATTTTTAATAAAAATTTTATTTTGGAAGTTCCTTCATGCTGAATAATTTTCCGGAAGACCAAAAATTTCTATCCTAAACGCGGGAAGACTTATTTCCTAGTCGATATTTTGCTCTACATTTCGCCAAGGCTGGACAGTGGCAGAGAAAGTGTTCAGCTGTTTCGACCTCTCCGCATTTACTACAGTAAGGATTGTCCACCAGCTTCAAGGTGAACAAATTTTTGTTCAGTGAGCAATGGCCTGTTAGTATATCGGTTAGCCTCTTAATATTTCTTCTGGTTTGAGACAAGAAGTATTTCGTATGCTTCTCGTTTATCGATAAGCAGTTTTTGGCTTGTCGAGCTGAGTTCAACAGTCGTCAGTGATTCGCAAACATTTCACGCATCACATATCAATGATGGTCTGCAGAGTCGAGAGTGACACTGGTAAAGCAGGCTCTGGACCGCAGAACGGCGTAGCAGGTGCTCTCTTGGCCAATAAGTCAGCTTTTTCATCACCCTTATGGCCATTGTGGCTCGGGATCCATACCAGCGAGATTTGCCATTTATTAGCGATTGACTGAAGTTTGTCACGACAATGGATCATGAGAGATGAGGTGAAGACGCAGCTTCTAAGCGATTTCAAAACTGCTTGGCTATCCGTTAGGATGTACGTTGGCAGGTATGAGTCTACATCCTTTTCTAACTCGTCACATCAGCCGATGATTCCAGCGATTTCTGATTGATAGACGGTTGAGAATTTACCTAGTGGCACCAGCACTTCTGAACCTTCTTGAATACAGTGGAGGCCTGCACCGGCGGACCCGTTGTTGAGCGAGCCGTCAGTGTACCAATTGGCGGAGTTATCCGTATGCAGTGGAGTCGATAATTGCCACTCTTCGCGGCTAGGGATGGATATTTTAAAGGATTTGTTGAATCTGTAAGTTGGCATTATTAAATCGCACGGCATCTTCAATTGAGCGCTTCGTCATCTGATGGCAGAGTCGAGCGTGACCGACGTTTGCGTTGATGAGATGATTGGTGTGATACTATCGAAGCATGGTTGATCTCGCCTTTGCTTCAATAAAAATATGGAGAGGTTCAGTGCTTAGCAGAACTTACAATGTAAGAAAAAATATAAAAAAATTTCAATAAATGGTGTTGCTGAAACGCGGGGGATATGGAAGATAGTGATCTTTGAAAACCGAACTCACGATTGGAACTTTTACGACTCTGCGTCCCTTTATCTGGTTTTGCAGAAGACCAGGCTGTATCAGCTGACTCCGAGAATGCAGCGTGCCGTACAATTGATCTGGTTAAATCACTTTTCTTGAAGATTGGTCTCGAACTAAATGCATCAAAAGCTTAGCATAACTAAGCTGAAGAAGAACCTAAGCCAATTGTCCGTTTCCCTACTGCTAAAACCCGACCAAAAGCTAAATGTTGTCAACCAATATGTATTCCCGATCCTTGTTTGTCCATTGCAAGCAGCTCCAATCAATCGAATCCCATCGAATATCACGAACGGTTTAGACAAAAAGTGATTGCAGTTTAACGTGCGTATCTAGCCTAAGCTCTAACCGCACGACCCCCATGGGTGCGGAATTGAGGTACGCCCAATTAACGCGAGGCCCCGAAGTGACTCTCCCTATAACGGCAGGCCGGTGCAACCTCCGCGACCTAGGTAAGGCCCGGAATACTATTATCTTCCTACTGAATTCTCGCCAACCTGGTTGCCCACGAAGGACTAGGGATTCAGTCACCCATATCAAAGCGCAAGCTGTTTTGACACAGCTCACTATCTACCACAATCCCCGCGTTGCAGCAACTCAACCAAACGTTGGGGCCGGATGCGGCCATCTCGCATGGCACACTACACCCGGGGGCCCCCAGCCCCGCGGTACCGAATTTACCCTCGGTGAAGGCTTTCGCGGTAAGGCTCTTAACCAGACCACTTCGGTAGGGATTGCACCCATCCCAGGCACCGCTGAGCCAGCTCAGGAAACCACGGTGTCGCCACTCACCAGTGGACCAACGGGTCGAAGCAAGCAAATACCGTTGGCGAACCACCCCTGTCATGATTCGCCGAACAGTCAAGGAGATCATCGGTCTGTCAACCCGTACGAATGACAACTTCTTCTTTATCCCAAGGAAGCTGTGCCGCCTTGGTCTGTTCAGAGCCGCATGGGAAATCCATCTGCAACACTTCAGTTTAGCGAACAAACTTTCGAAAATGAACGATGGCCTTTTCCACAGTGTTTCTGACTGTCGCGAAGGAATGATGCAACGCATTCGAGCCCTAAATGTTGATGGCGACACTTCAAGATCATTGCGAGCTGCTCTATACGTAATGAATCATTCGAGAATTGGTGCAAATTAAAATACCAAGGATGCGGCGCTGTTCACTTCGAAAACCACAGCCCCAGCAATGATTTCATATACAACAAAAACTCGCTTTCGTCGTCCGAATGGGTCGCAGCAATCAAGCTAAGCACAAATTATGCCAACCTCAACGGAGTTCCAGGTGTTACAAGCTCTTCCAACCTCTGTCGTAAATGCGGCCTCGAATGCGGCAGAGAGAGTGAAACCATCCCACATGTTACTGGAAGCTGCTCATCGAACAACTTGTTGATAACTTCAGGGCACCATAACATCCAGCACAAGATAACCGAATTGCTTCGCTCAAAGGGATTTACTTGCTTCGAGGAAGTGTACGCAGTCGATACTGATGATAGTACGAGATTCAGTAGCTTTTCAACCGAAATCTAAGAACGCGTTTATAATCGATCCGACAATCCGCTACGAATCGAACGATATCGATCAAGACCAAGCCATGAAAGTGGAAAAAAGGAATATATGCAGTAAATGCATTCCATTTTACACAGAAAAATACTCTTTGGAGAAAGAGAATGTAACGTTCGGGGCCTATGGTTTGGCAGTCGTGGAGCATTTGGAAAGAGCGTTATAGATTTCTTTCGCGAAGTAAAACTAGACAATTCGAATCAGGCAAAAATCTCAGAAGAGGTCTTATCGAAAACGATTCATATAATTAACAATCACATTTACGGGACCTGATGACTACGAAAATATCAAAATAAAACTTTTATTTATGTTTAAAATTTGATCAATTTTCTGTTTGTATTAACGGTAAAATTTCAGGTTAGGGGACCTACCTATTTGAGTGGGGGAAGTGGCAGGGAATGATAGGAGACCTCCCCCAGATCACAAATATGCAACCGGTAGGTGGCACTCGGGCTCCGTTTGGAAGTTACAGCGGTTCAAAATTTTATATGTCCCCTATCATTACCTGTGTAAACATTCGCTAAGTATGCACTTACCCAGGATACGCCACTGGGAGGCTGTTTACAAGTATCCCAGAGGCCCTGAAAAGGGCCGTTTATTGTAGTGAGGTGGGGACCCCACGCTTCGTTAATCGCGAAGAATTTCATGACTCCAAACCTGGGTAAGTGCATACTTAGCGAATGTGTACACAGGTAAAGCGTCGAATTCTCTTCTATTGTGTTACTAGCGCCACCTGCCGGATATATATTGAAGTTGATACTGTGGTTTCCATTCATCCCCACCTTTTAATTAGCCCCTTACACTATTTTCTTGTCATTTTATGAAGCTTCGGGACATATGAAATTTTGAACTTTGAACCACTGTAACTTCCAAACGGAGCACGAGCGCCACCTACCGGTTACATATTTGTGATTTGGGGGAGGCCCCTATCATTGCCTCCCACTCTCCCACCTCAAATAGATAGGTCCCCTAAACTGAAATTATTCCGTATTAACGATGTCCTATGGATTGATAGATATGCTGTGTACTAAATCAATTTACACCATGTATTGTAAATAAATGTTTCTCTAGTAGTTATCTAGCCAACCGAGTTGCTAAGTTGGAGAAAACGCAGTAGAGATTGGATAGGATTTCATTCCCTAACTAAGACACACGACGGTGCCGCAACGCTAGTCGTTTTAGGCTCGGTTCCATATATATGTTAAAACAATGCGAGGTACGCAATTGTAATATTCTTCGTCGAGTGAAAATATAAATAAACTTTGTACAAATGTTTTACGTCATTGCGGCGCTTCTTTAATCGTTATTACTTTGTAGGTAACACTTAAAATACAATGCAATGTCTTGTGTAAATCTTTTTGTAAACACTTGTCCGTTACGTACATTTACTGACGTTAACAACGACAAAAAAGGTCCGGACTACAACCCACACAATCATCACAACTCTATACATTTCGTCATCGAACCAAAAGATTAGATTTTGTGCATCAATCAACCAACCTATCAATGTTTTTATAAACTTAAAGAATTTCCACCAAATTCAGCGACCAGTGTTTGCGGTGGCTTCGTTGAGGACAGATAAAAACATTTTTGTGAGAGAAAAGTAAATGTTATCTTCATTACGAATTTAGAATAAAAAGTAAAAATAAGGTCGTCATTGAATGCCAGAAAACAAGATTTATATAAAGTGTTGATTCTTCGTATGATACAACCATCGATAAGGTTCCAGCACCGGTGTTTTGTTTTGTTTTTTCGATTTCTTGTTTTCTTACGAGAACGGTGTGCTTTAAATTTAGCGGTTGAATTTAAATTATTAGATACTTGGAGTGATAAAAATAACTTTTGAGTATTCCGATAGTTTTTGTCTGATAAAAGTGTGAAACGAGTTATTAGCCGAGGATCCCATTCAGAAAAAAACTTGACACCATTTACTGAGTTAAAAGATTTTTATCGTTCCGAGTTATGTAAATTTTCTCGAAAATTAAAAAGTTCCTTTAAAGATGTCAACCTCAGTATATTGCACCGTAGTACTTTTATTCACACTAGTCGTTATTACCGCTTCTTTTCCATCACTTTCTCCGGACGAAAATGCCAACTTATCGGAATCGTCATCCACATTATCCACAACACTATCCACAACTTTAACGTCGCTACTACCAACAAGTGAAATCGGTTCCAGTACTAACGAATCAATTGACAATGATTTTGAAGAGTTCGAAGTGCGAGACGCTACCAAATGTGTGGAAGGTATAATTTTGAGTGTTTGGCAGCCACAAGAAAATCTAACCTTCAGCGATCGTCTGTTTCGAGGATCCGTTTACTTTCTAGTCATGGCCTATTTATTCGTTGGTGTTGCCATAGTATCGGATCGTTTCATGGCAGCCATTGAAGTAATCACTTCCAATGAAAAGAAAGTTAAAGTTCGAAAGCCGGATGGAAGTGTGCAGGTGATCAAAGTTAGAGTGTGGAATGAAACGGTTGCTAATTTAACATTGATGGCTTTGGGTTCAAGTTCACCCGAAATTCTACTGTCGATTATTGAAGTTATTGGAAAGAACTTCAAAGCTGGCGATTTAGGACCTGGAACGATCGTTGGTTCTGCCGCTTTCAATTTGTTTATTATTATTGGCGTTTGCATATCGGTCGTACCCAATGGCGAATACAGAAAGATAAAACATTTAAGAGTTTTCCTCATAACCGCGTCTTGGTCGGTGTTTGCATACGTTTGGCTATTTCTGATTCTTTCCTACTTTTCACCGGGACGGGTTGAAGTTTGGGAAGCGGTCTTAACATTCATCTTCTTTCCACTATGTGTGTACATGGCTTACGCTGCTGAGCTGCGTCTTTATTTCTACAAATATTTATCGAAAGAATATCGCATGAACAAACGGGGTATCGTTATACAATCGGAAGCTCACTCTGTAACATGCAATGGTAACGATAAGGTTGGATCATTGGGCAATATTATGGAGTTATACGAAGAAGAGAAACACTTTGAAGACGCGCGCAAGGAATATATGACAATGCTACAAACTGTTCGCCAAGAATTCCCCAACAGCAGTCTCGAAAAATTGGAAATTATAGCACAAGAACGACTCATGACTAGAGAACCAAAATCGCGTGCATTTTATCGAATCCAAGCGACTCGTAAAATCATTGGTAGTGGAGATATTCTGCGTAAAATTGCAATTCAAGCTGAAAATGATTTAACGGAAGTAAAAGCGGAATTGCAACGTCTCATTGCCGAACCGGAAGAAGAGAAAGAGATTTGTCGGGTATTCTTCGAACCTGGACACTATGCAATTATGGAAAATTGTGACAATTTCCAAGCTCGAGTTGTAAGACGTGGCGATTTGTCAAGTACCGTAACTGTGACTTATGAAACTGAAGATGGATCAGCCGAAGCGGATATCGATTACGTTAGGACGAAGGGAACTCTTATTTTTTCACCTGGTGTTACAGAACAACGCTTTTCACTTCAAGTTATCGATGATGAATTGTACGAACAGGATAAACATTTCTACGTGCGTTTGAGTCATGTTTCTGAACCGGCCATATTATCGACACCTAAAGTAGCTACCATTATGATCATTGACGATGACCATGGAGGCTCTTTCACCTTCACATGCAAAGATCACGAATTGGTTGAGTCAGTTGGTGTTTATGAGCTTAAAGTACAACGTAATTTTGGCGCCAGAGGAAAGGTTGTGGTACCCTATTGGACTGAAAATGGTACGGCGAAGGCTGGAAAGGACTTTGAACCATTACAAGGGCAACTTGAATTCGAAAATAACGAATGCGAGTGAGTACTTTAAGATTAAAGATCATTTGAGTGTTTGTTATCAATGCACGTTACGCTTTGTCTCGTAAAAAATGTTTGCCGGTGCGCCATTCTGATTGTAATTCAGATTCGACGTCGTATCTTATCTCAATTTTCCATTAACGAAAACGACTAAAGTGACTAAGAGAAATTATAATTAGATCCCAAAGCACACAGTCATTAAGATGATACAATAAACGTGACTTCTAGATAGTTGCGGGAAATCAGCCAATTTCTCGTAAGTAAATTCTTCTGATCTACTCTGTCGGTATGTTTGCACCGATTTCTCTGGCATATTCAAGATTTTCGTGGATCCAACTTGGGAAACCCTCATTAAAATGAACACAAAGATTAGAGGTGAGCGGGTTACCCGAATGTACGAAAAAACCCGACCCGAACCCGAATCAATTTTATCGGGTTGATGGGTTACGGGTTTTTCAAAATCGAATCGGGTCGGGTCGAGTTTCATAAAAAGGCCGACCCGCTCACCTCTAGCAAAGATCTTCCTATAGAAGAGAGCGAAATAACCTGAGGAAATACTTAACAAAGTTTCTGCCATTTCATATTTCTTCCCGAATTATGAATTATAGTTCTCAATTTTACGCTTAACTCTTCTCAGTGAGCTGAAATTTTCCCCATAAAACTTTTCAAGAGACTCATTCCCAGGTTACCACTAAAGGTGAGCGGGTCGCCTGAGACTCAACTAAAAACGCGACCTGAACTAGAAGGGTTGTGTCTGGTTTTAGAATTTATTTTTCTGTCGCGTTGGGTCGGGTTCGAAGACTTCAACTCGACCTGACCCGAAAAATTAAATTCTCGAAATTATTTTCCCAAAATTAATTTTAAAAAACATTTTTAAAAAAAGTTCGGGTTTGGGTCAGGGTCTCGGGTTCGATTCGGGTCGGGTTTGATTTAGTATTTTGATTCGGGTTCGGGTCAGGTCCCATTTGGAAAAAAAGGTCGATCCGCGCACCTCTAGTCATCACACAATTTCCTTGTGATCACTGTGATCACAATCTTCCTTCGAACAGTCTCCGAAAGTCGGTTCAGTTTTTCATACGGAAAAAATTAAGGTGCTAGACCCTAAATTGCTTAAATTTCCCGCACCTCTCAGTTCTAGGAATTCAGCATAATGCAGTGTTTACCTTTCGATAACTCGGAATGGTATTAGTTCAAATCAAATGCAAACGGCATGGGACAGCGGAAATTTCTGGAATTTTCTGCCTGGTAACATAAAATTGTTAGATTTAACCAAAATATTCTACCACCAAATGACGTCAATTGTGTAATTACATCACAGATAACGCGATAAATCTTCATTTAGGTCAAAAGAATGTGACGGACAAAAGACGAATGACGTTATCGATGAACCGACCAATAGATGATAGACACGATTTTTATCAAGTCCAACTGATACACAAATTTTTCATAGTTTATTTATCCGATTACGAATCAATCTATTTGCTGATAACAGTCGCATGTTTCACAACAAGTGTTAATGGACGAAAGCAGTTGCTAAACCTATGCTATCCACATAAAGCTCACGCATTTTGTCCTGCTAGCTGTTTCCCATCTTTGGCTCTCTAACCGATTAACCTTAACTTAGCACACAGTCGAGGGACAGATAATCGTGTATTTTGATTGCAAAAGGATTTTCTTAAAGAACGGTTTTTTTTGGTAAAGGATAAGCTCGCGGGTAAGCTCGCACCAGCGCGATTCACAATAGAACATTTTCCTTATACGAAATTTCATATTGTGAATGACGCTCGCGCGAAGTTCCTAGCAGCCGTTTTTTTACTTCGAATGATTTTCTGTCTATTTCTCTTTTTTTTCAACGATTTTCTTTGACAATTTCCATGGATTTTCTAGCATTTCTACATGATTTTTGTGAATTTCCTTTGATTTTCAAGGATTTTCTTTGATTTTTTTATTTTCAAGGATTTTCTTTGATTTTCAATGGTTTCCTTTAATTTCCTAGGATTTTCTTGCAGCTCAAAGGAATTTTTTTTTGAAGATTTTCAATGAATTTGAGGAATTTCTCAACAATTGACTTTCTTTTGAGGAGGAATTTGTATGTTTATCTGCCCCTCGCTTGCAGTTGCTTAAAAAGACTTAATTTTTGTTTTTGGACTAGTGGTCGCCTCTACTGTAAACTCTACTGACACTGTAAAATGAAGTATCAGCAGGATATGGGTATTTTTTATTACACATCAAACAAAGGTTTTGTTGTCAGAACCTGCACTAATATTCATTATCAAACACGATCAAAGCTTTGTCTCTTGTTTTCCAACTATTTGACCATTTTCGTGATGCAATTTTTTCCTCTTTGCAGAAAAGTTATTCGACTGGTTGTGGTGGAAGAGGGCAGTTATGAAAAAGATGTTTCGTTATCTGTTGAACTAGGCGAACCCAGAGTTGTCGGAGGTAAAGTATTCAATACTAAAATTTAATTTTGTTCGAATGGGCGATGGGGTAATAAAATTCAACTGTTTCGTTGCCACT
Organism: Pseudolycoriella hygida; assembly: GCA_029228625.1. Taxonomy (NCBI): domain Eukaryota; kingdom Metazoa; phylum Arthropoda; class Insecta; order Diptera; family Sciaridae; genus Pseudolycoriella; species Pseudolycoriella hygida. The sequence goes on along the minus strand of CM055403.1, from coordinate 159,734,883 downwards.
CACGAAAGCGCTGCCACCATCCTATGAAGAACGAATTTAGAATTTGAATAATAAACTTTTTATCGTGAAATTATCTACAGTCAAATTTCGGTTATCAACGGAATCTTTTTTAGTACAAACGACGATTTTAGCACGACAAATTTATAATCAGAGAAGCAATAGGCTGCTTCCACGGCAGAAAAATAGAACTCGAATATCTGATGACACTTTCTAATACTCGTTTTTTACTTATAGTTTTTTTTCAAATTCATAATTCCTTGATTAAGTAGCGATAGCTACATAGTGTTTTTATCCTTCCTGTCCGTCTGTGCACCCTTCACTGGGGAATCACCGATTATTCTCCGGTGAATGACCGATGATTCACAGTGGTATCACCAATGATTCACAGTGGAATTACTTATAATTCACAGTGGTATCACCGATGATTCACAGCAGAATCACTGATTATTCAAAGTAGAATCACCGATGCTTCACAGTGGAATCACCGATGCTTCACAGTGGAATCACCGATGATTCACAGTGGAATCACCGATGATTCACAGTGGAATCACCGATGATTCACAATGGAATCATCGATGATTCACAGGGGACTCACCAATTATTCACAATGGAACCACCGATTATTCACAGTGGAATCACCGGTGATTTTGGTTCAATATTAAATCATTTGATTACGCTCTTTTACTACTTTCCTATATCTATGACAATGGTTTATTTAGTAGAAGAATTTACTTTAGTACATTCCGTTGCCTCTTCTGTTCTAAAGATCTGAGATCCTCAGTTTTATTGGAACTCAACTTTCAATACATTTTAAACCGACTTGACTTTCAAATGCATATCTGGTTTATGATCCTAGTGGTGTGTCAATAATCACATTTTGATAGTTGATGAGATGTGTATTGGATGTAACGAGCCCGTAGGAAAACGTAAAAACATCAAATGCGGCGGCGACACGACGCTACACAACGTAAGGTGTGGCAACTGTCTCTTCAAACCCGCATCCACTGAAAACTTTTTAATCAAATAGAAATGAGTGCAACATCTCAAGCTCACAATGAACTGTATTTTTAATTACATGAAACAGCCTATGATATTGAAGAAGCCGACGCGAAAGCTCCAGAGGACTTGACAGAAAAAGATAAATTAGTGTTGCTCGGGCGACCTAAATTGGGTGAAATTACAAAAGCACATCTAAGGATAAAAGAAAGCGGAGAATTCAAGGTAAGCGAATCTCAGTGAGTCTTCTGGCACAGTCACATTGTATAAAATGTTTGATCTTTCAGAACACTGTAGATAAATTGGTACAGAGAGCGAATCACAACATACTCATCGGAAAATCATCATATAAGCAACAATTTAAAGATGCGTGGAATGTCAGCGCAGGTACTTATAATCGATGTTTTTCCCAACCAATTGCTGAGTTCTGAACGTCCGTCGTAAAATCTTCTATTTTGTTTTTAGGTGATTCGAACGATGAAAACGCAGAACCAAGTCGTTTTGATTACGTCATGCATTATATTTCACTCTTTTGGAAACTAATATTTGCTGTCATACCACCACCAGGTAATTAAAAGTTCTTTTTTTCGATTTTTCTTAGTCGTAACGGCTAAAATAGAATATTTGAAAATACCGGATTTCAGTTCAGTTCGTTCACTTGAGTATTTGAACTTTTTCCCTTTTTTATTTCAATATACACCAATACACAAGATGTGTTCGTATGCGCATGCGAAGTGTACTGGCTTTCCACCAAGAATATCCGGGTTCAATCCTGGTGAGGGAAATTCTGCAAAGGATTTTTCTTCAACTTGTAGCATGAAAGTATCGTTCGTAAAAGCATACCCAAGCTTCAAATTCTGAGTATTTGTGGTGTTTGGTGTCCACAACGAACCGTATACCGAAGAAACATAACCAAAGACCCATACGTATCAGGATAGATGTGACAAACAGAATAGATTTGGCAAACAGACTCGAACGTATCTAACTATACAAATAAGCAAACAATCCAACGTTTTCTGGCCTTTTATAACTATAAGAATTTCAAAGATCCGTAGAAATTACCCAAGGTAGTGTCAAATGCCCTACCGAAGTACGTCTAAGAGCATTCAAATGTAGAAAAGCTAATATCCAAGGACTAAGTCACTTTTCCCTAAAACCCTGAAAAAAGTGTTCTCTAAAATTTTGTTCTCTACAACTTTGCCTTTGGAAGCAACTTTCTACTTCTTATAGTTCTACAGATATGGATCATCCCTTCCAGTTCTAAAAGTGGTCATATCCCAGGATTGGGGCATTTTTCCCCAAAACCCTGAGACACGTGTTCTCTAAAATTTTATTCTCTACAACTTTGCCTTTGGAAGCAACTTTCTTCCTCTTATAGTTCTAGAGATATGGATCATCCCTCCCAGTTCTAGAAGTGGTCATATCCCAGGATCGAAGCATTTTAACCCAAAACCCCGAGACACGTGTTCGCTAAAATTTTATTCTCTACAAGTTTGCCTTTGGAAGCAAATTTCTACCTCTTATAGTTTTAGAGATATGGGCCATTCCTCAAAATTCTAGAAGTGGTCATATCCCAGGATTGAGACATTTTTACCCAAAACCCTGAGACACGTGTTCGCTAAAATTTCATTTCCTACGACTTTGCCTTTGGAAGCAACTTCCTACCTCTTATAGTTCTAGAGATATGGATCATCCCTCCCAATTCTAGAAGTGGTCATATCTCAGGATTGAGGCATTTTTACCCAAAACCCTGAAACAGGAGTACCCTAAAATTTTATTCTCTACAACTTTGCCTTTGACAGTGAATCTCCATATTGCATATTTAAGGAAATAAACACGAAAAACTGTTTTCGTATATGGCCAAGAACTCAATTTCGTCGATTCCATCGGTCCTGGTGCCCTGACTCGATTTCCACAAAAATTATTTCCCAATTTTCTGACATCAAATCCTTTCATTTGACACCAACATGAGCAGTTTCCGTGCTATACTTGCTGAGATATTCGCGAAAAAGCTTCACCGACCCTCGAAAAACCATGTTTTCGGTCACTTCTTCGACCATGTCTGAGCCTACACATCTCTGAGCCTATCTTTAGGCGTAGATATAATTAACATCAGATAACAAATCATATGCTAGGTAAGTGTGGTTCGGAATTCACGTTAAGCATGTGGTCCAACAAACAGATTAATGGTTACTCATACAAAATTCCCTAGAAAAAAGGTATCTTGGTTGTGTGGGACACTAGATTGATTTAAACTCGAAAGAAACACATACACGATTAGAGCACTGGTTTCACCTGTTACCACTTCCAAACTTGTGAAGGAGTGCAATGATTTCTTGAAATCGACATGTCAGAGGAAACGATAGGGCAAATGAGCTACCTAAGGCGGGTTCGACGGCTCTTGAGAACGGGCCTGAACCGTATTTGCCGATTGCTAGATCAATCTGTTCGTAAGCGCTGAGAGATTGGGTGATATAAAGGCATGTGGAATGCTGGAATAGGTACTGGTATTTTGGACAGGTTCTTGGACTCAACAGGAAGGTTTGTGTGATTTAAATGATGATTGAGTTAAGAACAAAGAATCGCAAGGATCAGGGAATGATCGTTCGAACGGATAAGTCTCTCTCCATCTCTTTAAATTAGAATTATTCCCGAGTACTAAAATTACGACCAAATACGAAATAGCCCCATCTGTTGTGTGGTTGACGAAATAGGAACTCACTAAATAATGTGCAACAAAAGTTGTTTCTGTGTTTATTGAATCATTTGGCTTTTTACAAACACTCAAAATGATTACATTATTTTTTGTTTCAGAAATGTATGGCGGATATATATGCTTCACCGTATCTATTCTCTTTATTGGTTACTTGACTACTCTTCTTGGCGATGTTGCCTCACACTTTGGATGCACTTTAGGCGTCAAGGATTCCGTTACGGCCATTGTTTTTGTCGCTGGAGGAACCAGTCTTCCAGGTAACATAAAAAATACGTTTAAGTAATTTTAAGACGTCCCGGGGTAAGAATAGCTTGTCTGTCCGTGTATCCAGAATAAGTCTTCACCTCTATTCTTTGTCTCGACGAGTGGAGTTGTTATTCTCTGGTTAAATTTCAGACACATTTGCCAGTAAAATTGCGGCTGTGAACGACAAAAGAGCAGATAATGCGATTGGCAACGTTACCGGTAGCAATGCGGTAAATGTATTCCTTGGAATAGGCATAGCATGGACGCTCGCGGCTATTTATCATGCGTACCACGGATTAGTATTTGAAGTGAATCCTGGAACGTAAGTTTCTCAATTTTGATTTCCCGTCCAGATCATTAATTTTTACATACATCGATTACAGTTTGGGATTCTCACTATCTCTGTTCTTAGCGGCAGCCTTAATAGCATTTGCAGTCTTATTCTACCGACGTAGTAGAGGCGGAGAGCTAGGTGGTCCAAAAGCATCTAAATATACGGCATCGGCTATCCTGATAGCCTTGTGGGTGTTTTATTTAATTGTTTCCACTTTAGAAGCGTACGGCTTTATCAAAGGATTTTAAATTATTTTGAGGACATTTTTATTTATAAATATTTAATCTTTAGTATTTAATTGACAGTTAAAAATGAAATAAATTATACTATTATGGGCTTGAGTTAGTAAAGTGTTTTGTGTTAGTCTCTGAAGCAAGAACTTAAAATGAAACGTCAAAGGAAAGTGAGTACAGGAGACGTCAAGTGTTAGCGCCACCGCTTGAAGCTCCCGCTGAGCTCCAGCTCTGGTCGTCAATATAATATTCGTGTGGAATATACGAGTCCCTAGACGAGCCTCTGTGCAAAATGTTGCTCATAGTTCTAACTAAAAAATGACGGTTCAATTTTTAGTTCAGCAAACAAAAGTAAACCTTGCACATGGTATCAACATTTGTTGTTCATCTGGTAATTTGACAACAACAGTGAAATTGTCGAAAAAATAGGCAATTCTCAACGAAAAGTGCAACTTCCATTATCCTTGCAACGTCGATATCATGAACTTTAGATAATCTGTTCCAAATGTGAGAATACTCACATAGTTTGCTTCAAATGTCAAGTGTACAGAACAGGGTCCATTATTAGTAAAACTCATGAAACACGGTTTCCCGAAGTTTCATCAAGTTTCCCTAAGTTTTACCAAGTTTCCCAAAGTTTCACCAAGTTTTTCGAAGTTTCACCAAGTTTCCCGAAGTTTCACCAAGTTTCCCTAAGTTTACCAAGTTTCCCGAAGTTTCACCAGGTTACACTAAATTTGAAAATATCATTGAAAATGTTGCAAAATTTAAGTAATAATATAAAAATGAAACGGAGGGGCAGGGCAGAGGAAGAATTGTTTTTGTAGAAAGTGATTACAAACGGAAATATCACAAAGTTTTTTGGGCACAGATTAAATAGGAACACTAATCGAAGACGTTGTGGTTACACACCTTATTTCACACAATCGAAAAGGAAGCAGATCATCAACTCTTTGACGCAGCAACTAATCTGACGTTTTCAAAGAGATGACACTCTTCAATGGGCATGAACTTAGAACGTGTCGTTCGTCCATAATTCCTCACTTAGACGAACAACTGTTTTCGTCGGAGTATCATGGGCGCGTGGTAGCAATGCGCCCCTGACACAAGTCCACATACGAACAAAAAAAAAGAAAAAAATTTTTTCGTTGAATGCGGAATCATGCTCGGAGCGGTAACGGAGAGGGTGACGCAGTCCGCAAACCCCCCAAAAAAAAAGTCCACAAACCCAAAAAACTCCATACAAAAACCTTTGGGACAAGACACGATGTATAGACGAACTTCGGAGTTTTTCCCCCCTGCCCACCTCACTCTCCAAATTATTTAATTTGGATCACCAAAATCGGTTGAAAACGAGCCGAGATATAGCCAATCAAAGATGACCAATTTCCATATTGAAATGGTAAAAATATGTTTGAAAATAATCAAAATTTTGTGTGTTGTGTGTCCACGATGTATCTACTTTTTTTTCTCGAGAACCGCCCGGGCGATTTCCTTAAAATTTTTAGGGAACGTCAGCTTCGGTCCCAAATGGAAAATTCAGCCGGTGGCTACCACCAAAAAAATCTTGGAACTGAGTTATTGGCCTTCAAAGTTTTCATACAACTCCCATATATATGAAAATCCACCGACGACGGGAGCACTTCTTCGGCTATATCTCGGCCAATAATAGTCGCGGTGAATGGGGTATCTAACGAAAGGTATCGATCTCACGAAGCCAACGGAACCGGTCTTGTGGAAATCGGTTGTGGGGTTCGTTGCCAGGAGTCGGTCAAAGTGGTCCGAAATGAGCTACGCTGCCATAGAGCGACTGAGAATTTTTTTTTTTTGAAGTGACCGAAAATGATGTGTAATGATGTGGAAAGTGCGTAGGATGATGTGGGAGGTATGTGGGATGATGTGGGAAGTGAGTGGGATGATGTGGGGAGTGTGTGGGATGATGTGGGAAGTGTGTGGAATGAAGTGGGAAGTGTGTGGGATGATGTGGGAAGTGTATGGAATGATGTGGGAAGTGTGTGGAATGATGTGGGAAGTGTGTGGAATGATGTGGGAAGTGTGTGGAATGATATGAGAAGTAATTGGGATGATGTGGGAAGTGTGTGGAGTGATGTGGGAAGTGTGTGGAATGATGTGGGAAGTGTGTGGAATGATGTGAGAAGTGTGTGGAATGATGTAGGAAGTGTCTGGAATGATGTGGAAGTGTGTCGGATGATGTGAGAATTGTGTGGGATGATGTGGGAAGTGTGTGGGATGATGTGGAAAGTGTGTGGAATGAAGTGGGAAGTGTGTGGAATGTGTGGGAAGTGTGTGGAATGATATGAGAAGTAATTGGGATGATGTGGGAAGTGTGTGGAGTGATGTGGGAAGTGTGTGGAATGATGTGGGAAGTGTGTGGAATGATGTGAGAAGTGTGTGGAATGATGTAGGAAGTGTCTGGAATGATGTGGAAGTGTGTCGGATGATGTGAGAATTGTGTGGGATGATGTGGGAAGTGTGTGGGATGATGTGGAAAGTGTGTGGAATGAAGTGGGAAGTGTGTGGAGTGAAGCGGAAAATGTGTGGAATGAAGTAGTAAGTGTGTCTGGTTATGTGGGATGATGTGGGAAGTGTGTGGAATGATGTGGAAAGTGTGTGGAATGATGTGGGAAGTGTGTGGGAAGTGTGTGGGATGATGTAGGAAGTGTGTGGAGTGATGTGGGATGATGTGAGAAGTGTGTGGGATGATGCCAATGAAACTTTTTTTCTGAAAAAATTTTTTTCGAAGACAATTTTTTGGGGGCCAAATATCGACCTTATGGGCCCTCATCCTTTTCAATGAACTCAGCTGATTTTGATTAAGAATGAAATCAGCTGCTTTTGTTTGTAATGAAGTTACTTCGGTCGCAACTGCGGCTGGCTGCACATTGAGTATTACTTGTGAAGATCACGATTGTCACGCAATGTTTCATTCGAAACAAATATGTAGAACATGAAATCATGAACTATACCTTACCCTTTATTTTTTACATATTTACTACTTTTTTGTTTATTTATGTCTTTATCATACATTATTTATTTATTTATGTTATGTACCTCAAAAAAATTTTAGATACCAAATTTGACCAATTTTTAAGACAAATTTTGCTTGCTTAGAAAGAATTCTGATTAACACAAAACTTAGACAAAAAAGTGAAATAAAATTAATTAATATGTATGTATTCCACACAATTGTAAAATTATTGGAATGATAATTAAAAAAAAAAAGAAGTTTAAAATAATAGAACTCTCAAATTGGCAGCCAACTTCACATTGAATATGGAATACTGATATTCACGACGAAGCTAGCTGCAATTTTTACATTTCTATTCATTCTTCAATATTTTGAAAATTGGAGACAATAGTAATTGTCTAGTCAGGATGCTGGCATCGATTCCAAAAGTGTAGTTCAAGCAACGAATTGTGGGTTGTCTACTACAATCCAAAACAAGAATCGTTTAACTTTAAAACTGTCACCACAGGCGCCCTTATCTGAATCCCAGCTCAATGCGTATTAACGTTTTATTTTGATAAATAATCCAATGATACTGACCATTTATCTCAGCATGTTACAAATAAACATCAAAAATTGTTAGTTCATTGGTGCATTCATATAGAAGTTTATACGTTTCGATTTTTAACAATATTCTTAAACAACGAAAACATAAAATCGACTAAAAAATATTGTCTGAACACACGTGTCAATTGTGTATACACGTGTATAAAATGAATCGAAATACACATTTTGGACAGAAACAAAAACTATTCCATTTCCATCTACGGATTCTATCAAACGAATATAATGCACACCGTTCACAGTAATTTTCTGAATAAAAACAAATAAGTTGTGTTTAAGTGATTTCTTTGCCTCTACATTGAGTTTGAAAAATGAAATTAGGGTTGCTCCATATATTAACACAACAACAATATAAATATAAATATGATCAATGTTCTTATTGAGTACTTACATCCCATAATTTCATAGGGACGGTCTAGTGGTTGATTTTCGCGCCCTAAGGGTTTAATCGCTGGAGGTATAGAGTCGCTTAGTCACACAAGCAGAAATCTGCGGGCATTATGATCTGATTTTGATTTATTTAGTTTAATTATTTAGATAGATTTCGGATTATTATACGAATGAGTGACTAATGGCTGCAGACAAATTAAACATTTCAAAATGATGGGTTGGATAGCACTGCTACACAGTGTTTACGAAGAGAAAAAAAAAGAAAATCTCTGACAAATTATATTAAATCACGTTAGAGAACGTTTTCACGATACAAATTTGCATAAAATAAAATGTAAATTTTTACCATTGCATTGAGGTGGGAACATCTAGCGAAGAACTTGTTATTGGTGACTTTGTTAAATTACGACCATGTGTCAGCATCATACTTTCTTGGAATTGTTTTAAAATATTGCACACAACAATTATTGCCCAATAAACACCAACTCTTTTTGGACAGGATGTTTCACAAAATGCTGGGGTGATGTCACTCTTGTAATTGTAACCAGTTGGATGCAAGAGCGAGTAATTTCACTGAAGGTCAATTTCATCGGTATTTTAAGAGAAAACGTTTTGATTTCATTCACTCTTAGTAGACTATCCATAACGTTCCTTACATTACATACCGTTGGAATGAGCCCCATAATAAATTGAGATAATACTCAGCGTTCCCTTTTAACAACACATTTTACACTGCCTTACCATTACGAGTTTGATTTTGTTACCATTATTTTACATAAAATGGTATATCTATAATATAAATCTGAAAATTACTACATTTGACTGCATTTCACTACACTTCACTTCTACTCTTCAGTACAATTCGCTACACTTCACTACAGTTTGCTACACTTCACTACACTTCACTACAGTTCACTACACTTCACTACAGTTCACTACAGTTCACTACAGTTCACTACAGTTCACTACACTACACTATATAACAATTCACTGCACTTCACTACAGTTTGCTACATTTCACTACGGTTCACTGCACTAAACTTTACTACATTTCACTGCAGTTCGCTACATTTCACTACAGTTTGCTACACGTCATTGCTGTTCACTACTATTCAGTATATTCGTTGCAAAATTTGTTGACTTACAATTGCAATCTTTCTATGTTTCTGTTTCATGCGGAGAATTCGTGCTCGAATCCCGTCGGTTTATATACAGAGATGCTTGATGTTTCAAATACCTACTCCGATGCGATAGAAACAAATAAAGGAAGAATAATTACTTCAGAAACTACTGACTTTAAGTTCGCACGGTAGCCGGTAGGGTGCGGGCACATTTCGGAGCAGGCATTTGCTACAGAGAGAAAATATATGAAAATCTCTCATCTGATAACGTCGCTAAGTTTTTTATGTGTTGTAAAGCAGACAAGGTGTATCAATCCTAAACTGTCGTTCCTTTTTTAATCCTCTTATATCAGTTTCACTATTGCAAAATTTGTTGACCAAAAATTACAATATTTCTATGTTTCTATTTCACGTGGAGAATCCGAGTTCGAATCCCGTCAGGGTCGGTGTTTTTTTTTTTTCTTAAAAAAAGTTACCGGATGGTAATAAACGACCGATATTTTAATTCAATTTTACAGACAGATAAAAAATAATAAATAACCGATACAAATTTTGGCACTACCGATAGGATTGTTTGCATTACCGATAAAGTAATTCAACAGTAACGATAATTTTTTATGAAATTTTGGATGGACCCATTCGACATAAGGTAAATCATTTCGTGAAAGGATAAATTTCCTAGGTAAGGTGCTCGAGCTAAGCCGTCCTTGCGGCCTGTAAAGCCTAGAGTGTTTTCAACTACAAGAATTGCTCATCGTTGCATTTCGTAAAAGGCTAAATTCGCTAGGATTGTCGAAGCCCGGTAACTGTGCTAGTTTTTCATATAAGGTGAGTGAACTACATTTGGTGTACACTCAGTCTATAACGTTTACATAATTTATGAAGTACGAAGTAGAAATACCGATAGAATGGTACTGAACAAGTTTTCGAATCTATACCAGGCGACATATTTGACAGAACGCACGCTATGGCCAATGTGACGCTTAGAGTTCAATTTGTGCATTCTGACTTTTTCTAATAATTGTACACACATATACGCAGTTTTTCTGTATTTTATGTGTTTACAAAATTTTGTAATTGTTGTGTACACTATTGGCCATCAGTCATCAGTGCAAGTGTGAGAACATTATGGGAGTCTACGCGTTACATTGCTGTCCTTTTTCCTCTCCACTTATATGGAGAAAGTAACTCAAGAACTTAACGTAGAAAAAAGAACTAAGCTGACTTTTTCATGATGTATGCCGACGTTGACGTAAACTTAAGTGGCAATCTGGTGACAGGCTGAAGAAACTAGTACATCCTCATTAAGTTGCACCGGCATCCAACGATGCAACATTTTTTGTTAGGATTTTCCGGTTATCTGTGTAAGTAGTTCAAGTGTAAAACCGTAGGCAAAAGCCCGTGCGTTACCGTTTCATGCATGCAAGGCAATAACTGGATGTTGGAAATCTACGCCAATTGCAGCAACAGAAGCAATGCTCAATCTAGCTCCACTGCACATTTAGATAGAAACAGAGGCCATCAACACCCTCCATCAGAATATCCAGTAAATTGCGAGTCAGAGAAACAGTCCACTCCAAAATTTGGTTCACCACACTGATAAAGGAGCTATCGCTAGCCATGCCATCAGACAGGATTGTAACGCAAAATAGGTTCGACACAAAGTTCGCCATCAGCATTCCGAGCAGAGAAGAATGGTTACAAGATAGCATAAATCTGGAATGCAATGTAATATACACCGACGGTTCACTAATAAACAAGTCAGCAGGGGCCGGCATCTACTGTAAGGACCCCGTTATTGAGAAATCAATCCCACTAGGAAAGTACTCATCCATCTATTTGGCGGAAATTTGGGCAATTATTGAAAGCTGTCACACTGCCAAGGACAAAGGACTACTAGATCGCAAATTGTCAATCTGCACGGATATTCAAGCAACAATTAAAACGATATCATCATTCAGCTTCAAGTCAGCATTGACTCTAGAATGTTGGGATAATCTCAACAGCGTATGCCAAGCGCACGGGGCTAACCTTATGTGGGTGCCGGGACATAGTGGGGTCAAAGGAAACGAAAGAGCGGATGAACTCAGTCATCAAAATATCAATCAGCCGAACACTATCTGTGTGAATGCCCGGCATTCATCACAAATAGGCGAATACATCTAGGAGGGTACACGTTAAGATTTGACATGATGAAAAACCAAGGACCATTCCATCCGTATTTACAGGGCTAATCGGAAAAATCTAACAAAAAACGTTGCATCGTTGGATGCCGGTGCAACATAATGAGGATGCACTAGTTTCTGTAACCTGTCACCAGATTGCCACTTAAGTTAAAGTCAACGTCGGAATGCGTCATAAAACAGTCAGCATAGTACTGCGAGCTAAGTTAAGTCCTTGAGTTACTTTCGTCATGTGAGTGAAGAGAAAAGAGGACAGCATATCACGCGTAGAGTTCTATTATTGTTCTCACGCTTGCACTTAGTCGTTTTAAGTGAGAGGCTGCGTTCTGTCAAATATGTCGCCTGGTGTCGATTCCAAAACTTATTAATTTCAACTCGGCACCAGGCTGCGTACTTAATACTACTGTTATTATAGAGGACAGTAGCAAGCAGGTTCTATGAGGCTATTTATACATGTCAAGTATGCAGCCTTGTTCCGAGTCGGAACCGACTGCATATCAATAACTCATTACACATACAGCACATACAACATATTAACTTTTTCGACACCAGGCTGCAACCTGACGTTAGACAATTTTGTAGAAACAATTGAGGATATAGATATTTTCTTATAGAGAAACTGTTGTCTGGGCTCACAGTTTCTTTTCCTATTGTTGGAAATCTGTGAAAAAAACTGTGGAAAATACAGCACGCTTTTCATTACGTGAATCATAATCGCCGAAATTAGAACAACTTTAGTGAAACATAACTATGGGGACACCGTAATTACTCTTTTTTTTATAACACGACATCATGCAACTGGGGGTGTTGATAAAATGAAATTTCCTTAGGTTAGTGAACATAATAATCAACGTCTGAATCAAATGTATTTTATTTGTGAAACAAGTGTAATTAATGGAACAATGAAAAGCCAAAGATTTTATCAGTGAAAAAGTGATAATTTGATAGATTTGAACTGATTTTATTTTTACGTTTTCGAAATAAGGACAACCGGTTGTTTGTACCGGTTGTTTGTTATAAATGAAGGAAAGAAAAGCTGAGAGATGCCACGAAAAGAGCGAATCCGACAACAAAAAGACACTCTTTGACCATGCAGTTAAAAAATGCAATTTTTATTTCGATTCTTATCGGTTATTAACACAACAAAAAGAGTGCTTTCCAACCGGATGGTAATATGTAATTAAATTTTACAATTCAAACATATGTCACCATATGTTTGTGGTACCCTTCCCTTTGTAATATTTCACCTCCCAAGCGAAAAAAAAAAAATTGATTGCCTGTGCCACAATATTTGACCTAATCTGATTGGTAAATCTAAACAACTTAAATAAAAATGTTGGAAATTTGTTTGTAAAAAGCACCGTAGAACGATTTGCTGCTCCTTACATGATTGGCAGCTATAAAATTATTTTCGGGAAATGTACACCTGTTGTGTTGGTTTTACTCCATTCGTATTGCATTTTCCACATACGATCCCCAGTGTTTTAGAGATATGTTTAATCGGTTATACCATACAAATTCGTAAAATGATGTCAAAGAGATGATAAAATCTATTACATACCATGCTTTATGGTTGTTACAATGTTTTGAGGCCGATAATTGGTGGTGTACATACAACAAGTAAGTCTATACATATTTTGATTATTGTGTTGAACGGTATTCATATAAATCACGTTATAAGTAAGAGCGATTGGTTTTAGAGTGGGTTGGGCGTAGGGGCTAGATTTCAACTTGAGTTACAAATTCAATCTCGCCATTAACTTTTCATCGCTGCTTCATTTTTAGTACCAGCTATCATCTGGAATGAAAATTCACAAATGGTATATTGTAACCATAATAATAGTACCAACAATCTTTAAGTAAATAAACAAAATTAGAGATGAGCGGGTTGCCCGAAACTTCGAAAAACCCGAACCGAACCTGAACCCGAATTTTTTTTTTTTTGGGTTCATGGGTTTCGGGTTTCGAAACATTTTATCGGGTCGGGTTCGGTCCGGATCGGGTTATTGTATCATTTTATTCGGGTCGCGATCCTTTATTGACTTTTTAAATTTTACAAAACTCGTCTAAATTTTATCATCTTACATTACACGAATTTTGTTTTAGTCTAAGATCCGTGAAGAATGCAGATGTCGGGCCTTGAAATATTTTTGTTTCGAAGTAACTTGGATTGTGAGTTTCGAAAAACTTGAGTGTCTGGTTCGGCCCGGGTCGGGTTTTGAAACAATTCGGTTTTCGAAAAATTTTATCGGGTCGGGTTCGGTTCGGGTCGGGTTTCGAAAAATGGTCGACCCGCTCATCTGTAAACAAAATTATCTACAAAGTAAGTAATATATTGCCGTCAAGGAAAAAAATTTAGGGAAAATTAGCGAAGATTTTCAACGAAATTCGCCGAAAAAGATCAAATTAACGACAAAATTATACAAGAGATTCTCACCTACGTTACAATAGTACCACTTTTCACTTTTCTTTTAAAGCGGGAAAAGTGGTACTAATGTAACGTTTCATATATGCAACGTTACATTAGTACCACTTTATTAGGAAGATAGTTCCACTTTTCCCGCTTTACAAAACTAAAAAAGTGGTACTATTGTAACGTAGGTAAGATTCTCTGCGATTTTATTGTTTAATTTTGTTTGAATTTTTGGCGAAATTCGTTGAAAATCTTCGCTGATTTTCTCTAAGTTTTTTCTTCATTATGACGGAAGTATACTCTAACAACTTGAAAGGTAAGCCGAAATCTCATGGCGTCATATACGGCAACTCTGCATCATGGGAACCCTTCTGTACGTACTACCGTCATAAGGAAATTAGAGAAAATTAGCGAAGAATCGCCGAGAATCTTTTGTTTGATTTTGTCGCTAATTTGATTCTTTCGGCGAATTTCGTTGAAAATCTCCGCTGATTTTCTCTAAGTTTTTTAGCGTAACCCACATGTGAGTAACGCTTATATGCTCATATTTCCGTATGTCGTTTGTCCGTATCACATATCTCAACTCATAGACCACCTTAGAGAGCTCAAACCTGCGCCATCCGATAGCTCTTTGACTCTAGATTTGCAGAAATGCCGAAAGGGGGAGGAGCCGGAGGGGGAGGGATATCTTGCCTTCTCTACCACCTAGAAAGCTAAAATTTACGCAATTCCATACCTATTTGACTCTTACTAGAAATTTCTGGAAAGTTCTGAAAATTTTTGTAACTTTCCAAAGCTCTCCAGAAGTTTCAAAAAATTTCCAGAAATTTCGATTTCAAGTGAAATTTCCAGGAAATTCCAGTATCTTACGCAACTTTACAGAAATTTACAAAACTTTCCAAAACTTTTTTTTACTTACTAACTTAGCTTCCCCACACTAGCTCCCCAACTTGGCTTCCTCAATTTTCCAATTATGTCTGTTTGCTCTTTACACGAAAACATCCAAGCAACGGTGTATTTATTAAATCCTACATATACGATGTGGGCTATGCTGCAATACTCGTGTGTGGGTTTTCTTTTACCATTTTTAAACCCGTACGAAGAACGAAGTTCTTCGAAAAGGGGTCTTATGCGTTTACCACGTTTGTAACCACCCCAATTTCGACCAGGGAGTTGGGGGGAGCATCGATCATGGTCCTTAGATGACGAACCAGCAATAAAACAAATGCCCGTTCGTCCTTCCGTCACCGCGATAACTTGAGTAAAACTCAACCGATTTTCAAAAACGTTTCTTTCTCTGAAAAGCAGTCGAAAAATCTTTTATGGGATTGAATCTGTTCATTGTCGGCCCAAGGGCCGCCGAGCTAGGGCAGTTTAAGTGGTTTTTGGTCTTTTGTACCATAACTAGAGTAAATCTTTTCCGATTTTCATAATTTTTTTTTTGTTTTCATGCCTCGGGGCCAAAATCGAAGGAAATTTTATAAATTTCTCTCGATTTTGGACCTCTGCATGAAAAATTTTTTGTGTATCTGTTTTAAACGACTCATTTCAGGCACTTTCGCATGTAGACCTCGCTTTGCTCTGTCTACAACACGCGAAATTGCCTAAAATCAGTCGTCAAAAATAACACAAATAACTATTGAAAGATCTGGGCATGGTCGACAATTTATGGAAGAAACTTTTTTGAATTTGAGTCCTAAAAACGAGTTTATACTAGGGCCATACCTGTTTTTCGTACATAAATCGAGTAAATCTTTTCCGATTTTCATAATTGTTTTTTTAATCGACAGATCTATGTAGAAGAAACCTTTTTGAGATTGGGCCCTAGGATATAGCTAGGGCACTAAGAACGAGTTTCTGCTAGCGCTCTACGTGTCTTTTTGTACATAACTCGAGTAAATCTTTTCCGATTTGTTTTTTATAGAAAGGTCTCGGACTGTCTCCCGTTTTATGGAAAAAAATTTTTTGATTAGAAACCCTTGGACTCAGTCAAGACAAGATCTTAAAACTGAGTTTATAGTAGCGCCCAACGTGTTCGCTTACATAAGCTGGATAAATCGTAACTGATTTTGTTGATTCTTTTTCTATTTCAGAAGTAATTGAGTACCGAATTATATTCAAAAACGAATTTGGACCTGGTGCCTGTGCCTAGGGCTAAAATAGGCCTCAGGTCTGTCCAAAAGTCGTCGGCCCTACTCAAAAAAATTTTTTTGCTATGTTGCAAAGCAAATTGAAAGAAAAAATTTTGTCTATGGAAGTATGTGTGCGAGGCATATCTTATGGCCCTAGGTCGGTCCTAAGGACTGTCCTAGATCAAAAAATGGTTTTTCACTATGTTATAGAGAAAATGGAGAGAAATATGGTTTTTTCCTATGTTGTAGAAAAAATTGTCTATTTGGGGGTAAATTTTATACCTTCGGAAGGCCTTTCTTACACCCTTTCTCCGGACGGGTTTTTCAATATTCCCCTCTCGGCAATTTCCAATACAATTTAGTGTGGACGTAATTTCACACACTTAAGAGTTAAGGCAATATTTACTTAGATAGGTTCGAGTCTTTTCGTACCATCAACTCTGTTTGCCACTGATACGTACGGGTCCCATGTCACACACCCTCTCAAAAGGGTGGCACAATTCAATCCAGAGAATGAAAATCCGCAGATCAAAAGTTACAAAGTTACAAAATCCTGAAGTTATAAAATCCGGATGACCCGAAATACGGATGACTTCAAATCCGGACGATAAAAAATCCTGTGTACTCAAAATCGAGATGAAAATCAGGAAGACAATGGTGTCAAGTGGTGGAAGAAGTACGTAAGGAGCGTCGTATACTTTCTCTGACTTTTGACGCTCCCCTTCTGCGTCTTATATTTTCCTATACTTATAACAACATTGCGTGTCATGTTTTACTGACGTAGGGACATAGGACGTCATTTATGGATGGGCCTTTAATGTAAATTGTAATTTTTTAGTAATTGGACCCGTACGAAGTAATCTTAGACACAAAGGTCACTATACCAAATCTATGTTCATGTTCATCCAAGTTCAGCCACGCCACCCAAAAATTCACCCTTCTATAGACGCCAAAAATCTAAAATTCCCAGTCAAACCCTACCACCCACTAGTTTTCTATTACCTAACACACCAGATACTAGATACGTTTGCACCACCTAGAAGGATCCTTTGGACAACTTCAAACGTTCACACTACCCACATCGTTTCCAAGTCTTAACAATAAAGTCACCGGGTAGATATTGTCTCTAAACCGCGCGCACCAGTAACTTTAATGTTGTAGTGAATGCTAATTTACTACAATAGCTTTTTACCGTCTACGCCACTTGTTCTGGATTTTACATTCTAATCTCAAACTATTGGCATAGTGAACCTACGGTAGTTCCGTTTGCGACACTTCAGAGTTTCGGCATTTGTTTGTGCTTCTAACTTCTACGTTCTAGTCTCTAGCTAATTGTTCAATTATTAGTGGGTTATTCACCCCAGCCCGCAAGCGCTAACAATTGAACATGTTTTCTAAGTTCTACGTTCTACCTAATAATTGTTCAACAACCATCGGGTTATGCACCCCAGCTCGCAAACGCTGGTTGTAGAACACTTTTCTATAAAGAAAACGATTCGCTTGGGGATGTGGTCCCCGTGAACTCCTCGTTCTGAATGCATTTATTTCATACAATTTCGTTCCTTTTATACTCAAAGCGTTGATTTCTAAGATCATTTTCATTCAAATAGCCTTCTTGATTTTTCACATTCAAATTCATATTGATGAGTGATTTCACTTTACGAGTGCATTGATATTATTCCTGACAGAATCGCGACCCATAACAATGTTATATGGTGGGAGCAAAACACCATAGAGCAATTCAATAAGAACGAGCACAATATTAGTTTAGAATAGAAGTCAATCGGATCGGTATTGATATGGCAACCAAAGTGCAAAAGTTGGTAAATTGGTCTGACATTCGTGTAGCAGCAATTGAATCCCAAAAATTTGTCATAGGTTTGGTATTGGTGAAGCGGGATCTGAACTGCAAACGTTGGTCTATTGGTTCATTTTCGCGACCTTACAGTATGGTAACGTCGAATATTGGTTGGCATTCAGAAAATTTGGTACAGAGAATTTTACAAACTTGAATTTGGTTTCGCTTTACAGCCTGGAAGTTTCGATTCTGATTTACTTGATTGCGCAAAATTTCAAGGCCTTTTTCTAAAAAACTTTTTTTTTCTCTGAAACTGGAAATGGAACGATCAACATCGGGTTCAATTGCAAATAAAATGCCTTCCCATCGTACAAAACCGTGTTCGAATTTAGAGTTACGTGGAAAGCCGAAAACACCTGAAGGCAAGATCACATCGTACTAAACAGCATTAACCTCAAAAATCGTGTGGATAACAGCGTCAATCGGAATTTTTTCATTTTTGTCGCTACCTATGCAACCTATGAAGGACCTACATCTCATTGCCATTGAAGAATTATCGTTAACTGGCCATAAGGGTGCATGCATGGAATTTAAGGATTCCTGTGCTTCATCCCATCTCATTTTATTTTCGTTGATTTCAATGGCCTGAGTAGAATGGTTTTTTATAATGGATTCCGTATGTTTCTATCGATTACCTGTGCTTGGGTCGAAAGTACCTCGTAGAGAATTGCGATCAAAATTTTTATTTTCGTGGTATTTAACTGTGTTCATTTGTTAATTTTGCGATTTTTCTTCGAATATGATATGTAATTTGAAAGGCTGCAAGGCCTTACTCATATTATGTCATGAATATACTACTACTATCTAAAAACTTGTACTAGTGACATAGCTGTTACATTATCTTATCAATCTACCATGCTGTACATATTTTTATTGTTAGCACTCATCAAATGCACCAAAACCATTTTTGTTGTGGGACGACCCTAACTTTAAATATTAATTCAGTCCAACAAATGACACTTTTTATTTCAAAAAGATAATTGATGCAATTTGTCACACAAATGAGAGAACCAGGGTGTAAGAATATCTAAAACTAAACATTATTTCGTAGTCTCTGAACCATGGATGCCGTACAAAATGAAATTAATTGTTGCATTCAAGGATTGTCATTTTATAATTGAAACTGATATTCATATGACACCGTTTTTGTTATGCTCTAGTGAACAGTTTTTTTTTAATAAATGGAAAGTGTAGTTTAGGATATTAATTTAATAAAATTGAATTAAAGGATATCGTCATGAAGTATTTAATCAGATCATGGGATCACTATCTGTTCTGTATAATATTCATTGCTAATATACGGGTCGCGTCATCGTGTCACTGGTCATGCATATTATTACTTTATAATTGCATTTATTTATGTTTTTTTAGTAAATAAAAATGTTTTTGTAATTAAATGGACATACGACGGCGGATCGATATAATTACAACAAACATTTGTAATTCTTTGTATTCATATTGAATAACAAGAAACATACAAAATGGAAATTGTGACTTTATTTCTTGTCAAAAAGAATTTTTAAGCAAATGGGTCGGGTCGAATAAACCTAAATGAAACGTGATTTTTAGCCCCTGCACGATGGCCGGTGAAACTTTTTCTCTCTCTGCAAAATAAGCAAGGAAATCTCTCTTCAAGATTTTAAAAGAAAGATGTAAGCCTCCCAGGAAACTACGAAAATTAGTTGATTGGTTGAGGTTTGAGTTAGTCTAACACTTATTACAAGGTTTCCAAGCTTACGTTGTAGTTGAAACTCAGTGGAGAATTTTTTACAATGATAGCGTGTGTATTGGAGCTCACGGTTGCACCTAAGGTCGAAACGTAAGTTTAGAGAGTACTAGTGATATCACTTGTAATGTTTTTCTTGAAAATGTTCTAGTACTTCAGGTTTCCTTACGGCCCCCCTCCCAAAAGTACATATCTCATACGTCGAAAAAATGAACTGTCAAATCTGCGATGTTTTTCAGAATAGAATCGTGCGTGAATTACAAAAGTTTAAGTATGAAGCTACAAATTTGCTGTGAAATAACATCGCAAACGAACTTGCAATGTGATGATTTTTCAGAGCAACTTTCGGCGTTCATACTCAAGCTCTTTGAATTTTGAGTCATCTATTATTCGTTTAAGAGTCACTCTCTTACAGTACATGAGCTATGATTTTGAATAATTTGTTATTTACGCAGGATTCTCTAAAAACATCGCAAATTGAACAATTCACATTTTTGTAACGTCTTCTTAAGTATAGACTGATAGTCTTTAACACAAATTTTACAGTTGGTAAATTTAGGTGGACTACATATTTTCAGCAGAAAATCAGAGTAAATTATGTAAGTGTTGGTGTGCGCTGTGCATGTTCTACAGTCTACACAAATTAAGTATTCTCCTTTTTGCTGCAGCTGATGATTACGTAATTCTTATACGCAAAATATGGTTTTTTCGTCACATCCGAAGGTTTTTGAACAGGTTTATTACCCCCCCAACGACTTCCTATGTGAGGTTTTTGGTGAAGATTTGGATTTTGGCTTCAATTAGAGTGGTGGGTTTTCCGTTTTGAGACTCAAAAAATTGTGTTGAGAGTCAGAAGTCGTACGTAAGTAGTGGTTACTCGAAGTAGTGGTTTTCATGAATATTTCGTCAATTTATTCGGACGTTATATGGAATGAATGTTGAAAGCAAAGTTGTAGAGTCGACTGAGCGGAAAATTTTTGGTTCCCAGAACTCATGTTGATTGGTCTTTAGGTCGGATATCGAACAAAAATGGTTTTTAAACCCTTACGTTCTTCGAAAAGGAGTCTATTGCGTTTACCACGACGTTTGTAACCAGTCGAATTTCGATTCGAGAGTAGGGGAGAGCATCGATCATGATCAATAATAAAAAAAATGTCCGTCCGTCCGTCCGTCACCGCGAAAACTTAAGTAAATTTCGACCGATTTTCAAAAACTTTTTTTTTCCTGAAAGGCAATCGAAAAATCTCTTATATGATTGAGTTAGGGCCGTTTTCCGATTTTCAAAACTTTTACTTGTTTGAGAGTTCTGCGCATGGCTGACAGTTTATGGAATAAACGTTTTTGATTTTGAGGCCTTGGAATTAGCTTGGGCACTAAAAACGATCTCTGCTAGGGCCCTACGTGTTTTTTGTACATCTCGAGTAAATCTTTTTCGGTTTTCGTAATTATTTTTTTAGTCGACAGGCTTATGAAATCCCAACAATTTGTAGAAAAAACTTTTTTAAGATTAGGGCTTAGCTAGGGCACTAAAACCGAGTCTCTGCTCGTTAATCTCTTATCATTTTCAAAAATGTTTTTTTAATCGAAAGGTCTAGGAATGTCTCATATTTTATGGAAGAAAATGTTTTGATGAGAAGCCCTTGGACTCAGCCAGGACCCTAAAACTGAGTTTCTGCTAGGGCCTAACGAGTTTGCTTACATAAATTGGGTAAATCCTAACCGATTTTGTTGATTCTTTTTCTACTTGAGAGTTAACCGAGTACGGAATTATATTCAAAAACTTTGGACCCGGTACTGTATATTGCGTCACAAATGCTGGACCCAACGACGAAATAATTTTTCTGTACTTTCAGCTTTTACACGCAAAAATTTACATTTACCTTAAACAATCTACGCAATAAGAAACAAAAGTAAAATTTTTGCAGCGCAAAAACTGAAAGTGTTGAAAATTTATTCCGCTGGTACGTCCGGCATTTGTGACGCAATTTTTTTAACACAACGTAATTTTGTTTTAAAAAAGCGCTGTAATTTTTGAAATGAAAAAATGAAATGAAAATTTAAACTCTGAACACAAGATTACATTCAAACAAAAGTCGGCGCATTATCAGCGATAGCGTCACCTCAAGCGATATCATTAATTTTGGAAGCAGACTTACGGACTGCGTCACACACCACCTTTAAAGAGGTTTTTGTTGTGATATTAGTTTGAGTTGTTGAAAAAATTTCTATTTTTTGAAAAAAATTTTCGCCGAAAAAAATTTTCTCAGAAAACAAAATTTTCTTA
The DNA here is from genome assembly GCA_029228625.1 of Pseudolycoriella hygida. Taxonomy (NCBI): domain Eukaryota; kingdom Metazoa; phylum Arthropoda; class Insecta; order Diptera; family Sciaridae; genus Pseudolycoriella; species Pseudolycoriella hygida. The sequence goes on along the minus strand of CM055403.1, from coordinate 159,712,659 downwards.
TTTAAAAAAATTTCTCCGAAAAAAATTGTCTTCGAAAAAAATTTTCTTCGAAAAAAATTGTCTTCGAAAAAAAATTGTCTTCCCACATCATCCCACACACTTACCACATCATCTCACACACTTACCACATCACTCCACACACTTCCCACATCATCCCACACACTTCTTACATCATTCCACACACTTCCCACATCATTCCACACACTTCCGACATTATTTCACACACTTCCCATATCATTCCACACACTTCCCACATCATTCCACACACTTCCCACATCATCCCACACACTTCCCACATCATTCCACACACTTCCCACATCATTTCACACACTTCCCACATCATCACACACACTACCCGCATCATCACACACACTTCCCACATCATCCCACACACTTCCCGCATAATCAAATACACTTCCTACTTCATTCTACACATTTTCCGCTTCATTCCACACACTTCCCACATCATTTTCGGTCACTTCAAAAAAAATTGATCTCATTTTTCGACCGGCTACTGGCAACGAACCCCCCAACCGATTTCCGCAAGACCGGTTCCGTTGGCTTCGTGAGATGGTGAGATTGGTGAGATACCTTTCATTTGATACCCCATTCACCGCGATCTGACCACTACCGGCCGAGATATAGCCGAAGAAGTGCTCCCGTTGTATGGAAACTTTGAAGGCCAATAACTCAGTTCCAAGATATTTTTGGGGGTAGCCACCAGCTGAATTTTCCATTTGGGACCGAAACTGAACTTCCCTAAAAATTTTAAGGAAATCGCCCGGCGGTTCTCGAGAAAAAAAAGTAGATAGATACATCGTGGACACACAACACAGGAATAAAATTTTGATTATTTTCGAACATATTTTTACCATTTTTATATGGAAATTGGTCATCTTTGATTGGCGATATCTCGGCTCGTTTTCAACCGATTTTGATGATCCAAAGTGCATTGGAATCAGTATAGGAAGAAGTTCTTTTTTTTAAATAATTTGGAGGGGGAGGGGGACAGGTGGAAAAACTCCAAAGTTTGCCTATACATCGTGTCTTGTCCCAAAGGTTTTTGTATGGAGTTTTTTGGGTTTGTTGGTTTTTTTTGGGGTGTGGGAATATCTCGTTGCAACTAAAAGAATCTAACTTCAGGCACAACCGGCCATTGGAGGCCTAGAGGCTGAGATCACGACAATTTCATCTATCTACCAATGTACTGTAAGTACTAAACACCGAAACCGATGTTCAAATATGTCCCAGCAGTCTAAAAATTTAAATAAAACCCCATTTTTACAGTGATTGTAATGCCACAGCGTACCTTGTTTACGTTCGGAAACTTGAGCTTTTTGGTTAACTATTTTTGTTGCGGCTTTACGCTTTACATGCGTTATGGTTGAAATTGTATGATTCGTTCATTTTTTAATTTATTGTATCAAATATAAAAATCTTCTGTCTTTGGAGTTGATAAAGAACGGCATCATTGCAAACTTATTCATTTATTTATTCATTATTTCATATAAAAATTATCTTTAGATGTTTTGTCACTTAATATGCAGCCATTTGAGTAAACAAGTAATTGATAAAAAAGAATTGAAAGTACAATGCACGAATTAGCATATTTGCATCAACGACGCATACATCGGAACAAACAAAGTTGCCAAAGGTCTTTCCAGACCTTGAACTGTTTGCTTACATCCGTTCCAGAGGCATATATAAAGCCGAGATTTTTGATAGTCTTAACAGAATATTATCAGATTTTCAAGTTTACATAAAAAAGAGAATAAAATGAATTTAGTCATTTTTTTAGTTGTTTTTGTCTGCGCAGTTTTTGATTATGGAGAAGGTAAAAGCCATACTCTTATTTCGGTCTCAAAAGTTACTAAAAATGTTCTGCATTATTTAAGCTAATCCTTGCAGTGGTAACTTTCCCGAAGCCATGTGCTGCACACATCAAGGTTCGTTATTTTAGTTTAGCTAACGTATGCTTAATACTTAAGTGCTGTGTGGAGTGAAATCGTCTACGAAAAGAGAAAGAAAACACGATCAGCCAGTGCGACGGAACTAAAGCGGATAAAATTTTCATGGAAATAACATGGTTTTTCTTTTAATAATTATTTGCTACATACAGTCAAAAAAAATAGCTTAGGAACTTTGGTTTGAACAATGGAATTCTCAGAAACTGCAGTCAATGTTTCTAAGTTAATTTTGTTTAGTCCTACTAACAACTTCAAAAGAACTAGCGACGAGTTATACTTGAAGGTTGCATTTACATGTCAGGAAAGTAAGAAGTGTAACAAACTGAGTTTAGGAAAGTGGCGGACTCGACGTCAGTCAAATTTAGTCGTGAATTGTGCCAGGGCAGGGTTGGTTCTTGAGTTTCGAGATGAAAATATTGGTGACGACACCTGAGTTTGTGCGCAACAAATCACCGCCATTTGCATCCAAACTTACGTGGCGCCGCTCCGAAACAAATTCATAACTAATTTGCATTTGAATTTATATAATTTAGGAGAACACGAACTTTTATGCGAGCCTCCCAGTGGAGATATAGGACCAAGCAATTTCGCATCGACATGTACACAAATGGGAGGCGAACCATTTTGCTGTAATTTCCACGAAAAAACGTGTACACCATTTTCAGGGATTCACGAGCGATTATTTTTTATGAAAATGTAGCTGCTCACAGAGCCATAAGTGACTAGAGAACTGATTGCAGCTAATCAATTTATCAAGTTATGTTACTTATGAATAATAAAATTCGGGTAAATTCTTATCCTTTTATCAATTGTTTCAATTAGTATTTTGGAAAATTCGCGAAGGCGAAACACCGCAAAAATATAAAGTTTATATATTATATATATAGGCGAAGTTATAGAGAATTAAATTTAAGCGAACACGTGTTTCAGGGTTTTGGGAAAATATGGCACAATCCTGGTATATGGCCACTTCCATAATTGGGCAGGATGACCCAGATCTCCAGAACTATGAGAATTAGAAAGTTGGTTCCAAAGGCGAAGTTGTAGAGAATTTAAAATAAGCGAACACGTGTTTCAGAGTTTTGGTGAAATATGGCCCAATCCATGTATATGGCCACTTCCATAATTGGGCAGGATGACCTGGATCTCCAGAACTGTGAAAGTTAGAAAGTTGGTTCCAAAGGCAAAAATGTAGAGAATTAAATTTAAGCGAACACGTGTTTCAGGGTTTTGGGGAAATATGGCCCAATCCTGGTATATGGCCACTTCCAGAATTGGGCAGGATAACCCATTATCTCTAGAACTATGAGAACAATAAAATTTTAGATAACACGTGTTTCTGGGTTGTAGGGAAAAACGAGTTAGTCCTTGGATATAAGCTTTTCTAGATTTGAATGGTCTGAGACGTACTTCGGTAGGGCCTTTGACATTACCTTGGGTAATTTCTATGGATCTTTGAAATTCTTACAGTTATAAAAGAACAGAAAACGTTGGATGGTTTGCTTATTTGTATATTTAGGTACGTTCGAGTCACTT
>CM055403.1:159688009-159708656 GCA_029228625.1 Pseudolycoriella hygida | reverse complement strand
AAATTCTTACAGTTATAAAAGAACAGAAAACGTTGGATTGTTTGCTTATTTGTATATTTAGGTACGTTCGAGTCACTTTGCCACATCTATTCTGTTTGTCACATCTATTGTGATACGTACGGGTCTTTGGTTATGTTTTTGAACAAAGTTTACTAATTATAACAGCCGAAATTTTTTCTGTTTGTCGCTTCGTCTGTTTGTCGCGGTCTGTTTGTCGGTCACGATAGAAATTTTGTATGGAAGTTTTTTATACTTTTTAGACCCGTACGAAGTACTGGTCTTATGCTTTTCCACGACGTTTGTAGCACGTCGAATTTCGACCCGGGAGTTGATGGGTTTTTTGTGCTGGGGTATAAATAGAAGAAATATGCAAAAAAACGTTATCCGTCCGTCTGTTGCCAAGTTATCTCGAGTAATTGAAGGTAATTAAAAAAGTGAGGTCAAATTCTGATATGGGCACTTTTGGTCAAAGCCGAGCTAGGGCCGCGGCCGCTTAAGTTGTTTTTGGTCTTTCGTATATAACTCGAGTAAATCTTATCCGATTTCAATAAAGGTTTTTTATTCGATAGGAAGCGGAACAATTACTGCAAGAAAATTTTTTGAGTTTGAGCCCTTGGAGTTATTTAGGGCTCTAAAACTGAGTCTTTGCAAGGGCTCTACGAATTTTTTGTACATAACTCGAGTAAATCTCTTCAGATTTTCATAAATCTTTTTTTATTCGATAGGTTTATGAAAGCCCAACAATTTATGCAAAAAAATTTGTTAAAAATTCCTCCAGATTTTTTTGATTCTTTTTCTATTTTAGAGGTAATAGATGGCCTAACAGTCCTCAAGAAAAAATTTGAGGCCGAGGCCTGTAAGTAGGGCCCTCTGCCGGAACAAAAGGTCGGTCCTGAAGGTCGGCCCCAGCACGAAAAAAATTTTTTTGCTATGTTGAAGAGATAATTGAGTGGAACATTTTTGTTAATGAAAATATGGGTTTAAGGCCTCTCTCTCCTTGAAGCCCTAGGTCGGTCTTAAAGGTAGGCCCTAGCCCAAAACAATTTTTTTTGCTATGTTGTAGAGAAAATTGACTGGACCATTTTTTTCCATAGAAATATGGGTCCGAGGCCCCTCCTTAAGGCCTGAGATTGAGCCTAAAGGTCGGTCCTAGCACAAAAAAAATGTTTTTACTATGTTCTAGAGAAAATTGAGTGGAGCATTTTTGTCCATGTAAATATGGGTGCAAGGCCTCTTCTTAGGGCCCTAGGTATGTCCTAAAGATCGGCCCTAGCCCAAAAGTTTTTTTGCTATGTTGTAGAGAAAATTTAGTGCAACATTTTTGTGCATGGAAATATGGGTCAGAGGATTCCCAAATATGGGTCCGAGGCAGGCCCACAATGAATTTTCTACAATACTTCTTCGTATGGGTTTTTCAATATTGCCATTTCGGCAATTTACAGTAGAGATGAATATGCATAATCAGTAATTTAATACAACGGGATTCGGACGGGTCCGCGAATCTTATGTTTTTGGTTGATATTAGATGTTTGATGTCAAAAGGAAAAGTGTTGAGAGTGGTGAGTTGTGCATTAGTGCACTTAACAAAATGACAGATATGTATAAGCGACGAAATTTTGGGAAAATAGGACTTTTTTGGTTGAACCTAGACAATACATTTGGTGGTTGTGGTTAAGAGAAAGTTGTTGATGTTGTTGGATATATTGATGGGACTACAAGGGAAAGGAAGGAACGGGTTAGCTCAAGGGTAACGTACTGGCTTTCCACCAAGAATATCCCGGTTCAATCCTGGTGGGAACAAATTCTGTATAGCATTTTTCTTCAATCATGAAAGTACACACCCAGGCTTCATAATTTGGGTGGTTTTGAATTTGGTGCCGCAACGACTCGTACATAAAAGAATGACAAATATGACTTCACCCATATTCCATGAATTCTGTGTACAAATATCTGAGTCTAACTTTATACGGAGATATAATTAGCACCAGAAGAAATGCTTATGGTAAAATGCTAGCTACCGTTAGGCGTTGTTCGGAATTCACGTTAAGCATGTGGTCCAAAAAATTCCTGTCGGTAAAACACATTGATGGGGCAAGCCGGCATTCTGTGCCCTACTAGTTTCCGCCCTAGTACATCATAGATGGAACTAGGTCTGTGTGCAATTTACCACTGACACAGTAAAAACGTCGGTAACGTAAGGGTCTCTAAGAGAATCCATGTGAGCAAAAAAAGCCCACAAAAAATTGCGGAACTAGTAAATAAAATGATCTAGCCTCTGACCCTGACGGGTTGTAAGGGCGAATTATTATTATTACAAGGGAAAGGAAAGTACGGGGATAGGGAAAACACTTGCTCACATCATATACATTACTTACACCCATTCAACGATTCATATCACATTCTAATTTTGCGCCAAAGAACGCGTTTTGAAACCGCAGCCTCTTCTTCAAACAATTTGTGCCCCTAGGGGACACCGAGCGGTACTAGTGATAAAAGTAATAATAACGATAATCCAATCATGTACTTTACACCACTGTACGAGTACAAGTCTTGGTAACAAGAGAAAAGTATCGTGTACAGTATCATATCTTTCAAGCTTTTATAGAGTATAAACGTCTTGCATTTCGTGCACATAAATACGAAATTCGTGAACACAATAAATTTATTAAACTCGTACGTTCTGTCTCCGAATTGTACAAACATAATGAGATGTACTTAACGAGATATAAGCAAAAAGTTAGCTCAGATTAACCGAAAATTGAGGCACCCCCATATCTCCGGTGTAAAAACTTCGTTCTGTAGTGTACGTTTCTCAAAAATTCCGGTCTCATGCGTCATATATTTGAGATCGGTGAATGAATATGTTCCCTATCTTTATGATTAGAAGGTCTTTTGCCAGATGAACGTTCCAAGGAGCCAATTCGATATTTACCCTAATATCTTTGATAAAAACTTTTAAAACTATGAAGCATTGTACTGGAAATAGCTGAAAAATAAGTTGAGCTAGCAACTTACAATGCATACGTGGTGCGGCCTCGCTTGTTTTGACATCATGCACAATATGTTCAAACAAACTACCTCAATATAATGGAAAAAATCTTGAACAATTCGTTTGTTACAGTTTAGTGTTTTCGAAATGAAGCTGTTCATTTGCATAATATTTTTCGCGGAAATTTTGCTGAAAGTGAGTCATCAGTAGTGTAGAATTGATTTAGAAAACATTTAAATTTCCTATAAATTTTTCAAATTGAAACTGGGTGCGTTAAATTGACTGCTTCATAGTAGATGGTTTGCTTGTTGGACATTTAAACGCTAGTTGGATATTGGGGTCGCAAGAATTAACTGTTTGGCTAAGGCTTACGATGAACACGTTCAGGCGCGACTTTTGTTTTGAGTGTTGGGTACTGAAGGCTTTGACGTCAATAACGGGCTGTACAAAAATTACTTATGAGCTTCATGGAGGGGGAGGGATCACAACAAAACAACAAAATAACGAATTTTACATACATTTTTGTTGAAGTTACGTTGAGAGTGTCGTTTTAGAGGTAACGAAATGAGTTACATATGAAAAATGGAATGTGCGTTTGAGATGTGTTCAATTCAAAGTTTTCACGACTTCAGAGGACTTCTAAAATTATGTTTTTATCTTTTGATTCCTTAACGAAGAAAATTCTATTTACTCGAAAATTCGTCTCGATTCGATCGTCAATTTAGAAACATTGTTGATTGAATTTGTAATCAGAGAGCGGCGGGAAACGCACACTATGTGAAAATGATTGGTAATTATCAGTAATCAGTCAATGTAATCAATTTTTGAATTTTGCGTACATTTAACTTGCACTGGCTCAATCAATTATATCTGACGAATCAATTATTTTCCTTAAAATAGTAAGATCGGTAGCGCATTATTTGTTTAGAAAGTTGTCGAATTTTGTGTTTTTCGATGTATTTTTCAGGAAATTTTGCTCATATTTTTCTGTAAATGATTAGTCATCTACCCGCTGCTCAAAATTGTTTGTTACGGTCCACTAAATAAAATTAACTTAGAAATGTTAACTTGATGAAATGAAACTTGTTATAACAATTGTGAGAGCTGGATATCCGTATTCATGAAAATTATCGATTTTCTGCGTTTTTTCACCGTTTTTGGCTGTTAATGTCTGAGATGAGGCAGGCACATTTGCCACATCTATCATCTAAATATACTTTTCTAATCTCAAACTATTGGCATAGTGAACCTACGGTAGTTCCGTTTGCGACAATTCAGAGTTTCGGCATTTGTTTGTGCTTCTATCTTCTACATTCTAGTCTCTGGCTAATTGTTCAATTTTAGTGGGTTATTCACCCCAGCCCGCAAGCGCTAACAATTGAACATGTTTTCTAAGTTCTACGTTCTACCTAATAATTGTTCAACAACCAGTGGGTTATGCACCCCAGCTCGCAAGCGCTGGTTGTAGAACACTTTTCAACAAGGTAAACGATTCGCTTAGGGACGTCGTCCCAATGAACTCCTCGTTCTGAATGGCATTTATTCTCATAATTTCGTTTCTTTTATACACAAAACATTGCATACTACGACCAATTTCATTTAAAAAGCCTTCTTGATTATTCATGCAAATTCAATTTGTCGAGTTATTTAACTGCACGGGTGATGATTGGTTGCTACATTCCTAACAGTGCGGAATGCTGTAAAATGATTCGGAACATTCCCACCAAAATGCACTTTCAGTTGTTGTCTTGATTTTCGAAATTGCAACTTCTAATCACAATTCCATGAGTCGCAGAGGTTGTAGACAGAAAAAAATCCTTTAAAAATGCATTTTCAGGTTCAGTGGTCACCCACTCAACCAATTCGACGCATAATTAATTAGTATACGCACACAAAATCCTCTTATTCATCTCTTTCAGTTTTCTTCGCATCAATTTGAAAATATTTTATTATATTTCTTAGGTCAACTCACATTGGGGAGGATCGGACGAATATCAAGGGAATCGAGGAAACTATCATGGACGTCACGGACGCCACGGACATCACGGACACCATGGACATCACGGACACCATGGGCATCACGGACACCAAGGAGTAAAGCCAGATAGAAGAACTTTAGATGAATTATATAAAAGCGCATTGGCCGAAGGGGGTAAACTAATCGTTTATGCTGGCGGTGATGCGCCGGACCAACAAGATGGCAATCGAGCTGGTTTCGAAGCAGCATTTCCTGGAGTAAAAGTGGAAATTATTGTAGACTTTAGTAAATATCACGATGCAAGAATTGATCATCAATTGGAAACTGACACACTTATCCCCGACGTTGCTCACCTACAAACCCTTCAAGATTTTCCACGATGGAAAAAGGAAGGTGTCCTCTTGAACTATAAACCAATCGGCTGGAATCGCGTATACAAAGGTTTGAAGGATTCCGATGGGGCTTATACCGGCGTATTCATGATCGCATTTTCAACTAATGTTAATACCGAATTGCTTCCAAACGAAGCGTCGTGGCCGATAAAAGCAACTGATTATTTGAAACCGGAATTTAAGGACAAACTTGTAGTAACATATCCCAATGATGATGACGCTGTACTTTTCTGGTTTAAACAAGTCGTTGATAAATATGGGTTTGACTATTTGTACAAATTCAAGGAACAGAATCCAAAATTGGTGCGAGGAACAGATACAGCTATTGTAATGGTTACTAATTCAACTCTTGGATATGTTGCGACTATGACGGCTGACGGAGGGTTAAATTCTCAAGACAAATTTGGACCGACTTTCCCTAGATTCATTGCTCCAGAAAATGATCCATTCGTTATCTGGGCACAATTTGCAGCCATTTTCAAAAAGGCAAAACATCCGGAAACGGCCAAACTTTACCTAAGTTGGTTGTTGGACAAAAAACAACAGGAGCAGCCGGCGGCTTGGTCATGGTCGGTACGAGATGATGTTTCTCCACCAGCGCCATTCAAATCGATTTGGAGTTACCCATCGAATCACATTGATTTCTTCAACTTCATGAAAAATCGCGAAGCAGTTGAAATATTCAAACACCAAATTGAAATCATCTTTGGTCCACCTGAAGGACCTAACCCAAACGAACGGGACAGAACACTTGGAATGTATCCTTCAGTTGGTTACCGACCAGCTGATTCGACACCACCGTCGTAAGTATATAATCTTCACAATGCTTTTCTGAGCAGATTTGTTTGAATAAAATTCATGACAAGAAAAACGTTTTTTGAATAATCTGGTGATAGAACAGACTAAAAACTCGTCCGAACCAACGGAATAAAAAATCCTACAAGTGCCAACCTTCGGAGCTACCTAGGGCCCAAAAGAGCGGTCTCGAACTTATATCTCCATGGACAAAAATATTCCTCTCAAGTTCTCTACAACATAGCAAAAATCCATTTTTTTGTCTAGGAACTTAGGACCGACTAAAAGCACTAAGGAGTCGCCTCGGACAACTACTTCCACACATTAATATGTTTATCTCAATTTTCTCCTTTTTGTAGGGCCGACCTCAGGACTGACCTGGGGCCCACTTCAGCCCTAATTCAGTACTAGGTTACCTCTCAAATAAAAAAAGAATCAGCAAAATCGGTTAGGATAAACAAACACGTGCCGTGCAGCCCTAGTAGCCTTAATAGTAGAAAATCGTAAGTGTTACTCGAGTTATGTACAAAAAACATATAGGACCCTAGCAGAGACTCGTTTTTAGTGCCCTAGCTAAGCCCAAAAAGTTTCTTCTACAAAAAATGTCGGCCATGCCCAGACCTTTCAAATAAAAAAAAAAGTTTATGATAATCGGAAGAGATTTACGCGAGTTATATACAAAAGACCAAAAACCACTCGTCAGCTTGGCGGCCCTTAAAAGATGTTTCGATTACCTTTCACGAAAAATTTTTTTTTTGAAAAACGGGTTAGTTTTACTCGGGTAATCTCGAGTAAAACTCAACTTTGCCCTGAAATCAAAAAATCTTTTACATAATTGAATCTGGGAATTGTCGGCCCAAGGGTCGCCGAGCTAGGCCCTTTTAAGTGGCTTTTGGTTCTTTGTACATAACTCAAGTAGATCTTTTCCGATTTTCATATTTTTTTTTGTTTGAAAGGTCTGGGCACGCTCAACAATTTATAGAAGAAACTTTTTTGATTCTAAGCCCTTGGAATTTTCTAGGGCACTAAAAACGAGTCTCTGATAGGGCCCTACGTGTTTTTTGTACACCTCGAGTAAATATCTTCCGACTTTCATAACTATTCTTTTTATCGACAGGTCTATGATTAGATGCCCTGGGACTAAGCCGGGACCCTAAAACTGAATTTCTACTAGGTCCCAACGTGTTTGTTTACATAAATCGGGTAATTCCTAACCGATTTTGTTGATTCTTTTTCTATTTGGCAGGTAACCGAGTACCGAATTATATTCAAAAACAAATTTGGGCCCGGTGCCTGTGCCTGGGGCTCAAGTGGGCCTCAGGTGGGTCCTAACATCGGCCCTAATAAAAAAATTGTTTTGTTATATTGCAGAGCAAATTTAGGGAACCCTTTTTGTCTACCAGAAGTATGTGTCCGAGGCCTCTACTCAGGTCCGTACGTCGGTCCTAAGATTGGCCCTTGACAATTTTTTTTTGCATATGGAAGTGTGTGTCCAAGGCATTTCCTTATGGCCGTAGTTCGGCTCTAGGGTCGGGCCTAGACGAGAAAATTGTTTTTTGCTACGTTGTAGAGAAAATTGTGGAGAACATTTTTGTCGATTTGGGGGTCAATTTTGTGTTTTCATAAGAGTTTTTTTACACCGTTACTTCCGACGGGTTTTTCAATATTGCCCTCGCGGCCATTTCCAATACAATTCAATGTCGACGTAATTTCATACACTTAAGAGTTAAGACAATATTATATATGATAATAATATACCCAACAAAAACCTCTTAAAGGTAAGGTGTCCACTTCCAAAATAAATTATATCGATGGAGGTGACGCTTACGCTGGTCGAACGCGAAAAAAATTAAATGGAAATGTCTTTATCTCGTGTTCAAAAAATGCGTCACAAATGCCAGACCCTCCAAAGTAATAATTTTTCTACACTTTCAGACTTCACACCCAAAAATTTTTTTCTCATAAAAAATTTTTCCAGGCGGAGACAAATTTTTCCAGTTTGAAAGCGGAAAGAACAGAGAATTATACGTTGGTGGTGTCTGGCATCTGTGACGCATTTTTTGAACACGAGATAAAGTCATTTCCATTTTATTGCTTTTGCGTTCGACCAGTGTAAGCGTCACCTCCATCGATATCATTTATTTTGGAAGTGGACATAGGGACTGTGTCACACCTTACCTTTAAGAGGTTTTTGTTGGAATATCAATTCTTTTGGAAGTAAGTTGGAAAAAACATGAAAAAAAAGTTTTATTTCAAAGAGGTTTTTACAATAAATGCTTCAAAAAAAAATTAAAAAAAAAATTAAAAAAAATTTTAAAACAAACTTTTTTCAAAAAAAAATTAAAAAAAAAAAATTAAAAAAAAATTGTTTTCAAAATAAATTTTTTCAAAAAAATTCTTTCCACATCACATCAAAAAAAATTTTTCTCATAGTCGCTCTACGGCAGCGTAGCTTATTTCGGACCGCTTTGACCGACTCCTGCCAACGAACCCCCCAACCGATTTCCACAACCGGTTCCGTTGGCTTCGTGAGATCGATACCTTTCATTTGATACCCCCATTCACCGCTATGTGACCACTACCGGCCGAGATATAGCCGAAGAAGTGCTCTCGTCGGTGGATTTTCATATATTGGGGTTGTATGGAAACTTTGAAGGCCAATAACTCAGTTCCAAGATATTTTTGGGGGTAGCCACCAGCTGAATTTTCCATTTGGGACCGAAAATGAACTTCCCTAAAAATTTTAAGGAAATCGCCCGGCGGTTCTCGAGAAAAAAAAGTAGATAGATACATCGTGGACACACAACACAGGAATAAAATTTTGATTATTTTCAAACATATTTTTATATGGAAATTGGTCATCTTTGATTGGCGATATCTCGGCTCGTTTTCAATTTGATGATCCAAAGTGCGTTGGAATCAAGATAGGAAGTACAGAAACAGAAGAGTGAAAACCGACAAGTTTCTGATTTGTATGGTAAATTCGTATAATTCGTGTAGTTTCGTGTAGTTTCTTTTTTAAAATAATTTGGAGGGGGGCAGGGGGGAAAAACTCCAAACTCCAAACTACATCGTGTCTTGTCCCAAAGGTTTTCGTATGGAGTTTTTTGGGTTTGTGGACGTTTTTTTGGGGTTTGGGGACTGCGTCACGCTCTCCGCTACTGCTTCGAGCGTGTTTGTTTGCCATTTCTATTCTGATACGTACGGGTCCCTTATATATGTTTTCACTAGGGCCTCGAACTAGGGCAAAAAACATTCATGAAAATGGGATAAGAACTATGTGTGAATCCAAAAACCAATGAGGCGGCCCCAGCTTATCGGCCCTTAGCCTCAAATTGTCCAAACTCAATCCCAACATTCCTTTTTCTACTACCCTTCAGAAAAAAGAAATATTTCTGAAAATCGGTCAAAATTCACTTGAGGTATCGTGTTTATGTAGGCTTTGTGTGCGAGCCGCTAAGTTAATGTTGCCATTCAAAATACCCCTTCAAAGAAAAATCTCAGCAATTCTCTTCGTATTATGATGCATAACCGAATAAGCATAACAAATTCGATACAAATTTCAATAGCGAAAGTAAAATTTTATAATGAAAATTTAAACAAATTAAATTCTGACAAAATCATTATTCACTTTTATCGTACGGGCTGAGAACATCCACTGAAAACGCCTAAATAATTAATGAGTTCATCGGAACCATGCTATAATATCGAAATAAGAATGCGCACGGGGGTATTAATGCGTCATACGACGGAAATGTTGTAAGTGGCACGCGCCTTTAGCGGTATACGGAGTTTGTTTTGATGTTTGATTGTTGATTTCGGGTATAGAGTTTGTTATAGCGTTCTACATTCATTTAACGGGTAGTTCATCATCAATCAATCAGAAGAGCATTGAGCGCTAAACAAAAGAATGAAGGTTGAATTATAGATGATGTCGAATGTGTTACACTTATTTATGCGATAGAAATGATGTAAGTCGAATGGAATACGTAATTACTAGATTAATAACTTGTCATAATGGAACGAAACAATGAAACCGTTGATTGGAACGAGTATTGTTTGTTTAGGATATGATTGAGTTAACGTTAGCATACCAACCGCCACCACCCCATTTGTGGAAACAGTTTTGAAGAAAAGAAACAAAATATTTTTCATATTATTTTATTTCAATATTATATTTCATATTTTTCAATTGAAAATGCAACTCTTCAAAAACTCATCTAGGACTTTAACTTCATTCTAGGAAGAGAATTTAAAATAAGAATTTCTCAGTTAAAGTAAAATCCTCTAACTTTGACTATATTAGAAAGTGACATTTTCTTATCGACGTAAAGGATTGTGATGTGATGTACAGTCAGCTCATTGAAATATTATGGAAATTCCTTTGTTCAAGTACAGTCAGATTAGAAATATTTTGAAATAACTGTTCCTACATGAAATTTCAGAGTAAATTTAATGTTATGGTTATCAACAGTTTTCTGAATGAAGTGGATTGTACTTCAAATGGGGAATGTTAATCGAGCAATTTGAGGAAAAGAAACGGAGAGACGGGTAATGTCGCTCGTATTCAAAATGAAGGAATTCAGCAGCAAAGTCTTGAGAGTTAGGAGAAACTTTTTTAAATTTGAGTCCTTGGACATAGCCAGGGCACCAAAACCGAGTCTATGCTAGGGCAATACGTGTTTTTGGTACATAACTTGAGTAAATCTTTCCCGATTGTCATAATTCTTTTTTTAATCGACAGGTCTATGAAAGCCCAACAATTTGTAGAAGAAATTTTTTGAGGTTGGATTCTAGGATATAGCTGGGGCACTAAAAATGGGCTTCTGCTAGCGCTCTACATGTTTTTTGTATATAATTCGAGTAAATCTCTTCCGATTTTCAAATTTTTTCTTGATCGAAAGGTCTAGGATTGTCTCCCGTTTTATGGAAGAAAATGTTTTGATTAGAAACCCTTGGATTCAGTCAGGACCCTAAAACTGAGTTTTTACTAGGGCCCAACGTGTTTGCTTACATAAGTTGGATAAATCCTAACTAATTTTGTTAATTCTTTTTCTATTTGAGAGGTAATCGAGTACCGAATTATATTCAAAAACAAATTTGTACATACCCGGTGCCTGTGCTTAGGGCTGAAATGGGCCTCACGTCTGTCCTAAGGTCGGCCCTAACCAAAAAAATTTTTTTTGCTATGTTGCAGAGCAAATTGCAGGAAACATTTTTGTCGCATTTAGAGCTCGGACTGTTCCAGATTTCGTGTCAAAAATCATTCCTTATGGCCCTAGGTCGGTCATAAGGTCTGGCCTAGACAAAACTAGAAACGAACTGGCTAAAAACCTAGTAAGGTCTTTTTTCTAAAGCGCTTCAACCAAAATTTGTGCTATCAATACATGTGCATAAAGACACTGACTAATAAATCAATTTCAATTTAATATAAAAGAGATGTTTTGAATCGTTGCTTTCAGTTTTCAAGAATTTTTTTTTAATTTTAAAATTATTTTTGTGAGAAAGTCCTATGAGACAAAAGGTACTCATAGTCGTATTAACGAAGCGAGATATGCACACTTACCAGTTTTCATATTCGTTATCTCACATGTTTCTGGCAGTTATAAATTATAAGATGCAGTGATATAGATTTGATAATGTGCAATTTTTGCTAAACAAAAATTTGGCCAGCTAAGTATCAACTATCAACTTTCAACTAGGAACTATCAACTTTTAACTAGGAACTATCAACTTTCAACTAGCAACTATCAACTTTCAACTAGCAACTATCAACTTTCAACTATCAAATATTCGGACTATGTAAAGGTATTACGAACAAAATATTTCATCAGTCGATTGTAGTCTGTCGGCAAGTACGCATCTCTTTTAAAATAACAAGTTGAAATCAGGCGAACGCCTGCATGGCTTTTTCTTTAATTGTTGAATAATGGCAAAACCATCATAGTCAAGTATTATTTGATAGACAAGTTAGTCTATCAACAACTACCAACTTGATAGTTGTTAACTATTAACTTGATAATTGTCTAACTATCAACTTGATAGTTGTTAACTATCTCTGTTGTTAACTATCAGTTGTTAACTATCAGTTGTTAATTATGGCGATAATTGACTATTACAATCATTCTTAGCTATAAAAAGAAATCATAAGTTAATATTTGTGACACATTCTTAATGTCCAAAAAAGTCACTCACCCTCAACCGAAAATATTGCTACGTCAAAATTTGCACATCCTACCAACCAACTAACCGAGCACAATAGGCTATTAAATATTCGAACTATGTAAATATTTCATCAGTCGATTGTAGTCTGTCGGCAAGTACGCATCTCTTAAAATGAAAATTTGGCCGGTTAACTATCAACTATCAAGTGTCTTGCTAAATAAGGATGATACGAAAAAATTATTTCATCAGTCGATGGTCGCCTCTCTGTCAGTAAGCATCTCAGTTAAAACAAAAATTTGGCCAGCTAAGTATCAACTATCAACTAGCAACTATCAAATATGTATGTAAAAGTATGTAAAAGTAATACGAACAAAATATTTCATCAGTCGATTGAAGTCTATCGGCAAGTAGGGCACTCGTTAAAACAGGTTGAAATCGGGCGAACGCAACTATCAACAACTATCATCTTGATAGTTGTTAACTATCAATTTTATAATTGTCTAAGTATCAATATGATAGTTGTCTAACTATCAACTTGATAGTTGTCTAACTATCAACTTGATAGTTGTCTAACTATCAACTTGATAGCTGTCTAACTATCAACTTGATAGTTGTCTAACTATCAACTTAGACAACTATCAACTTGATAGTTGATAGTTAGATAACTAAACTTAAAGAAAGAGGAGCGTTAATAAGTGTCATAGTCAAAGCAACAATCAAAAATTATAAAACCAACAATTTGACCATATGAAAATTGCGTTTTCTACAATTTCGAAAAGTCAAATCAACTATCAAGAGTCTGTCGGCAAGTAAGCATCTCTGTTAAAATAACAATTTGGCCAGCTAACTATCAATTTTCAACTATCAACTATCAAGTATTATATATTATTTTGTACTTTCGGAAGGCCTTTCTTACACCGCTTCTTCGGACGGGTTTTTCAATATTGCCCTCTCGGCAATTCCCAATAATGTGGATGTAATTTCATACACTTAAGAGTTTAGGCAATATTTACTGAAATACGTTCGAGCCTTTTCGTAACATCAACTCTGTTTGCCGCATTTATTCTAATACGTACGGGCCCCTTCATATGTTTTATTTACTAATATCTAGCAAATCAAATATGAAAAACAAAAAATGCAAATTGATGTGTTAGTGCCTGTAACCCGAAGATTTTCCAATAACTAAAAACATAACATCAACCATCAAGTTCAGCAAGTGTGAGTGATGCGAAAAGTGTAGTTTTTGAATAGGTTTTCTTGTGCCGCCACATTATTTCATTGTGTTTGATTGATTCAATGAAATTTTTATCAGAAAATCAAAATAAATTTAATTTAACCCCAAATTGATAGAAATCGTCCCTGCCATTGGGAATAATATTTATATGAATTTTTGTATTTCTCGCATATTTACCCTATCTGTACGAACAGATTGGATTATATAAGTTTCATGAATGTTTTTCATTGAACGAGTTAAGGGTGCAAATGCGCACTTTTTTCTATATCCGTTTGCATCGAAAATTTGGATGTTGAAGGTAACGAAAACTTTATCTTTTTTATTTAATTTGATTTAATTTTATTGTCGTCACCACTTTAAAATTTTTACAGTTGAGCAAATAGATTTTGAAATGTGTCACTTTTTAAAGACAGCGACTTTTCGACTGCTATCCTCTTTTTTATTTATTTACGAGGGTTGAATGGGTTGCATTTAGTTAAATGCAGATAGTTGACATAAAATAATTCTGTTAATGGGTTTCGGTCCGTATGTTACAATATCATTGGGAGCATTTAAGTAACCATAAATTAATATTTGATTGAAATTGCTTTGTAGTTGAGGGAAATCATTTAGAAATTTTGTTAATTAGATTTACTTGACTGATTTTTGAAGTGTTTCATTGTATTATCGGAACTCTTTTAAAAGCCAATAGACTTGATTCCTTCTGAGCCAGTCGATTAAGTTTTTCATTGAACATTACAACGTAAGTCAGACAGCTTGGCCACACCGAATTGTATAACAGAAAGAGCTTTCAATTTCAACGACGAATGTCGGTTCATTATGATCTTGTCTTCAACTTAGGAATTAAAAAATTAAGTTGAAGTGAAGTTTTGTTTACGACGCAGTTCCATGTCCAATCTTGAAGACAAAAACTCGATTGACGAACGGAATGTGAAAATGTGATACATTAGGACAATATTTTATTACATTACGACCATTTTCCTGCTATAGATCCCCATCCTTTCTTTTGAAGTGACGTTACGCAAAAGCGATTGTGAATGTGTTTAACTGAAATATAGAAGCTGTTCGATCTAACACAACTAAGGGCCGAAAAAACACTTCCATCAAAGGTAAATGTGATTCGAGAACCCACCATTTACATGCAAAGAAAAGCAAGCCTTTAGAGTTCGCTAATACTTTTACGTAACGCTTAGGGTACGTAAAGTTAGGGTAATGTACTCCCTGTTCATCGTAAGTTCGTAACCCTAACCTGCTCATAGATTTTGTCTATAGAAGTCCAGCTACACCCCTCCCCCCAAACACACCTCTATTTTGGGGGTTAGTCGGAGTTAGTCGGGCTTACAATAAACTCAGTTTCTTTGGCTTAGAAACGTTATTATAACTGATCAGGTTAAGCAGTCAATAGAGTCGGTGATTCTCCGATGAATCATCAGTAATTCCCCTGTTATTCAGCGCTGATTCCCCAATGAAACATCAGTGATTCCCCGGTGAATCATCAGTGACTTCCCGATGAATCATCAGTGATTCCCCGGTGAATCATCGGTGATTCCACTATAAATCGTCAGTCATTCCCCGGTGAGTCATCGGTGATTCCCCGATAAGTCATCAGTGATTCCCCAGTAAATCATCGGTGATTCCCCGGTGAATCATCGGTCATTCCCCGGTAAATCATCAGTGCTTCCTCGATGAATCATCGGTAATTCTCCGATGAATCATCAGTAATTCCCCTGTTAATCAGCGGTGATTCCCCAATGAATCATCAGTTATTCCCCGGTGAATCATCAGTGATTCACCGGTGAATCATCAATGATTCCACGGTGAATCATTGGTGATTCCACTATAAATCATCAGTGATTCCCCGGGGAGTCATCGGTGATTCCCCGATAAGTCGTCAGTGATTCCCCAGTGAATCATCGGTGATTCCCCGATAAGTCGTCAGTGATTCTCCGGTGAATCATCAGTGATTCCCCGATGAATCATCAGTGATTCCACTGTGAATCATCAGTGATTCCACTGTGAATCATCAGTGATTCCACGGTGAATCATCAGTATTCCTCGGTGAATCATCGGTGATTACACGGTGAATCATCGGTGATTCCCCGGTGAATCATCAGTGATTCCACGGTGAATCATCGGTGATTCTCCGATGAATCATTAGTAATTCCACCGTTAATCAGCGGTGATTCCCCAATGAATCATCAGTTATTCCCCGGTGAAGATGAAGAAAACCTATATTAGTATAAATATTATTATATATATTTTTTGATCTTTTGTGCATAACTCAAGTAAATCTTTTCCGATTTTCATAATTTTTTTTTTGTTTGAAAGATCTTAGCATGGCCGACAATTTATGGAAGAAATGTTTTTGGATTTGAGTCCTTGAACTTAGCTAGGGCACTAAAAACGAGTCTCTGCTAGGGCCCTACGTGTTTTTTGACATAACTCGATTAATTTCTTCCTATTTAAAAAACCATTTTTGTTGATTCTTTTGCTATTTGAGAGGTAACCGTGTACCGAATTATATTCAAAAACAAATTTGGGCCCGGTGCCTGTGCTTAGCCCTAACCAAAGAAAATTTGTTTGCTGTGTTGCAGAGCAAATTGAGGGAAATATTTTTGGCTATGCCCTAGCCCAAGAATGGTTTTTTGCTATGTTGTAGAGAAAATTGAGAAGAACATTTTTCTATATTTGGAGGTCGATTTTGTGCTTTCGGAAAGGTTTTTTTACACCGTTTCTTCGGACGGGTTTTTCAATATTGCACTATCGGCAATTTCCAATACAATTTAATGTGGACGTAGGGCATTATTTACTTAGATACGTTCGAGTCTTTTCGTGACATCGACTCTGTTTGCCGCATCTATTCTGATACGTACGGGTGCCTTCATATGTTTTTTCTTTTCAATCGACAGTATATCGAACTGCCCCCAAGAAAATTCTCCTGTTGCCGATGATTTACTGACATCACTTATGAATATCATCAATGGAAATCTTGTGTTGAATAAATTATTGCTGAACAAAAATTTGACACGTAAGTTTTACATGCAAAATCAATTATAAATTTCCTCGAGAATTTCCTACCCAAAAATTTACTTTTACGTCTCATATATTGACTAACGATGCACCTACTCTACAATCAGTCACCTTAATGGAATAAAAATATTAATTATCTTGTCACAAGCGTTGTTGATCCAAGCCACATTTATTCGTTCGTTTACCTAAAATAAAGTAATTACATTTTTGCTTTCCGCTATTTACTTCACAAAAATTACATATCACTTTTCTCATCAGAAAAAATTGAATTAATTTCACTGATAGAGCATCACTCTTCATCAATAATTTAATTTGTCTTCATCTAACCGTCATCCGTTAAACAGGCCAGGCAGAAAACATTCAACAGCAATTAGCTTATTGCAGATTCTTCTAGTTGAATGATTTTTTTATTCAGGGATTCGAGTCATCCATATGTGGGATTGGGGTTTATTATATAAGATAATAAAATTCGGGTAGACTAGATACAGGTTTTGCGCTATGTATTTCACTTCCATTACTGAGTGTGTGTCACGATATTGAGGGTGTTGATTTTATTAAAAGTTTGTGGAGACGGCAATTGTAATGCTATGACACGGTATTCATATGTTAGGTTTTCAATTGCCTCAAGTTGGAAACAACAACTACTTGAAATGTTATCGCCCACTCTGGTGGAAATGAAGAAAAAAAAATCCGAAAATTAATTACCGCCACATATCGCGCAACAAATAAGTGAATTTGGCATACGTTTTATGTTAATACTTTCAATAAATTATTATTTTGACTGCCTTTTCAATAGCCAAACACTTCACACTTTTTATGCTACGTTTTATTTATGAGAACAGAAACATGAAAATGCGGGCTCACCCGCATCATAAACTTGTCATAACTGCACCATGCACAAGGTTCAATAACTTTATAAATGCATTTCAGGATATGGAAAGCATGTTGTGAGGAATCTTTATAAAAGCTAAGGGAAAAGTGGATACATTTCAGAAGTCATTAAGCATAACTTCAATCATTTCCACAAGGAGGATATAAAAAGAAAATTAGTTGATCGATTTAGGAAAAAAATGTAATTGCTATACTTGAAAAGCAAGTTGAGTGTTTACATCAAGCACTAACTATATGTAGGCTGATGCTATTCACTCATACGCGGGTTGAGTTTAAGAAAGTTATAATCCCTGGGCATGTTATTCGCTTCAACAACCGAACGTACATTTTTGCTTATTTTTTTTCATACGGATAAGGCTAAGTAATCAAGCACCAAAGGACTTAAATATCTCGAAAACATGCATCACGATTCGGACAAAAAATTATAATTATTTATGTACTTGAGCTAAATTTTTTACGTCAAAAATAAATATTTATAGCGGAGGAAATAAAGAAAAGGCTGATGCAGAGATACAGATGTTTTTATCCACCCACCTCGCTAGTTTGTTAGAAGAAATACAAAACTTCGTCTGCATAGAACCCCGATCTGACCCATCGGAACGCGGCAAAATTTATTTAAGAAATTTAAATTCCTTTAAATACCTTTTGGGTACCAATCTCTCAGTTGGTAAACTCTGTCAGGCTAAAAGGAAGAAAGTGGTAGTTCGCAAGTTTCGTGTGGGAAAATTCAAGGATGACGGGCTCGTTTCATGGCAAAATTCACAGAAGGTTTTGAGGGACTTCCTCCGGACTGCGGGGACATTGAGGTTGAGTGGGCAAATTTTAAGAAATATGTTTTGGGTGCAGCTGAGGAATGTCTGGGTAGTATCTCTAGTGGAGCACAGATATCAAAAAGGCGGTGTTGGAGAAAAGGAGGCTGTATTTGGTTTGGTTACAGGATAAGACGGAAGAGAAGAAAGAGGCTTACAGGGCGTGTATGCAGGCGGTTAAGGCTCTAGTTAAGGGAGCGAATTGTAAGGCGTGGAATAAGTTCGGGTAGGAGTTGGAAGAATCAGGTCAAGGAAAGGGTAAAAAATTCTGGGCGACGATCAAGGACATTAGGCATGGTGGTGAAAAGGAGGGCTGCGGTAGCATTTTGGGTAAAGATGGCCAGTTAATTACGGATAAGGGTACAGTCCTGGAAGCCTGGCCGGATTATTTCCAGGATCTATTTTCCTCTGTGAATCCGGTAGTACAAGCTGATAGGGAAGCGGGTCCAAGCTGTGAGAGTGAGGGGGAAATTACATTAGAGGAGGTGTCTCGAAAGGTCAGCAAACTAAAGGCAGGCAAATCCGCAGGGGTAGACGAAATTAGGACAGCATTTATTAGGCCAGGCGGCATTCGATGGCTTTGTAGGATTTTTAGTTTAGCCATGAAGTCCTCAGTCGTACCCGCTGACTGAAGCTTCGGTGTTATTGCTCCAATCTTTAAGAAGGGCAACCGTTAAGTTTGCAGCAACTACAGGGGATTACGCTTTTGAGCGTGGTCGGAAAGGTCTATGCGAGTGTTCTACTGGATCGGATTAGGTTTGTAGTGGAAGAGGTTCTGGACGAGGCTCAGAGTGGTTTCAGACCTCTGAGAGGCTGTCAGGATCAGATCTTTTGCCTCAGGCAGGCTGTGGAAAAGCTCTTTAAAAGGAATATTGATCTATACTTGTGCTTCATAGACTTAGAAAAGGCATTTGATCGGGTACCTAGGCAAAAGCTGTTTGAGGTGCTTAGCGAATACGGCGTCAGTGGCAGTTTATTGGGCGCCATTAAAAGCATTTACTCAGGAAGCAAGGCTGCGGTACGAATAGATGGTGAAATTAGTGAGGCCTTCGAGGTTTGTGAGGGAGTTCGTCAGGGTTGTTGTCTCTCCCCTCTTCTGTTCATAATTTTAATGGACAAGATTATCAGGCATGCAAATTTGCAACGAAATGTGAAAGTTGGGGAAGTTATTATCAAAATTCTGGCCTATGCGGATGACTTAACTCTATTAGCATAGTACCAGCGATTTGCAGAGGGGGATTGACTGTCTGAATGTAGCATGTGAGGAGTACGGGATGAAGATAAGTGTAAGCAAAACCAAATCTCGGAAGGAGGTAGTTTGTAGTTTAAATGGGGAGCAGCTAGAACAGGTTGCTGATGAGTTTAAATATTTAGGAAGCATTTTTCAGAGGATGGCAAGTTAGTTAGGGAAGTTGAAGAAAGGAGGAAAATGGGAAACGTAGTGGCCAGTCAGTTGAGGTCTCTTGTCTTCAACAAAAAATAATTAAGTAGCGGCACAAAGTTAGCTATTCTTAGGTTAATCTTCAGGCCAACGATTTTATATGGTAGTGAAAGCTGGGTGGACTACGGGTATGTGCATGGCCTGTAGGTTTCTGATATGAGGATTGTAAAAAGCATAGCAAAGGTTAATAGAAGAGAGTAGTGGGATAATCATATCAGAAACGACGACATCAGGGAAAATTTAGGGGTTATGTCAGTGGAAGAGGCGGCAAGGGTTAGTCGACTGCGGTGGTACGGGCACGTTCAGAGGAAGGGTAATAGCAGGCTACCAAATAGGATTTTGAATGCACATATCGCGGGTGTACGCCCTAGAGGTAGGCCAAGGAGAAGGTTTATAGATTCAATTAAATCAGATTTAGAAGTTAGGGGACTTTCACTGAGTGAACAAACCATCTCCTTGGCAAGGGATAGGAGGGTATGGAGGAGGGTGGTCCAAGATTACCCGGTTGTGGCGTAAAGACCCCACACCGAAAGGTATAGACGGTCTTTAAAGTTTGATGATGATGATGATCACAACAAAAACCTTTTTAAAGGTAGAGTGTGACGCAGTCCGTAAGTCCGCTTCCAAAATTAATGATATCGCTTGACGTGACGCTATCGCAGATAATACGCAGAAGTTCGTTTGAATGGAATCTTGTGTTAAAAGTTTTGATTTCCTGAAAAAATAAGAGCGCTTTCCTTGAAACAAAATTACGTTTTGTTAAAAAAAAATGCGTTACAAATGCCGGACCCACCAGCGGAATAATTTTTCAATACTTTTAGTTTTTACACGCAAAAATTTAAATTTACTCTAAAAAATCTACGCAATAAGAAACAAAAGTCAAATTTTTGCAGCGCAAAAACTGAAAGTACAGAAAAATTATT
>CM055403.1:159670927-159687509 GCA_029228625.1 Pseudolycoriella hygida | reverse complement strand
AATGTTTACCACAGGTTACATACCATAAATCCTCCTAGAAGTGCATTACACGACAAATAACGATCCATTTATAATTTTACACGCGTGACGTAATGCGTGCATATTAAGTACACATCATTTCCCAATAGGACGACAACCTCTCTATGTGATTGCAAACAAAAAATTCACTCCTCCTGAAGATTTTAATTAGAAACTGCCTCTAGAGATATGTATGAACGTTTCACAGAGATTCATTGATCATTAGAAATGAAAAAAAAACCTCTCGACACACATCAGCAAAGTAATATAAAAAGCTGAGTAAAGCAAGCTTAAATGGGGGGATAGTAACGGTTTAATGCATCATTCGAATGCAATACGAATTATGCGTTGAGATTATGTCCCATTTACCCACTGACATATTACGCGAGATGATGGGGTTTTTTTAGAAATGAAGTTTTTTTATTGTGTGCTGAGCTGAATGTGCTATGGTATACACTTACACATCATCGTAGATTATAATAAACCATTGAATAATGCGTGTGGGGATGAAGAAAAGGGGTTTTCGCATTGTCTGTAATTAAAAGAATGAATACGTGCGTACAATCCATGCAAATATGGGGTACAATGCGACGAGATGGTAGCACAAAGAAAGGTTCGTTGACCTAGCTGTGAGTGATTTGCACAAATAAAATGCCATTATACTAGAAAGTTGCATACGAAATAACACAAGAATGTCCTACACCTTTTTTAAATGAGAATGAAGGGTTAAAAGTACTGTTAGGCATTGTGTACATTGCACCAGGGTGATATTCAGATGCACTGCACATACCCTTTCAACAGTATGCTCAGTGATGTCTTTAAATTTCACAAAATGTTACATAATTTCATAATGTGAAACAAAAATGAACCACAAGCGAAAACGGTTCATTGGACGGTGAATCTTTTTTCATGAATCATAATTTCTCAAAGTGAGAAACTTTTTAAATCCAAAAACGAAGTTGTTAAGAGGAATATTTGTTACCCATAAATACACCAGCTTCTGCCATAAAGTTCTTCATGGATGTTGTTGAGCTTGAACAGACACGCGTCGAACGTTAGTGCGGCGTCGGCTTAAGTCAAAATACACAAAATTTTACTATGAAATCAATAATATATCAAGCGACTAGATGGTGTGACTGTCATATTCAACATCAATATCATTTCTCATAGTTTGACATAAGTCGACGTCGCGCTAAACGCGAGAATTCATTCGCTGAATTCCATAAACTCATATCTCTCATATGTTTACTCTTTTTCGTCGTTTGACATATTATGCATTTCGTCATGACATTTTCTATAGTTTGACTCAAGCCGACGCGACGCCGCCCTAAAGGCGTTGAAGGGACAAAATTTACAGAGAGCGTTCCATATTCATCATAGCGAATACTGCATCTAGTACGCACCACAGCGAATCTAGTTTTGTAGTTAGGTCATTTTTCTTTTGTTTTTTGACACATCAAAGAAACACATGACATTAAGTGAACTCACGACGATATCTTACTCTTCGCAATTAAGACAAATCGGACAAATAGAAGAAAGCAGAAGAGAGATTCAACAATCCCTGCGTGTGATGAGTCTCCATATCTCAAATATTTTAAATTGAATGCAAATCTAATTCGTTGAACTCTTTACGCGATTGTATGTATGTACCTACAATTTAATCCGAAATTATTGTTTGTTCAGAGCAAGTGATGAAAATTTTGAGCAAATATTTTTGTTATGAAATATATTCCACACGGGAGCACCGCTGACTTTACTGGTCACTGAATTATCATTGTGATCAAGACAAAGTACTGTTAGAACAAAGTTTATTTGTTCATTGTATTAAAATTATAACAAACTGAAATTAAGAAAGAATGAAAAATTATTAATATTTTCAAAGATTTATGCAGTTCAAAGGTACAGATCGTAGTATACCATAGATTTTCACACTGTTTAGAATCGTAGGAAAGAAGTTGTTACACGCCTATTCTTACATGGGAGAATCTACTCCGGTGTACGGACACGAGATTTTTAGCTCAAAGTCTGAGGTCTTTGGTCAAGATCTGGATCAAACATAAGCTAATACGTACTCAGGTACAGAGTCCAGAGCCGGAACTTTATTTTGAACGAAGCATTTCGACTGGAAAGGAGTGGCCTCCTTACTTTTTTGCTACGTGTTACGGTTGATTGGTCACACCTCACTGTAATCTACTATTAATCGATGTCCCATCCGAAAACGCGTCATTACATGCAGATATACATGTAATGAGAAGCTTCCCTAACATACATGTAATGAATAATTTCCGTGGGACATCGATTAAAAGAGATTTCGCCTAATCACTACGTGATGGGAAAAACCAGGCGAACTCGCGGTTCTGAAACTGGGACATTTGCTGTGTCAGTCCGACGCACTACCTGGACTTGTGTAAAACGTACCAATTATCTCACATTGGAAATTAGATTGAAGATGTGCGTGTAATAGTTCAAACAACTCTAACATACTGCAATAATTAAATGAACAACAAACATATGAAGGGACTCGTACGTATCAGAATAGATGTGACAAACAGAATAGATGTGGCAAATAGAACAAATCTCGCAAAAAGACTCGAACGTATCATGCCCGCAGCGGTAGCGGAGGGCGTGACGCAGTCCCCACATCCCAGAGAAAACGTCCACAAACCCAAAAAACTCCATACAAAAACCTTTGGGACAACCCACATATATGAAAATCCACCAACGGGAGCACTTCTTCGGCTATATCTCGGCCGGTAGTGGTCAGATCACGGTGAATGGGGTATCAAATGAAAGGTATACATCACACGAAGCCAACGAAACTTTTCTTGTGGAAATCAGTTAGGGGTTCGTTGCCAGGAGTCGGTCAAAGTGGTCCGAAATGAGCTACGCTGTCGTAGAACGACTATGAGAAATTTTTTTTTGAAGTGACCGAAAATGATGTGCAATGATGTGGAAAGTGTGTGGAATGATGTGGGAAGTGTGTGGAATGATGTGGAAAGTGTGGAATGATAGAGTTAGTGTCATATACAAAGTTATAGAGTTTGATCAGGAGAATTTTTTGGGATCTTAAGAAAATGTCTGCCAGCTGTCAAAGCTGTCTTGGATTTTGTGAATACTTAAAAATGTTATCTTCTGAATTAGAATACCTAGACAGTTGGTTTCTTCGGGAAAGTTATAGAGGGTGCGAAAAAAAATTTTCAAAGAAAATTTTTTTTCGGAGAAGACTTTTTTACGGAAAAATTTTTTTTTGGAGGAATTTTTTTTCGGGAAAATTTTTTTCGGAGAATTTTTTTTCGGAGAAAAATGTTTTCGTAGAAAACTTTTTTTGTGAAAAAAATTTGTTTGGTGAAAAATTTTTTTCAGAGGAAAAATTTTTTTGTAGGAAATTTTTTTCAAAAAACAGAAAATTTTTCTCGCGAATTATTGCAGTTATTACTGCAAACTTCCAAAACGGCTGATATCGCATACAAAAACCTCTTAAAAGGTAAAGTTTGACGCAGTCCGTAAGTCCGCTTCCAAAATTAATGATATCGCTTGAGGTGACGCTATCGCTGATAATACGCGAAAGTTTGTTTAAGTGGAAACTTGTGTTCAAGGTTCTGATTTCCTGAAAAAATTAAAAACCCCTTTTATAAAACAAAATTACGTTGTTTTAAAAAAATTGCGTCACAAATGCCGGAACCACCAGCGGGATAATTTTTCTTTCAGTTTTTACATGCAAAAAATTAAATTTACTCTAAGCCAATTACGCAATAAGAAATAAAAGTCAAATTTTTGCAGCGGAAAAACGGAAACTACAGAAAAATTATTTCGTCATTGGGTCCGGCATTTGTGACGTAATTTTTTTAACATAACGTAGTTTTGTTTTAAAGAAAGCGCTCTAATTTTTTCAGGAAATCAAAACGTTTAACACAAGGTTCCATTCAAACAAACTTCTGCGTATTTTCAGCGATAGCGTCACCTCAAGCGATATCATTAATTTTAGAAGAGGACTTACGGACTGCGTCACACTTTACCTTTTAAGAGGTTTTCGTATGCGTCTTAATATAGTAATAAGCAAACAATCCAACGTTTTATGTTCTTTTATAACTATAAGAATTTCAAAGATCCATAGATATTACCCAAGGTGATGTCAAAGGCCCTACCGAAGTACATCTTAGACAATTCAAATCTAGAAATGGTTATATCCAAGATTTGGGCTATTTTCCCCAAAAATCCTGAAACACGTGTTCTCCAAAATTTTGTTCTATACAACTTTGCCTTTGGAAGCAACCTTCTACCTCTTACAGTTCTAGAGATATGGGTCATCCCTCCAATTCTAGAAGTGGTCATATTCCAGGATTGAGGCATTTTTACCCAAAACCCTGAAACACGTGTACCCTAAAATTTCATTCTCTACAACTTTGCCTTCGACAGTAAATCCCCATATTGCGTAGTTAAGGAAATAAACACGAAAAACTGTCTTCGTATTTGGCCAAGAAACTCAATTTCGTCGATTCCATTGGTCCCGGTGACCCGACCCCTGACCCGATTCCCACAAAAACTTTTTTCCCAATTTTCTGACATCAAATCCTTTCATTTGACAAAAACATGAGCAATTTCCGTGCCATACTTGCTGAGATATTTGCGAAAAAGCTTCACCGACCCTCGAAAAACCATGTTTTTGGTAATTTCCTCGAACATATCTCCGGAACCACTTGATCGATTCTGCTCATCTTCGAACTGGAATCACGGGAGGCATGTATCTTTCAGGGGAAAAGAAGTTTAGGGTGATCGGTTGAGCCGTTTGGGAAAAAAGTGGAGACGGTTGGACGGACGGATATTTTTTTTAAATTGTTGATTCGTCATATTTAGACGATAATAAATGCATCCCCTCAACTGCCACCTCGATCTACCCCATGTTATATTAAAATTGTTTGTAGTAAACGTATAGGACCTTCGTTCTTCGTACGGGTCCAAATAATGCCTTACGTCCACATTAAATTGTTATGTATTGGAAATTGCCGATAGGGCAATATTGAAAAACCCGTCCGAAGAAACGGTGTAAAAAAAGCACACAATTGACCTCCAAATAGAAAAAAATGTTCTCCTCAATTTTCTCTTCAACATAGCAGAAAACCAGGCCTCGAGCACATACTCCCATAGACAAAAATGTTTTCACATTTGTTAGGCGAAAATTGAGATTTTCTCACCTCAAATGAGGTGCGAAAATTGAATTTTGCATGGGTAGTTTGTAGCGGGATGAAAAGTAAATTTTCGCACCTCATTCGAGGTGAGAAAATAAATACTTAACATAACGTATCATGGCCGATCTGTTCATATGAACTTTTTTTTCGCGATGAAAAAATTAAGCAAAAAATAATTAATTTCCGATTCTACGGATGCGAGCTGAACAAAACACCAGCACATAGTTTAGGATCACAGGATTACTCTAAAGTAATTCATCAGCTAATCTGGCAAATATTTCTCGAGATAAAAGAGTTCGGAAAAACAACACAGTCGAATGTGTTTTTGAGTTACTTTCTATGTTTTCTGTGAAATTCGTCTTTTGTATGCTTAAATGTGTTAAGTTATCTACAATAATAGTGCATCTTTTTCGGGAGAAAATATGAATTTTCGCCTAATAAATGTGAAAAGTTTAATTCATAACTCGGGTAAAAATAGAAAATTCTTAACTCGGTTGAAGTCTGTGGCCCTCGCAGAGAAAATTGCAACTTGAGTAAAGTTTGTGGCACTCGCACAGAAAATTGCAACCCGAGTGAATTGCGGCCCTCGCTACGCTCTGGTCACAAACTTCACTCTCGTTGCAATTTTGTCTGCTTGTGCCACAAACTTTACTCTCGTTGCAATTTCCTCTGCTTATGCCACAGACGTCAACCTTGTTAAGCAATTTTCTATTTTCTCCCCTTGTCATGAAAATAACTATTCCCTCAATTTGCTCTGCAACATAGCAAAAAAAAATTTTTTTTTGGCTGGGGCCAACCTAAGGTCCCACTTGAGCCCTAAGCATAGGCGAAAGTTTCTTTCATAAATTGTCAGCCATGCCTGGATCTTTCGAACAAAAAAAAATTGAAAATCGGAAAAGATTTACTCGAGTTATGTATGTACTAAAAACACATAGAGCCCTAGCAGAAACTCGTTTTTTGGACGGGTTTCTCATTATCGCCCTATCGGCAATTTCCAATACAATTTTTACTTTCATCTATTCTGATACTTATGGGTCCTTTCATATGTTTTTTCCCAGGTTGGTTACTGAGGGGATAAAATGTAGGAAAGTGCCCGTGAAAAGTTTATAAAATTCCATAATATTAAAACAAAGTTAAACCATTTTTCTTTTCCGCATTCTCATGTTCATTACTTCCTAATATGAAACAATTTTGCAAAAAAAAGTGTAGACCAAACAAGCGTTCAAATTAAAAGGCGCGCACATACTTTTGACAGTGAGTAAAATATTTTCGTTCCCAATCGAAATAGAGTTTTGCCGGGAAACATTTATTCATAACCTCACACCTCTTGTTGCGAAAAGTCAAAACAAAGTTGTTTCGTCTTGTAGATTGTAGCACTAGTTTAGTTCCAAATAATTAAATAGGAATGGGAATTACAGGGCTAATTCAATTCATAGAAGATGCTTCTACTAGAACAAATATTAAAGATTTTAAAGGAAGTGTGGTTTGCGTAGACGCTTATTGCTGGTTACATCGCGGAGTTTATGCTTGTTCGGAAATTTTAGCAATGGGAGGCACAAGTGATATGTGAGTGAAAACTCCGTTGCAAATGAATTCAAGTGAATTGACTTTTTATTTCAGTCACATAAAGTATTGCATGAAATACGTGAGGATGCTATTACACCATCAGATAAAACCGATTCTAGTGTTTGACGGTCAACATTTGCCAGCCAAAGAACTCACTGAAAAAAAGCGCAGAGAGTGTGTTACTTTCAACGAATGATGGAAATTAAAAATTGTTTTAATTAAAAATCTTTTAGGTCACGAAAACAGGCAAAAGCTCGTGCAGCTGAGTTGCTACGATTGGGAAAGAAGAGTGAGGCACGGAAATATTTCAATAGATGTGTTGATGTTTCTCATAAAATGGCCTTGGAACTAATGCGAGAATGTCGCAAACTAGACGTTGATTGCATTGTCGCACCTTACGAAGCCGATGCACAATTGGCATTTCTAAATATATGTGGAATAGCCGATTATGTCATCACAGAAGATTCGGATCTAACGTTATTCGGTTGCAAGAAGGTGAGATCAAATTATGGTGTGGCGATTGACAATTTTCAAGTCATAATTTCACTTTATTGTGCCTTCTCTTTTAGAAAATGTCTTTCAAATTAAACAAAGGGAATTATCGAAATCTAGCCCAAAAAGACTCTTCACCACTTTTTGTAGCAAACATTGACTGCGATGACGTACATTGACGTTGTTGATGCTTATCAATCAACTAGTCTCGCTCTAGTCTTTTCTTTATCTTCCGACGCTGGTAGATCGGTAGATTTGTCAGTTCATGCGATCTTACCACTGATCACAGAATCCTTTGTTCCCAACCCAATCATCATTTGAATCATACAAACCTTCCCAGGGCCTATTTTTGGAAATTTAAATTTCCAAAAATAGGCCCTGAACCTTCCTGTCCAAAATACCAAGCCCAAGATGAATAACATCTGATAGTTGCACGACGTAGCCTCCCGGCAGCCTGCGTCTCAGTCACTTACGTGAATATCCATTTCTTCTTCTGATCCCCACGCACATCTGAAGTTTACCGAAATATTTTTCATGTGCTCGTTTAGCCCACAGTGACCGCTAATCGCTCCGACCGCTCTCCTTGGCCAATTTCAAATTGAGCTCCGGAAAGAAGCGCTTTGCATGAACGTCTCCTCTGTACCTATTCCAGTACTCTGCATGCCTTTGCATCAGCCAATCAGTGATTTCAAACAGATTGATCGAGCAGTCGGCAAATACGGCTAGGGGCCGTCCTCGATAGCCGTAGAACCCACCTTGGTTAACTCGACCGCCATCTCTTTCCATTCCATGGCATAGTGTCCGGGTACCCAGATTATAGTGACCCGATTACTCTAACCTATCGACTCTTTCACAGGCTTGGAATTAGCAATAGGTGACACCACTGTCTCGCCCTTCGGCAGTGCTTCCCCAGCTCCTGCAAACTTCTGCCTGCAGGACATTTTCAAGGACTCCCAGATAGAACTAATTCCCTTATCCCGAGTTCAGGCTGTACACCCCAGCATCCGCTCCTACAGATGTAGTCCAGCCATCTAGCTAGTCTTGCCTACTCAGAATTCTTACTCCTGGTGGGTGTCTTGATCAACTTCCTACGAGAATTCTGTCACAAAAATTCGGTTGGTTTTTAGTATAAGAAAATTTGACGACATCTTTGATTATTCGCTCCTTCGGCTCCAATCCCATAAAATTATCGTCAATTCTAAAAAATTTCAGAGAAAATAACTCAATGCCAAATCTTCTAACATAAAATTCGTGAGGGCCCAGTCAGGTAGAAGTCAAAATGAAGTTATTTTACTTCTGAATAATATTCCTCGGAATGTCTTAGCATTACGGAATCAATTTTATGTCCTCAAGAACAAGCATCCATTATAATGATATTTTTCGAATAGTACTGAGTTCCAACTAAAACATATGCAAGGGCATCGAACGCATCTGAATAGATGTGGCAAAGAATAGATGTTACAAAAAGACTCGAACTAAATCTAAATTAAATATTGCCTTCTGCAATACGGAAATTGCCGAAAGAGAAAAACCCGTCCGAAGTAACTGTGCAAAACATTTTTCGAAAAAAATTAGACTTCAAATAGAGAAAAGAGAGTTCCCCTCAGTTTACTCCACAACATAGCAAAAGAAAATTTTTGGACTGGAGTCGACCTTAGGACCAACCTAAGTCCCTAAGGAGACGCCTCGGACCCACACATTCATCGACAAAAAAGTTTGGCGTTTTTTATCTACAATACTTCAGACTTCACATTACAGAGTCTGTGCATCTCGCCGATCCCAGTCAGAGACATTCTTAGAGAAGTCAACGTCCCCTTCATACGGTCGCATTTACTTGAAGCGGCATTCGTTGTTAGTTATCGTTGACTCCTAGGTCCTTCCTAGTCAGGATATGGGCGTTCAGCGCCTGTTTTATTGGAACAGGACGCTGCTCGCTTGTCATCCATACCGCGCTGGTACTGTCATGTTGGTACTTATATCTCATTGAGGGGTACAGTGAGAACTAGCAACAACTGACGCCGCTCGGTCTAACAGTCGGACGAACTAATTAATTTGTTTGATATTTGTTGTTTTCACCATGAAAACGGGGAATGTGACATAGTCGGGACGTTAGCACTTAAGAATCTAACAGCTGGAAGGGATATTCTCCCCACACTTGTCATGGTGCCAGACTGCTACTTCTACCGATTGAGAATGAAACAAATCATGTAGGGCGTGTTGTCCGTTTGATATTCATGTTTATTCTGACTTTATTCATCAAATTCGCCTAGTATTTATACTCAATTCATGGCTCACTAGGCTATTTCTTTTTAATTCAAACGATTCGAGTTACTTTGATTGTCCATTCTTTGTAGAGTAGAAACACACCTAGTTCAAGATTCAACATTCTCCCACTATTTTACTCTGTGAAAATACCAGTTTCTTGAACTATTTTGCTCCAACCAAATTGTTGCATCTTTGGCCAAATAAACAACACCGTGAACATTGTCGAGCTAACTGCTGACCAACTCTTTGTTAACATTGACCAATTTCTTCGTTCAGTATTGACCAACTCCTTGTTAATATTGAACAACTTTTCTTGTCAACTCTCCTACCATTTTTGCGGGAGTAAAAATTCCCTTTCTTCAGCTACGATTGTCTCGACCAATTGACACAATCGATGAAAACTCGACCCATTAAGGCTGTTGATTACCACTCGATCAATTAATGAAACAAATCATGTGCTGTCGATGACCACTCACTTTTGCCTCACATGCTTCTGAAGCTTATGCTTTTGTAGCGCATACTTTTACTGCGTCTATCCGACTGTCTTTCCAATGATGATCCCTTTCGACGTTTTTCTGTTGATCAACCATTCACTTCGTTGACCAACCAAAATCGATGACGTTACTCGTGCTCT
Organism: Pseudolycoriella hygida; assembly: GCA_029228625.1. Lineage (NCBI taxonomy): Eukaryota > Metazoa > Arthropoda > Insecta > Diptera > Sciaridae > Pseudolycoriella > Pseudolycoriella hygida. Next base: position 159,677,348 of record CM055403.1, on the reverse strand, counting down.
TCAATTTACACGCGCCAACGATGAACAATTTTTTGAAAAGTCGTGTGCCGAAACATCCATCCGACTCTCGTTCACTAACGCTCACTAAGTCCACGCGGGGGCGCCAAATGTTGTTTTCACTGGAAAACGAGGATTGTGGCTTAGTTGTTAGCAGCAGATTACTGGAGGGATATTCTCCCCAACACGCCAGTGAACTACTTTTTGAGAACAAACAAATCATTTAGGGTGTGTTGCCCGTTCGATACTCATGTTTATTCTGAATTCATTTGTAACAAGAGCCTGGTAATTATACTGAATCCTTGGCTCATTAGACTATTTCTATTCAATTCAAACGAGTCGTGTTACTTTTTCTTTGTAAGGTGGAAATACTCCTTGTTCGAGATTCAACAATATTTGTAGATCTTTTATTTATTTTAATTATCTGGGCAATTCTACGGACTTCATCGTTCCCACTCATGAAATTCTCACTAGTTACAAAATGATATTCATAGGAAAGTAACTAGCCTCAAGTTGAAGGATCAATCTTTATGATACACACTTTTACATAAATATCATTTTGTAACAACTGAGCATTTCGAGCGTGGGAACGACGTTTTCGTGGAATGGCCCATCTGGTGTACCTGGTGTGGCTTTTTGACATCCTGTCTTACCATTTTTGAGCCTAACAGGTCTTTCCGTGTACCCTCAACATGCGCTCAACTAACGCTTGTTTTAAGAAAACCTTGATCTTGCAATACACGAACTGGTCCTTGAGCAGGCCTGTAGCCAGGGTCGATGGCTCGAGCAACCCTACCAAATCGATAGAATTATATGAAATTTTTAGCTACATAGCTAAAATTCTAACAGCTCAGGATATTTGACCGATGACCATGTGAAGTGAGAACGCTTCATAATGTTCTGACAGATGAGTAACTGCGCAATGTAAAGATTTCGATCTGTGTGTCAAACGTCCTACTCCAGATCACAGTTATTGACCGAAAAAAGAGAGTTTAGCACAATTCTTCTACACTATTTTTTGCACACAATCGAACAACATAGTTCTGAACAGTTTAAATATCAAAAATCGTAAATTTTTCCAATTTTAACACAAAATTTTCGAATTTTTTTTTCGACCTTTTTAAAACTACAATACTGCACAGAAAACGTCATCATTTGAGGAATATGCATGAAAAACCACCAAATATCATATAGCGTAGTAGCGTGAGTTGTACCAACACTAAGGACCCTATAGCAGGTTAAGCAGGTTAAAGCGACAAAATCTAATAAGATCTAGAGAGGATGTTACTAATTCTAGAATCTAGGAAGAACATCATCCCTAAACCAAGTCCTTCGTTCAATTCTAAGTTCTTTCTTACGTATGTCTACACCTGCAGCCTAGTAAGGAGCCATTCATAAAGTACGTACTTCCTTTAGGGGTGATGGGGGTTCGACGAAAGGGTACGTTCCATATATTTCAACATTTTTGCGTACGAGGGGGAAGGGGGGTCTTAAAATAGCGTTTTTTTCATCATCATCATCATCATTTATTTATAATTTTGTGCAAAGGCTATAGCCTTATACAATTTTCATTGTGCACAAATTAGTCACATGAAAGGCAACAAAGAACTAACATTATCATTTCTATAACAAAAAAAAAGCAACATAAAACAGAAACGAAGGAAAGAAATTCATTCGCACCTGAGTTCTCCAAACAATAAAACGACTAAAAGTCACTACTCAATTCATGCACGAAACAGAGTGCGAAAAATACATTCTGCGAAAAATCCCAGCCGTCCCAGCATACCTGACGCCAACAGGAAGCGAGTTCCAGTCTCTAAAACCCTCAGCAAATAGCGACCTTCTATCAAAGCGCAAGAGTCTAAGTCTAGTTGTCACGTCAACGCTAACAAGCTCATAGAGATAAGAGGGTTCCCCAGAATGAATAAGCCTGTAGATAAAAGCCATCGCACGAAACTTATGATGCTCTTCCCACGAACAGCCGAGAAACTTGTTAACGGCTGCCGATATCCCCCTCCTTCGCAAGCCATAAACGTACCTCACAATGGATTTGAAAGCCCTATCAAGAAGCCCTCTCGACGTTGCGTCAATGTCATAATAAAATATTTCACAATAATTATCGAAATGTGGCATCAGCAGAGCTTTCGCCAGCATCAGCCTTGTCCTGAACGGTGTCATCCCCGATAGAGGCCACCAGCTTCTAAGGCTAGCATAAATCTTTTGGATGATTATGTTCACATGATCACGCCACGAAAACTCAGAATTCATAACTAGTCCTAGATTTATAACTTTGGTAGAGAATGGGATAGTGACACCGCCAAGGGAAAGTGAAGGAAACGTCGCACCCCCGCAAAAAATTTATTTCGAAGCTTGGCACAAAGAGCATCATGACGGACTGAGTCGAAAGCTTTAGAAAAATCTAAGAGCAGAAGCACCCCCACTAGCTTCCTATGCTGCGCTGACCGTATGTCATGTGTGATTTTCAAGAGCGCCGTGGTGGCACTATGACGCGCCCGATAAGCAGATTGGACACACTTCACTAAGCCTCGAGGGTACGCGAAGCCCTCGATCTGCTTCGAAAGTAGAATCTCATAAATCTTAGAGAACACAGGTAGAATGCTCGCAGGCCTGTAGCCATCGAGATCGAACTTCTTTCCCTTCTTATGGGCAGGAAACACCTTAGCCTTTTTCCAGATAGATGGGCAGCTGCCGCTGGCAATAGCGTAATTCAAAATGTGAATCATGAACGGTAGGATGAAGGGAATAGAGAGCTTAATAAATTTGAGGGGAACCCCATCAAGGCCGACAGCGTTAGAGTTGACATGCTTTATCGACTCAAGAACTTCAACGGCATCGACACCCCTAAATGCAAAGGTAGAAGTACGTGGCAATTCTCCCGTCTCGCCCCGAAGATCACCCGATTGAACGGTCGGGTTTGAAGGGTCCAATTCTTCCGCCACACGGCAGTCACCACGACTTGTAGGAATTAAACTCCTCCGCGGAGAACGGTGGATCGTGTGAAGATTTAGAGAGAACTAGACCGAGAGCTTTAGTACTTCTCCATACATTCCTCATACCCAAGCCGACGTAAAGCCTAGGGGAGAGAAATGCACGCTTCGCATTGGAAATCAGTTGGTTACGCCTGTTACTAAGTTTCTTCATCTGCGCAAGATTCTCGGCAGACCTAAGAGACGTATAGTTCCGCTTAGCAATCATATAATCTATGGAAGCCATGTCTATCTCGGAGGTGTACCATGGGGCGGAGGAATCAATCCGATCCCTCGAAACGAACGGAATAAGGGGAGCGTGCTTATTCAGAAGCTGAACCATAACTCCTTTTAAGTAAGTAGTTAATGGATGGCCCCTAATTATTAGACCCGTACGAAGTAGAAAGGTCCTATACGTTTACTACAAGACATTTTATTGTAACAAGGGGTAGATCGAGGCGGGAGGGGATGCATTTAATATCGTCTAGAGATAACGAATCAGCGAAAAGAAATGCCGTTTGCCGTCTCGTCATTTTTTTCTAAACGACTCAACCGATCACACTAAACTTCTTTTTCCCTGAAAGGTACATATGTCCCATGATTCAAGTTCAAATATGAGCAAAATCGGTCAAGTGGTTCAGGGCGAAAAAGTGACCAAAAAATGGTTTTTCGAGGGCCGGTCAAATTTTTTCGCAAATATCTCAGCAAGTATAGCACGGAAATTTTTCGTTTTGGTGTCAAACGAAAGCATTTGATCGAAAAAACCGGAATTTTTTTTTTTTTAGAAAATCGAGTCAGTGTTCTGAGCTCTGGGACTGATGGAATGGATGAAATTGAGTTTCTTGGCAATATACGAAAGCTCTTCAACTATGCACTATGGAGGTTTGCTGTCAAAGGCAAAGTTGTAGAGTAAAATTATAGCGAACACGTGTTTCAGGGTTTGGGAAAAAAATGGTCTAATCCTGGGATATAACGACTTTTAGAATTGATAGGAATGACTCATATTTCTAGAACTATGGCCATGGTTGGGTTAGCGTCGCTACTAGCGTCGCTGCTAGCGCCGCTAATAGCGACGCTAAAATTCAAGACAGCTCGCTAGTAGCGATTAGCGCTCGCTAAAATCCGATTAGCGAATATTTTTCGCTAATCGTTAATGGATTCCCTAAAATATGGAGCTGTTCATCACAAGTCATCAGTCTATTTTCGACCGAATGCCAGTTTTTCAAAAATTTTTTGGTGTTTCTTCTATTCCAGATTTTGGATTATTAGCGAAAAATTAGCGACCGCTAGTAGCGGCCGCTACTAGCGCGCTAGTTTCTTTTAGACTAGCGAATCAGTGAGGTGTAGTGAGATGTAGTGACGTGTAGAGAGGTGTAGTGAGATGTAGTGAGATGTTTTTTTTTTTTTTTTATAAGGGTGAGGAAACCTTCATAGACATTTAATGACCTACCAACTAAAACCTCCTTCCTTAGTCTTCGTGCTCTCTTCTCCCCGGAACCGCCTCACAGCATTACTTCGGGGAGGAGCTCTGCTTTCGCACCTACTCTCTTAGATCAACTGCCAGTCTTCTTTGATCGTCTCTCCATGCAATTTGCAGCTTCGTCATTATTTTCGCAACTACATTATCATCCGCCACTATCCACACCTCCTCATCGCGGCACATCTCCGATATTATGTTTTCGGCACTTACATCTGGCCTACTCACAGTCATCAGCTCTCCTCGTTCTTGTTCGAAGCGGGGGCCAGGGACTAAAATAAGGATTTTGCCGCAGGTGGGAAATTCGACGATGGGGCGCCGAAATCTCTAGTTCTGGGGCGCCAAGAAATGTCGAAGCTCCGTGTAACAACTTTTTTTCGTTTTTAGAATTTAATATTTAAATCGTTGTTTTGACTCGAAAAAATTTCTTTGAAAAGTCGTGAGACTTGTACAAATCAACGTCGGCCGGACGAAATCTTCGATCTTTTATTTGAAGGAACGCTGCAACAGCGTTGCGTGGATCATAAGATGCAGTGCCAGCACAATTTAGAGAAATGGTCAATCGATGTGTTACAGTTTTCAAGTGCGCGTTTTGTCGAGATGTCGGTTTAATTAGATTAAAATGACTCACGACACGTTCAGTGCCCATGCTATGAGGACAAGAAACAGCAAAGACTCCGAGCAACCATTGGAAAAGTCCGGTAGATTTAACAAACATTTGTCTCACCCGAAGACTATATTTACAACCAAAGTCAGATGTGTTCAACGTTGGTACTTCTTTCAAGACTGGCCATTGATTGCAAATGTCGTTAACAAGCGTTGTTATTTTGTCCTGTTCATCGCTTCTTATAAATTGCTTCATAGCGTCAACCGAACTGGAAATGAGTGCCTCACATGTTATTGCACCTAGAATATTTTTCATCAGATCAATTGACTTCTCCGTCTCAATATCTAAGCGCTGAGAAATGGAATCTCTTGCTTTTTGTGCCACTTTTGATCGTATAACATTATACTGTGCGTCGATGTTTTGTATACCTTGATGGTCTGGATAGCAACAAAAGGGAGTGATTTATTTTTTTGGGTGAAATTTTTTTGTTTTTAGATTGGTGTCTCAGCTTTGTTCTGTTTAAAAAAATAGATTACCTTTGACAGCAGTTGAACCAGTATCTAAACGGTCGGTATCTTTTGTAGTCTGCTGTTGTAAACTAAGCGGAGGCTTCGTAAACAAATGGGAAATTTTCAATTGTCCTTTCACTTGGGCTACTTCACTCCGAAGGTTTTCTTTACGATCCTTTCTTCGTTGCGAGCCACTTTTCTTAAAAGAATTCTTTTTTTTTGAGACATTTGCATTTACACACGTTTTCTTCAACAAAAATGGTTAGACTTTACTCTTGTATAATGTTAAATGAATGAGTTTAATGTATTTCAATTTGGTATAAAAGGTGTGTATAAAGTGACAGTAGTTTTGCGATATCACTATACTTGCGTACGTTCTGTCATTTTACATACTCAATTTTTTAATGTTTTGTCGTGGGAAAATTTAAATTCGCAGGTGGGATTTGGGGGGGCGCAGGTGGGAATTTTCCCACCTGCGATGACCCTTATTTTAGTCCCTGGCGGGGGCAGACGAATAACACGTGCTCCGCAGTCTCTTCCTGCCTATCGCATGTCGTGCAGAAAGGTGACTCCGTGAATCCAAACCTGTGCAGGTACTTCCTGAAGCATCCGTGACCAGACAGAAACTGTGTCAGGTGGAAATTAACCTCTCCCTGTTTTCTCTGTACCCATGTCGTTATTTTTGGTATGAGTCTATGGGTCCACCTTCCCTTGTCCGAGGAGTCCCACTCTTGCTGCCACTGTCTCAGTGATTCGGCTCTTAATTTCGTCCTAACTGTTTTGGTAGTTTGACCCTCCATTCTCTTCTTTCTATTACATTCACTGTCTTCTGTCCGCGTTATGC
>CM055403.1:159594216-159666009 GCA_029228625.1 Pseudolycoriella hygida | reverse complement strand
CTTGGACTTTAAGATTTTCAGAAGGCCGTAATAACTCCGGTTGCCCAGAATTACTCCTCTCTTAATTTCGCCCGCGATGTCGTTATTAATATTCAGCTCCGATCCAAGGTATACGAATTTTTTGACCATTTTGAATGTGTGTGTGTCGATCGTTACGGTTTCCTCCTGGTGTTGATTCGAAGGCGGGATGATCATATATTTCGTTTTATCGTCATTAACTTTCAACCCAAGGTCGGTACCTTTCCTCTCCAAGGCCATAAACTTGTCTTTAACAACATCCATTTTCCGTCCAAGTATGTCCAGGTCGTCTGCGAAGCCTAGCAACTGACTGGACTTGGTGAAAATGGTGCCGCTGGAATCTATGTCCATGGTGCGCACAGCTGCTTCAAGGGTCAGGTTAAAAAGCAGCGTCGCGAGAGGATCTCCCTGACGTAGGCCTTCCTCTATGTCGAAAATCTCTGACAGTTGATTACGGATCCTTACTCGGCTATTAGCTCCGTTCGGTGTTAACTTGGTTAGCGAGATCAGTTTGTTGGGGATTCCAAATTCCTCCATTACTCTCCATAGCTTACTTGTTACTTCTTCTAACACTGTCATAGGCTGCCTTAAAATCAACGAACAAATGGTGCGTTTCAATGTTGTACTCTTTGCACTTCTCCAAGATCTGTCTGATGTTAAACAGCTGGTCCGATGTTGAACGACCTACACGAAAACCACCTTGGTATTCACCTCCAGAGTTTTCCATGTATTGATGAAGGCGCTGGTAAAGAATATTTGCAAATATCTTGTAAGCAATATTCAGCAAAGCAATTCCTCGAAAATTGCCACACTCCATTTTGTGAGCTGCATTTTTGTTCTCCAGAGCTCGCTGGCATTCATCGTCGAACCAGTTATTTCTTCTATTTCCCGTTCTCGTTCCCAAAGTCTCTGTCGCGGCGCTCTCTACATTCCGCCTGATTTGATTCCACGCATCGTCTATACTGTGTTGCTCGCTGACCATTTCTTCGATAATTTTTCTCTCCAAACTATCCGCGTATTTGTGTTTGATGTCTTCGTTCTGCAGTTTTTCAACGTCCCACTTTCTCAATGCCTGTGGTCGGTTGTGTTGGACCGATATGCGAGATCTAACAACCACTTTGACCAAGTAGTGGTCAGAATCAACATTTGGTCCTCTACAGCTCCTGAGATCCAATACATTTGAACAGTGCCGTCCATCTATCAAAACGTGATCAATCTGGTTTTTGGTTTGTCCATCAGGTGATACCCATGTCGCTTTGTGGATGTTTTTATGTTCGAAATACGTACTGCTCACAACCATGTTTCTTGATGCTGCGAAATGAACTACCCGCGTGCCGTTGAATTGGAAACACTTCTATTAATTTCTTAAATTATTCAATGAAATTAATTAGAGAATGTGACCGATTACACAAATTTTTATCAAATGTTCAATATAGCTTCTTTATCCAATCGATGAATATAGATTTAAATCTTCCGGTTGAAAACGTCAAAAAAACAAAAAAAGGTATGTAGTATTTAGCACTCAAATCAGTGTTGACCAACACAACCTTTGCATAGCTACTTTAAATTCAGAGAAAAATTCTGCAAGTTGAATTTCGGGACGAGCATGGGGAACCCGACTTGCTATGAAGATTTTGTTTTCTTTTGTTAAGCGGAGGATTAGTCCCTACCGTTAGCTAGTAAATGTTCGTTTTGCAGAAATCTGTATAGTGCAAAACTAGAGAATGAAATTTCCCGAAATTTTTTGAATCCCGGGAAACGGGAAATACGGGAAATGAAAAAAATTTCCCGGGAAATTCAAATTTCGTTTTTAGCTATTGTAACTTAAAAAAACCCACAATAATTTTTAGTGATAAAATGATAGAATGTCAAAGGGCCTATGGGGGTTAGCATGGGAAAAGTGCCCTCGCACGGAATAAGGCATATAATAAATCATTCGAAGCGTCTTGGCCCAGAGCTACTATTGGTAGAATATGAAACTCCAAAATGAAGTTATAGTAGAATTATTGATGAAAATGCGAAAATGGAGTTATGGCTTTTTCTCATAAGGGTGCTTACGTAAAATTCTGAAAAAATTCTCAAAAATCTCTATAGTGAGAGTAACATCTGTGATTTTTTTCAGAATTTATGGGAGGGGTTTTCAATGAATTTTTTCTTAGTGTTAAAGGTCGACGACTAACTCAGTTTTTCCACTATATATTCCCTTAGAGATGTATATTGCGTAATTTTTTTTCAGAATTTTAAAAATTGTATTTCACTCCAAAAAGATGTTTGAATTTTTGTATGAATTTTTTCACCCTAAAAAAGGGAATTCGAATAGGCAGGCAGGTGTCATGTTGATATTTACGGAACATATGTTTTACAGTAACACCTTTCAATTGGCATCAGCACAATCTTAGCACCAGCCTGCCTTCCCATAGCCTCCGAAACGGAATCCATAGTGTCAGGAGTCAGCGTAAAGCGCAATTTTTTGAATAAAAAAAAAACAAAAAATGAAATTCGATTTCCCGGGAAACGGGATTGGTTCGTCCCGGGATTTCCCGGGAAAATTTTACCCGGGTACAATCCCTATGCAAAACTACAAACATTTACTTGTTATGCTGTTTTCAACATTATCGACATTATCTCTTTTTTCAGTATATTTTTTGTATGGAAAACCTTGAAATCAGCTGAAACTTCATAACAAATAAATTTATAAGCACACGACCGTAAGATAAGGTACATTAATTTGTGAATAAACCGAACATAGATAAAAGTTTCGGTTGTAACCAAATGGAAGCCGTTGGCTGCGGATAGTGTAGATTGGTGCCGCAAATAGTTCAAGTGAAAATATATAATTTATTTCAAAAATCAACAGTAAACAATGTCAACAAATACCGACACATTCTTATTTCAATCAAAGTCTCGAAATCCAAAATGCCATTGAACCTTCAAGTCATGTTTGATGACATCGCGATAACAATCAAATCGTTTGATCAAAAAGATGTACACGTAAATGTGTCGGAAAACAATTCGCAGCAGTTCCATAGTTTGGTTCATGTCTTTCATGAAAGTGTCTTTGTGTAAATACTTTCGAAGACTTGGTATAAAAGTGAGGAAATCGTTGTCATACTCAATACTACGACGAAAGTGAGCATTCGTTTGAAGATCACCCCATTTGTTTTCGTCGCTTTCGTAGCCACAGGCGATTATAGCGTTTGCTCGTACATAGAAAGGCAACAAATGGTGAATAACGAGGTACATGTAACCATTTCCAACAGCTTGTCCACCGTAGGTCGAGCACAATGCATTTCGGATGTTCACTTTGCCAATGCTGTCTAACCATAAAAGTTTATCGATTTCATAGTTCGAGTACAACGAAAAGACCAAGAAATTGTCACAAATGTACTTGCATGGATGACGATAGCATTCGGTGCATCTCATGTGCAAGAGCTCCGATTCCGGTATGATTTCATTTTCGCCATATGAACTTATGCTGACGAATTTCCTCTCCTCGGAAGCGACAAATTCCATGACAGTTTCATAAAACTTTTCGTTGATGAATTTGAGTTTGTCTTTTCGCCATCCGATTTGTCGTCTTGGACAGGCAGATAAGGTCGGTTGGGATAATTTGTTTTTTGAGAAACTGCGTAAATTCGTTGTGTTACTACAAGCACTTGACGTACATATGTTGTCATCCGTAAGGAACTTTCTTGAGGACACTTTTATTTTGGTCGCTTTATCAACGAGATGAATTTTACCGCATTCGCCAACTGGTAATCTAATTTCTGTGTCATCAGTTCGCAGACATTGTACCAATTCATTCCATGGTATTTTGTGTTGTAAATGCATTATTTTTGTTGACAAATAAAGCCCAAACGAATCTTCGCAGCGAATAAACAGATCTATATTTTTGTTTTGTAAATGTCACAACAATTTCACAATATTTGATTTCGGAGCACAAACACACACAAAACACAGTATGCGCGTTCACTTTACCAGTTTGCGGAAAAAAGAATCATGGTGACGCAAGTCCACCTACGATTAAAAAATCGAATTTCCCGGAGACTCAGGAATAATACATACGGTTTTTGAACTTTTCCCTTTAGGGTCTGTCAGGGTGGGTAAACTGAAACGTCACATCACGGCACGAAAATTTAAGATAAAACGATTTCCTTCAAATTTGCATTATAGAATAAGGAATTCTTATACATTTTTCAGGAGAGATAACCTCACATTTCTTATTACTATTTGAAGTTACCTCCTTAATTTAAGAGTTTCTGAGGACCAAATTAGGACGATTTGGTAAGCTTCTCTCCAGGGAGCTGCGGGAAACGTTTCAAAAATGTACGAATGTTTCTAATGTCTATTGCATTTTTGATTTTTCGTTGTGAATTTGAAGTATACATAAAAGACTTGAATCGTATAACTCTATAATGTAAAAATGAAATTATCTTTGTTCATTCAAGTTTTAAACGTCTTAATGCATATTACTTTAAATCTTGTAAATCCGCTTTATGTTAGATGCGTTGCATACGAGTTTGCGTTAGAATTTTCATTAATGTTACCTTATTATAATCAACTAGTCGAACCCCCGCCCCTAGGGGCTAAGCAGGCTTTATCATTTTCGCTTTAACATTTAGGGGTATGTTACGTAGTCGAAACCCCCGCCCCTAGGGGCTACGCAGGCTTTATCGTTTTCGCGTGTTGTCTATTCTGTGAGCCAAAGCATATTTTTTCTCGTTTTAAATAATGATGCGTAATGTTTCATGTCATTAAATCACTTCGTTGATATTACCGCTAATAATACTAAAATCCAAATGGGCGAGAAAGGCACTATAAATCAAAACACTTTCTTTGTCGCAAAATTACTCCACTTCCCCGGATTCCATCTCCCCCGTATTTCACTTCCTCCGTGGAACGTATGCAACGTTCCCCGTCTTCCACTTCCCCCGTAGTTCCACTACTCGTATTCCACTTCCCGTATTTTTTGTTCCACTTCCCCGTATTCCACTTCCCCGATTCCATTCCCGTATTTACAATTCCCCCGTATTCCACTTCCCCTTATTCAAGCTTCAACCGTTTCCATTTCCACCTATCCACTTCCCCCGTATTCCACTTCCCCCGTATTCCACTTCCCCCGTATTCCACTTCCCCCGTATTCCACTTCCCCCGTATTCAACGTTCACCGTTTTCCACTTCCACCGTATTCCATGTTCACCGTATGCAAAGTTCACGGTATTCAACTTTCCCCGTATTCCAAGTTCCCCGTATTCCAAGTTCCCCGTATTCCACTTCCCCCCTGTTCCACGTTCACCGTATGCAACGTTACCCGTATTCCACTTCCACCGTATTCTACTTCCCACGTATTCCACTTCCCCCATATTCAACGTTCATCGTATTCCACTTACCCCGTATTCAACGTTCCCCGTATTTCAAGTTCCCCTTATTCAGCGTTGCACTTGCTACGAATTCTACTCTGACACTTCCCCTGACTTGACTGACTTTTGGCCGATTTTCAATTATGACCCTTTCTTGACCCATAACTCCCTTATTTCAGAACATTTGCACCATACTCGACAACATATCAAAAATTAATTTTTCAGTAATTTTCGGGCAGCGGAGCAAATTTTTGTCCATTTTTGCCTCCTTTGATCGACCCTGGAAACCGAACCGCTCAACCAATTTCCTTTAACCCAATTCCGCTACCTTCACAATGTCGAAACCTTTCATTTGACACCTCACTAGCCTCATTCCGGCAACTACCGGCCGAGATATTGGTAAATAAGTGCTCCAGCTCTGGACAAAATCGCGAAAGACGACCTATAGCTCGGGAATATGAAACTTTTTCACCCAACATTGTTCAGCAAATTTGTTGCCCCAAACCTCCACTATCGATTGACACTCAAAAACTATCTCTACTTTATCCAACAACAAAAGTTCCCTAACAACAAAGTGAGGAAACCCCAAAATTTTAACAGTTTTCGCTACCTAGCTCCTCCGCATGAAGTCGGATCAAAAAGTTTTCTTCTACAAAGTTGTAGGCAATCAAAAACTCTAAGACTTTGCATCCCCGACCAAATCTCTAAGACGTCATCTTGACTGACTTTTGGACGATTTTCAATTTTCACCCTTTCTTGACCCATAACTCCCTTATTTCAGAACAATATCCCATCCCGGAACGTGTTTTCTCGACGTTTTGCACCATACCCAACAACATATCAAAAAGTATTATTTTTTTCTTCGCCAGTGTAAACGCAATTAAACGCAAAAATAACGGGATCGTGACAGACAGACTTATAAATAGACGAATAAATAGACACATAGACACGTAGACACATAAACAGACGGACATTAGAGGTTTATAATTAGTAATTTGGTTTATTTAACATTGTCAAAGCCTATCTTTTCGGGTCTTTCGAGTTATATTGAGTTTGAATTTTGACGAAATCAGTCCATTTTTGAACAAATCGGATATTTTTCTGATAAGTTACGTAACACTCAAATCGACATTTTTCAGACCCCCAACTTTGCCACCTTTACCACCACCAGACATGTTGATTTATGTTAGTTTTCCGTCTACAGCACGAAACTCAACGAGCAATTCAATAAGTTCATACGCATGAGAACACTTTTATATGCATGCTAATTCTGTATGAATGGGCGGAGCCAACTCTATGAACAAATGTAGATATAAGAGTGGTACGAATATCGTTTGCATTCCGTTTCAGTGAACGTATCGTTGAGCGAACAGTGAAAATGCTACCAAAAACAAGCGGTAAAGCTGCACTGAAAGCCGCTAAGGCGCAAAAGAACATTTCCAAGGGGGATAAGAAGAAGAAACGCAAGCGTTAGGAGAGTTACCCTATATAAGGTGTTGAAGCAAGTCCACCTGGACACTGGTATTTCCACCAAGGCGATGAGCATTATGAACAGATTCGTCAATGACATTTTCGAGCGTATTGCTGCTGAGGCATCCCGTTTGGCCCATTACAACAAACGATCGACAATTACGAGTCGGGAAATTCAAACGGCTGTTCGTTTGTTGCTGCCGGGTGAATTAGCCAAGCACGCTGTCAGTGAAGGCACCAAAGCTGTCACAAAGTATACCAGCTCCAAGTAAATGAAAACTCCAATAGTGAATGTGGATTGTGTGACCAACCGAAATAAACGGCTTTTTTCAGAGCCACCAATAATATTCAGAAAAGCGATAAATTCATCTCAGTGCATAAATTTACGTCAAGAAATGATTTTGTAATACAAAATGTTGCCTCATTTTGTCTATTACAATTTAGCCATTCAATATGTCAGCACGACTTTAGATTTTTGAACACGTAAAAATTGAAAAGAACATGACACGGGACATGAGCGGGATATAAGGCTGCGTTTACAATAAACGGCGACATAAGCGCATAATGCGTAACTTTTATAAAAGATCATCAAACAGGATAAGGGAAATGTTGATGAGTAAAAATGATGAACATTTTAGCTTACTCAGATGAATTCCTTCTGTTTCACTTACAGAGAAGACAGTTCTTGTATATATTAGAAATGAAATCAATTGTTTTCAATGAAATGTTTGGTGGCCCTGGAAAGGGCCTTTTTGTGCGTCTCAAATTGTGAGTCTTAACCTCCGAAACCGTACAAAGTACGTCTTTGACGCTTCAATGCGTAAACAACATCCATAGCTGTTACTTTTTTACGTTTAGCGTGTTCGGTGTATGTAACGGCATCACGGATAACGTTTTTCAAAAACACCTTCAAAACATCACGAGTTTCTTCGTAAATCAAATCAGAAATACGCTTCACACCGCCAAGACGAGCCAGTCGACGAATGGCTGGTTTTGTTATGCCTTGGATGTTATCACGCAACACTTTGCGATGACGCTTGGCATGGTAAAGGAGTTTACCCAAACCTTTGCCACCTTTACCACGTCCAGTCATTTTTCAAATGTGTAGATGCGCTCAACTCAACGAACAAATCGATACTGATGCATGCCATGAAATTAACTCCTTTATATATACATTTCTCCCCTCCACTTGACTTTTGCTAAAACTCACAAAATGCCTGAAAATCGCAACTTTTTTTGATTTTCCATCTGCATTGATTGCAATTGAAGTCAATTTGCTAAAAAACTGTTTTTATATTTTACGAGAGCCGAGAAACAATAGTCAAAATATGGTACACCGAATGGTATAAATACAGGCGAACAAAGCGCGTCTTCATCATTGAGTTATTGAACGTTAACAAGTCGGCAGTGACGTTAACAGTTAAACTATTCGTTGATGTTATATTTTAAGACAATTACGCAAATTTTGCTGAGATATATTCACTTTATCAAACATTCTGTAAAATATCAATGAATCGCTCCAAGTACACCTCAAGGGTCGTCAAAATTCCAACTTTTTTCTCTCAAATATCATCTGTCGAGCATGGTACAGACTTGTATTGTTCAAAAAAAAATAAAAATATTTGCGTTTCCGAGTGTTTCCCAGAACAAAATGTTCTACAGGGGAGCGTTTTCAATGGAAGTATGCACTTATCTCAAAGGGCAGTAGCGACAGCATTTTACTTCTTTAAGTTTTGTTATCGTAGGATACCCCTAAGTGTATTCCAGCAAAAAAATTCCATGTACCAGAACTTTCCAATAAAACCCTTTTCAGCCGCACCGTGGTCTCAAAAGCCTCAATAAAATTGTGAAAAATATTTTTGTCGAAAATGAGTACACTCAACAGTCTCATTGGCTTAAAAAATATTTTTCACATTTGAGCATGCACAACAGTCTCAAAAGCCTCAATAAAATTGTGAAAAATATTTTTGTCGAAAATGACTACACTCAACAGTAACAACGGTTCAAAATAAGGCTACGCATGTGCAATTTAGCAACATTCGGCGCGGTTAGTACTTAGATGGGTGACCAGAAAAAGTAAGTAAAAATAAAAAAAAACAACTTTCTAATGTAATTTCAGATTAATCGCGAATTTTGAAGAAAATAGTACGTGGCGGCATCTACGAACAAAATGAAAAAGTTTCAGTATCATTGGCGGTAAAAAAGCGTCTCAAACTGCAATTCAAAATTAGCATACTCAAGAAGCTCAAAACGCATCAAAATGAGTATACTCAACAGTCTCAAATAGTCTAAAAATGAACTTACTCAACAGCCTGATACCGTCTAAAAATGAGTATACTCAACAGTCTCAAATAGTCTCAAAATGAGCATACTCAACAGTTTCAAATAGTCTCAAAATGAGTATACTCAACAGTCTCAAATAGCCTCAAAATGAGTATACTCAAAAGTCTTTTTTTGTATATTTGGTGCAACAAATAGTCGCAGAAGCTTCAGCAAATATCCTTCAATTTGAGCATACTAAACAGTCTCAAATAGTCTCAAAGTTGCATACTCTACAGTCTCAAATAGTCTCAAAATGAGTATACTCAACAGTCTCAAAAGGTCTCAAAATGAGCATACTCAACAGTCTCAAATAGTCTCAAAATGAACATGCTCAACAGTCTGAAATAGTCTCAAAATGAGTATAATCAACAGTCTCAAATAGTCTCAAAATGAGTATACTCAACAGTCTCGAAAAGTCTCAAAATGAGCATACTCAACAGTCTCAAATAGTCTCAAAGTAACATAATCTACAGTCTTTAATAGTCTCAAAATTAGTATACTCAACAGTCTCAAATAGTCTCAAAATGAGCATACTCATCAGTCTCAACAGTCTCAAACACCAGAAAAAGGGGCTATTAGTTGAGGCAAAAATGAGCATACTCATCATTTTTAATGATGATGACGGTCTCAAAACAGTCTAAAACGTTCGAAAATACAGTAATCAGTGCCATACACAAAAACAGTCTCAATTTCAGTCTCAAATCGCATGGTTTTTTTTACTCGGGTCTTTCCCGAAGAAACCAACTCTCTAGCTACTGGAGCCCTGGAGCTAAAATCAGATAATTCCGAGCATTACCTGAAAAACCCTCAAAATTGACCACTTTTCCAGATGCCACGACTTTTTCAGATTTTACCCGGAAAAGCGGCCTATGAAATTTTCCGTTTGGGGCCAAGAATGACGTTCAGTAAAAACTTCATGAAGATCGGCTGCATAGTTCTCCAGAAAAAAAAAATATGGATAGATAGAACATACATAGATAGAAATCGACAGATCAGGAAAAAAAATCATTTTCAAACGTCGATATCTCAGCTCATTTTCAATCGATTTTGATGGGCTTGTTTGAAAGCTGCTGCGCAACTTTTTTTAAAATCATTATTTGGATGGGAGGGGGATAGGGAGAAAAACTCAAAAGTTCGCGCTACCACTGCGGGCATGATTTAGCTTATAAGCGAAACATCGATTTCAGTGAATTTCAGCACAAAAAGATGATTGTGACCTTGCTTCTCGATATTTCTTTGTGCATAATTATGTATTCGTAATGCATAACTAAATTGAATTGATTTTTCCCCTCAATGGATCTTTCACTTTCGTTGAAAAAGTTGTTTTCTTCTCTTATTCCATATATTTGTTCCTTGTTCCGTTCTGCTTAAAATCATGATAGAGCTCTATGTTGTAAATATTTTGCAGAAACTTCTCCACTCTCCGACAAATTTCTACCGGCTCAGCGATTTTAATCTCGTCCGGTTTTACATTCCCTAAATACGAGTAAATAAACTACTACCTTTGAACAAGATCATTATGAAGTTAGTCATATTATCTTTAAATATAACTGGTGGTCCCTGTCTTCATTTTGCATTGCAAACCCTTTCGGCCACTGCAACGCTTTGAAGGCAGCGACAGGCTCACTAGGATAGGATAGGAAAAAGTGAGTTGGATGGAGACAACTAGTCTCAATACTTGCACCTAAGCCGCCAATAGGCCTGTTGTGCGTACCCACGGAATTAGAGGTTAGACCTTTTTATTTTGCTGATGAAATTTAGTACCGATTTTGATGATTGGTTTTTGATGCGGTTTATGTTAATGATGTATGAGCCGAAGAATTTGGTGTTCAGCGGTTTCGACTTCACCGCATTGGTGACAAAGCGGGCTGTTAACATAGCCGATCGTGTGCAGATGTTTGTTGAGGAAGCAGTGTCCTGTTAACATATCAGTGACTCTTTTGACATCCTTTTTGGAGAATGAAAGAAGTTCTTTGGTGAACTTTCAGTCGATGCGTATGCAGTTTTTAACATGCGTTGCGTGATTTAGGAGTTTCCATTGAGTAAAAAATATGTTTTTTTTCCGTCGAGTTATTATATTAAAGAAAGTTGTAGCTGCCATGCTGACACTTGATTCATGTCATATGAAAGGGGACGATGCGGCTTCTCTAGCTAGTTCGTCGGCTTTTTCATTTCCTGAGATACCACTGTGGCCTGGTACCCATACTAGAGTAACTTGGTGAAGAGTATAGAGATATGGAATTAGATCCCTACACTCCAGGGTAAGTGACGAGGTAAATTTATATCCCCCTAAGGATTTGATTGCTGTTTGGTTATCTGAGCAGATAAAAATTTGTTGGTTTCCCGGTAAGCTCCCAAGCGTGTTTAGTATTTCATTAATGCATCCTGTTATGCCTATTATTTCTGATTGGAAAACATTGATGAGTTTACCTAGTGGTAAGCTGACTGTAACGTTTAAATCAGGTGAGTAGAATCCTGCTCCAGAGGACCCCTCAGAAAGAGATCCGTCGGTAAACCAAGCCGATCTGTCGGTGGCAGGGATGACAGAATTGTTTTTCCAATCGTCGCCACTTGGAAGGCTAATTGTGAATGATCTATCAAATCTGTATGTCGCACAGTGGGTAATACGGCTTTCTTAATGTTCATAAATCTAGTACTGCTGAAACAATTTTGACATAAGTTTTAAAATTATGCTGTAATTACTCTATAGTAATGACAGATTACTGGAAAAGTATAAAAAAAATTTGACATTTTAAAAATTGAAGAATCCCACTCCAGTTTTGACGAATTTCTCTATATATTAAACGTCAAACTGTAAAAATTCAAAAAAGTAAAAAATCATAACTTCAATTCTTAATACCGTTTTTTGCTCTTTAGCCCATGAACATACCTACACATACCTACATTGGCCAGTCAAATAAATAAATAAATAAATAAATAAATAAATAAATAAATTACCTACACAATCAAAGTGACAACAATGTTAGAAATAGGTGGGAAAGGTGATTTAGTACAATTTTGTGGTCATTTTATCTATCATTTTTGGCGTCCCATATATAGAGTAGTTCGTCAAAACCGGAGTGGGATTCTTGAATTTTCAAAATGTCAAATTTTTTTTATACTTTTCCGGTAATCTGTCATTACTATAGAGTAATTACAGCAAAATTTTAGAACTTATGTCAAAATTGTTTCAGCAGTACTAGATTTATGAACACTAAGATAGCCGTTTTACCCACTGTGTGCCGCCCCTCGACCTCGCATTTTTATTTTCCAGAATTCATCACGGCCTGCGGCGCATTCTCTCAAAAATTATATTCCTCATTTTCGATTTTCCTGATTGCCTGATTCCTAATTTTGGTTTTTCCTAATTTAATATTGATTTTTGTTTTTCCTTATTTTTGGCAAATAATTTTTTTTCTAATTTTTTTTTCTAATTTTTGTTATTCCTAATTTTTGTTTTCCTATTTCGTATGGAATACCCCTCCCGCGGCTGCCATAGATGGCGGTGGCGGCCACCACTGACCGCCGCCACGATTTCTCAATCACCGCCGCCTCAGATCACATTCTAAAAATTTTGCTCATGTTTGACACATACCTTGAATACACACACAAACACATACAAAATATGCTTTTATATGGGATTTGTATAGAAGCTTCCATGAGCGCTGGCGCCCAAAAGAGGCTGGTACCCCCCCCCCCTTTTTTAAAATCTCATATGGCGTAGAATGCCCAGCCGAAGGTCCCTGCAAATTTTCAAGAAAAGTTATCGGACTGTTTTCGAGCCGCAGCCGAAAAGATGGTTTTTCACGGTTTTTCATACAAATAGCCCTGGAACTAACTAACGAACGAACGAATGGAAGGAACATTTTGTACCGGAAATTGCAATTTTGAAAAGGTCATATATCCGGAACCACTGGACCGATTTTATTGAGTAAAATGTCGATTTCAATCAAAATTTTACGTAGAATCCGAAAAACTAAGTCAAAAAAGTCAAAACTTAGCTGTACATATGGTTCCAAAGCTGGTCCTATTTTTGAGAAAATTTTTGAGAAAATTTGAGAAAACTTGAGAAAATTTGAGAAAATTTAAGAAACCTTGAGAAAATTTGAGAAATTTTCTCAAATTTTCTCAAATTTGCTTAAAATTTCTAAAAAATTTTCTGAAAATTGATAAAAGTTTTGAAGCATTTTTGATGTTTTTTACTCTAAAAATTGTTCAAACGACCTATTTTAGGTGTTTTAGGGCATCCTAGAATTATTACCATAAGTACTGAGGGCTGAATTTTCAGCCATCCGTTCATGGTTGGTTTCTTGTGGTTTTTTTCATCTGCACGACCTCTAATATGGTTCAGAATACACTTTACGTCGATTCTTATTAATTCTACACTTATTTTAACTTGTTTGAACGTATTTTTCATTAAAATGAAATTCGAGAAAATTTGAGAAAATTCGAGAAAATTTGAGAAAAATCGAGAAAATTTGAAAAAAAAAAAATCTCAAAAATAGGCCCTGTCTACGAAAAAAAATTTTCTGAATTTTTTGTTTGTATGGAGACTTTCGTCACGGGCGCATCGCTACCGCGCGGTTATGATGAATAAGGTTTATTTTGTTGTTCAGATCATTATGGGTGACGAATCTAAGTTCTGGGAGTTTATAGAAACGACAATGTACTGCTGCGTCCTAAAATACCTTGAGCATTAAAAATTTAACCCCAGAAGATATCGCATTCGCATTCTACAAAAGGTACAGCTCTCTTGCCAGAGTTATTGCCTATTGCAGATGGTTTAGGCGATCAAGCAGTGGCTGAAATATTTTTATCAAATGAAAGACACTTTTTGTTACATACATATCCAAAATCACATTCCTTCCGATTCCCAATGAATCCAAAAAAATCTTTAAAAGATCTCAAAAAATCCGTAATAATCTCAAAAAATCTTAAAAAAATCCCAAAAAATTACAAAAAATCCCAAAAATCTCTTAGAAAAAAATAGTCGGTTACCCCTCGAAGGTCTGCATGCGAAAGTGCCTAAAATCAGTCGTCCAAAATCGAGCGAAAATTTATAAAATTTCTTTCGATTTCGGCCCCGAAGCATGAAAATTTAATTTTGTGCGCTAATTCAAGTTGTAATTTATCGACTGGGCAAAGAGTGAAACAAAACAATTTTCAGCATGCAGTGAAAAAATATCGCATTTGATAGCCACATCCCACATCCGTTCAGTGTTGCTGTAGGGAAATGTAAATAATGAAAATAACATTTTATTGAATAATAATGTCAGTTTTTTGTTATTATGACACCTTAATTGAGGAAGAATTTGATGGAAGCGTAACTTAAATTTGATGAGCACATTACCAGTGGTGTTCATCAGAAAAGATAATTTCAAATATCAATAAATTCAATTAAAATTTCAAATGTTAACGTAACGTTTTCGAATTTCATGTTCTGATTCGATCTTTATGTCGCGTTCGTTCAGCAAAACTGCGTTGCTTTAAAGTGTCAAACTTAATTTTTTTTTAAATAAATCAGTTTAAAGTGCTGTGCAGGGCCTATTTTTAAGAAAATTTTCTCAATTTTTTTTTCTAAAAATTTATAGAAACTTTGATGCATAATAGATGCTTTTTAATCAAAAAAGTGTTCAAACATAAGTAGTACATTCAAATTACCGTTCAAATTTGGTTTCTTGTGGCTTCTTGCACGAATTCTATCATGATTCAGAATACACTTCATATCCACTCTAATTAATTCTCACTTTTTTTAACTTGCTTGAACGTAGTTTTCATTGTAATAAAAATTTGAGAGAACGTTTTCTGCTGTGTGAGTAAGCGAGATGTAACTTATGCAATTTTAGCCAGTGTGAAGGGTTAAGAATTCACAAAGATTACAGCATTGCTTCCCAGCAATGAAGTATAATAAAAGTGGCGCCGTTTTGTAACGTGAGACACTGTCAAACTACGGCAAAACGAAAAATTGCCCAGTGGATTATCTTCCATTGGATGATATTATATTCCGTCGGACGATATTATCATCACACCGGAAGATATTATCGTATAATGGAAGATATTATCATGCAAGCGGATGATTTAACACCATATGATGTCACACTGGAAGATAATATCGACCAATGGGAGATATTATCCTCACACTGGAAGATATTGTCATCACATTGGAAGATATTATCTTTCAGCGGACGATGGTCCAGTGGATGATCTCATTGTCCGGCGGATGATCATAAGCGCGCGGTAGCGATGCGCCCGTGACGCAAGTCCCCATACGAACAAAAAATTCGGAAAAATTTTTTTCGTAGACTTCGGAACCATATATACAGCTAAGTTTTGACTCCCCCCCCCTTGCGACGTACCCCCCGGAAAATATTTGTCCTGGATTCTACGGAAAATTCTAAGGCGAAGTGTCTTTTCACTCATTAAAATCGGTTCGGTGGATCCGAAGATAAGACCTTTAGAAAATGATCATTTCCTATACAAAAAGTGTTGTTTCATAGAAGCCAAAGTTAATGCAAACATCCTACGTTAGTTAGTGGGTTAGTTAGTTATTTCAAGGGCCATTTGTATGAAAAACCGTGAAAAATCACTTTTTTGGCTTGTGCTCGAAAACGGCTCGATGACTTTTCTTGAAATTTTGCAGGGACCTTCGGGTGGGCATTCTACGTCATATGAGATTTTAAAAAAGGGGGGTACCGGCCTCGTTTGGGCGCCAGGGCTCTTAGAAGGCGCCACATAAAGCCCATATGTATGTGTTTGTGTGTGTAGTGTATATGATAGCACATTTTGTATGAGGCAATGGTTGTGTGTTCGACATAGAGGTTTGGTGTCAAAAGGAAAGTTGTTGGGTTGGGTGTGTAGTGTATCAGGGTGACCGCCAAAAACTTTTGATATGTTGTAGAGGAAGTTGAGGGGATCCTTTTCGCCCATGGAAGTAGTAGCTGCCGCGCTTCGGTTTGGCGACAGCGGCGGCTCAAAATAATGCAAAACATTACAACCACAACGAAAACCCTTTTTAAAAGGGAAACGTGACGCAAGTCCTCGTCTATTCTTCCAAAACAACTGATATCACAACAAAAACCCTTTTTAAAAGGGAAACGTGACGCAAGTCCTCGTCCCTTCTTCCAAAACAACTGATATCAACTTTTGTGACGCTTGCAGCTTCGGAACGCAAAAAAATTCTTTTGAAATATTTTTATTTTTGATTAAAAAAATGCGTCACAAATGCCGGACCCGCCAATGTAATAATTTTTCTACGCTTTCAGCTTTCATACGCAGAAATTTGATTTACTGTACAAAAATATGCCATACATCCCATAAAGTCAAATTTTTGCATTGTGAAAGCTGAAAGAACAGAAAAACTATAACACTGGGAGGGGGGGGGGGGGGTCCGGCATTTGTGACGCATTTTTTTAATCAAAAATGAAAATATTTCAAAAGAATTTTTTTGCGTTCCAAAGCTGCAAGCGTCACAAAACTTGATATCAGTTGCTTTGGAAGAAGGGACGAGGACTTGCGTCACGTTTCCCTTTTAAAAAGGGTTTTTGTTGTGATATTATCGTCTGCTGAATAATATTTTTGTCAGTTGGATTGTATTTTCTTTCGTTGGACGATATTATCATCTCACTGGAAGATAATATCGTCCTATGGGAAGATATTGTCGTCCTATGGGAAGATATTGTCGTCCAATGGAAGATATTATTATCACGCTGGAAGATATTATCTCCAGCCGGAAGATAACAACTTCCGCCGGATGATATTATCTTCCCTGAAGATAATACACTGTGTGATTTTTCCTTCCGCCTCAAAGTACATGTCTAATTTTTGATCCCGAATGATTTCCGAATTAGAATTGAATTCACTGGGTCATAGAGATACAATTAAACGTTTTTATTTTATTACACAATTTCGTTCGTTCAGACAAATCCAATTTTCAGGTCCCACAGGTTATATTCTGCATACAAAAGTTCCGAACCGCGCGTTAAAATTCGAAATTTTACTATACAAAATATAACTTGTGGGACCTAAAATTTAGGTTTGTCAGACAGAATCAATTGTGTAACAAAATAAAAACGTTTAACCGTATATGTGTCATGTAATGTAATCTCTCCAATGAAAAAATATTCATTTGACGCTTTAAACGTCATTTTGGTATCTTGTGAGTAACACTGTGAGCGCGTACAACAATTAATTCTTCGTTTAGTTAATCGTTAGTGAGAGCTGTCAACGTTCATGGATAGAGTTGTGGGAGCTGTCATGATGGTCGACATTTTCATTCTTAATCAAAGGCATTGATGATTGCATAAAAACCGTTTTATATTTATTCTAGTGAGCAATACTTATGTTGTAAATTAGTAAAAATCGGTTTATTTTAGGAAAAATGGTTGAAAAAAACATAAAACCAAAAGAATTTTTTTTTATAATTTCGTGTCAAAATTTAAAAAACGAAAGCAGATTGCTGAACGATATGGTGAAAGTTGTCATTAATCTTGTAACGATTCACCAGTGAAACTTATCGGACAATTGCTGTACGCGCCCTGTGATGAGTAAATTTGTTATTCATTTTTTTTATTATTATAGCAGGCCACAGCCCATTGCGGCCCATTGCTATAATACCGAAACTATCTTCCGAGGGTATTTGTCGTCCGGATGTCTTTTATGTGATGTACGTCTGTCAATTTCAAAAATTTTGCGATGTCATTTTGTAAAGGCTAGTTATTTCTCTGTAAATTTGTAAGTATTTGTTCCGTATTGCTTGATTTCTGAAAATTCGTTAATTTCATTGAGAGTCAAAGGAATAGACTTTGGTATTTCGAGCATGAAAATATTTTGTGATCCATAGTGTCATTGACAGAGCAAATTTCGCATAAAGGTGAATTATTCAGACCATATAGATATTGTTTTTTCCCACACATACCATGTCCGGTCATCATTCTGTTAATTGTTTTTACCGTATTACCCGATATGGGTAGGCCATAAAACCATAATTTCAGACTTACTTTAGGGTGGATCTCCAGAAAGTCGTATCGTTTATTCCCCATTTCGTTCACATATTGTTCCTGTCACTCCTTTAGGAGCTCTTCCCTCGAAACTTTTTGTGCGTCAGTGTAAGTTAAAAGTACTGTTTCTTCGATAATTTGTTCCGTGCCTTTATTGGCCAATTCATCCGCCATCGCATTACCCTCTATCTCACAGTGAGATGGAATCTACTGTATCGTAATTTCTTTTCCCAATTTAGCTATCAATCTCCAAATAACAGGTATTATATAGTTATTCCCTTCCTCACACTTCATCAGGGTCCGTGTAAATTACCTGTTTATTCCATTCGGTTTCCCTTATATATATAAAAGCGAATAAGGATGTTGAATCTATTATGAGCTACAAGCAACGCTACAGTATTTTTTTTTTAATTTGTACCGATTTGGCTTTATTTGGTAAATTTGGAGTAGTGCCAGATTTTGACAAACGCCTCCATTTTGAAATGTCACACCGTGCGGTGTGTGGAGTACAGAGAGCTGAGACATATCCTAATTCCCTTGTTGTATAGAACTGTCAGCCGATTCAATTCCTCGCATGCGCTTTCCCGTATAATGATATTCTTAATCTATAATACTACGAACTGTTGCCTGTAGTATATTTATTAGTGTTTGGGGATGACCCCCATTTATTGCCTGCCACTATCTTAATAATGTTTATCCTGGCTTCCACTTTAGGGATCAATTTAAGAACATGTGTTTTGAATTACAATTCTTCATCCAGCCAAATCCCCAGATATTTGATTTGTTTAACCCACTGGACGAAGTTTAACCCGATCATCAAAAAAGGGCCAAACAAAGGGCGAGTATGGTTATGTCGTCCGCAAATTGAAACATCTTAGTGAATTCGGAATCACAGTCAAATAGGCCCATAGTATCGCAACTCAATGGCGTAATGGTTAGCTCGTTTGCTTTCGAATATTCGATTGAGTTTCCAGTGTGGATGGTTCGAAACTCACCCGCAACAGAAAAAAAATCGGTTGTCAGACGTGTACACAAATACACAGCTGGCTGAATCGGTTCAAATCTGGTGTAGTTGTGTGTGAAGAGCTGTCACACGGTTTACCGGTCAATACATTGTTGGGAGCTGCCGGTATTCTACTCCTACTGCACTTTAGTGGGCTAAGCACTGCTATAGGTACTAAGGCGCAACATTCAAAAATCCTTCAGAGTGTAAAATTGCTTAGAAGGCGTGGTTCGGAATTCACGTTAAACATGTGGTCCCTAGTGCTAGGTCATTACAATACCATGTAAAAGTACTTTCACTAGCTATAGCAGCAATGGTAGCCGAATCTGTCACTTAAAAAAAAAATAAGTGTCCTCCCGGCTGAACAATACCATACGCTATTATTATCGCTTTTTTGGGATTTTACCACCGTTTTTTGAACCCACTGGATGCAGTAGAATAAAACAAATGAAAACAATTTATTTTATTCTAAAAAATCTGTATATATATTTCGGTTGCTATTTTCACAACCATTCTCAGGGAACGGGTTAGCTCAGTGGTAACATACTGGCTTTCCACCAAGAAAACCCGGGTTCAAGCCCGGTGAAGATAAAATTCTGTATAGGATTTTTCTTCAATTTGTAGCATGAAAGTAACGTTCCTAACAGGCTTCCGAACCGAACCGAACCGAACCCCTGAGCCGCAGATAATTTGACAGAAAGAACCAAACTCAAAACCGAACCGTTTTTATTTTTGAAAACCCTGAACCCGAACCCTAACCGTTTTTTTCATTTGCGAAAAGCCTGAACCCGAACCCGAACCTTTTTTTTTCAATGGCGAAAACCCTGGCCCAGAGACATAATCTGGCGGCTGGGTTCCCCAGATATACTAAAAATCTGAGTGAAACAAAATGTCATAGGGATAATTTTTTCTTTGTATTTTATATGGTGACGGATTTTTAGTCAATCTGAGGAATTCAGCCGCCACATCATGTATCTGCCTAAACTCGAACACGGACCGTTTTTCTAAAGGTTTATAGACCGGTCTTGAAACTTTAAAAATTTTATACGACTATTACGAACACCTGCGTCACATTACATTTTGCTGTGCTATGTACTTCACTTTGTTCCACATAAAGCAGTTTGATGGGACTCCAAGAGTCAAATTCGGTCCGGGTGAAACAATTCTCACATACTGGAAATCCAGGAGCTACTGCAACCGCAATTGTTTCAGCTATCGGAAATAATATATGCCGTCCCTGCTACTCAAGTAACAGTAGAAAGGGCGTTTTCAACCCTTCGTATTTACTAAACGTAGAGTGCGAACAAAAGGTGGAATTTTAGAGAAACAACTAATAGTTTGTTTAAACAGAAAATTTCTTGATGGATGATTTTCTTTTAATTCTCTTTCGTTTACATCTTCTTTGTAATATTTTTGTTTAATACTACTACTTTAATACTAAAAACTCAACTTAACTTAAGGGACATTTTAAAATTGAAGTTTTGAATTGAGTCCAAAACCTTGTTTTTATTGCGGAGACGAACCTGAACCTTACTTATTATTTTGAACCCGAACCCGAACCGCTTTTTTTATTTTTGAAAACCCTGAACCCGAACCCGAACCGTTTTTTTGATTTGCGAAAACCCTGAACCCGAACCCGAACCGTTTTTTTAATTTTCAAAATCCATGAACCGTAACCCGAACCGCTTTTCCAAAGGTTCGGAAGCCTGGTTCCTAAGCACACCCAAGCTTCAAAAAATGAGTAGTTGTGGTGATTGGTGTCCACAACGAACCGTACACAGAAGAACGACATGTATGACGTCACCCATACACGATGAATTCTGTGTACAGATATCTGAGTCTATCTTAAGGCGGAGATATAATGAACACCAGATGAAATCCTATATGTAGCTACAATATATAGGCGTGGTTCGGAATTCACGTTAAGCATATGGTCCAACAAACTGATTAATGGTTGCTCACAAAAATGCCCTGGAAAAAGGTATTTCAGTTGTGTGTGATACACTGCATTTACGGGCTCATTTAGAATAAGCATTAGTTAAGTCGGAGGCTTGAAGATGTATCGTAATGTCCGGGCCCAAAAAGCGAGATTCATTTAGCGTGTACGGCTTGTGTCGGAGGCTAGAAGATGTATCTTAGTACGTATGCTCAGACGACGAGGCTTATTCGGCGTGCCGGTTACAACTATGCGTTCTGAAATGGGAACATTCAAATGCAGGAATCTAACTAAGACAGAATACATGACTAGGTGGAATGATAGAAGAGTAACGGGGAAGGAACAAAGGATCATAGCATCTGTGTTTCAAGGCCAGTTAGCCCCCTCGACCAGAAAATCTAAAATCTATCCTCAGCAGAAACATCTGAGACTAAACAAAAATTGCGTAAGCCATATATAAATCAAAACCGTAAACAATTAATTCTATGCAGAACCAAAAGTTAAAGTAGTTGCACAGGTAAGCGTCGTATAAACGAGAGAAAGAGTAAAACAAAGATCTTTTCTTTCCGTATGCAGTCTTGATCAGTGTATGTGAATTAGCATTTTTTAATACAGTGCGGGTGACAGGACGTAATGATAAGAAAGAAATAAAATACAACTAAACGGTGGCAGGACATTTCTCCGCCGCAAATAACGCCCGCACTCCGGGTGTTAATAACGCCGAGGTGTTATTAACGCCCGCACTCAGGGCGCAAATAACGCCCGGGGTGTTATTAACGCCCGCACTACGGGCGCTAATAACGCCCGGGGTGTTATTAACGCCCGCACTCAGGGCGCTAATAACGCCCGGGGTGTTATTAACGCCCGCACTCCGGCCGCTAATAACGCCGAGGGTGTTATTAACGCCCGCACTCCGGGCGCAAATAACGCCCGGGGTGTTATTAACGCCCGCACTCCGGGCGCTAATAACGCCCAGCTGAATAATTGGATAAACGCTACAAAATGGCACTTTAATAAATAACTTTACTTATAGAGCATGTATCTAGAAGAAGTTGACCAAGGGGAAAATTTTCTTTACTATACAGAACGTCAATAGGAGGAGTTGAATAGAGGAAAATTTTAAAATGCAGTGAAGGTTTATTTTCCCACTTTTTGTGTAATAAGTTTTTTAAAAATGTTGATAGTTACAGCCTTATCCTTTTAGAGGTGTACAACGTGAAATATATAGATGACATTTGTACAATGATTTCTAACAGCTTTAAAAAAAAACATGCAGTTTCAAAGGCCGAAAATTTCAACTAGAAAATGGTGACTGTTGGTGTCTTTCCAAAAAGTGGAAAATAAACCTTGGCCGCACTTTACTTATACATCATGTCACTAGAAAGAGTTGACTAAGGGGTAAATTTTCCTTATACATAATGTAACTAGAAGGAGTTGACTACAGGAAAATCTTCCTTATACAGAATGTCACTAGAAGGAGTTGACTAGAGGAAAATCTTCCTTATACAGAATGTCACTAGAAGGAGTTTAGTAAGAGGAACATTTTCCTTATAGAGAATGTCACTAGAAAGAGTTGACTAAGGGGAAAGTACAGAACGTCACTGGAAGGGATTGATTAGGAGAATCATACAGAATGCCACTAGATGGAAGAATTATTTTATCTGCTCTTTGATTTTTGAAAAAGTTGTCAATAAGAAATTAAAAAATTACTTGAAAACTTTGTGAAAGTCATTGAGCACTACGATTTTGAAATTTAAAAATTTGAGTAAGAGGGATGAATAAACATAGAAGGGACCCGTACGTATCAGAATAGATGCGGCAAACAGAGTTGATGTTACGAAAAGACTAGAACGTATATTAAGTAAATATTGCGTTCACATTAGACTGGACTAGGGCCGACCTTAGTACTGACCTAGGGCCTTAAATAGAGACCTCGGATACATACTTCCAGAGACAAAAATGTTTCCCTCAATTTGCTCTGCAACATAGCAAAAAACATTTTTTTATGTTAGGGCCGACCTTAGGACCGACATGAGGCCCACTTGAGCCCTAAGCACAGGCAAAAATTCTTCTATAAATTGTCGGCCGTGTAGAGATCTTTCAAACAAAAAAAAGTTTTTGAAAATCGGAAGAGATTTACTCGAGTTATGTACAAAAAACACGTAGGGCCCTAACAAAGACTCTTTTTTAGTGCCCTAGCTAAGTCCAAAGACTCAAATTGAAAAAAGTTTCTTCCACAAATTGTCGGCCATGCCCAGATCTTTCAAACAAAAAAACAATTTTGAAAATCGGTAAAGATTTACTCGAGTTATGTACAAAAAACACATAGAGCCCTAGCAGAGACTCGTTTTTAGTGCCCTAGCTAAGTCCTCAAATTCAAAAAAGTTTCTTCCATAAATTGTCGGCCATGCCCAGATCTTTCAAACAAAAAAAAAAATTTTATGAAATCAGAAGAGAGTTACTCGAGTGATGTTGCAAAGAACCAAAACCCACTAAAACGGCCCTAGCGCGCGGCCTTGGGCAGCAGTAGCCCAGATTCAATCCATAAAATTTTTTTCGACTACCGTTCAGTTTTTGAAAATCATCGAGATTTACCTCAAGTTTCGTAGTTGACGGACAGAACCGACAGAACGACGACAGACGGACATTGTTTTTTTCGCTGATTTGTCATCTGGAGGCAACAAAAAAAGTTTCCCCCTTACTCCCGGGTTCGAATTCGCAATGTAACAAACGTGGTAGTAAACGTATCAGACCTACGTATGTACTTCGTACGGGTCTAAAAACAATACAAAACGAGATGTGTACATTGAAATGTCCTAAGCTTCTGAATTTAAATAACTTCCAATTTATTCTTGACGCTCAATAGTGACCATGTACCGAATTATATAGCTAGGCGTTATTAACACCCGGCGTGCGGGCGTTAATAACACCCCGGGCGTTATTAGCGCCCGGAGTGCGGGCGTTATTAGCGCGTGGAGTGCGGGCGTTAATAACACCCCGGGCGTTATTAACGCCCGGGCGGACGTTATAAACGACGACACATTTTTGGTAACAAAAGCCCATAGTATATAAGACAAAGATTAGGGGACTCAAAACGTCTCCCTGAGGTACTCCCCTTCCCGTGTCTTTTTCTATTTTTCCAACATTCGTTTCCATTTTCAAATGTCTAGTCTCAAAACCACTTCTGAATCCAAAATATTATTTGTTGTTTATTCTTCACTTTAACCTTTCATTTCATTTATTCGTATTCAAAATGACATAAGAGTGTGTGCCGTCTACTCAAACAACACATCAAACTGATTCATTCATTCAACGCCATCAGTCACCACTCTGTCATCACCGGACAATAAATCGACTTTCAATGCATTCAGTTATTTCCTTTGTCACGATCGTCCTGATTCTCTCCTACAGACGAACGTTTATTACACTTTCTTACAAAAATGTAAAATGAGCTCTGCCCTCTGGATTGCATGTGATATTTTCACCACATGCTTTTATCAAAATCACACACCGCGGAAAAACATCGAACGTCACACTGTTGCCGCATTTTTTTTTTCATTAAAAAAATATCTATTCACAAAAGAACATCTGCATCATCTGTTTTCGCAGTGTTCGAATCGTTCGAATGAATCAATTTGGATGATTTGAACATTTGAAGTGTTGGCAGCACTGCTTCCGGTTTTTAGGCTTGTTGAATCGAAATCGACTCGCCGCCATCAGACGACGTTTTGTTATTTTACTATCCGTGTGCCATTGTCCTTAATAAGATATATTATTAAGTGTGATAAAGAATTAGAGAAGCAATTTTTTATTACTACAGATTGTAGTCAAAATCCATTGATATCGTTTAATAACAGTATTCAGTGGAACGAATTGTCGCGGATTTTCGTATCAAGTTTTTTAAAACATTGTGTAAGTTACTTCTAAAAATATAAAAATGAGCTGGCAGGATTACGTAGACAATCAACTTTTGGCTTCCCAATGTGTCTCTAGAGCGGCTATCGCTGGCCACGATGGAGGAATATGGGCGAAATCAGATGGATTTGAGGTAAAAATTCAATGCCGACAATATTTTTTTTTCATTCAATTGTGAAATTCCTCCTTTCTTTTTGGCCCCATTTTTTTCCCTCATCTCGTCGAAAAAAAAAAAAACATTTGCTCGATCCGTCTGTGTTTGTTCTTGTCATTTCATATTGTGCAACTCATTTTTTTCATTCCAAGCTCTTGCTGAATGTTCAATAACCAGTTAGAAATCGAATTGAAAATACGAAAAAATGTGCGAAATGTTAGATGACTCATAGAGTAAAATGTCATTGTCTCGACAAAGTTCAAGGGTGTGACCGTAATGCACCGGGTTTTTTTTTATTGTCATTTCATTCCCCCGAAGAACAAATATTTATTTTGTCTGTTCATCGATTCGCTTATGGGAAACCAATGAGTAAACACTTCTCAATAAGAAGTCAAAATCACTTTGCTTTGTGATTCAGTAACCAGTTGGACTGTTCATGAAAATTGACAAAAAAAAATTTTTGCCGGCCTTCTATAAAAATGGCGTCTATCCAAAATTTGTTAGTCATTTTTTTTTTGTTTTTTAACTTTGCGAATATCGCAGTCATGCGCAATTTTACTATTTCCATTTGCCTCTGCTCGAAAATTCGAGTGAAATGCGATTAATTTTCTGTTTTTGAGTGTCAGAAATGTTCTTTGTTCTGTCGTCGAATCCGATCAAAAAAGCAGTTGTGTGACGTTAAATAAAAATTTTTCCATTTTTTTCTGTCACGTCAAATCAAAATTTTTATTAAATTGCTGACGATATGCACACACTAAATGGTAATTCAATTTGCTGTGCATCGGTTGAGAACGAGAAATTCTATATTTATATTCAGTGGGTGCGATGGTTTTCATCACTTCACACTTTTACTTTCTTTCGAGCAATTGCTGTTTATTTCAACCGACCTGAACAAATAAGAAAAAAAAAAGTTTTTCCCTGCAAATCGTCGATATCGCAACATTATTTGCTTACACGTACACCTTTGGGTGTAACGATTATAGTGTCACCATGTCATAATTTTGTATCGCTGGTTCCTTTCTGATAAGAATTTGAAGCTTTAGATAATAATCGTTGCGTAACCGAAATGTACTTCTGCGGTAGAATTGCAGATATTTTTTTTTTTGTATAGAGTTAGAATCGAATGATTTGTTAGATCAATCTGTTCAAGTGTCGAACATTTTTAACCGAACAGTTGATTTATGGGCGTGTGTTGACTACAGGCTTGTTCTTCCGCACAACGTCATTATTGCGAGAAGTGGTGCATAAGGAGTGCAGCTGGCACCTATGCTGAAAATGGGCGTGTTGTCCATTAACCGTTAAATTCCGTCCGACACTCGAGATAGGTTTTGTCAATCGATGACGAATCTCATGTCCTAAGAGACGAGATCCCATAAAAAAAGACTGAAAATCTCCGTTTTTCTCGTCGCTGGGGACTTTCAATTGCTGCTCCGAGGTTTAGTGATTTAATCAATAGAAGTGTGAGGTAAATGGACCACAGTGGTGATTTCTTTAGAATTTTTTCCCGGTGGAGACTTTTTTGAAACCAATCTCTGTGTGTAAACCCCTAGAACACGATGGATAATTTTTCGCTAGGAAATCGTTAATTTACCCGGGCTATGGGTGCCAAGAGGAATGTTTTATTCGGACACAACGTAGTTAAGGCCCGTCTCATAATATCCGCTTGATCAAAAATGCCCTTCCAACGACCGTTTTTTTAGCTTTACGCAAGTGATATCTCCACCTTAAACCGATCAAAAATATCCAATCGCAAGCCCAAAAATAGCATATGTGGATGGTGATGTTTGTTCCGGTCGATTATTGTACCGTTTCTTGCGTAATTTAACGTTTTTTTCTCATATTAGGTAATTTAAGGAGAAGGAAACATGGAGTAATTTAAAGACTTTTTACTTGAGTTAAATAAAGGTAATTTAGAGTAGGAATGGGTGCTCGAACTAGCCTCTCATTTATTAAGAAGCAAGAGACCGTGTCATGTCCGTGTCTTGTCACCGAACCTCAAGTGGTGACATCTATGTTTTTTTCATCATTGAATTGACGTCTCAACATAGAACTACTCTCTTTTCTCAAGTGGCGTCAGGTGCATGACAGTCTTTTGTTTTAATCCTTGCAACTAATATTCAACGTGAAGTTAGCTGCAGTTGCAAAAAAATCCGCTGATTTTTTAACTGATTTTGGTAAATTTATGAATGAAATCAGCTGATTTTGTTGCAATGAAGCTAGTTTCGGTTGCAACTGCAGATAACTTCACGTCGAGTATTACTTGCAAATATCAAAACAAAAGACTGTCACGCCCCTGAGTGGCGTCATCCATGCTTTCATAACTGAATACCGACAAACATAACACTAATGACACAATCTATGGACCGCGTCTTGTCGGAGTCTTGTCTCCGAGCCTCAAGTGGTGACATCTATGTTTTTCCATAGCTGAATCAACATCTCAACGTAGAACTACCCCCTTTTCTCAAGTGGCGTCATCCATCCTTTCATAGCTGAATACGGACAAACATAAAAGTAGTGACACGATTTATAGCTCTTCATATTTTCATCCATCTCTGCCGTGCAAGGGCCATTCCACGAAAACGTCGTTCCAACGCTCGAAATGCTCAGTTGTTACAAAATGATATTTATGTAAAAGCGTGCATCATAAAGATTGATCCTTCAACTTGAGGTTAGTTACTTTCCTATTAATATCATTTTGTAACTACTGAGAATTTTGTGAGTGGGAACGATGAAGTCCGTGGAATCGCCCATAAAGACCTTGCGATGGAAGGGAGAAAAGATTTTGTATGGATTTTTTCTTACGAAATCTTTTCTCTCTTTCATCGCAAGGTTTTATGCGTTGCACGGCATATCTTTTCTGCCGCATGTCTCTCCTTCCGTCCATGCAATTATCTATGAGCAGAGACTCATCATCGCACACTCATTGGTGAGCTCTCATCACAGCTCTGACGAAAAGTTATGACATTACGGATATTGTTTCATTTAATTCTTTAACAATAGACCGTGTCTTGTCGGAGTCTTGTCCCCGAACCTCAAGTGGTGACATCTATGTTTTTTCATAGCTCAATCTCAACATATAACTACCTTCTTTTCTCAAGTGACGTCATCCATGCTTTCATAGCTGAATACGGACAAACATAAAACAAGGCGCCTAATCCAAAATTTTCTACATCCAGGTCAACGATTTATTGCTTATTTGATTCATTAGCTAGTTGTGACACAACGAAACCACATAAAATCAAACGTCTTCAAGCCCGAGGGCCTGATAAACATAAATTTAGGCGCAAAAGAATTTCCGCAAGTGAAATCCTTCATCGTGATTTCCCTTGACTTTCACTGGTTACCAAAATTTGTAATTTTAATGGTTTTCTTGTTTTTCTAGAAGGTTTTCTTGAATTTTGAATGATTTTCATTCAATGGATTTTCCCGGATTTTTCTTGGTTTTTGATTTCTCCGGATTTCCCAAATGATTTTCTTACGAGTGCAAAAGGATTTCCCAAACTAATCTGCCCCTCGTTCAAGCCAGTAATAGATTAATAGTTTGGAAGGGTTTTGGTTATGTAGGGACAATTACAACTTTTGCAAACTTAACGTTGAAATTTGGGCATTAACGTTGATGCGTGGAAAACATCCTAGAATTTTTCTTGGTCTGAAATTAGAAAGATCCTCGAATGGTCCATGGCTATTTTGACAAGTTAATTTTAACAGACGTAAAACGTAATTGTAAGCAATAAATTATTCTACGGAATACCTTCAAAACGTTCAGTTTTTTTTATTTTGTTGTTTTTCTTGAAAAAAATTACAAAATTTTAGCTCCATTTGACAGCCGCAAACAAACTGACGGAGGCCGAATGTACTACCGAATAGCTTAGGACGTTGAGTATTACTCGAAAAGATCGAAACAAAAGACTGTCACGCCCTGGTTGGGTTCAAAAGTCAGTCTATTCGAACTGTCCAAATGACGTTTTAAACGTCAAAGTACTTGCCTGGATTTTTCTTTTTTTCGTCAATGTTCTTTTGGAGCGCGTACAGCTTTACTTCGATAAGTTTCACTGGTGAAAATTCTGACACTTCTTCCATATAAAATCTGGTGACGACCAGTGAATCTTATCGAACTAAAGTTGTACGCGCTCTTGATAACAGTTAACAAAACAAAAGTTCCTCATCTGTTTTCTGAACTGCTCGTTTCATCACTTTGACGTTCCAAAGGTCATTTTGACAGTTGGAATAGACAGACTTTTATTACCAACAGACAGAAGATATAGAGAATCACTTTGAAAGGCAAAGGTATAAATGTACGTTGATGTACATTTTGCCCAACAAGTTAGAGCTATAGGTCTGTCCTAAGGTCATGACAGTGCCTTGTATGTCGATCTCATAAGACGTAATGTACTTCGGGATGATTTTGACATTACCTTGAGTAATTTCTGTACGTACAATTCTCTTTGCAATATCTATTCTTTCTGTGCTTTACGATTTTGAAGAGTTTTTTCTGGGATCAAAGAATTTTCTGTCAAAGGATTTCTTGAGGACTTTCTACGAATTTGAATTTTTTTTTTCAAAGAATTTTCTTTTGGGCGGAAAGGGACTTCAATCCTCTTAAAAAAATACTTTTACACTCAAAATACCGTTCACTCGAAAATCATCAATCATATCTCCCAAAGTTAATTACACGACCAAAATGATGGATTCATCAAACGCAAAACATTCTTAGACTTTCTTCTTGATTAAAATTTTCCGATAAGATGAATCACGCAACGCTGTTTCTTTTGCAACCAAATCAACAGTCAAAACTTTGCGAGATAAGCTGTGGATAATTTTTTTATGCAAAATTTTCCTTAGTTTCATATCTTACACACCCAAATGAATCATAGTCGCTTTATATCGATTTTAATTTTGAGTTGTTAATTGAAATATATTCATGGAAATATCAACCATTTCCACTTGGTATACGAATATATCATTGCGAAAAATGTGAAGGCGATGATAGCGTTATACGATCGTTATGGGTAAACACTCTAGCGTCGCTATAGCGCCGCCGTTATAAAAACAAATTTCTTCAGATTTTCTGTGAATAACAATTTTTTTCCGTCTGACGACATCAATGTTTCTATTAATTTGGTCCATGTAAATGACGACATTGAAACGTTTTGTCAGGTGGAATAGCTATTTTTACACATTTGGAATTGCACATATCATTTTGAGTTGTATTTGAAAATTCATAAAATTTTAACGGAATTTAATGAGCGCTGTAACCAATTTAGAATGCAAACGTGTTTACATTCAAATTTTATTTTTAAAACAACAAAGAAAGATCAGTAACACGAGTTGGTGATATTGACACACTTTTGATCATTTCGAATATTCAACAAAAAAAAAGCACACCAGAAGGGATCCCAAGTTAATATCTAAATTATTGTCGATTTTATGATGACTCAATGGATGGCAGTTAGCAAATAACATTTTTTCTTGTCAGTTTATCACCTTTTCGCATCGTTTATTTGTTTTATTTTATTATTGAATTTACTCCGAACAAACATTCACATTTTCTTCGGTGAAATTGCTTTTTGTATTAAAAATGTTCCGCTTATCGTTGAAATAATTTGATAAGATTATGGATTCATCAAATTTTCAACGCAATCTTATCGAATTTTGGGAATATTCTCCAATATTAAATGTTTATCACTCGAATTCAGTTCACAAAAAAAATTAAATTCGTTATAATCATTGGATTCATAGGAATGACAACTTTGATTACATTTTGCGAAAAAATTAATTACATTTGTTAGGGACAAAAGGTGAAGAGTTTTGCGGGGATTAAGGCCTTTTGTATTAATAGAAATTCTTATGCAGCAATGAAATTCATCAAAATTCTCACATAGTGCTGACATTGCCACTAAACGCACAGCCTTTCTTCTTGATTCAGTTTTATCTTTCATCGTTAATCGCATTTACTACAACGTTTCCGTCAATCCATTTGTTTAAAATTGGATTTAAATTAATGTTTTGCCTCGAGTGTGAATACTTTTTCACTATGACGCGACCACTTTCACACAATTTCTGTCTTGTTCAGTTTCAATCAAAGCGCAGATATTTATGGGAATTATTTTGTTTTCCCAATTTCCCAAATAGATTTTTTCGGACCTTTTATGTCCTTTCTAGCCACTTTCCCTACCGCCGTTCATAAGAAAATTTCCAAAAGTCACTAGATTTCCTCATGAGCGGCCGATAATGGAGGAAGGTCGATGAAAATATGAAAGCCTCCAAACAATACTTACTAAACCGGCAATATAGTCATGTATCTGGGGATCGTAATTGACTACATTCTATCTTGGAATCCTCACATTGAGTACGTAATTAAGAAAGCAACAGCGACTCTCTGGCAATGTAGGCGCACTATAGGGATGAGTTGGGGATTTAGCCTCAAAGTAGTGAACTGAATATACAAAGCTATAGTCAGACCTAAAATTTCATATGCTGCACCAGTTTGGGGGCACAAATGTGAACTGATTACAATTCAAAGGAAATTCGCCAAAGTTCAAAGATTACACTTACGGAAATATAATTTTGCATCAAATAGAATTTTGTACTTCTGCGCAAGTTTTTGCAGTGTTAAAAAGCTGCGCAGAAGTACAAAATTCTATTAATGCAAAAATATATTTCCGTGAGTGTAGCCCTTATCATTGTAACAAGTGCAATGAAATCTACCCCTACAGCTGGAATAGAAGCCATGCTTAACATAGAACCGTTACACATTTTCATTGAATCAGCAACGCGATCATCGCTAGCTCGATGGTCACACTCGAATATAGTACAAGAATTTAATTTCGGCCATGCTTCACTATGGCAAAAAATGAGAAGAGAAAATCCAATGTTCTATATACCCGTGTATGTCATAGTTCCAGTATACAAGTTCGATCGTAGATTTAGGATAATTATCCCATAAAGAGATGAATGGAACAGCGGCTCTGTTGAAATTCCCACCGACGCAATAACTTTCTTCACCGACGGCTCCCGCTGTAACAATTCATCAGGTGCAGGGGTCCATTCTCCTCACATAAATCAAGATATATCGATCCGTTAGGTAAATATGCTACCGTCTTCAAATCAGAAGTTCTAGATATATTGAACTGCGGGTCGTACAAAATCTTTATAGGAGTAAATAACCATACACCAGTGGTCATTCTCTCTGACAGCCAATCTGCACTGAAGGCTCTCAGAGGATTCAAGCTTACGTCTGGTCTTCTTCTAAACTGTTATAATGCCTTACAAGAATTAGCATTGAACCGTGTTGTTACAATTATATGGGTTCCTGGGCATACGGGAATAATCGGCAACGAATTGGCCGACGAATTACGTAAAGCATCCAATTCTCCATTTACGGGTCTAGAATCATGTTTACCCATATCACAATCCCTCCAAAACCAAGCCATAAAAGAGTGGAATAAGGTTCAATTCTCAAAGCACTGGCGCACGCCTAATACTGCAAGGTAAGCCAGAGCAAATATAACGATCAACGAATCTAACTCTAACTCTAAATATTACCTATCACACAACAGACGTAACTTGAAGCGTCTCGTTGAATGTGTCACCGGTCACAACAAGCTAAACTGTCACCTCAACAAAATGGGCTTAGCGACCAGTCCAAACTGTCACAGTTGTGGAGAGCCAGAAACTAGTGAACACTTCCTGTGTAAGTGCCCAGCTTACATAATGCAAAGGGCAAAATGTCTAGGCGCCTATATCTTTCCACACGGCTTAGTGCACGCTTTGCCGCCTACTGCTATCCTAAATTACATAAATAGCACGAATAGGGTAGCACAACAGGCCCATAGGCGGCCTAGGTGCTGAACTTCGGTTCGCCCATTTATTCTATTCTATTCTATTCTATTCTATTCTATAACCGGCACTGCAACCCGTTAAGGGTCTTGGCCTTCTCCAACCGGGCCTATCCTCAGCTAACGTCTCCCATCTGGATACTCCCACAGTTTTTAAGTCAGCAACAGCTGCATCATAACATCTGGATTTTGGACGCTCAGTACCTCTCTTGTCCTCCGGTCTGGTTTTAAGGATTTTTTTCGGAATACGATGATCTTCCATTCGTTGTACATGACCGAGCCAACGTAGACGGTTTATTTTAGTGTTTTGCGATTGGAAATAAAGTCTTTAAGCTCTTGGAAAATCCTTACAAATTATGCAAGAATCTTATCAAATTTTGGGAAGATCCACCGAATCTCAATATTTAAGAAATCCATAATTCTTGGAGGCAATCCTTAAAATGGAGAGACCTTCAAATTGGGGAATATCTATTGTTTGGTTTAAATAATTTCAATGCACATTTTACTAATTAGCGTGAATGGCGTAACATCACAGCTTCCAGTCCTTTCCTATTTCGGTAGAATATAAAAAGTGACAGTTGTAAGTGTCATGCTCTGCTAGAATTTGTCATTGTAAATGATGATTCGAGTTCGTTGGGATAAAAAGTTGGCCAACTCAAACTGTCAAAATGACGTTTTAAACGTCAAAACTCTAAAGCAAACAAGTAGGACCATAACGTTTGTTTCGTTTCGTTAATATTAATATACCTGATCAAAAAAGGAATCAAATAGAAACATAAGCAAAGACCTTGTAGAAGCAAATTTCTAACTGCTATCGTTCTAGAGATATGACTCATCCCTACCAGTTCTATAAATGGTCATATCCCAGGAATGGGTAATTTTTCACTAAAAACTTGGAACACGTGTCTCCAAAATGTTATTCTCTACAACTTCGCCTTTGGATGGCACTTTCCATCTGCCATAGTTCTAGAGATATGAGCCCCCCTCCCAATTCTACAAGTTGTCATATCCCAGGATTGTGTTATTTTCCCCTAAAACCCTGAAACACGTGTTCTCTAGAATTTTAATCTCTACAAC
Source organism: Pseudolycoriella hygida (assembly GCA_029228625.1). Taxonomy (NCBI): domain Eukaryota; kingdom Metazoa; phylum Arthropoda; class Insecta; order Diptera; family Sciaridae; genus Pseudolycoriella; species Pseudolycoriella hygida. Next base: position 159,631,920 of record CM055403.1, on the reverse strand, counting down.
TTTGCCTTTGGAAGCAACTTTCTAACTACAACATAGTACTAGAGATCTGAGTCATCCCTACTAATTCTAGAAACGGTCATATCCCAGGAATGTGTCATTTTTCACTAAAACTCTGAAACATGTGTTCTCTAAAATTTGATTCTCTACAACTTTGTCTTTGACAGTGAATTTCCATGTTGCATAGTTGAGCAAATATAGATGAAAAACCATATGCTTTCATATATGGCCGAGAAACTCAATTTCGTCCATTCCATTGTCTCCAGTGCCCAGACCACTGACATAATCTCATCAAAAAAGCACAGTTTTTTGAGATCAAAGGCTTTCATTCGACACCAAAATGAACAATTTCCGTGCTGCACTTGCTGAGTTATTTCAGGGGAAAAAAGTTATTGGCTGTAGGTTGAGCCGTTTAGAAGAAAGAAGACGGGACGGACAAACGAACATTTTGTTTTCGCTGATCATTTCTAGACGATGTTAAATGCACCTCCCTCACTCCCACCTCTATCTACCCCATGTTACAATAAAATGTCTTCTAGTAAACATATAGGACCTTTGTAATTCGTAGGGGTCCAAAAAATTTGTCTATTTGACATTTAAAATGTCATGTTGACAGTTGGAAAAGACATGCGACACCTTCGATGGACATCGAGCGGCTTAAGGCCCATAACTTGTTTGCTAAAATAAAGTCTACATTTAGGCGCTCAAATATTATATTTTCGCTGATATCAGTGGACAAATACGCAGTTTCAAAAAAGTAAGTCAGCATTTCCCTTCCCAAATATGTTGTCTTTTAATAGCAACTAAACTTATTTTTCGGGATCCAACCTACTCTGAGAACGGTAAAAAAAATCGTTAAATTTGCACGAAAACTCGTCCTTCTGAGACTAGGTTCAATCCCCAAAAAGTTGCTCTTGAAAGACAACATATGTGGGAAGGGAAATTCTGACTTACTTTTTTGAAACTGCATCTTTGTCCATGGATATCAGCGAAAGTATATTATTTGAGCGCCTAAATGTAGACTATATTTTAGCACACTAGTTATGGGCCTTAAAGTAAATCTAAGGAATTTAGGAAAATTTATTGTCACATTTCGCCTCCAAATGAAAAAAAATTGTTTTTAATTGAGTAACTGATTTCTGAAGGACTTTATGAGACGGGCAAGGAAACATCAATTAAGAATACAATGGGCACTTAGTGTACCGTCAAATTTTGCTATGCAAAATGCATATTATCGTAAGTTTAAAAAAATAATTGATATTCACTGAGTCTACTTTCCTCATTACGTGTACAAAGGAAACAATATATTGCCTTGAGAATACTATCCACAATAATAAATTGTCTGTTCAAAGCAAGGCTTATTGAACTAACATAGAGGTCTCAATGTCATAGATCAGGGTGAAAGATTTTACGATTGAATCTCCATCTCTTATTTCTCTTTCACGAATCTTCTATCTCTAATATGTTATTGTTGCCTTTTGTTTGTACTTCAAACACAACATGTAACCCAATATCTAACATCCATCCGAACGAAATACGAGCTCCCCCACACATCTACATACGCTAACATCAATGCTATTCACCTAGACAAAATTTCTAAAAAAAAAATTAATTTTTTCGACCTTAACTACTTTTGGATTGGATGCAAATACACAATTCGCTCTTAGTTTCATTGCATTTAATAAAATTAATTGTTGGTATTGTGCACAGCATTGATTTACAATGTTGATTCCAAATCGGTAGAAAATCACTTTCGCTACAACACAAAACGTTTTATTAATTCAATTCACTCTGTGTACATTGTTTAATTGAGACAAGACAGCATTGATAATTATAAAGCCTACACGTTCCAAACGATAAATACAAGTCTCCATTATCAAGTTCAAGTCGAGTGTAATGGTATGTTTGCGGTCGAAGCTTCCCAATAAGAAAACATTTCGTTTTTAATGGATTTCATCGGGGAAATAAAATATGGAAAAAATTAACCAAATTTTTAAAATGACGAATGTTGTTATTTGGTTGTTATCCGTACAGAGTGCATGAGGGTATGTAGTGTTTACTGATACGTTTGGAACATTACGAATTTCGAGATGGGAAGTGTGTTTTGAAAGAGACACTTGCTCAAAATAAATATCTCTTCGTTCTTCTTCGTCAAATCAACACTACCGGTCCGATAAAAAAATTTCACCTGAAAGACAACCGGAATTGAGTTCAAAGATGAGTAAAATCGGTTGACTGGGAATTCGGGAATTAATTCTCAAATGTTGGCCACTGCTTAAGCGTTTACAATACGTACTGAAGAGCCTTCTGGCGGAAATTTTTCAACTAATGAAAGTTTGTATGGGAAATCTGACACTTTTGTGTAATGTTTTTCTATGTATTCATTACATACTTCACATATTTCTGAAGAAAATTGCGGAAATTTTTTCATAAAAACATTCTCATTTGCTAGAAATGTGAATTTCAATATTTCACTGGAAAAGTCAGTTTTTTAAGCTTTTCTAGTTAATAAACACTTGAAAATGCATAATTTTTTCGACCAATGTGTTTGCTCGCTTAATCTTTAACTGAGTAATCAATTTAAATGACAGAAAACATTTTCGAAGAGTCAGAAATTAATAACAAAATTTTGAGTTGATAATTCCAAATAAAAATGGCCGCCATCTTTATTGTGATTTGACGTTTACCAATATTTGCAAATGTATCAACTCAAAAAGTTTCTATCTATCTCTAAATCGTGGAAAATGTTTTCTGTGATTTAAATGGATTACTCAGTTAAAGATAAAGTGAGCAAACACATTGGTCGAAAAAATTATGTATTTCGAAGTGTTTATTAACTAGAAAAGCTGAAAAAACTGACTTTTGAAGTGAAATATTGGAATTCTCTTTTCTAGCAAATGAGAATTTTTTTTCAAAAGTGTTTCCGCAATTTCCTTTAGAAATAGGTAAAGTATGTGATGATTACATTAGCGTTGGTTTGTATTCAAGACTTTAAGAGAAAAACGTTACACAAAAGTTCCACTTTTCCCTCTCAAATTTCCATTAGTTGAAAAATTTCCGCCAGATGGCTCTTTAGTACGTAGTGTAAACTTTTAAAAGTTGTAGAAATGTCGTTTTTCGGCGTTTTTTTTTTGCTAATATCTCCGAAACCCAAGCATAGAAAACGTTGATCAAGGTGTCACCCCTTGCCAGGTATTGCCCTACTCCCTCGTGTGCACACCTTTTATTTACCCTCCCCCACCTCTTCAACGGTTTTTACTTTGAAAAAGATTTAAAGAATGGAAAAGTTCTATATTTTACCACGAAATTGTTCTTCCATAGAATGGAACCTCATGGTCTGTCAGGTTCGTTCCTGACAAATTTGTATGATCGTAGGGCCATTTAAATTGTTATAAAGAAATTTAAAAAAAATTAAGCGAAAAAAAGGCTACTCACAATGGCGCAGCCAGTAAAGTATCGATTTTTAAAGAACCCCTCCCCTTTTGTACCTTATTTTTGAGTCTCCTCCCCCTCAATATCGACGTCATGACCCTTTCATTTTGAAACATTTTCGAATTTCTAACAAATTTTGAAAATACAAAAGTTTCTCTGAGATTAAAAACATTTCGAAAATTCGCAACCTTACTGTGCCTACACATAACAATACCAAAATGACAGATGGGAAATTTTTGTTATATGGCAACACCAAATTTCGACACGAAACACGAAAACTTTCGAAAAATTTCTCGTCTGTCACTTTCGCATTGCTATAGGTGCTGAAGAGCCTCACAGTCCTTCCTATTTGATCCTAGCTGTCACCATTACCGCAAACCAATTCACAAACTAAATCCACTAAATGAAAATCATAGCTTGAGAGGTATTTTGGCCTTAATATTGCGTACGGGTTTGGCGTAGCCCTATGCTTCTTTTTGGGTTCGAATAACATGAATTTATTTAAATATTGTCAATATTTTATAGGCAAAACCATTTTTTTATGTTAAAAAGATAATCAAGTCTTTTACAAAAAAGAGCGTCATTGAAAGTTAAAAATTTTATTAAAAAAAAATAGGAAAACGGGTTTCGGTATCACTGTAACAAAACGGATTTTTCTTTGAGTTTTATTTTACTCCGTTATTTTTTGCTGTTGCAACTAAATTCAGCTTATTCTTGATAAAAGTGAACAAATAAAAGCGACTTTTAGAGAAGAGGCAACTTTTAAAACCAACACAAAGTCATACATAGTTAAGCGATTCGTCACAGTGTTAGCGTTATTCTGTTGAAATCATAGAAATTAATGGAGAAAACAAATCAAAAAGTATCGTCTAATTAAATGTATTCTTGTTTTTAAAAACTGATTTTATTTGCTCGTGGTACAGCCGTGTACATTCTTAGTAATTACACATTGTAGATATTATTTCGGCGGTAGAGGAGACACATGAATAGTGCACACCAGAGACTTGTTATGTCGGCTGAGTTGCACTTATAGACTAAATTCTCATCATCCACTTGACAATTCGTCACCATATCCGCCGTTACGACCCGCCCGGGTCAGAGGCAAGATCATTTTATTTACTATTCCCGCAATTTTTTTTTAGCTTTTTTTTTGCTCACATCGTATAGATACTTTCGTTACCAAAGTTTTTACTGTCTAAGTGGCAAATTGCACACAAACCTAGTGCCATCTATGATCTACTACACTAAATATCTACAAGCGACGTAGGAATTGTGTTTAAAATATACGCCTCCGACGTATTATATACGCGGTGAATGTATTGTCAACCTTATTTAAGTATTGTGTAGTATCACATACGTAACGAACGTGTTATGAGCTCACATACTACGCGTACAGAATTCGTAATACGTGCACGACATTCGTAATACGTGCATGGCGTTCGTAATACGTGCACGGCGTTCGTAATACGTGCACGGCGTTCGTAATACGTGCACGGTGAATAAAATACGTTGCTGACGTATATTATAAACACAGTTCCTACGTCTTTTGTAGATATTTTCCAGAGTGTAGGTGCGAAATCTGGTAAGCCTTAGAATGCCGATTCGCCCCTTCAATGTATTTTACCGGCTGGCATTGTTGGACCACATGCTTAACGTAAATTCCGAACCACGCCTAACGGTAGCTATCATTTTACCATTCGGATTTCTTCTGGTGCTAATTATATCTCCGCCCAAAGTCAGACTCAGATATTTGTACACAGAATTCATCGAATATGGGTGACACCATATTTGTCATTCTTCTCTGTACGATTCGTTGCGGCACCAAATCCACAACTACCCAAATTATGAAGTCTGGGTGGGCCTAGGAACATTACTTTTCATGCTAGACATTGAAGAAAAATCCTATACAGAATTTGTCCCCACCAGAATCGAACGCGGATGTTCTTGGTGGAAAGACAGTACGTTACCACTGAGCTAACGTCACCATATCGATCCTATTTAATTCTGATTTTGCCATCGGATCTGTAGCTTTGACATTTACAATTCTAGTACATTGAATATAAATCTTAATTTGTCTTACTGTGATGAAATGCGAAGAAAAATTTCTCCATTTGACAATTTCTTTCATCAGATTTATAGAGTGTTAAAGGAGAGAAATGATAATTTAAAATGTATCGTCTATCTAGGGGTCACACGTCAAAATTATTGGAATTTCACGGATTCCAATCCGGACCCCCAGTAAAACAGTGTTGTTCACACTTTATTAACGTTTATTAGAGAGTGACTTAATATATAGAAAGAGACTCGTATTTATAATAGAATCTTTGACTACTAGACTAACTCATTTAAATGTGGACTCCTTGCACACTGGGTCAGAACACGTTTCTTGAGTGTAAGTTATTATCAAATATTAATTCCAACACTCCCACTATTGATAATAACTTACGACTCCCACTCAAATAGATTTCAACCACTCAAATTTGACCATTGAGGTGAAAATTGCACTGAGCCAACTATCGATTGACAATTTCACTTAACCAGCCTATTTGCATTAGACCAAGCCATCGACATTGACCTCCATTGACATTGACCATCGAACCATCGAACCATCGTCTTGATTATCGAACCATCGACTTGACTATCAAAGCATCTACTTCACCATCGAACCATCGACTTTACTTGACCAACCATCGACTTCACTTGAACAACCATCGACTTTACTTGACCAATTATCGACTTTACTTGACCAAAAATTGACTTTACTTGACCAACAATCGACTTTACCTGACCATCAAGTTTACTTTCCTTGACCAACCATTGACTTCGTTTAACCAACGATCGACTTTACTTGACCAATGATTTTTAGACTACTGACGTTTTGACCAAATTACATTGACCATTGTCTATCAACATTGATCCACCAAACGACAACTACTCTGACTTCTCTGATTTAACAACCATTCACTATCGTAGTGAGATTGGACTGCTCACCCAGTTTTCGCAGTGACTTAAAACCCAGTTCATTGTGAGATTGGACTGCTCACCCAGTTTCGTATTGACTGGCCACTTAGTTCTTTGTGAGATTAGACTGCTCACCCAGTTTCGCATTGAATGGCCACCCAGTTCTTTGTGAGATTGGACTGTTCACCCAGTTTCGTATTGACTGGCCACCCAGTTCTTAGTGTGATTGGACAGCTCACCCAGTATCGTAGTGGGCCACCTCAGGCCTCATTGTTAGATTGGACTGCTCACCCAGGAGTGGGCCACCTCAGGCCTCGTTGTGAGATTGCACTGCTTGCAGTTATCGCTGTTGCCACCAATGAAAATACATTTGTTGCGACCTTCATCATCAGCAACCACCATTGGCATTAAGCAACCATCACAACCAATACCTCTCTACATCCGCAGAACACATGCTACAATTCAATCCTACAGCGAGTGTTATTGACACCCCTTTCAGTGCAAACTGGCGCTGCAGATTAATTGCCACAATTAATTATCGCGAGTGTTATTGACACCTCTTCTAGTCACAGTCTAGCGCTATAGATTAATTGCCACAGTTTCAATGTGTCTGGGCCATTAACCTGTTAAAATCCGTGAAATTCCAATAAAAATGAGAGTAATTTCTATTGTATTATTTTGACAAATGACCCCGAACTAAGTTTTTTCTTTTATTCATGTTTCTCTGCTTTAACACCCTAGAGCCTATGTGGGCAACCCAGCCTCCATATCACGTCTCTGGTATACACAGCGGCAAATTCTTGCTTCAAAAGGATTTGAAGGTTTACCGCATATATGACACTTTTGCAAGTGAGAACGTCAGAAATTTTATCGTAATTCGAAACACACACAAACACAAATTTTAAAGATGTTAGAAATAGACATTTTGCGTTTTGTATCAACCCAACCTGCAAAAGTGCATTAAAAAGGAGTTTTGCGGGGTTATGTTACTATTGTGAACTATCCGTACCTATAACACCACTCTGCGCTGCAAATCATAAGAACCTTGAGATGGAAGACAGAAAAGATTTCGTATGAAAAAAGCCATACAAAATCTTTTCTCTCTTTCATCGCAAAGTTTTTATGATATACACGGCAGCACTTGCCACTTGTGCATTTACCATTGTGACTTGTGACAACTCTCCATTGACAGATGACAGTAAAACAATGGAAAACTGTCAACTGTCAAATGGAGGCAAAACAAAGAGCTAAGCGGATGACTACGCAGGCCCCCTAAGTAATAACTAACTGGGCATGGTGGCATGAGCGCCCTGACCGCCTCTCTTTTAAGAAAATCACGAGCTGGAACAGGTGCCGTTCACTTTTGCATAACAATGCTAACAATGGCGTTCCAATTTAAGATTAATCCAAAACTTATCATAGGATAGGATAGGATAATGTGGGTAAGGAAAGCGAACCTTCCTAAGGACCTAAGCCTCCAATGGGCCTGTTGTGCATACCCGCTGTTGTAGAGAGAATTTCTTTTCGTTGTTGTGAGACTATTCGAATGTAGATGTCGCACTTTGGGAGTGCAATTGTTTGATTATGTCAAATGAGATTCAAATTCAACTGTTTGAGATTCAACTGTTACAGAGTCAATAGAGCTAACTAGATGTTACTAATAGCAGAGACTAATCATCCATGATTAGGAAAAACCATATGAGCTTGTTCCCCCAGGGGATGGAAGCCAGTGAGTCCAACGCTCTACCATCTGAGCTACCTGGACGTGCTAAAAACTCATCATACCCTATTAATAGATATTTTCCTCTCACTTCGAAATTATAACATCGAAAAGTAAATGTTTGCCTAAATTTCAAATTAAAGTGTTTCAGACTTCAGTTTTCGTTCCGACTCATCAATGTAAAGATTATATTTTGCCATAATGTCACAATCTAAATGCGTTAAAATGATGAATCACACAGGCAAACTTAAAGCAAATTAATTTCTTTACCGTTCCATAATCGACTTGAGCATAATATTTTCGTTTCCACACAAAACCAGTAAATATTTGAAAAGATTTATCATCGACGATAACACCATTCGGAATAGATAAATGTTTTTAAATTAAAAATCGTGTGTCACTCACATATAAATTCAAAGGAATTATGACTCTAATCACATTTCCATATTACGATCATATAAATTATCATCGCGATATGCGCGTATCTAATTTTAATTAAGACAAGTCTTCGATCGCAAAGAAATATATGACCTTCACATAACGCTGACAATATTGTCCACGTTGTACACGCTGAGCTTCTGAACAATTCAGAAATCTCTGGAACTTGGTCATCCTAATGTACGTGGTCAACAATGATATCAGCGATATTTTTAACTTGTGAGAGTCACATCCAAGTGTTCTTCATTAGCCTAAATACTGTGCCAGATATTTTAATCTCAAATGTGTTTCCGATTGTCGGTGCACGACTCTTACACTGATATCAACACATTTCCGTTAAATAAAAAAAAAAATAATTTCATCAGAACTCTATTCTCTCGTTCAATATTTGAAAAAAAAACGAAATTCTGTAAATTAATTTTAGAAAAATCGTTAATTAAAAACATTTATGGTAAATATTTATCGATGGCCTCGTCTTTTTTGTTCTCTCTCGTTCGACAACGACCTGTTTACTTGTTTTCGAGTTTGTTGAAATAAATCTTTTCTTTAAGCCGCAATCAAAGCTAAACGTGATTTAAATTTGGTTAGAATTACATATTTGCACATTATTCATTTAAGGATTTTGAATATTTCGTTTTGTTGGCATCCACCAATAATTCGGTTTCAAATTGTTCGTTTTGCTGGCGAATATACTGTTTATTGTGTATAGGCCGTGATTAACCTAAAAAAAATATGACGAAAAATACCCGAACGTCCGCAGCGCCATCTGGTATTTTCATAGCTGAATATACGGACAGTTTGTGAAGTATAGCACTACAGATCGCAGCGCCATATTCAGCTATGAAAAAATTACTGACGAAAGCGGTGAACATGAGAGCTATAACATGGTTCAGGTCAAGTAAAAGATTACTCCACTCCACAGTAGCTTTCAGACCATATATGTAAGGGCTCCATCAACGATCTTTTAACGCTGGTCGTCAACCTTATCCGCAGATCTGCCGATATAAGGACTCTGTCATTCGACGGCAGGCCAACTAGAGCGCTCCTATTGCATTCAGTCATCTTTTGAGCTGGTTTGACGGCACTTTTCACTTCAGATAGTCTGTGTTACATAGACTGCGATTTTACGTGCGAAGAATTTTACACGTGAGATTCCCGTGAAATATAGATTGTGTCACTACTTTTGTGTTTGTCCGTATTCAGCTATGAACGGATGGATGACGCCACTTGAGAAAAGGGGATAGTTCTATGTTAAGATGTTAATTCAGCTATGGAAAAACAGAGATGTCACCACTTGAGGTTTGGGGACAAGACTCCGACAAGACACGGTCTATTGAACTTTTCATAAGGCAATAGTAGCCACCTGTTAATGGCTTCAACAGCTGAATACGGATCAAAGTACCCGTAAAAGTCGGTGGCGCCATCCAATTTTTTTGTAGCTGAAAATGATTCGACAAACAACTCACTCTATAATGAATCGCTAGAAAAAATTGCCAAAGAAATTTTGGTGAAGTAACTGTGAAGATATTTCAAGGCACTGATTGTAACAAGTTTACAGTAACAATTAGACAATTGTAGCGTTTCCTACGCGTGTGCAAATAGTCAGTATCCAGGATACCGGGAAATTAATGGAAAAACGTAACCAAAGACCCCGTACGTATCAACAGAATAAATGTGGCAAATAGAATAAATCTTGCAAAAAGACTCGAACGTATCTTAATATAGTAATAAGCAAACAATCCAACGTTTTTGGTCTTCTTTATAACTATAAGAGTTTCAAAGATCCATAGAAATTACCCAAGCTAATGTCAAAGGCCCTACCGAAGTACATCTCAGAACATTCAAATCTAGAAATGGTTATATCCAAGGATTAGGCCATTTTTCCCTAAAACCCTGAAACACGTGTTCTCTAAAATTTTGTTCTTTACAACTTTGCCTTTGGAAGGAACTTTGTACCTCTTATAGTTCTAGAGATATGGATCATCGCTCCCAATTCTAGAAGTGGTCATATCCCAGGATTGGAGCATTTTCGCCCAAAACCCTCAGACACGTGTTCTCTAAAATTTTATTCTCTACAACTTTGCCTTTGGAAGCAACTTTCTACCTCCTATAGTTCTAGAGATATGGATTATCCCTCCCAATTCTAGAAGTAGTCATATCCCAGGATTGAGGCATTTTTACCCAAAACTCTGAAACATGTGTACCCTAAAATTTCATTCTCTACAACTTTGCCTTTGACAGTGAATTTCAATATTGCATAGTTAAGGAAATAAACACGAAAAACTGTTTTAGTATGGCCAAGAAACTCAATTCCGGTGCCCGGTGCCCCGACCCCTGACCCGATTCCCACAAAAATGTTTTACCAATTTTCTGACATCAAACCCTTTCATTTGACACCAACATGAGCAATTTCCGCGCGTATCTTTCAGGGAAAAAAAGTTTAGGATGATCCGTTTGTAAAAAAAGTGGAGACGGACGGACGGACGGACATTTTTTTTTATTGTTGATTCGTCATATTTAGACGGTAATTTATGCATCCCTCCAACTGCCACCTCGATCTACCCAATGTTACATTAAAATTGTTTGTAGTAAACGTGTAGGACCTTTGAACTTCATACGGGTCCAAAAATTCTGATACCACAACTGTCGAACAAACCATCAGGAAATGTATCCACGTTTTTGGATACAGAGAAATTTTGACTTGAACAAGCGGTTTCCCACGTGACATTAGACCGTGACCATTACACCTCAAGTGGTGACATCTATGTTTTTTTCATAGCTGAATTAACGTCTCAACATAAAACTACCCCCTTTTCTCTGGTGGCGCCATCCAAGCTTTCATAGACAAACATAAAACTAGTGACACAATCTTTTGATTTTCTCTTTTACTTATGGGTCATTTCAGCAGACGTCCAAGACAAAAAGAACGACGTACACCTGATATTTCACGGTCATCTTGAAAGTTTAGGTTTCTTTGAATTGTTAATACAAAACTACAAAAGAAATTGATTTCAAGCGTAAGTATAACATTTGATAAGAGCAAACTTCCAGTGACTCGTTCTTTATGCCATTTCTCATTACGTACCAAGTCGAATGTAAATAAAATCTAAACCTTAGAAACTGCGAAGTTCTAAGAGACTTTATCAACAATTGAAATCAACAATGGCAGTAGCAATTAATGTTTTCCGATAAGGCATTGATTTCAATTATTCCAGCTGTATGTGAGTGAAACTCGTCCGCGAATGGTATGAGACAGTAAATCATTTAAATATTCACTCAACACCAAGTTTGGTCTTAAAAAACTGGTTGGTGTGTTATTCAATTTTGTTTCGATGAGCATTTTATTAAGGCTACAAATAGACGTGTTGCCTTGTCGATGCAATGCACAATTTAATTGAAAACTCATGTCTGACTAATGAGCGTCTAACATTTAAGTTTCGATGGAAGGAAATGTGGCGAACATGTGTTGGATGTTTGTTTCATTTCATTTGCCATATTTTTACAATCATCTTCAAGTATTGAGTTTTTTATTTCATCGCTTTGTTGTGGGCTGTAACATAAATTTATACTGAAAGACGTATTTAGCCACTTTTTTTCCATTCGTTTAGTTGTTGTTTAATCACTTGGTTGAATTTGGAAATAAAACATTTACTATTTGGGTCACCGTTTAGCCACGTCAAGGAAATTAGTTTCAAACAATAAAATTTTATGCTGATTTTCGCTTAAAACACTTCGAAGGGCTGTGGTGACTGCAGTGCACAAATAAACATTTTGTTTCTACAAACAATAAAGATTTGTTGAGATTGTCAAAAGCTTACCGCTCTTTAAACGTAGTAACGATTTGATGAAATTTAAATTGAGGCAAACTCTGTTTGTTATTGTTCCACATTTTTATTGTTTACATTTTTCGGTTTTCTCAGTTAAATGATTCACAAGAACTTTAATTGCCATATAAATGATTAGCTCAATGAAAGTGGTAAGGCATATCTGCTGACCTACTTACAACTCTACGGAATTTTATTGCTATTTGGCAAAATTAGATCAATATTTCCACATCGTTGAGTTTTATAGTTCGTTAAAGTTTCAGACAGTTTCAGGTTCATCGATTAGTTTTTATCTCAAGATAACAAGTGCGATTGACTTTGCCTTAAAGAAGTAAACGAGCAGCAAAAAATGTATTCACTCATCGGTTTTTATCAAACTGAAAACCGTTTATCAGATTGATTTGATGGTTTGATCACTTATAAGGCAGTTCTTAAGGTGGGGTTGCACTGGTCGATATCAAAAGGCAGCTTGATGCCAAAAAAGATCCTATGGTAATGTTGGATGGCGAAACGAGTACATTAATTTGCATTAGGTTCCGGCTCGGCACCAGGCTGCGTACTTGAAAAGTATGAGTAACCTTGAAGAAGGCAGCCTGGTGCCGAAAATCAGTCAAACTCATTGTAACGAATACTATACGTCACATAAATTTCAACTCGGCACAAGACTGCTGCTGCCCTCTACATTCACAGTAGAATATCTTAAGCAGGCAGCCTGGTGCCGTGTTGAAATTTATATGACGTATAGTATTTGTTCCTGCCGTTGCGATGACATTAACAGATTTTCGGCACGAGGCTGCGTTCTTTATGGCTACTTAAACTTCCCAAATAGGCAGCCTGGTGTGCATGGTTGTGCATAGTAATGTCCTCGCTCACCACCCCAACATTGTCATAGAAAATTTTTTGTCACCAGGCTGCCCAGCTTGATATGCAGACCTCTACTTGTTGCAATTTTTCTTCATGAAAATATTGTACACGACGGTGACATAAGAAGTTCATACACTAGACAAAGGACCAGTATACTGCGTGAACTCCTTATTTCATAGTCTCGTAGAACACTTTCATGGAGTAAAATTGCAACAAACAGAGGCCCTTTTAGCCACCACAGCCTTAACGAATATAGATGATAGCACATTCTATACACTTGACATTTGAAGCAGACTAACTTATTTGAGAATTCTGACATTTGAAGCAGATTGTCTTTAGTTCATGATATCGACGTTACGAGGATAATAGATGTCGCACTTTTCGTTGAGAATGGAATTTTAAATGCCGCATGCCGTAACTATCGCATTCAGTGCACAAGAAAAGGCAGACGCAAGGGTGAGTGAAAAGAGGATGCCTTAAGACCTTGAAAAAGGAAAATTTCCTAATGTGCAATTAGAAGAGAAGCTAGATGCCAGGGTTTTATTAGCGTCGCTAATAGCGAATCTAATTTGTAATTTCATCGCTAATAGCGACTAGCATTTCGCTAACAGCTAAATTAGCGAGGCTTTATTTCGCTAATCACTAAGATGTTATGTATTTTTTGTCCGTGTCTCTAATCTTCTTCTCTCGGCTTGTTAATCATTTATAAAACGATATATTTAAATTCAATTTATCTCAGAAGGTGACATACATAAAATAATGTAGTAAAAATAATAACTTTACTTACTTTACTTTAAATGTTGTTGGCCATCGCAGCGCTGCGATCGAATCTAGCACAATTATCAAATCTGAACTATTTCGGTTCTCAGCAACTTCACATCTATTCTACCTACAACAAAGCTGGCTTCTATGCAAGTATATGCAACGAGACTCAAAAATGTACTAAATACCTAGTGAATTTATAATAGTTTTTTCGATTAAGCTTGCCAAAGATACATACGTGATACGTAACTCTGTACGTGATAGGCCTATATAACCTAATAATCTGTCTCTGGTTAGCGAATTGCTTAAGTGGCGCTTATTTTTTCATTTCTAGTGTTAGCATTAGCGTCGCTAAAAAATCGGTTAGCGAATACAACCCTGTTAGATTCAGGCTTCTACTGTCGTCATCATCATCATCATCACACTTTATAGACCATTTATACCTTTTCTTTACTCCCAGTGATCATGGACCACCCTCCTCCATAACCTCTCATCCTGTGCCAAGGAGATGGTTTGTAAGCCCAGTGAAAGCCCCCTAACTCCTAAATCTGATTTAATTGAGTCTATAAAGCTTCTCCTTGGCCTACCTCTGGGGCGTACACCCGGGACCTGTGCATTCAAAATCCTCTTTGGTAACCTGCTATTACCCATCCTCTGATCGTGCCCGTACCACCGCAGACGACTAACCCTTGCCGCCTCTTCCACTGACGTAACCCCTAAATTTTCCCTGATGTCGTCATTTCTGATATGATTATCCAACTGCTCCCTTCTATTAACCTTTGCTATGCTCCTAAGAACCCTCATATCAGAAACCACCAGGTCATGCACAAGGTATCCGCTGTCCACCCAACTTTCACTCCCATATAAAATCGTTGGCCTGAAGATTGACCTGTGAATAGCTAACTTTGTGCCACTACTTAATTCTACCTTGTTGAACACATGCGCCCTCAACTGACTGGCAACCGCGTTTCACATTTTTCTCCTTTCCCCAAATTTCCTAACTAACTTGCCATCCTCCGAAAAAATGGCTCCTAAATACTTAAACTCCGAAACGTTGCTCCCCATTTAAACTGCAAACTACGCCTTTCCGGGATTTGCCGATATGCATAACCTTCGTTTTGCTGACACTTTTCTACTGTCGTGTTGACTGTTTAACCAGATCATTTATGAGATCTAGTCCCAGACATTGTCTACAAATGACCAGCTATTTTAGCTGGTTTTTTGCACGTAACCTGGTCAGGTTAAACAGTCAATTGCCATTCCTACATTCCTACACTCTCAATTTAGTTACAATGTTTCTTACCATAGTCCAGTGATAAGAATGAGCACAATCAAACAATGTAACATAACAGAAAATTATCGCCACTTTCATATCAATATATGCACGAGATTACGACAACAAAATAAATTACACAATACAAAAAGCTTGGACAATGTCACAAGATGTAAAACTATGATGCTTTAGGAAACCATTATTTGTGTGTGAAGCATTATTTGATAATAACCAGCATAGTATGATGACAGCAAACATGAAGCGATATGTGTAAACATATAATATGGTTGCCGTAATAATATTTCGTTCAATCATAGGTGAATCAGAATTAAAAAAGTTTAAATATGAAGGTACAAATTTGCTCTGAAATAACATCGCAAATGAACTCTTAATGCGATCATTTCTCGGAGCATTTTTCGAACGTTCGTACTCAAACTTTTTGAATTTTGATTATCTATTATTCGTGTGAGAGTTTTCCCCTCGCTATAATTTTGAATAATTCGTTATTTACGCAGGATTTTGCTCTAAAAAAACATCGCAAATCTGACAGTTCACATTCTTGCTACCGATTAGCTCATAAGAGTTTGAAGAGCACGTTGCAGAAATGTGAACTGTCAAATTTGCGATGTTTTTCTTATAACAGAATCATGCGTAAATGACAAATTATTCAAAACTATAGCTCATGTACTGTGAGATGATGACTCTTACACGAATAATAGATGAATCAAAAATAAAAAGTTTGTGTGTGAAGGTCGGAAGTTGCACTGAATAATCATCGCATTCCAAGTTCGTTTGCGATGTTATTTTAGAGCAAATTGGTACCTTCATAGTTGAACTTTCTCAATTCTGATTTATCTATTATTTGTGTAAGAATCATTCTGTCACAGTAGTTTTGAATAATTTGTTATTTACGCAGGATTCTGAGCAAAAGAAAACATCGCAAATTTGACAGTTCACATGTTTGCGACGTGCTAAGTGCATTATTGTAAAAAAAAGTGGAAAATACACTTCACAGACAGTGGAAATTGCTCCTTCAATGCGAGCTTTGTTCGTTTATTTCACTAACATAATGTTCGTTTATTATTGCCGACAAATGGCATTGAGAGTTCTGTTAAGTAATCTTCAATCCACGATCAATTATTTGAGAAAAGAATTCTATTTTTCTTCATTGACGGATAATCGAAGTTGTACTGTATCATAAAGACATTTCTTCGTATCAAACTTTCATCACACAAAGAATCCACGTTAAAAATATGAACAGCCACGAAAAAAAAACAGCCGAACGAAAGAATTTGAGCTGGCGCGTAATCTTCGTTATTTGTGTTTCAAAAACGAAATATAAATGTTAATGAATCAGCATTGTTCTAAATTCATTTGTTCTCCTACTTATTGCGGAATTTTCATGGCTATTTGTTCGAGTTGTATTTGAGTCGATCTCGTTCCATAAAAAAAATTATTGACTTAAGTGTTAAAATGCGATACAAAAAAAAAAAAAAAAAATAAAAGAATGTGAAGGGATCAACCAATCGAATTTAAAAAATAACGAAGCCAGTCAGTGTTACGAGAACTCCACTGCCCTGCCGTACAACGCAAAAAAAAACCTAGAGAGAAGAATTTGTGAGAGAAAATAGATGAAAATATCTCATCCGATCATCCGATCGCATCAGAATTAATCAGTGTCATAACTGATTTTAATTTGTAGTTTTGAAACTGATCAGTACTGATCCGTATCAGTTGTAAAATTGATCATCACTTATCCGGATCAGTTTCAAAACTGATTAGTACTGATCCGGATCAGTTTTAAAACTGATCTGGATCAGTTTTAAAATTGATTAGTACTGGTTCTTATCAGTTTTAAAACTGATCAGTACTGATCCGTATCAGTTTAAAAACTGATCAGTACTGATCCGGGTCAGTTTTAAAACTGATGAGTACTTACACGGCTCAGTTTCGAAACTGATCAGTACTCATCAGGATCAGTTTCGAGACTAATCAGTACTGATTCGAATCACTTTTAAAACTGATCAGTACTAATCTTGGTCAGTTGCACGTCAAAATGAGAGTGATTTAAGAGACTCTGGTCTACTATCGCCAAATTCATATTTCCGACATAAAATTCTGAACCAGCTGGTTACCAGCTGAAGCACTCACACAGTAAAACTTAGATAAATTCGTAATAATTACAAGTGAATAAAACTGGCAACAATAACCTCTTACATAGGTCTGTGCGCATTGATCAATGTGATAAATCATTGTTGCCAATTTTATTCACTCGCAATTATGTGTTTGAGTGCTTCGGAAATATGAATTTGGTCTTTTAGTAGAAAAAGATGAGGCGAAAATGGTGGGGTTTCAAGTCCGTGTTTAAATTTATCTGACTTGTTTCGAGCTTTATTTCGCCAGTTTAAGGCTGATGTATGACATTTAAATATGACTAAGAGAACCAATCACAAAGCCTTTACATAATTTTTTACCATGTAGATAACTTGCACGCTGTCATTAAATCGACATTTTGCTTGTTACCTTGAGTTCTTCAATCTTGAACCAATTCGATAAATTATACGTTTTAGGTCTACCTTGTCGCCTCGCTGTCTGCTTTATCGTTTTAACGACTTTAATGAAAATGCAATTAAATTTTAATGTTTGTTGTCGTTTCTTTTTTCAGGTAACCAAAGAAGAACTCGCGAAATTAGTTCAAGGTTTTGACAAACAAGAAATTCTAACAAGTGGTGGAGTCACACTAGCAGGACAACGGTATATTTACTTATCAGGTTCCGATAGAGTAGTCCGAGCTAAACTCGGTAGAAACGGAGTGCACTGTATGAAAACGCAACAAGGTGAGTGGCTCGGTGATTTCCTTCGTGTGTGAACTGAATCACTAAATGGATTTTGTTTTGTCAACAGCTGTAATAGTATCAATCTATGAAGATCCAGTTCAACCACAACAGGCTGCGTCTATTGTCGAGAAATTGGGAGATTATTTAATTGCATGTGGATACTAGAGGTAAAGCAACAAACATACATTACAACTACAAATATTAATTTAGAGTGGTGTGTTTTGATAAAATATTTTCAAAATTTTACTTTGTAAGGCTCTTATTTTGATAACAAATAAACATTGATTGAGATTAACTTTATTTTTGTTTTGAGCAACGTGGGAGCCGTTTTGAGTTTTTGTGCTGCTGTTCAACTGTTTCTAAATTGCATGTTTGAGTCGTTAATGTCGGTGCTTGTATTTTATAGTTTTTGAGTTCAACATCAATGTTCTCATCTTGAGTTGTAGCTTCAATGAAAGTGCTTGGTTCATTTTTGGTGATTTATTCTCTAGTGGTGAACGGGCAGAACAATCCCGTACGCGTTCGGGCTGCCCGTTTTCTCTTTAGTGAATGGGTCATGGGCGAGCAAAAGATGCGGTCCGCAGATTTCCGACTCGATCCTCAAAGTCTCCCTCTCGAGGCTATTCAATTGTGCCGCATTAGAATGTGGAACTGATCAATCCAACTGTTGTCATAGAAACGATAGCAGGTGGCAAATTTATCATCCGAATAATCAAAAACAAAGTTACGGGGAGTGTTAAGGGAGAGCGTAGGTCACTTAAATTTTACTAGCGCAATTTTTTAATGAAAATAATTCGAAATTGAAGGTTTCACATAAAGGAGCTTCAGAGAGCACATCAGTTTTATTTTAACTTGTCTGTGGGACTGCTGTCAAACATTTATAAATGAGAATTTTGCCTGACAGTTCGTCATGTGATTACTAAGTTTGGAAATATCCATTCTCTCACTCTCAATCTTCATATAATCAATAGTCAGGTGTCCTTTGTTTATAAAAAGTTTTTGATGAAGTTAGCGATAATTATTTTTGATTTGTTTTTACGCTGATGATTCGACAATAAATGAGTCGCGAAACGTTCGAATAAAAACTTAGTTTTTCATTCATTTGGACCGAAAAATCAAGGAACACTCAAACTCCCTTTGTTTACATAACGGTCAAGAAAAACCATAAAATACTTCATATAAAAAATGAGAGTGAGAGAATGGATATTTCCAAACAATCCGTGACGACTTATCGAATAGAACAAAAGAACTGTCACGTAAACGGAGAGAAAATTGAACACGATTCAATTTCGTCTCTTGAAAGTTTCTTTTGTTTTACTGTGAAGCACACGGAGTAATTTTTTAAGTGGAAACCAGGACTTTCTCTCATTTAGACAGCTGTCCACGAGACAAACTTAGTTATAATGATCCGAAATCGCTCTCTAAAACTCCCTTATTTTCAAATTATTGCATCTGCATTTTGACATCTCTCATTGCATCTGTCATTTTGACATTGCCCTCGACGCCAGTTAGACTTAACTAAAAGAAAATCTCTCTCCAATAACACTCGATAATGTGTTGTGATGAGCGATTTTAGCCTAATATACATAAGGCTGGTTTGCCTTTAATCGTACATAGTAGACTTTGTGGTTAGTAAGGTTCAGAGTTCAGTTTGATGCGACTAATTTCATTAAAATTTTCTCATCATAAGAACATGTACAGAGAAATGATAAGTTGGTTACGTCTGAGTCGATGTAGAACACACATGTGAATGACAGGTGAGTTATATGGGATAGGATAGAACCTTTTTTGTACGCAATTCTCTCACATTCTCTCCCATACAAAACCAACTGACATTCATTGGTGTGTTCCAAAGTTTATAGACAGAGAAGGTATTGCAAACCCACAGTTTCACGTGGGTCCACACTTTCGGGTGAATTTAGGAATTTAGGAACAGTGGGGTGAATAGGTACAGAGCACATGGAGGCTCATCTGCTCTGTGCCTATTTACCCCACTGTTCCTATTCACCCCATTTTACTGTAATGTAATGTAATGTAATGTACTTATCGAATTTGTTTGGTAGTGAGTTTAGATTTCATACAAACGAATAAAGTGCAGCAACTTAACGACAAGAAATCGCGACGAAATCGACTTGAATTCATGAAATTGTAGACCCACAAAAACTCTGATTTGCTTTATCTTCTCTGTGTATATGGGTAGTTCCACGGTGTAGTTGGATAAGATGTAACGTAGGAACAATCTTATCACAGTATTCTGAATGAGATACAGCCTTACAATCTTCTAGAAAGTTGTTGGCCATATGCGATTTAGTGTGAAAAATGTGATAATGTGATAAAAATCGAAAGCCGAGTGTTCTCTACGTTACATTTCCCAATGGAACTATCCATATACTTTGGTGTGCTCTAACTTAGCACAAGCGTACCAACTTATAATTTCTCTGACCCTATAACGTAGCGTTATGTCACGAGTACCAACATGACCCGAACAGTTTCCTTGAACACAGAGAAATAGAGAGAGGATACCTTTAGCGAGATAGAACGCTTATGTGAATGGCAGCTGAGTTCTATGAGAGAGAATGGTGAGAGAATTACACGCAAAATTGGGCTTGAATCTGCTTGAACAATAAGCTTTTCCTCTGAATGTTGGTAGCAGTGAATTACTTTCTTTAGGTAGAGGTAAAATATCTATGATAACTCTGAATGAAAGTTGCATTCTGTGGAGGGCAACCGTAAAGCAGACAGATATCTTAGACTTTTAGTGCTAGAATAAATCCAACTTAGACAGAAACATGAAACCCACTTAAAAACCACACGGGATTTTTATGCAAAACAGAACTTCTGACAGATTCTGAAAAATTACTATGATGAGCTCGGGAATAAATTACTGGCTGCCACTTTCATCCTGATATTAGTCGTCTGAAGTGGGTTTTAAAATTTTGGTTCTAAAGTCTAACCAACTATCTTAGAAAAGTAAATTATGTATTAACGCATAAAAACCTAGCGACGTTATCAGATGAGAGATTTTCATATATTTTCTCCCACAAAATCTCGTCGCTAAGTTTTTTATGCGTTGTACGGCAGTTCTCAGACGTTTATGGCATACAAGCTGAGCGAAAGTTGGCATTACCGGTTCCCTGCGTCGCTCGCAGAAAAAATTGCTACTAGACATAGCACTTTTAGCATGACTATATAGGTTTGACAGCTGTCAAATAGAGTACGTTTTATATGGAGGTGCCGTAAATATTATTTTCAGACAAGAGTCGAGTGCAATGAGCCGTTTCGCGATTATCAAAATTTATCTGGAACTTTCATACTACCAGGGTCTATTTTTGAGAATTTTTTTTTCAAATTTTCTCAAATTTTCTCGAATTTTCTCAAATTTTCACAAAATTTCACAAAATTGTTCTTTTTTTAAATAAATTGCGGCTCATATCTCATCTACAAATTTTTTAACAGTGCGAACATCGGTGCACTGTACGTTTTCAGTACTTTTTTTCAATAGGCATACTAGAAGTGCTATGTAGAACAAAGCCAGCAACGATCATATCGCCATCTGTCGTCAAGTTCTCTTGTATTGTATTTAAAACAGAAACATAAAACATGGCTGATCTAAAGACTGAAGTTTTGTGACGTATTGATGATGTAAACATTCACTCCCCGACTAAGCTCCTTCAGCTTTTTGGTCGTTTTTATCAGGCTTTTGTCAGGCTCCGTCTACGTTTCTCGAGGAAAATCAATAAAACTCTAAAAGTTCATAAAAGCCAGCAAAAAACGTCTGCTTTGAAAACATTCTACGGTAAAGTTTCTAACAAGATAATTTTCGGTGTCATTTTCACTTCCTCCGAAATTATTTTATCGCTGGACCCAAATGAAATGGAGAAGACGATTGCTGTCTTTACTCAGAGGCTTCAGCATGAAAAAAACGAGTCTGACGGTGTCTGTGTAGTGTGTTCTGTCCTTAAGCTTTATAGCAAATATTTCCCTTCATCGAATGACAGTTTTTTTTCGAATTTTTGTTATAAGAGAGTGTTAGTAAATAGAGAGTTTGGGCAAAGCTACATATAGCGGAATTTATAACTTATAACATATAAAAAATTTTTGTATAAATTCTATTTTCGAAATTTCTGACATTTTTCCGAGGTTTTTACGAAAAATTTGTATATGTTATAATTTATAAATTTCGCTAATGTAGCTTTGCCCAAACTCTCTAATGACGTCACATATACTAGAAAGGGAGAGAAAAGGACTTTTGCATCTAACTGCCAGCAGGGTGTTTTAGATTGCTAACCCACGTGACTGGATTTTTTTACGAAACACGAAACACGCGCCGGCATTGCTGGAATATCGAATATCGACCGATAAGTTTCTGCCTCTTGAACAAACCTCTGCTATTTTCCAATTAACATACAAAATACCGAAAGATTTTGCCAAGATTCAAGGTACAGATTTCCTAACTCTCCTAACTCTCGATCAATTGAACGGCCGACACCCTAGAAATCTCTAATTTAGGACTATCCAGAAAGTTGCGTAGCGTATGGATCCAAATGAAAATCGTCTTTTTATACTGATACGGCTTGATGCGACCTTAGCCTATCGTCAGGCTTTTTGATTACCATCAAAATCGGAATCAATGAATTCAATCGAAATGTTACTGTGACAGCTCACATACTATAGTAATTAGCGTCATACGTATCTTTACTTAGGCCTAGCCGACGTGAGAGCTGCCGTTAGCATTTCTCTGATTTCTATAGGCCAGGCACAACGAAAAGTGCGACTGCGACTATTATCTTCAAAACGTCGGTATCATAAACTAAAGATAATCTGCTCCAAATCTCAGAATTGTAAAATAAGTTAATCTGCTTCAATTGTGAAGCATGTCAAGTGTATAGAATGTGCTGCCGTCTATTTTCGAACTGCATTTAAGAACTGCATATACTGCTGTATTTAGTTAAAAACAGAGAACTGATAAGGTGGTACACCTGTGGTGAGGTAGAACGCTTATGTGAAAGACAGCTTGACTGTATGGGAGAGAACCAGCCCAATTTTGTACGTAATTCTCTCCCATAGAACCCAGCTGTCATTCAAATAAGCCTCAGGTGTACCAACTTACCATTTCTCTGGTTAAAAAGCCTCGAAGCGAAAGTGGCGAAACTTTTTATGTTAATAAATCTATACAATGTGTTTCGCCAATTTCGCTTCGAGGTTTTTTTTCAACTAAGTACGGCAGAGCTGTTTGCTACTTTTGTGAATACCGTAACGATATCACTACCACCGTTTTGTGCAATGTCGGTCTATGTCAAGATATACAAAATTTCATGAGTCGCTAATTATGAAATTCTGTTTACTTTGACATAAGCCGACGCCGCACTAAAAGTGTGGACTTTTCACAAATAAAACTTTTATCAACAACACACCATGTTTTTTTATTAGAATAAAAGTAATAAATCGATGCTTGAGCTTTGTAGCTTTTGTTTCTAATTTCTGTTCTTTTTTCAGATACACTATGTCATCGCATCATTATCGGCGACGTTATTTATAATTAATAAGAGATGAACATTATTAATAATACTACCGTTTTTTCTTTCGTTCAAAATTATTCATTTTTGACTTATTTTCATGATTTTTCGTTAACATCAAAAATGCATTTTTGTGTGGTGAATTCTTTAGCTGAGTCATTAAAATTCATTCGTGAGCAATAAGAGCTCAATTTTGATAAAGTAAAGTAAAAAGTGAAAATAAAAAAATCATTTTAATCATAAAATTATTTAAAGATAAAAGAAAAAAACATAATAACTGTAAGACAACATCAAAAAATATTAAAAAAGGAAGAAAAACTAAAAAAAAAAAAATAAAATAATGTCCAAGTGGAGCCACAAAAATCAAATTCAGCGGCATTTTGTGTGTATTTGTAGACATTTAGTTTCTTTTTTTTCCGATAAATAACACCAGAACGTCACATGGATAGACGGAGAGAGGTTTTTTTTTGTACGAAATGATTTTCGTGTTGACTTATTGTAGACAACAATCGAAAGTTGAATAAACGGAAATCATCTTCAGGAGTTCTTTTTTGTTTATACTTTTATTTTGAATAGAATTAGCTAAATTTAATTTTTCTGCTTCTCTTGATAAAAACAAAAAAGAAAAGAAATTCTTCAGGTTGTATTATTTTGATAATCATACAATTTAATCGAACAATACAATAAATAAACTATAAACGGAAAAAAAACGCAAAAAATTAATAAATAAACTTAAAATGAGAAAAAGCACAAACAACCGACTGTATGAATTTTCAATTCAAAATTTACAACTAACTACAAGACAACTGGAATTTAAAAAAATAGATTTTCATATCGAGAAAATACCGTTTGACAAAAGGAAAACAAATATTGGTACTTTTAATAAAATAATTTATAATAAAGGCGATAAATGTAATTTTTTTTTGCAATGTTTTTGTATCTAATTTTGAGTCTTCGTGGTCCCTGAATCATCGTTGGACATGAACATTGCAGATGTGAGCAGCCACATATTATGACGAATGAGGTGTGCTTCTTGTTCATTGCTAGTTTATTCTTCCTAAAGGTGTGCTGCGCGCCGGTCAAAAAAAAATCGGCGGAGGCGTATGCACATTTTGATTTTAGTCTGCGAAAATCGGCGCACAGAGGTCTCGGTGCGGCGACGGTGAGGATCCGTGCAACTCAAATTTATTTTCGGCGCCGGTGACGCACGTTTTTAAAGCTTTTCGGCTGGCGGCGGCGTTTTCTAAAAAAAACTTAAATTTTCAACTTTTTTCAATTTTTTAATTTCATTTTTTGTGTTAATATCCATATCACAACAAAAACCTCTTAAAAGGTAAAGTATGACGCAGTCCGAAAGTCCGCTTCCAAAATTAATGATTTCGCTTGAGGTGACGCTGTCGCTGATAATACGCAGCAATACGCAATAAATTTCTCCGAAAAAAAATTGTCTGCGATAAAATTTTCTCCGAAAAATATTTTCTCCAAAAAAAATTTTTCTTCAAAAAAATTTTTTCTCTGAAAAAATTTTTCTCCAGAAAAAATTTTCTCCAAAAAAAAATTTATACTAAAAAGTTTTTCTCCAAAAACATTTTTCTTCGAAAAAAATTGTTCTCCAACACCTTCGGCTACCATCGGAACACTTCGTATCACCTTCGGCTACTTTCGGAATACTTTGTGTCACCTTCGCCTTCCTTTGGAACACTTCGTGTCACCTTCGGCTGCCGTCGGAACACTTCATGTCACCTTCGGAACACTTCGTGTCACCGATTCTTCCCACTGATTCATATAACTTTCCTGAAGAAAAAAACTGTCTAGGTATTCTTATACAGAATTTAGCAAAAAATCCAAGATGGCGTCACTTTGACAGTTGGCAGCCATTTTCTAATGATATTAAAAAATTCTCCTGATAAAACTCTATAACTTTCTAGAGGAAACCGTCTCTCTAAGTAGTGTCATTCCCGAGCTTAAATTCGAAAACGGTAAAAGCATAAACGAAAATCTAAAATGGCGCCGCTATAACAGCTGGCAGCCATTTTCTTATGATCTCAAAAAATTCTCCTGATGAAACTCTATAACTGCCTAGAAGAAACCATCTCTTTAAGTAGTGTCATTTCGGAGCTAAAATTCCAAAACCGTAAAAGCATAAACGAAAATCCAAGATGGCGCCGCTATGACAGCTGGCAGCCATTTTTTTATGATCCCAAAAAATTCTCCTGATGAAACTTTATAACTTTCCAGAAGAAACCATCTCTCTAAGTAGTGTCATTCCGGAGCTAAAATTCCAAAACCGTAAAAGCACAACCGAGAATCCAAGATGGCGCCGCTATGACAGCTGACAGCAATTTTTTTATGATCCCAAAAAATTCTCCTGATGAAACTCTATAACTGTCTAGAAGAAACCATCTCTCTAAGTAGTATCATTCCGGAGCTAGAATTCGAAAACCGAAAAAGCATAAACGAAAATCCAAGATGGCGCCGCTATGTCAGCTGGCAGCCATGTCTTATGATCCCAAAAAATTCTCCTGATGAAACTCTATAACTTTCCAGAAGAAACCATCTCTCTAAGTAGTGTCATTCCGGAGCTAAAATTCCAAAACCGTAAAAGCATAACCGAAAATCCAAGATGGCGCCGCTATGACAGCTGTCAGCCATTTCCTTATGATCTCAAAAAATTCTCCTGATGAAACTCTATAACTGCCTAGAAGAAACCATCTCTTTAAGTAGTGTCATTTCGGAGCTAAAATTCCAAAACCGTAAAAGCATAACCGAAAATCCAAGATGGCGCCGCTATGACAGCTGGCAGCCATTTTTTTATGATCCCAAAAAATTCTCCTGATGAAACTCTATAACTGTCTAGAAGAAACCATCTCTCTAAGTAGTGTCATTCCGGAGCTAGAATTCGAAAACCGAAAAAGCATAAACGAAAATCCAAGATGGCGCCGCTATGACAATGACAGCTGGCAGGCATTTTCTTATGATCCCAAAAAATTCTCCTGATGAAACTCTATAACTGTCTAGAAGAAACCAACTCTGGAAGTGTTATCATTCCGGAGCTAAAATTCGAAAACCCAAAGAAGCATAATTTATACCTTACAAAAATCCAAGATGGCGTGACTTTGGCAGATTTCTGAAAATCCCAAAAAATTCTTCTGATCAAACTCTATAACTTTCCCGAAGAAACCGACTCTCTAGCTATTGTCACTTCGGAGCTAAAATTCGAAAACTCCGAGCATTACCTAAAAACCCTCAAAATTGAACACTTTTCCACATGCCACGGCTTTTCCAGAATTTTCCCGGAAAAGCGGCATACGAAATTTTTCATTTGGGGCCGAGACTGACGTTCCCTGAAAATTTTGAGGAAATCGCTCGGGCGGTTCTGGAGAAGAAAAAAGTAGATAGATACATAAATAGATAGATCGTTGACTCACAACACAGGAATAAAATTGTTATTACTTTCAAAGCAGATTTTACCATCAATATACCTATAGAAACTGGTCATCTTTGATTGGCGATATCTCGACTCGTTTTCAACCGATTTTGATGAGTGAGGGATCGTTTGAAAGCTGCTGCGTTTTTTTTTAAATATTTTGGAGGGGGAGGGGGGCGAGGGGAAAAAACTCAAAAGTTCTCCTATACATCTTGTCTTGTCCCAAAGGTTTTTGTATGGAGTTTTTTGGGTTTGTGGACGTTTTTTTTGAGGTTTGGGGACTGCGTGACGCTCTCGGCTACCGCTCCGAGCATGATTATCGACAAAAAACGGTCTGTGTCGGCGGCGATGCAGTTTTCTTACTTTCAAAAATATTTCCAGCGGAGGCAGCGCATTATTCTTTGCAATTTTTCAGCTGGCGATCCCGGCGCATCATTCAATTCCTATAAGGGAGTGCCAGATAGCGATTTCCACTTCAACTAAATTTTTTTAGGACTTCTGTCAAAATGACAAAAAGAAAAGAGAAATGAAAATGTTAGACTGGATTTATAGTCAAACTAGCACAGTTATCGGGCTTCGCCCGGGTATGGTTTTAACAATTTATAAAAATTGTTTTATAGATTGTACGATGAAAATTATATTTCAGCCCTATGTTTCACTTTAAATTCACTTTAGAGCATGGATAACGCATTTTATAGTTGAAAAGACTCAAGGTTTTACAGATCGCAACCTACCTGACTGGCAGGTCTCTAATACATTTCAATTGCAAGATCAGCAGGTCTGACCAGCTTATCAATCTTACAGTTTCGTTCGACGCGACGCCGATGTAATTGTTTTTGTATTTTGTATTTGTAAAGATTCAATGCAATTTCCAAGAGTGCAAGTGGACATCGGTGTACCTCATTCAAAATGTTTCCCAAAACCAATTAAGGGAGCGTCCATAAATGACGTCTGCATTTTTTCGGCTTTTTCAGACACCCTCTACCCCCCTGTCTGTTTTCGTCTGTTTGCGACGGTTGACGTTGAATTCAGCGACCACTCAGCGATATTTTCTAGGCTTCCCTTTAGTGTTAAAAGAGATACTCGATATGAGCTAAAGACGACGACCGATTTTAATATGATGCGTGCAATTCTCACCCAAGAGTTAGCTCAAATTAATTGCTCAGCCTATAATGACCCAAATCTATGCATGGAGGAATTTTTGAATGCTATTAGTTCCGCTCACCGAGCAAGCTCTAAAACAAGATCGTGTGTTGTTAACCGTTCCCGCCCCAAATGCCCTTGGATGAACACGCATCTGAATTCCATAATTAAAGAGGACATTGTTCTTTATAGAAAACTGAAGAGACACAAAGACAAAAACAATGAGACTATTAAAAGTAGACTTCGCATGTCCAGTGCCAATGTCGCTAAATGGCAAGAGTACTACTCAAGTAAATATTACGAGAAGGTCTTCCATGATGTGAGCAGTCCTAGCAAAACCTGGAAGAAAATAAATTTGGTCCTTGGGAGGACCAAAAAACCTTGCGTCATTGACAAACCCATGAAGGGGTCACGGTAGTTGACGATGTACAGAAAGCTTCTGCTCTTAACACCTACTTCACCGAGATAGGAAACAAATTAGCGGAGAGCTTTAATGACTCAAACGACGCTGATAAATACGGCACCTTAAACAACTGCCCGAGCACAATCTTCCTTGAGCCTGTGACGGAGGTGGAAGTTATTAACCTCATATGCAAGCTAGACTCTAACAAAAGCCCGGGTGTGGATGGAATGACAGCTCGTACATTGATTGAATGTGCTGAAGCTATAACTCCAGCTCTAACTGATATAGCGAATTTGTCTATGTTTACATCCAAATACCCGAATTCCCTGAAGGTGGCTCAAGTCATACCAATCTACAAAGAGGGAGATAAAGCAGATACTTCGAATTATAGGCCCATTTCAATCCTCCCAGTAGTAAATAAAATAATTTGAGCTGCTTATTTATAAAAGGCTGATTTCATTTCTTGGTAGAAACAAATTCTTCTACCTGAAACAATATGGCTTTCGAGAGAAATCTGGCGCCCACTCGGCAGTATATGAAGTGTTAGATAATGTATTTCGGAGCCTGGATGACGGGCTTGCAGTTAGTGCTATCTTCTTGGACCTAAAAAAGGCTTTTGAATGCGTAAACCATGTGATTCTAGTGCAGAAACTCGAACGGGCGGGTATTAGGGGAGATCCGCTTGAATTGCTGAAGGATTACTTAGCGAACAGGAAGCAATGTGTTGCAATTGGGCTCTGTGAGTCCATTGAGAAACATTGGGATTGGTGTTCCCCAAGGAAGTGTCCTGGGCCCCTTGATGTTCCTAATATACATAAATGACATGTATAGACTCCCTACAATTGGAAAGACATACCTGTTTGCGGATGATACTGCACTATTCTATCTTGTTAAATCAACTGAAACCAACGAACTAAGTATGAATGATGACATCGCGTTGCTTCCTGGACTCCAATAAGTTATCCCTAAATATCAGCAAAACAAAGGAAATGCACTTCAGAATACCTAGTGGGACTCTAACGGGTGGAATTACTCTTGAAGGAACATCAATAAGTGCGGCTAAAGTGTGCAAGTACCTTGGCTTTATTTTGGATGACAAACTTTTCTGAGACGTCCATATCTTGCAAATGTGTAGGAAAATGGCTTCAGTCTGTGGAGTTCTGTGCAAACTTAAGAGAATATTGCCAAGATCAGTGCTACTGAAGATATATTTTGCCCTGGCGCACTCGTGTCTCTCATACTTGCCAGCGGCTTGGGGAACTGCAACGAAAACTACTCTCAGGCGGCTTCAAGTTATGCAAAAGAGATGCCTAAAACACGTAGCCAATCTTCCTATTCGCTATGCTACCAAAGAGCTATTTCGCCTACACTTCCCCACTATCCTTAACGTTGATAGTATTGTTCGCTTCGGTGTGTGCACCTATGTGTACGATACTATTAAAGAACTCACTCATAGCACTCTTCATTTTTCACGTACTCAGCACAATTATCAAACGCGTAACAGAACAGACCTTAGAACAATCTTTACTAAAACCAGAGTTGGCTTTAAGGCAGTGACCGCACATGGCAGTGCACTATTGAATGCCTTGCCTAGCGAAATTAGACAAGCTCCACCCCGTCGATTTAGACTAGCACTTAAAGACTTCCTGCTTCGTACCCAATTTAAGTAAGGAACTTTTTACCCTCCATTTTTCCAGTTACTTCTCTTTCCTTTACATCTCAATACCCCCCAAGGCTACCACATCCCATTATCGCCTCACTTCCATCAGCCATATAATGACAACATTAAGGCATCAAATCAACAGTGTAAGAATAGGAACAAACCTGGTGCACGACGAGTATTATCTGCCTTCTTATCCCATTCACCGAGCTCCCATGAACCTGCCAATACGTCTTCTGCTTCATATAATGTGCCGCAATCTATGATTTCGTTCTTTTCTTTTTTCCTGTAATTCGGATTTAATAATTTCCCTAATTCGTCTAAAACAATTATCTTTTTTTAATATTTCTTATAAATTAAAAATTCATTTTTCATTTCTTTACCACTTCTTCAAAGTTGTACAACAGTGAAGTGTCATTATATTATTTTATAAATCCTTAGTGAATAGGACCTTATAAAATATGTAAATTTCAAGATGTAAATAAATATCAATCAATCAATCAATCAATCAATCAAACCGTCGTCCAGAACAGATGCATATAAAACTTTACATGCAAAGGGGCGAAATCCTAAAAAATATCCAAAAAGTTCACTCATTTGCGATCTTGCGTTCAAGTCAAGTTATGCGTTCGTGCATAGTGCGAAAGTCAACACACAATTGATGCGAAAAGAAAAAGGTCATAATGCGAAAACCAGTAGTGTGATTTAATCGCCAATCTTGTTGGTTGTTGTTTTTATGTTTGAATATCGAGAAATTACAATTTTCGTGGTTCTCGAAATGAAAAGACGAATAAAATTTTTGTTCGAAAATGGGATGGGACAACTATGGTGTGCTAGAGAAACAGCTTTCATCATGAAAACGGTGGTAGTTTCAAATTGAGCGACATTACCGAATATGACGTCTGTTTTCGTCAAACACCCCCCCTCCCCCCTGTCTGTTTTCGTCTGTTTTTCATGACCCCCTCCTACCCCCTAAATGCAGACGTCATTTATGGCTTAATGTAAAAACGTTGATAATTCTGGAAAGTCGTCGTCACATCTTCATGTGATCAGATTATTGACTTCGACCTCATTTCGGACCAACGAAATTCACTCTCAAAATGAACTTTTGTTGTTCTTCTTTTTTCTCTCGAATAAGTCTTCGAGGAACTTATCTCTTTTCGTTTATTAAGTAGCGTCAGTCTGCGCACTCTTCACAGGGCAATCCCTGATGATTCACCGGGGAATCACCGATGATTCACCGTACTGTTTATAACTGTTTATTTACATAATTGTGAATTATCGGTGAATCATCGGTGATTCTCCTGTGAATCATCGTAGACTCTTTGGTGAATCACCGGTGACTCTTTGGCAAGTCATCGGTGATTCTTTAGTGAATCATCTGTGATTCCTCAGTGAATCATCGGTGATTCATCTGTGGATCTTATGTTATTCCTTTGTGAATCATCGGTGATTCCACTGTGAATAATCGGTAATTCCACTGTGAATTATCGGTAATTTACTGTGAAATATCAATAATTCCACAGTTAATCATCGCTGGTTCTCATGTGAGTCATCGGTGATTCCCACGTGAATCATCGGAGACTCTTTAATGAATCATCGCTGATTCTTAAGTGAATCATCGGTGGTTCCTCTATGAATCATATGTTATTTAGCTGTGAATCATCGGTGATTCCACTGTGAATCATCGATGATTCTACTGTAAATCATCGGCGATGGTTCTGTGAATCATCGGTGATTCCGTTGTGAATTATCTGTGATTGCACTGTGAATCCTCGGTTAATCCTCGATGATTAATCTGTGAATCATGGTGACTCTTCAGTGAATCATCGGTGATTCATTTGTGAATCTTAAGTTATTCCCCTTTGAGTCATTTTTGATTCCACTGTGAGTCAACGGTGATTCCACTGTGAATCATCGGTAATTTCCCTGTGAATTATCGGTGATTCCTCTGTGAATCATCGGTGATTCACCACTGAATCACCGATGACTTAGGTTAGGAATACGCATAGTGAGAATTGAGAAGGCAAAAATGTTGTTTTCAAAATATTTTAATTTCATTAAAAGAATTCATTTGAGATGAACAAGTTTTACTTTTTCCTGGCTTGTGCGGGTCATTCTGGAAACGGAAACAAAAGAACAATTTTTTATTTTTCAACTCATTTCATTTTAATTTTGGCAAAAAACTTACTTTCTCGCTTCCTGCTAACCTTTTTTTCTTTACGAACTTCATTATCTTCCCACGATTTTTCCTTTCGGTCTTTACTTTTCGAAATCCGATCCTTCTTCGTTTCATCTACAATAATTGGAACATCCTCTAATGACTTTTTCAATGAATTGTCCATTTTTCGGCGTTTCAGTTCTGCAATAAAACTTGTAAAATATTTTGCCTGCAATTCGATGTGTGGGATAGAATACCTCTGTCGTGATCTGGAGATTCCTGACGTCTGTTTGTAGAACCATTGCTCGAATTCGATATCGAACTGAGGTCTCTATCGCGTTCACGGTCACGGTCACTTTGCTCATACTGGTCGGATGAATAGTAGCGATCGTTACTCGGAGCTTCATAGTAGGTTTGTCCGGGTGATGCAGTTTTCCGTTCTCGACGTTTATCAGTGCGATCTCGTTCCCGTTTTCGTGTCTCTACTTCTTTTTCCTCCTTCTCCCGAAGCTTTTCCTCACGTTTCAGTTCTTTTGACGACTTTTTGTCCAGCACCACAACGGGTATATCCTGTACTTTACCGTTGCTTTCTCGATCCTTTTTAACTTCTTTGTCAACAACAGTAGAGATTTGTTTGATTTTCTTCTCAGCCACCGGCTCCTTAGCATCTATTGTGCTGCCATTCACCGGTTTAACCGTTTCAGTCACATCTTTATTTGGCCTGTCGGCCACTTGATGGAATTCCGATTCCTGAATCATACCAGACTTCGCTTTCAACTGTCCAATGTAACTCGATGCTAAGATGAACAGATCGGGTCGTTTAACTTTCTCCTCTTCGCGAACTTTCTCCACTTTTCGTTCTATGATTTGTGCTAATTTGACCAACATGGGAAAATGGGGCAGGATGCGCATCAAAATAATCAACGCATTCCGAATTTGCATGTAATCTTTAGAATCCAAGCAAAAAACCATCGCCTTAGTTATCTTGTAGTGCCATTTGTGACACACGTGCCGATAGTTTTCATATCCCACGTGATCATTGGCTTCGGAAAACTGGAAAAACGAAATTCCTCCTTCAGTTCATCGATCTAATTAAACTGCAAGCTGAGAACAACGTACCTGATTGCTAACTCGGAATTTTGTCACAAAGCCTGGGTAGTTGGCACATTCTTCGTTAAATGTCTTGGAGGACTTGTGCCAATTCATGACAGTCTCAAGCATTGCACACAAAAATCGCCCATAGCGCGTAGCTTCGTTTTCTGTGCAGGATGTTACCGAGTAAGTGATGTCACAAAATATCTGAAAATATTTTTATTTGAATTAAAAGAGCACTGATGAAAGAAGGAGTGGACGCTGAACAGCTCTTGTTGATATGCGAGAGTGAAATGAATTCACACACACATTACAGTCAAACGATTTGAAGTACTTACCCTATCATAACACAAAAGTGTAGAGAAATTTGCAGTTTTCAATGTGTGAATGGTGTGAACGAATTTTGCACAGTAAACAGCATCCATGGCAGTGAATGTGCATCTGGAAAAACATTTCTCGGTTATATTGTGGACCGATTTTCATTTTAAATTAAAATTATTATAACAAATGGGGCTCTTTGAAGGGGATTACAGAAAAAATGTGTGGGCCAATGACTCGCTTTCTGGGGTCCAACACATTGAACCTTACTCAGGCTGCTCACTACGACGCGTAATGCGGAAGTTTTATATAACATATCCGCCAAAAAAACCTCTTTCAGAGGAGGTGTGACGCAAGTCTTTATGTCTGCTTGCAAAAGCTGTGAAATCAGAAAAGTGTGACGCATTAATCATCTAAGGTAAAACTTTTTTCTTCCAGTTACAAAAGTTCTGAAATCAGAGGGGGGTGACGCATTAGGCTTCGATTCGCAAAGAAAATTTTTAAACAAAATTATGTTGAGTTCAAAAAATTGCGTCACAAATGCCAGACCCAACGACGAAACAATTTTTCTGTACTTTCAGTTTTTACGCTGCAAAAATTTGACTTTTATTTCTTATTACAATCATTCCAAATGAAAAATTATACAAAACTTGCGATTTGTGGGTTCTGCGAGTTCTTTGAGATCTAAAACCCACACCCAGTTTTAGTGTTGTCGCTTTTGGCTTTTGCTAAATGTATATCGATAATGCAGTTTCATTGATTTCGTTAATTGGTGCATTTTTTTTTTGTAAAATTCAAACGTTCTCTGACTTAAAATTTTTGCACATTTGTTTGATGACTTTGTTGTTAGCAAATTTCGGAATAGATCGATATTTGTTTCTTCGCATTATTTTTTGTTTAATGTTGGATTTAGAAATTACTTCAACAATTTGAATTTTCTTGCAAATGTAGTTTTTTGTTTAATTTTGTAAATTTCCTAAAAGCTTAATTTTGCAGAAAGTTCGATTATTTCGGGGATTCGCATATCTTATAAAACTCCAATTTTCTTAGAGAGTCTAATTCTTTTGAAATTTTTAACTTTTTTGATAATTTAAAATTTTTCTAGAAATTTATATTTTCCTGTAATTTTGGGATTTCCTTGAAATTTTTATTTTCACAAAAATTTATATTTGGAGAAAGAATTGGGATTTTTCAAAAATTTGGGTTTTCTTGATAATTTTGAATTTTCACAAAAAATTTAAATTTTTGATGATGATATATAATTTTATTGTCTACTATTTTCTAGCTGACACACAGTAGGCGAATCCGTTATATTCATGTTCAAAAATCTATATCTCGTGAAATATTCACAATTCACAAACGTGATTTAAGAATATTCAAAAATGTCGGGAAAAATATTTGTGCATGTAGGCCGCAGATTAATAGTCGTAAAGTTGTTAGACAAAGTGACAGGTTTGATTTCTCCCCATACATAACCTCAAAAAAATATATTTTCCATATTTTCGTCAGAATCTTGTCGAAATCAGTTGTAAACGTTAAAGTAATTCATAATAAGTCGAAACGAGCCTAGTCCGACGAAAAAGGGATGAATTTCCCAGTGGTTTTGAAGCGAATTGTTGTTCAGCGCTCTGAGACCCAAAGACAGTCAGTATCAAAATCAAAGAACCAACCAAGAAATTCATCTTTTTTTCGTCGGACTAGGGGCGTTTCGACTTATTATGAATTACTTTAACGTTTGCAACTGATTTCGACAAGTTTCTGACGAAAATATGGAAAATATATTTTTTTGAGGTTATGTATGGGGAGAAATCAAACCTGTCACTTTGTCTAACAACCATACGACTATTAATCTGCGGCCTACATGCACAAATATTTTTCCCGACATTTTTGAACATTCTTAAATCACGTTTTAAGAATTCTTAGATTTAAATTGTGAATATTTCACGAGATATAGATTTTTGAACATGAATATAACGGATAAGCCTACTTTGTGACATGGAAAAAGAGTAGCTATGACTGCTGCCATAGCTCTCGTTAAAAAACCATGAAATCGTTATAATATTTGATTAACATTAATAACTTTAACATAGAGAAAGGATCAAAAACAAATATTACAAAAAACAGAATCAAAATCAAGTGAAATAATTAACGAGTATATAAATGAAATGAATTCAGGTCAAAATATTTAAAAAATAAATAAATAAAAATGGTTGAAAGAAATCGTCAAAATATTTTAAAGATAAATAAATAAAAATTGTTGGAAGAACATCGTCAAAAGTTGAATATAAAATTTGCCAAATCAGCATAGTCAAAAATATAAAATATAGATTGCTAAAATAGCTCGTCAAAAATGCTCCATCGCGTCTAAGAAGATGCCAAACATCCAAGTCAGAGAACATCATGTCAACGGATGAGTGCTTTCGTTTTTATGACGCAGTAGTGAAAAGAAAGCACTAAATAAGCACATTATCCAACCATGCCAAATTTATCAAAGACCGAGTCATGGAGCTTATGGACCTCATTTCTGAACTCGCGAGACGGAAGAGCTGGATCTACGTGGTTTGCAGCAAGGTTGAATAGCCGGCATGCGAAGTTGAAAGGCGAGAATTGTGAGTACTGATTAACGGAACCCGTGATTCTAATTAATGAGGATTTTCGCAAAACTCGTGAGAAATCATCCAACTTAATCTTGTCGCGAATGAAACGAGAGTTCACTCTTCCAGTCAAAACATCGTGGATGAAGAAAACTGCTGCATTGGTTCTACGTCTCAGCAAAGATTTCAGATTGAGTTCATCACACCTATCAATGTAAGGGCGAAGACGGTAGCTATCATCGTCTTCACTGACAAATCGAGCGCGATTAGCGTACAACACGAACTAAAAATTCAATTTATTTTTGAAATAACCGTACGGGTCAACCGTATCTTGATTTTCATCATCTTTATCTACATTATCATTCATTGTTTTGATTGACGGCTTTGACAGTAGCAGTACTTCAGTATATTTTTTAAAATTTTAGATTTTCTAGTGAAGTATCTCACAAATTATTGTTTTACTTCAGTTAAAACAATTTCAATTGTTATTACGGTTTGATCATTTGTTGTGCTGTGTTTAATTGTGGAGTTTCGAATCTTTTTTTAATAAATAGATTGGTGTATCCATCAAAAAATCGCTAATTTCTATCGTGTGAAAAGTGTTTTAAAACTTCCAGCTTCTGCAAGCATTATTTCGCTTTCCTCTAGTGGATTTTCGAGAATTTTGCTTTTATTAGAAGCGTTTATCTATTTAGAAAAAGTTGTAAAATTTTGTGAAGTTTCGAATTAACTTTTCTAATAAAAAAATGTAATTTAATTTGTGATCATCACGGGAATCTTCCGATTTGTGTTTTTGTTGACAAATGACATGACATGGCCAATTTGTTTACATACATTCGTCCAAAAGCGGCAACACCGAATTGGAATTTATTCATTGTGTTAAACCCACAAAAATAACTCTCGAAAGACATAATCGTAAACTTTTGAGATTGGAATACAATCTTTCCAATCTCAAAAGTTTACGATTATCGTTTAGAGTAAATTTAAATTTTTGCGTGTAAAAACTGATTGTTCTGAAAAATTATTCCGCTGGTGGGTCTGGCATTTGTGACGCAATTTTTTGAACTCAACGTAATTTTGTTTAAAAATTTTCTTTGCGAATCGAAGCCTAATGCGTCACCCCCCTCTGATTTCAGAACTTTTGTAACTGGAAGAAAAAAGTTTTACCTCAGATGCTTAATGCGTCACCCTTTTCTGATTTCAGAACTTTTGTAAGCAGAAATAAAGACTTGCGTCACACCTCCTCTGTAAGAGGTTTTTTTTGCGGATATCAGTACTTTTG
>CM055403.1:159569683-159593716 GCA_029228625.1 Pseudolycoriella hygida | reverse complement strand
CAGAAGACAAAATAAATCATTTAGTGACTGTTTTTAACAATTACCACCCAAGACTCAAGTTCACTGTCGAGGAAGAAAAGAACAAATCAATCAACTTTCTTGACATGACACTCAAGAGAGATGAGTTGGGTAACATAACAACTGAGTGGTACAGGAAAGAAATTTCGTCTGGACGATATATGAATTTTGAAGGGCACAATCCAATTACACATAAGAGGAATGTAGCCAATGCTATCGTGGATAGAGCCATAGCCTTTACCATACCAGAAGCACGCCCAAATAGCATAAAAACTGCGAGTAATTTGCTAATAGATAATGGTTATCCTAAGAAATTCGTCAACAAAACTGTGAAAGATAGGGTTAACAAATTCTATAATGGAAAAAATTTGAATAAAGACCGGAGAAAAACTAGATATATTGCAACACCGTATGTACCAGGTTTATCTGAGAGAATCAACAAAACAATGCGTGAATATGACATGGCACTAGGGTGCAAATCGGAAAATAACATAGGGAACTTATTTTCCAGAACCAAATACCACATGCCAAATGACATGAAGTCCAAGGTCATTTATAAAATCAACTGTTTAGACTGCCCTGGAAAATATCCGGGCCAAACAAAACAAAGAATGAAGAACAGAACGAGTAAACATAGAAGTGACATTAAATTAAAAAAGACGACTGAAACGACCGGACTAACATTACACGCTTTGAAAGAAAATCATAATTTCGACTTTAAAAATGTCATCATCTTAGACCACATCCCTAATTTTTATCAGAGAGCCATTGCGGAAAAAATGCACATTTGCAACACCGAAAATGCTGTTAACCTTCTAAGCGACACGCACGGGCTGCATGAATCTTATGTAAATTTATTTAAAAAGAAATGATCTCAATGACTGACCATATGATTTATCGAAATTAATTAACCGATTAATGTGAAATTAAAAAGTAAAAAGGACAACAAATTATTGCTTCGTCATCATCTGTCTGTGATATGTTTAGGTGCAAGAAAGTCATTCGTTTATTAATTTATTTTCATTGTTTTTTATGTTCTATATTTTAAAATTTATTATTTGATATGAAGGTAATTTTTAAATAGTTTAAATAATTTGTATGTAATCAATTTAATTAACCTTTTGAAATTCTGTGATCAAAACAGCCTGATGAAGAGTCCAAAATGACTCGAAATATAGCATAGAAGAAACAACATTTGGTTTATTTTTCCTACGCCGCTATAGTCCAAGAAGTATAACTCAACATTTAACTCCAACGGCGAAGAAACAACCCCTAATTTATCCCGGGATATGGTAATTTTTCTCTTAAACGCTGAAACACGCGTTCCCTAAAATTGTATTATCTACAACTTTGCACTCGGAAGCAATTTTCTAACGGCCATAGATCCAGAGATATGAGTCATCCCTCCCAATTCTAAAAGTAACTAAATCCTGGGATTAGGTCATTTTACCTTGAAACCCTGAAACACACATTCGCTAAAATTTTATTCTCTACAACTTTGCCTTTGGAAGGAACTTTCTAACTCTCATGGTTCTAGAGATATGGGTCATCTTTCTCACTTGTAGAAGTAGTCATATCCCAAGATTGGGCCATTTCTCCATAAAACCATGAGGCACATGTTTTATAGAATTTTATTCTTCTACAACTTTGCCTGTGACAGTAAATCTCTATATTGCATAGTTGAGCAAATATAGACGAAAAACCATCTGCTTTCGTATATGGCCAAAAAATTCAATTTCGTCCATTCCATTGGTCCCAGTGCCCAGACCACTGACCCAATTTCCACAAAAAATAATTTTTCCAGCTTTTTGAGATCAAATACTTTCATTTGACACCAAAATGAACGATTTCCGTGCTATACTTGATGAGATATTTGCAAAAACGTTTCACCGATGCTAGAAAACCCATGTTTTTGGTCAATTTTTCGACCATATCTCCGGAGCTACTTGACCGATTTTTCAGAATCTTAGGGTAAACGAACATTTTTTTCGCTGATTCGTCATCTCTAGAGTTCATTCCATGATGGTAACAAAGTGACATTTGTATGCATCTCTTTCTTGCTTCAATGTTTGTACATTTGCCTCTCGCTTACTCCGTTCCGTTCGTTACACTTTTCAATTCTTGCAAAGAATAAGCCCTAGACTGTACTAAATGCATCCTTCTCACTCCCGCCTCGATCTACCCCATGTTACAAAAAAGTTGATTGTAGCAAACGTATAGGACCTTTGTACTTCGTACGGGTCCAATAATGAAAATTACCTTGGGAACAAACACAGTTGCAAAAATTGTGTGATGGTCTCATTTTTGGCTGATTTAGCCGATCTTGATAAAAACCAACTGTCTTTCTCTTGATTCAAACGATGCATTATCTTATCCACGTGTTCATGCTGCTTCCTTCGTTCATCGTGCAGTTTATCGATCAATGCCGTGAATCGTTCCTGCTCTTTGCGCCCTTTCGACATATTCTGCAACACAGAAACTTCAATTAAGCGCATTCTATCCAAAGTTGTCTCCTGTTGTTAGTACCATTTCCTTTGAGTTCAATTGAAGTTTAATTTTGTCGATTTCCTTCTGATAACTGTCGACTGGAACTTGGAGATCATACATGCTTAACGACCAGAATGTAACCAAAAACTGTGGACTTATATCTTCCCATACTTTGGATGGATGCAATGGACGAACTGATTCGACGATTGGTGATATTATTGCAGCCGTTGCCTCTAAATACTTTTCTTGTTTTTGTACCATAGACAATTTCTTTGTACTCGTATCAGCCTTGCGAAGTTGGTCATATTTTTGCTGGAAAACGAATTGAATTTGTCAATCGAATAACTTCATCATGGGTAAGCGACTCACATTGATTTGATGTGTAAACATCGGCCGGGCTAGAAAGAAGGCAACGTCCGAATGTATGTGATACTCTTGCAACATGCTGTGAATCGATGGCAAACGTTCCATGTATTCGTCAAGCGAATACGTTAAGCCAAGGAATGTGCCGAATTGTACCAAAGTGTCTTGACATTGGTCGTAAAGTTTGCCAACTAATTTCAAATGACTGTGTGCAGTTTCTCGATATATCACGCAATGTTTTTGTTGTGCCATCAACAGACACAGGGTTACGGCTAAGTCATTGCTCGCAAGAGCTTCCTTCAGACGAAGGGAGGATTTTTTTGTGTTACGCACTTGGCTAAAATAACCGGCCTGGAAATAGAAAAGTCATTTGAATTCGAGCAACTCACTTGTAACGGTTCCATGAAAACGAAACGAGAATTTGGTGCGGAGATTCTCTTGAAATATGAAAGATTCCACGGGGGAGGTGAAAGAAAATCCGAAACTTCAGAAACATTACAGAAAGTTCCACAAAGATTGAAGTTTTGGACCGAAAAATCCCAAAATATCCCATCTCCCTCATATATTTCATTATGAAATATACAATTGTAGAAATCAGACGACTGCCAGACTGCCATTTTTGTAGATTCTATTGGTGACGTAACCTTTCAATTATCACCTGAGGATATTTTTCTCTTATGCAAAAAAGTTACACACCGCCAGTTGATAGTTGGAAATACCAGGTGGAGTTACCATTCAATGGGAAATTATCACATGTGAAAAATACCCCACAGCAAATAATAAATTCCCTATTCC
This sequence comes from Pseudolycoriella hygida, assembly GCA_029228625.1. Taxonomy (NCBI): domain Eukaryota; kingdom Metazoa; phylum Arthropoda; class Insecta; order Diptera; family Sciaridae; genus Pseudolycoriella; species Pseudolycoriella hygida. Next base: position 159,590,053 of record CM055403.1, on the reverse strand, counting down.
GGGTGGTATTACATTTCTGTAGTCATGGTCACCGACAATTTTTTGGACCTGCCTGAGATGATTTTCTTTCGAATGTCCACCTGAATTAAGAAAGCAAAAATCAGGAATCAAGAAATCAGGAACCAAAAATCAGGAAATGAAAATCAGGAAACGAAAATCAGGAACCTAAAATAAGGAAAATCAAAAATCAGGAAAAACAAACATCAGAAAAAACCAAAGTTAGGAAAAACCAAAACTAGGAAAAACGAAAATCAGGAAGGAAATTAATCAGGAAAAACATCAAGGTTTTTAATTCCTAAGTAGGTCGCTCTGCTCCCTAAATCCCCGGCGCCTGCGGCGAGCTACTAACGACCTGCAGGCTACCCTCCATGCAAGGGTTTCTGCCCCTTAGACCCCGCAAGGAGGATATTTCCCCTTGACCCCCCTACGCGGGCCTGCGGCGCATTGATTGCCTGATTCCTAATTTTAGTTTTTCCTGATTTTCGTTTTTCTTTATTTTTTATAAATCAATTTTTTTCCTAATTTTCGGTTTCCTAATTTTTTTTTCCTAATTTTTGTTATTCCTAATTTTGGTTTTCCTAATTCGTGTAGAATACCACCGTCATCAAACTTTATAGACCATTAGTACCTTTCGGTGTGAGGTCTTTAAGCCACAATCCCAGAATAGTAAGCTCCCCATGCCCTCCTATTGCTAGCCAAGGAGATGGTTTGTTCGCCCAGAGAAAGTCTCCTAACTTTGAAATCTCACTTAATTGAAACAAACTTTCTCCTTGGTCTAACACCATGTGTGAAAAAAGTGCGGTATGCTAGTATCCTAGATACCATGAAGTCTTGGATCCGAAAAACTGGATACCGGGAAATTAGAAGAGAAAAAAGGCAAGACGTGTCGAGTATCGGAAAATGACTAAAATCGGGAAATTACTGAAAAACGGGAAATGACAGAAAATCGGGAAATGACCGAAAATCGGGAAATAACAAAAAAAAATGGGGAAACAACCGAAAATCGCGAAATGGCTGAAATGACTAAAGATCGCAAAATGTTCGAAAATAAGAAATGACTAAAAATTGGGAAGTGACTCAAAATAGGGAAACTAAGACAAGCGTTCCATTCTCACCCATCGAGCGAAGCAAAGAAATTGGAAGAAACACTCAATCTCCAACTAAAAGGAGGTAAAACGTCAAGGTAAAACTACGAAACGGGAAATTCAGTTACCAGAATCGGGAAATCTCACTTTGAAAATCGGGAAACTTAGCCTAATTTTAGCGGATACCGAGCAATATCAGGAAATCGAAATAAGATACCGGGGAAAAAACATAAATTTTCTCACGCGGCCGGTGCATCCAAGATTCTTTTCGGTAGCCTGTTGGTAGCCCTTGCCGCCTCTTCTACTGACGAAATCCCTAAATTTTCTCTAATATCGTCTTTCCTCATACGATTATTCCACTGCTCCCTCCGATTAACCCTCATATCAGAAACCTCCAGGTCATGCACTAGATATCCGCAGTCCACTCAACTCTCACTACCATACTGAATCGCCGGCCTGAAAATTGACCTGCTTTGTTTCGCTGCTTAACTTCCTTTTGTTGAAAACGTGCGACCTCAACTGACTAGCCACCGCCTGTCCCCAAATTCTCTAACTAACTTGCCATCCTCTGTACTAAGTACTTGAATTCAGAAACCTGTTCCAGCTCCTCTCCATTTAAATTGGAAGCTATGTTTTCCATCCAATTATCTTCATCCCGTACTCCTCATATGCAGCATTCAGGCAGTCATTCCCACCCTGTAAATCCCTGGTATTATCTGCTAACAGGATCAAGTCATCCTCATAGGCCAGGATTTCCATTATTATCTCATCCACCTCGACATTTACCTGCAAGTTTGCCCTCATGATGATTTTGTCCATGAAAATTATGAACAGAAACGGGGAGAGTCAACAACCCTGACGAACGCCCTCAATAACCTCGAAAGACTCGCTAATTTCGCCATCTATTCTTACCGCGGCACTGCTCCGTGAGTAACTACTCTTAATGGCACGCATTAAATTCCCATTGATACCGTACTCGCCTAAGAACGCCAAACAGCTTCTGCCTTGGTAACCGGTCGAATTTCTGTTCCTTTCATAAAGCTTTTCGATAGTCTTTCTGATCCTGACCCCTCTCAGAGGCTTGAAACCACCCTGAATCTCATCCACTTCCACTATGTTCTTAACCCAGTCAACAAGTACACTCGCGTACACCTTACCTACCACGCTCAAGAGCGATATCCCCCTGTAGTTGCTGCTAAACTTACGGTTTCCCTTCTTTTAAATCGGAGCAATAACACCGAAGCTCCAGTCAGCAGGTAATGCAAAAGACTCCAGGGCCAAGTTGAAAATCCTACAAAGCCATTGGATCCCACCTTATCCGCTGTACTTAATAAATTCCGTCCTAATTTAAATGCAGACCTTCAATCTGCCGACCTTTCGGGACACCTCATCCAGTGTAATTTCTTTCTCCACCTCCGATTAGGACCTGCCTCCCTATTATTTTGCCCCACCTAATTGACAGATGTAAATAAATCCTAAAAATAATCCGCCAGGTCTCCAAGACTTCACTTTTATCTGTAATCAACCCGCCCACCGCCTTTATTCAAAATGCTACTACATCCCTCTTTCACGCCACCGCACCTAATGTTCTTAATCATCGACCAAAACTTCTTACCCCTGCCTTGACCTGCCTTTTCCAGTTCCTCCCTAAACATCCTTCCCTCCTGGTCTTTCGCTTCTTTAACCTGTTGCCTACAAGACGTATAAGCCTCTCACTTTCTATCCGTGCTGTCTTGTAACCAGCTCAATTAGAGTATCCTTTTTTCCAATACCGCCCCTTTAACATCGGTGTTCCACTAACCTGTTTTTTTTGTTTCGACCCCCGCCCGCTAGTTACTCTGCCCAGACATTCCTCAGCTGCACCCAAGACAAATTTCTTAAAATTCGCTCACTCAGACTCTATGTCCCCGCAGTCAGCTGGAAGCCCCTCAAATCACTAGCTGCCTCTTTCCCTTGTAGGCAACTACACGAAGCTTGCGACTTACTACCTTCTTCCTTTTAGCCCGACAGAGTTTACCAACCGACAGAAGGGTACCCAAAAAGTGGTGGTCCGAGCCGAAAGTGAAACTTCTGAAAACACGCGTGTCCCTGACTACCTGTCTCCTGTCCTGTTCTATAATGGATTTGTGACCCAGATCATCCTTGACGTACGCTTACCGATGGGTCCATTTGTGCCTATAGAAAGAGTTGGTTATTGCTAACCCATTGAAATCACAAAAAGCTAAAAAACGTTTACCATTTGAATTCAAAGTTTCTTCCCCAAATCTACCCACTACCCTCTACACACAAAACAAACATAAAGTATACCGAAAATACGTCCTCAATTTGTCCTTTATCCGTACAAGCCATCAGACAGATGCATACTAACATTAGCAGTCAGCAAATAGAATGTTCTAAGAAAAGATAACAGCCGCCGAATTCGTGGCGAAGTCAAGAATGGGGGGAATGCGGGGAATACCTGGAAGTTGTCCTTGAATTCGGCTCGAAGTCGGCGGCTCTTACCTCTGGGAACACGAATCTGGTAAACAAAAATTAGGAATAACAAAAATTAGGAAAAAAAATTAGGAAACCGAAAATTAGGAAAAAAAATTATTTGCCAAAAATAAGGAAAAAAATCAGGAAAAACTAAAATTAGGAAAAACTAAAATTAGGAAAAACTAAAATTAGGAATGAATTAAATTAGGAAAAACCAAAATTAGGAATCAGGCAATCAGGAAAAACCAAAATCAGGAAAATAATTTTTGAGAGAATGCGCTGCATGCCGTGATAAATCCTGAAAAATATCGGAGTCGAGAGGCGGCTGTCCCCACGTAGGGGGGTCAAGTGGGGAATATCCCCCCTTGCGGTGTCTAAGGGGCAGAGCCCCTAACAGGGTTTGGGGCAGAGTCCCATGAACGGAAGGCGTTAGTAGCTCGTCGCAGGCGCGGCGGTTTAGGGGGCAGAGCCCCCTACATACCAAAAATAAGATTGCGACCTCCTTAGGAATTGAAAACTTGGCGAAACGGGTTAGCTCAGTGGTTGCGTACTGGCTTTCCACCAAGAATACCCGGGTTCAAACCCCGGTGTGGAAAAATTCTGTATAGGATTTTTCTTCAACGCTTATCATGAAAGTAACGTTCCTAATCTCACCCAAGGTTCATAAATGGGTAGTTGGAGTAGCAATATCGCAACGATTTGTACACAATGAAGTATGACGTCACCCATGTTCGATGCACTGTGTACGAAACAAGCAGGCTCTTATCCAGCTGTTAAGTTAAGGTGTGTGTAAACGTCAAAAAAATTAATGACAAATTCCATACTGTTAGGGTTGTGATTCGAATCTGTTCGATGCGCGTTTAGGTGTTGCCAGATGTACTACCGCGCGACAAAATCGGAAAAAGAAATAATCCTTCAACCGAAGGCGTGGTTCGGAATACACGTTTAGCATGTGGTCCCTAGTGTGGTTAATCCACACTAGCTGGCAGTTACTCAGTGTAACACCCCGGCATTCGAACCAGACACTTTACAGTGCTGCTCCATTGGGATTATTATTATTATTGAAAACTTTGATATTTTTCCTGATTTATTTACTTCCTGATTTTCGTTTTTCCTAATTATGGTTTCTCCTAACTTGGGTTTTTCCTAAATTTGGTATTTCCTGATTTTTGTATTTTCTGATTTTTCCTTATTTTAGGTTCCTGATTTTCGTCACCAGGCCAGGACAATTTTTTTTGAAAGGACGTAAAGGAAAAAAACAGGTCGAAAAAAATTTCCGTGACGACACACAGAAAAATCTCATGTTTACCGCAATTATATCGGGGTGATTATGGAAAATTTCCCTTCATAATTGGATTAAACATAGCATGTTTGTAATAATCATGGTTGCCATGGTTACAGCAATCATGTTATGTTTTCTGCATTTATGAAGGGAAATTTTTCATAATTGCGATAAACATGCACTGAGGAAAATATCTACAAGCGATGTAGGAATTGATAATACGCCGCCGACGTATTATATACGCGGCGAATGTATTACCATCAACTTTATTTAAGTATTGTGTAGTATGCCATTCGTAAGGAACGTGTTATGAGCTTACATAATACGTGCACGGCGTTCGTAATACGTGCACGGTGGATAAAATACGTTGGCGGCGTATATTATAAACACTACTCCTACGTCGCTTGTAGATATTTTCCTCAGTTTGAAATTTTTCTGTATGAGTGACTACAGAAATGTAACACCACCCTGATTCCGAGCAAACAACTTCCCTTGTTATATTCCCTATTATATTCAGATGAACGTTCGTAATTGATAAAAATCGACCATCAGAACAATTATGGCGGGGTTTTGTAACAAAATCAACTTAGCTGAGTCAAGATCAATGGGTCCTATGAAGAACTTGGCGAATGACTGTCTACCGGCGAGGGTCAGGTAGATCGAAACATTTTCCACCTGAGACCTGAGACATTTTGAATACTACATGGGGTGAAAAGTCCGCGGCCTCACATAGAGATGGCGTCATTACTTCAGAATTTTTGTTAACATTCAGTAGTACCACCCTTTACTTGTCTACAGCCAAAATTTCCTGACATTTGGTGTCATAGTTTTCGAATTACTGTCAATAGAGTGACGCAGGTTTTTGTTGTTCGTAAAAAATGGAAAATAATGAATTCCGTGTGTTGATTAAACATTGTTTCTTAATGGGAAAAAATACGGTGCAAAGCAAAGAATGGCTGGACGGCACATCTTCTCCGTCGTATACAACGGCCAAGAAGTGGCATGCTGAATTTAAGCGAGGTAATACAAGCACCGATGATGCCCCACGTTCAGGACGTCCAAGTGAAGCAGTTACTGAAGAAAACATCAAAAGAATCCATCGTATTGTTTCGGCTGATCGGAAAGTTAAAGTTAGTGAAATAGCTGACATCCTCAAAATATCAACAGAACGGGTGCGACACATTTTACATGAGTATTTGGACATGAAAAAGCTTTCTGCCCGATGGGTGCCGCGTTTTCTAACAATTGATCAAAAGCAGCACCGTCTTGACGATTCAGAGCGTAATTTAGCTTTGTTCGAGCGTAATCCAACGGAGTTTTTGCGTAGATTTGTCACGATTGATGAAACGTGGATTCATTACTATACACCAGAGTCCAATAGACAGTCTGCAGAGTGGTTAGAATTTGGTCAAAGCCGACCGAAGCGCCCAAAGGCACAGCGTTCTGCAGGCAAGGTTATGGCCACGATTTTTTGGGATGCGCATGGCATAATATTTATCGACTATTTGGAGAAAGGAAAAACAATAACTGGCGAGTACTATGTCACATTATTGGAACAGCTCGACAACGAGATCAAGAGAAAACGACCGCATATGCAGAAGAAAAAGGTCCTGTTTCATCATGACAATGCACCAGCGCATTCATCCATAAAAGCAACTGTGAAACTGGACTCTTTGGGCTATGAATTACTCCACCACCCGCCTTACTCTCCAGATCTGGCCCCCAGCGACTACTATTTGTTCCCAAACTTAAAAAGATGGCTACAGGGAAAAAGATTTTACTCTAATGATGAGGTGATATCCGAAACAGAGGCCTATTTTGCAGGGTTGGAGAAATCCTATTATACCAAAGGTATCCAAATGTTGCAGGACCGTTGGACTAAGTGCATTTCCCTTCAGGGAGACTACGTTGAAGAATAAAATTAATTTCATATGTAAAAGTTAGTTCTTTCATTGCAAGGCCGCGGACTTTTCACCCCATGTAATATATCCCGCTATCGAATCAACAATTTGTTTTATAGTTCTAAGCCTCGGAGACTTCGAAACTCCTTCACGATTCAAACGTCCAGAAAGTTCATAATTTTTTCTGCCCTGTCTCCATATAGATAAATTTAGAAGTCACAATAACTAGTGTCTTTACCTCACTACGCAGCAATTCTCCTCCAGACATTGCATTTAATTGCTCCACTGTCATCTCCTCCGTGGCCTCAATTCCAGTCATTTTTTGTACAACTTCCTTCAGTATTAACAAATCCAAACTGAAAATGAAACGCTAATTTCATAAAAACATTCCATTTGCTACTTTACAATCGGTGAACCTTTTTTGTGCTTTCAGTTGATTGGCTACATACTGCAACAGGCCACTCAATTCGATGTTGTATTTTTTGTAAATTGAACCGCAAAAGTTAGCTGAACTTTGCAACCACATGGATATAGAAGTGCCGTCATGTTTGAATCGATTCTTATCGGCTTGTGCAAGCGCTTCGATGAGACAATAACCCAAAACATCATACGACAATGACGTCAAATATTTGAGAGAATCGACGACCGGTCCAATCAAGTTGTCAAAGATTTGAATTTGAATTAGAATCTGCCGATGAATAACAACGGATTAATTACGACAAACTGTTTGACACCAGCAAATCACATTACATAATCGAACAAGAAACCCGGAGAACAGTGACTCAGTTTTCCAATGGAACGACCAACTGGCTTTACATTTTCTTTGCTAACTCGTTTCATCAGAGCTTTGATTCGCTTCTGTGCAATACCTCGCCGTCGTATCAACTTCGGATGTACCAAGTAGGTGTCGTTTTTCCATCTGCCATACAAACTATATCTGAAATTCAATGGAATTGGTTAGCAACGCATGCGTCTCTGACGATTTGTGGATTAGGCGAACCGATAGTGATACGGCAGAAACTTAATGACAGACCAAATTTCTTCGGCAACGCAACAATTGCATTCCATGTATGAAAGGGATGGTAATATGGACGAGTCGAGAAGAGTCATGATGTCATGGTACAGCAACTCATCGGTCTGCGTTTTCGGTAACGTTGATGAATCCACAGACATTTCCGTTAAGCTCACTCGGCACAAACGCACAAGCTTATACAACAACACCGGATCGAGGTATAGGGATGGTCCTAATTGAACTGCCATCGGAAATGCATTGACGCGTAAATCGAATAAAGATTTTGCCTAGAACGAATTTGCAATTTTGGATTTTTGTTTGTTTTTTATTATTTTCTCCTCCATTCGCATGGTGTCGAAATTAACCGTTGACATTCACCTGTGGCGTTGATAGCTTATTTATGTTGCTGGTGTAGACTCGTTCCTTTCTGCTTGGCGTTACCGAGCATTTGGAAACGTAGACCGGATCGATTACACGATGAACTAAGTCGCACAGTGCCAGAGCAACATTTTCACGAACCATAACGGAATATTTCGGCAGTTTTTCTATCAATTTTTGAGCTGTAGGCCAATCACCAACGTGTAGCAGCGCCTCGCACAAATTCCACTTTTGGTTGGTGTCATATTTGTCCTGGAAATAATTTTGGTGGTCGGTGAGTCTTTGGGCACAGTTTTCAGTTGTTTTTTTTTTTCTTTTTCGTTCGTTTCCAAAAATGCGTAAATCAAATTTGTTGCTCTTATCGCGTAAACACTTCGCAATTTATTTTTCTTATTTTTGGTTAATTCGTTGATTTCAATTAATTCGAAGACACTGCGAGAAATTGTTTCTAAAATCGACGTGATGTGAGTTAGTTTCTGTGTCAGTTTATTCATAATCCAGTTTTATAAAACAGTTGAACAAAAAAGTACAGGCGTCCTATTTGTTAGATTTACTCTCTCTCTCTCTGCTCTCCCTACCCTTCTCTTTTATCTCTTCTTTTTTCTCTTTACCCCTCTCTTTCATTTCTTCTTCTCTTTCTTACAATCTTACTTAAGAGCACGTCACAAAAATGTGAGCTGTCAAATTTGCGATGTTTTTTTAGAAGAGAACCCTGCGTAAATAAGAAATTATTCAAAATTACTGTGACAGAATGACTCTTACACAAATAATAGATGAATCAGAATGCAAAAAGTTTAGCTATGAAGGTACCAATTTTCTCTAAAATAACATCGCAAACGAACTTGGAATGCGATGATTCATCTATTATTCGTGTAAGAGTCATCATCTCACAGTACATGAGCTATATTTTTGAATATTTTGTCATTTACGCATGATTCTATTTTAAGAAAAACATCGCAATTTTGACAGTTCACATTTTTGCAACGTGCACTGAAATAACATCGCAAATGAACTTGTAATGCGATCATTTTTCAGAGCAACTTTCGAACCTTTGTACTCAAACTTTTTGAATTCTGATTCATCTATTATTGATATAGGAGTCTTCCCCTCGCAGTACATGAGCTATAATTTTGAATAATTTGTTATTTACGCAGGATTCTGCTCTAAAAAAAACATCGCAGATCTAACAGTTCACATTTTTGTAACGATTATCTCATAAGAGTTTTAAGAGTACGTTGCAAAATGTGAACTGTCAAATTTGCGATGTTTTTCTTAAAACAGAATCATGCGTAAATGATAAATTATTCAAAAATATAGCTCATGTACTGTGAGATGATGACTCTTACACGAATAATAGATTAATCAAAATTAAAAAGTTTGAGTATTAAGGTCGGAAGTTGCTCTGAAAAATCATCGCATTCCAAGTTCGTTTGCGATGTTTTTTAGAGAAAATTGGTACCTTCATAGGTAAACTTTTTGAGTTCTGATTCATCTATTTGTGTAAGAGTCATTCTGTCAGAGTAATTTGGAATAATTTGTTATTTACGCAGGATTCCGTTAAAAAAAAAAAAAAAACATCGTTAATTTGACAATTCACATTTTTGCGACGTACTCTTAAGTGTCAAGTGTAAATTCGTGCATATTTCTTGGACGTTTAAGAGCACGTCATAAGATCTGTCAGTTTTGATTTTGCGATGTTTTACTATCGTACTTTTCGATGATAAAAGTCTCTTTTTTTAAATTCTATTGCATACACTCTGTGTAGAACACATTTATGTAAATGATTAACGTTTCAGAATTGAAAATGGTAATTTGTTTACTTCTAGATTTATCCTAGAGAAACATCGCATTCCAAATCTGAATGCGATGTTTTTTACGAAGAAAATGTAGAAGTGAAGAAACAACTATTTTAAGTTCTAAATCGTCTATCATTTACAGAAATGTGATCTGCAGAAAGTGTACGAGACAGAATTTGAAAAAAGAGATTTTTATCATCGAAAAGTGAGATAGAAAAACATCGCAAAATCAAAACTGACATTCTGTATGACGTGAACCTCCGACATCCATAGTCCAAGGAGATGATGTTCGCTAACGGTAAAGATCTGTTCATTCAAATAAGTCGATCTCTTTCGTCAATGTTGCAACTTGTGAATTTCGATGAATTAAAACGCGAACAACTCCGTGTTTTATTAGCTACTTAGAGACTGTGGGAAGATAAATCTTCCACCAGGTAAGTTAACGAAGGACCGAGAACTGAAAGAAATTCTGTGTGTGGGTTGAATGAATTTGTTTCAGCGGTTATTAGAACGGAATGGAGAATAGAATCGCAAGCGTGAATGTAGTTGAAGAAACTGCGTTTTGTTTCTGTAGACTTTAGTATTTATTTGAGCAACAAGCGTGTGTGAAGACTAGTCGATGGTCCAAAGAATATTGTAAAATATTTTTTTTAGTTCCACATGAAACATTACATGCCGAAGGATGTGAGAAATACTACCTACCATATGGTGAGAAGATGATAGGTTCACAGTGTTGATTGATTTAGCCCATTTAGCCGGACAGCGTTTCTAGCTGATCTTCATAAAAATTGATGCAATGAAGACGCATTTTCAAACGTGAACGCAACATTTTTAAAATGAAAGAAGTGAACTGGCTCGTAGCTTTTTGTGCGAGGCGTATTGGGTTTTGTCACTTTGTAACATTGTTCTCGATTCTGACAAATAATTTCGCTTCACGAAAGCGAAAGAGTCTTGAGTTCAAGTACAACCCTTCATTTGAAGGCACTTTTCCAAAGAAAATCCTCCACTTAGTCGCACTAAATAAGGTCCGGAGAAAACAATTTCTGTCATGCAGCTCCGTAACGCGTAATTGGCACAACAAAACATTCCCTCGTCATGAAATTCGGGAAAGTGGGATGTTTGGGAGGGGTGAGGCGCTCACGCAAACGGGGTAAGTACAAACTTTTCTTGTGATTTGCTTTACACACCAAGGCAATGAGTTTCTAAAGCAGATGCGTTGGTGGGAGGAAAATGGTTTTTTTCTTATTTAAAATCAGTGTCGCGTTACTTTCGATAAGATCAATAAAACTTTCGATGTTCAGTTGAAAGACCTTCGCAAATTTTCCCAATATTCGAATTAAAATTCCGAAACATCCGAGGGAGATTGACATGATAAATGAAATGACTGAGGAAAACTAAGAAGAATGTTTAAGGGAATTTTAATTCTCCAAGCCATCACAACAATCGACTTTTATTTAGTTTTTGAGAACAAATGTTAGTAACACAATAGTTCCATCAACAGTACTAGCCGTAACATTCTAAACCAAAAACATTTTACAAAAAAAAATTAAAACAAAAACATTTTTCGGCTTAGCGTAATAACCCAATTTCACTAACGTGTGGATACCTTATGCAACTCCGCAGTAGTCTTCTGCGTCGAATTCAGGAATCGCTTGCATTTCACATCTGCGTCACATGCAATTTTCGTATCACATAAATGAACACTTCACTTGAGGTTTTAATCGACAAATTTTGTGTCCGTTCACGTCAATTGATTCACAGGGTTTAGTTCACTTAATGTTTGTTTCGTTAATTTAAACTTTATTTCGTTATTGTTACACCACGTTGCAGCGCGTATCATACCAATTCGATGATTTTACTAGTGCTGGCTCAGCGCAGTCTTCAACTCTTGACATGACCTGGACATTCGATCGATTTCCAAATCTCTGTTTCATTGATTTTATTCGGGGATACAACATTAACTCTCCATTTAGATTGATTTACTGGTCAGTTTTCAAAATTCCTTGAACGTCTAGCCGCGATACTTTTTTATTTTTCTTCTTTGTGTAACGAAATTTTATGTCTTTTACCCATTGTTTCGATTTTACTGAACATTTTTACAGGAAGATTTTTATATCTCTCTCGGTTTCGCTAAGCATTGGAGCTCTCCTGAACGAGCATTTCGTCAAGTATTTATAAAGTTTCCATTTGTTGTTCTTTCATTGATCTGACGTCGCCCAGTTGCGCTAAGTTAAATATTTTCCAATTTGCTTATTTCTTTGAATGTTTCCGTCGGTTCTTCCTAATATTAGAAAATAGTTTCGCTGACTGTGTTTTACTATTGTAATATTGTGTCCTTGTTCCGATCCATTTCGTTTCAAAATTCGCTTGAATCCAGTGTCAGTTTCGCTGATTTGATTTTTTTTCAATTCTTGAACTTGGTCGACTCTTCCTAACATTAAAAAATAGTTCGTCGACTTTCGCTAAGTTCAGTATGTTCAAATGTTGTCATTGTGTCAATACACTTTGTTTCGAAATTCGCTGATTATTGAACTCGATTCCGATGCCAAGAAGTTTCGCTGACTTCGTTAAGTGGATTATTCTCGACTATCCTCGATTTATGTGAATTTAGTCGATTCTTACTAACATTACAAAATTGTTTCGCTGACTTTCGCTAAGTTCAATACTTTTGAATGTTTAAATGTCATTGTGTTCATCCATTTTGTTTCGAAATTCGCTGATAATTGAACTTGAATCCGATGCCAAGAAGTATCGCTGACTTCGCTAAGTTGATTATTTTCGACTTTCCTCGATTTATGTGATTCTGACTAACATTACAAAATTGTTTCGCTGACTTTCGCTAAGTTTAATATTTTTGAATGTTTGATTGTCATTGCGTCGATCCACTTTGTTTCAAAATTCGCTGATTATTGAACTCGAATCCGATGCCAAGAAGTTTCGCTGACTTCGCTAAGTTGATTATTTTCGACTTTCCTCGATTTATGTGAACTTAGTCGATTCGGAACCTTAACATTACAAAGTTGTTTCGCTAAGTTCAATATGTTTGAGTGCTTAACTATTGAAACCATTCTGTCATTGTGTCTTTGTTTCGAAATCCGCTGATTACTGATCTCGAATCCGATGCCATGCAGTTTCGCTAAGTTGATTATCTTCGACTTTCCTCGATTTATGTGAACTTCCTCACATTAAAAAATTGTTTCGCTGACTTTCGCTAAGTTCAATATCCAATTACAGCCACAGCGAACAGTTCTCCAAATGATAAAAATTTTATTCCGAATTGTTTAACGCGACAGAGCACAAATTTGTACGAATTCGCAGCATTTTTATGCAGATTGCTGCAGTCAAAAATAATATTCCGAAAAAAAAGTATTTACGTCATTTTCTTCTTTTTCGACTTCCACTTCCGGTTCCTTAGCATTGTTGTTGGTGATTATAAGATTTAACTTGCGAACGAACTCTTTTGCTTCATCTAAATCGTTTTCCCAGTCGATTTGAATGCTTTTATCCGTTGGACTTAACTGGAAGTTTGTACAAAAATTAATTATCATTTCAACGAGCAATCGATTTTGCGTCATTTACCCATGAGAAAATTTCGTCCAATAAAATTATTTTACTTTGAAGCAGTAACGCAGTGATAATGTACAATGACGTGGGTGTTTTACCGTCCGAAAAATGGCGATACTTATAACCAAGTACTTCGCAGATGATGCTACCATTCGGCATGTAGGCCTTGAGCAAACCAATGAATAGCTTGTTTTGTTCAGGACGTGTTTCGAATGACTCCAAAATGATGTCAAGCACACGGTTCGGATCCAGATTAAAACAACCTGTTGGAGGAACCATCAAAGGAATATTATTTTTACCGCTTTTTTTGGGTTTTTTTGAAACTCACCGATGAGCGATTTGATGATTTCCAATAAATGATCCACTGATACGTTACTTGTGGGATCTTGGTTCAGTTCGGTTATCAGCTTTGCATAGCCTTCGCTCTCTTCGCGAAATAAATTGAACCTTCTCTGCTTATAGCTGAGTAAAGAAATATTTATAGTTTTTTTTGTTTAAATAGAGAAGGTTTGTGAAGGACAAAAGGAACAATCGGCAGACATGAGAGGAAGCCTAAAAATACTGTACACTGGCTCTCTGTTTGTGCCCTTTGAGAAAACAATTTATGAGAAGAATACGAATTATGTAGGTTGGATGGAAATGAAAGTTTATTCTCAGAGTGGTTACTAGGGTGATGAACTTCCATCGAATTTGAGTTGTATGTTTCTTCCAGATAATAAATTAAACTTTCGAGATTCAGAAGAATATTCATGCGAATAAATATCAAAAAGGCTTTCCGCACATTATGCGAATAGCCATATAAGGACTATTTGCACATCGACGAAAAGTACTTGCTGAATTTGTTTATAATGAAGAGCATGTTGTCGTTAAACTATATAAATAGTTACAAGGTTTTTCCTCTTAGTAGGTGAGCCAATTTCAAATTCGAATTGATACTTAGATGGCTAATCAAACCTAGTTGGCCAGCAAAACTAGGGAGCTTTTCCTTTCACGAAATGCCACAAAACTATGTGGCTGAGAAAACTAGTGAATTTGCGCTTTAATGAAACGCGACAAAACCCTAGGTGGCTAACAAAACTAGGAAGCTTTTCCTTTTGCAAAATGTCACAAGAACTAGGTGGCTGACGACGACGCTTAGGAATTTTTCCTTTTACTAAATGTCACGAAGGCTAGGTGAATAACAAAACACATTCCATTTTGACTTAGTTGAGTTAACTACTACTGAGAGAATAATATGAGCGTGAATAGCCATAGTACTATAAAGAGACTATTCGCACTGCGCTGTGCAAGTTGCATTTACTTTTATTGTCTGTTTATTATTGTGCAAATAGCTATCACATGACTCATCGTACAATGTGCGAATAGTCCTTCTATGGCTATTTGAACGGTGTTCTGCACCATCTTTGTCATTCTATTGTTACCACAATGAAAACACTCAGTTACTGCAGAACACCGTTCATTTGTACAATGTGCGAATAGTCATTATATGGCTATTCGCACAATGTGCGATTAGACTTTATTTCACTATTCGCACATTGTGCGAATAGTGTCTACCAATAAATATTTTCCATGTCTGGGCGGCATTTTGAATAAGACACTTACTTCCTACGAATCTTAAGTGCGCAACACGGAGAAAGAACGCCATCGTCGTCCTGTGTGTTAAGCTATTCAACAGTCTAATAAATCAGATTGCAAGAGTGAGGTGAAATACGTTACCCGGGTTACGGTACCGATGGAATCAGCCCTCTGCCCATTTCAGGCCTATGATGAGCCACGGCTGCGTGGTGTGGAGTCCTAGGCTCGAGATAATAATAATAATAATAATCGGCCTTAACAACCCATGAAGGGTTAGGGGCTAGATCATTATTTACTAGTTTCGCTACTTTTTTGTGGTTCTACTATTTGAAATCCTTTCATTACCGGAAAGTTTTTACTGTGCCAGTGGTAAGCTGTGCGACAAACCCAGTGCCATCCATGAGATGTACTAGGAACGAAACTAGTAGGAGTAGAATACCGGCACATCAAATGACGAATGTAGGGTGAGCGTGCAACTGGAGCTCTAACTATGAGCCAAATGGCAAGAGACTAGTGACTTATAAGTCCTTGGTGGTCCCTACAGGCACATTTGAAGCCAGTTAACGATAATTTGTCTTTAATAGCATTAGGAAATGCAATTGCTCGATGTTCGTTTAGTGTATCTTAAAATATTTTGAGATACACTAAACGAACATCGAGCAATTTGCGATATCCCTGTAGTTGCGCGGTCGCAGTAGATACTCGACGTGCCAAAGGTCAGATTCTGGTAGATATAGTCACAGCTGTCATGGTAAGAATGGAATTGGGCTGACCACATTGCAAGGATGAACGATGACAGGTGGACGAAAAACATAATGCAGTGGAGACCGCCAAAAACGCGACCGATGGGACGGCCACCGGAAAGATGGACGAACGACATAAAGAGAATGACAGGCATCACATGGCAACAAGTAGCAATGGACCGTAACTAGTGGAGATCATTATGGGAGGCCTACATCCAATAGTGGATAGAAAGATGATAGTATTTCGGGCCCTACCTAGGCCGCGCGGGTTACGCAAACCTGCCACGTATAGGTAGAGTCAGGAACGTCAGGAACGCACGCTAATCTGCAATTTCTTCGATCCAATATTGGATATAAATGGCTGCAAAAGAAGAAGAAGATAGTCCGGCTCCTTAGTGGTGATGACTTTGTGCAGAAATGACACAGTGAGAAAGTCAAAATATACAAAGAGGTCACTGCCTAGTAGTCTATCAACATGAACCGAGACCGAGTCCAACAAACCTATCGCAAGCGTTGAATGATTTTTAAGAATTTTCTTATTCCCCGCAGAGACGTCACCGAAGACCGTACAGCAATCAACCAAATGCGCATCAATATAGCCTTCACAAGAAGTTTACGAGTCCTCATGGGCATCAAACGAGCACTCGACCACATGCTGCGAAGACCACCCCATCTCAGCCGACTATCTAACGTTAGTCCCAGGTTCTCAGCATTGTCAACGTAAGGAATGGTTACTTCTTCGAAAACTACCTCTGGGATGTTCCTCGTCCAGTCGCTCGTCAAAAATATCATCGCTTTAGTCTTAATGCCATCAAGTCACTCTCGCCCATTCCGATACCACTCTGATACCTGAATAAATTCATATCTAGGAACTCCTTGGCTAACGGACTTGTAGACTTGAAAGTCATCCGCAAATAAATGACTACTGCATGACTTCCACCGCTCTGGAAGGTCATTAATGAAAGCCGAGAAACGAATTGGTGCAAGCACCGACCCCTGCGGCACACCGTTGCTAACGCGGAGCGATTGTGATTGAAAACCGTTAAAAAAGACCACTTGGAAGCGATCCGAAAGATAACTACCAATCAGTCGAGTGGCACATGTCGCATATCCGAGCTCCTTACGCAACTTCTCGAGAAGAAGCAAATGGAAAATCTAACAGAAGGAGAACAGTACACATACTCTTGCTCATATTCAGCCTAATATCATTCGTGACTGTACGAGATTCAAGGGCTAGTATCGCTACTATGCATCTGTATTACTGGAGCTATGAAATCATCAGCTGCGGCGGCTATTGAGACGCTTAATATTTTCCACCGATGCACGTGACATTGAAAGTGAAAGCTTTTGCCACGGCGGACATGTTGTCGTAGAACTTCATTACGGGACATGGGAAAATCAAGAAGGTCCTCACTGACGAGGTCTTTGCGATGCCTAGGGACAGAATGAAACCGGAGACAAACTTCGTAAAACGTTTTGAAGTCTTTGTGCCCAGCTGCAAAGCTGCCTACCACGTGAAGGAACTGTAAGCTTCACTGACGGTTCTAAAAGTGCCGAGGGCGTGGGGACGGAATATTCTTTATGGAACCCGTTTGTATCACCGATGTCTTTCAGGCTCAGACTTTCGCTGCACTGATGGGAGTGGGGGAGGCAGTCTCGGCAGCAGGGCCTATTTTTGGGAATTTAATTCCCGAAAGCTTCGTGAAAATTCCCGAAAATTACTTAAGATTTCCGAAATTAATTTTTTGCAATTTTCTGTAATTTTAAATCCCGGAAATTCCTTAAAGTAACAGAAAATTCAAAAAAATTAATTTCGGAAATTTTTGTGAATTTTCAGGAATTAAAATTCCCAAAAACAGGCCCTGCTCGGCAGAGGCATGTGAAGAAAATGTTAGAATCTGCTCTGAACGTTGAAACTGTGAACTCGTGTAACGCTGGTCTGGGTTCCCTGACATTGAGAGAGCAGATGAGTTGGCAGGGAAAGGATCAACAACATGAAGTTACGGGTCAGAGCCTTTTACAGCGGTGAAGAGTTGGGTGAGATCGGAATGCGCTAACTGTCGGTGTGCCTATGATAGAGGAATGCACACGAAGCCTTTTTTCCTGGCGCCCGATGGCTAGAGAATTGCTAAACATGGACAGGGAACGCATCAAGAGGGTGTTGGGTGTGATCACTGGGCACTGTGGATTGAGTAAGCATCTGGCGGCCTTTTTGAGGAGACGGGTGTTCATGTTATATGTGAATGCCGGAAGTTCTCTTCATTAAGGCTTAGCATTCTAGGAAGTCATTTGGTCCAACCCGCAACAGTGGATAGTTTCCTAACCGGGACTGGGAGGTTTTCAAAGATTTACATGACGAACCGGCAACGGATCAAAGGATCGCTAGATATGTGTTTCCTGGACTCATCAAGGTCCGACCCAAACTGATAAATCTAAAAAAAAATCTAGACCTTTGCTGCCAGCCTGCCGTCTCGAGTGACAAACACACAGCCATTGGCTAAAAATGTAAGAAATGCCTTTGGAAAACCTTCACGCATAAAACTTTGTGGCAAACTAGAGAGAAAGCATTTTGAGACTCATACGATTGCATTAGAGCTGTGCGCCGATTGAATTTTTCGAGTTTCGGCACTTTATTTCAAATTTTTTAGGTGTACGACGCGAAGGCGGTGGAAATTTGTATGAAAATTAGTCGATTTTTCATCGTCGGCGGCTCAACATGGTCAAAAAATTGCTAACATTTCAATAAGCTGGCGCACAGCTCTAGATTGCATAATATTTGAGATAATAAAGTAATAATTTTTGTATTTTCAAAAAATATTCTCGGAAATTGGAAAGACTTTAAACGCACGTGTATCAGTGCGGCGTCGGCTTATGTCAAAGTATACGAATTTATACGATGAAGTGCATAAGCTCATTTTTCGTCGTTTCACATACTGGGCAATTCCACGGTCCGCCTCGTTTCCACGCGTGAAATTCTCAGTAGTTAGAAAATGCTAGTCATAGAGAAATTACAAACATCTAGTTGAAGAATCGGGGATTGGGTAGTTAGATAGGGTAGCGCCTGATTGCATATGAGCGGAGTGTGGTAGTCCGTGTCATGTGCCAGGCGTGCAACTGTCTAACTATCAAGTGCTCTTTTTACGTCCACGTCATAGTCCCCGGGACCTCAATTCTCTTCGGAGTTTTGTGCTAAACTTAAGAGTGCTACCTGATGACTTGCCCACGGGTCAGAGGGGAATCGAATTAGTGGGTTGTGCGTGTGGCTAGCCACCATACCACACCCAAAAAAAGCGATATGGTTATGAATTCAACAACAGGGCCTCGGATTGGACGGGATAAACGGCAACGACTTAGGCAACGGAAAAAGGACAACGATTTACAATTAGGAACATGGAATGTTAGATCTCTGTTACGGCCAGGAGGGTTGAGATCACTTACTAGTGCGCTAAGGGCGACTAAACTTGACATTACAGCAGTACAGGAAACTAGATGGCCTGGGAAGGATTCTATGATCAGTAGAGACTTTACGTTTTATTACAGCGGCAAGAGCAACGACAGCCCAAGAGGATACGGAACAGGTTTCATGGTCTTCGGTAGAGCCAGAACCGCGGTGATTGGTTTCACTCCTGTCAACGAACGAATATGCACTCTGCGGATAAGAGGAAAATTTTTCAATTATAATCTTATTAACGTCTACGCTCCAACGGAGGAAAAAAATAATGAAGCGAAGGAGCTATTTTACGAGAAACTGGTGAAAGTGTATGATGGAGCACCGAATCGAGACATCAAAATCATACTTGGGATTTGAATGCCAAGATAGGTCGCGAAGTCTACTACCGTCCCACTATTGGTAAATATAGCCTCCACGAAAATTCAAGCGAAAATGGAACGTTGGCAATTGATTTCGCAGCGTCAAGGAACATGGTTGTCTGCAGTACCTATTTCGAACATAAAGACATCCACAAAGCGACATGGGTATCACCTGATGGACGAACCAAAAACCAGATTGACCACGTGTTCATAGAAGGGCGTCACTGTTCAAATGTTTTGGATGTCAAAAGTTGTAGGGGACCGAACATCGATTCAGATCACTACTTGGTAAAGGTGGTTGTAGGGCTCGAGTTTCGATTTCACACAATCGACAGCCGGCATTGAAAAAGTGGAACGTCGAGAAACTGCAGGACGAAAATATTAAACGACAATATGTGGATAGTTTGGAGAAGAAAATTATTGACGGAATGGAAAGCGAACAACGAAACGTAGACGATGCATGGAATCAAATTAGACGAAACGTAGAGCAAGCCGCAGCAGAGACGATAGGAACGAGAACGGGAAAGAAAAGCACTGGGATGGCAGAGTACCGTTCGAAGAGAAATTTCGAGAAAAAACTATTCCGAAGAAAAAAGCAACAACATGACAAGGAAGTTTTAATCGAAATTGAAAGGTTTGGTAATCGAAAAGAGACGCGGAATTTTTACCGGAAAGTAAACGAATCGAGGAAAGGTTACAGTCAACAACTTTTATTGTGCAAGAACAAGGATGGGTTGGTCTTAGCAGAT
>CM055403.1:159481816-159563031 GCA_029228625.1 Pseudolycoriella hygida | reverse complement strand
CTATTTTCGAAATTAAATTAATTTTAGACGATAAATCAGTTCGATAGGAAAAAAAATATTTCGAGAATAGAAAAGTGAATTTGTAGCTCTCAGAAAATGATGAATTTTTTTTTTTGTTGTTTCCTCAATGTATATTTACACACTTTTTTAACATACCGCGTCGCGTACACGCGTCGAACGCATACAAAAACAAAAAACGAAAAAACAAATAAACTTGAAAAAGATACACAACTCAAGGTTCTGGAAATGTTGAGTTTTTTATCATTTTGTGTCAGAAAAAAAATATTGTTTTGTAATGAGATTAGTGAATGTGTACTATCGGCTTATCAACAGATACTCAATACACAATGCATGAAACGTTTTACTACGAAAAAAAAACAATGTCAGTGACTCGATTTTTGTTACTTATTTGCACCGTTTTAAATAACAAATTTTCAACGAAAAACATCGACAATATGACGAGAAAACATTAGTCCTTCAAATGATTATAAAAATGTAACTTACAAATCACTTTTTCCGTTTCTTTCCCATAATTTTATTGTTTCTCCGCATTTTTTCTCCGCCATTATATTCTCAATACAAATTCACCATCCACCATCTGATGTAAAAAAAGCAATAATCTCAACACTCTTTTATATTCATCGCACTATTATGAACTTTAGGTATCGTCCCAGTTGATAAAATCTCTTTTTTTGCGATCACCAGTGACGGAGATTTATTGGGGATACTTTGCAGACATTGCCAAGATGTGTGCAATAGGGGTGTGCGATGGTTCAAGGATCGAAAAGTTAGGGGTCCACAAAAAATTCTAGTGTCGCCTAAATACCGAAAACACAGATTAAAATTATTTTAAAATTCATTTACAACTTGCGCAAAATCGTCAAAGTCAAATGGCTGACTTTCTGATTTTCACTATCCTCGCCTCTATCAAAAAAATATTTCGACTCATCTTCGGGCAATATTATTTTATTTCAACTATTTCGAGTGTAACTTAATAGAAAAAATAAAACTGGAGTGAAGATTGTCGGAATTTTTTTTTGGCGGGGTGTCAAAGTTCGCCGAGCATCAAAAATTTGAGTGATTTTGATCATTCAAAATTTTAAACTCACTGCTGTGGGTGATATTTTCTTTCTATTGATGTTTGAACAACAAGGCCATGACGGGGGGAATTCAGAAAAAAAAAGATTTTGAAAATCGGTTGAAAAAGATGGAAGTTATCGGTACTATAGAAGCAGGTGAAAAATGACCTAAAATCAACTTTATTTGTTAAGTTTTTCTCAACGAAAAATGAAAGTTTTAGCTATTTTTAGATAATTCAAACTGAAAATTCATCTTATTTAACAAATTTAGGCATTTCAGCTCGAAACTGAAGTAGACCTAGAATGTAGCCATCTCGGCGGACTTCATATACACGAGTTGAAACTTCTGTTACAAGTTTCACAGTTCGTTCTACTGACTGTGTGACGCACAAAAGTTGAAACGAGAACGATTCGGATAGCTCAACTTTTACTCCAAGGACAACCAATGTCAGAAGTACCGATGCATTCAAATCTCTTGTCAACGGCGGTTCTGTAAATTTTACTTTCTCACAGTTGATCATGATCATGTCGTACTAGTTTTCTGCTTTGAAATTTATTGTTGGAAATCTGAAAATACGGACGACAGCAGTGATGTTGCGCATCTAACTTCTACGATTCGCTTGTATGCTGTGTATGATGTGTTTGTGGTCGTCCTGCAACATAGCGATCAATACACTTTCTCCGGATGTGCATATACTTTCATCAGCGATTTTGCGCTAGGTGTACTTCAGTTTCGAGCTGAAATGCCTACATTTTTTAAAAAAGATGAATTTTCAGTTTGAATTATCTAAAAATAGCCAAAACTTTCATTTTTGTTGATAAAAACTTAACAAATAAAAGTTGTTGATTTTCGGTCATTTTTCACCTGCTTCTTTAGTACCGATAACTTCCATCTTTTTCAACCGATTTTAAAATTTTTTTTTCCTGGATTCCTCCCGTCATGGCCTAGTTGTTCAAACATCAATAGAAAGAAAATATCACCCACAGCAGTGAGTTTAAAATTTTGAATGATCAAAATCACTCAAATTTTTGATGCTCGGCGAACTTTGACACCCCGCCAAAAAAAAATTCCGACAATCTTCACTCCAGTTTTATTTTTTTCTACTAAGTTACACTCGAAATAGTTGATATAAAATAATATTGCCCGAAGATGAGTCGAAATATTTTTTTGATAGAGGCGAGGATAGTGAAAATCAGAAAAAGTCAGCCATTTGACTTTGACGATTTTGCGCAAGTTGTAAATGAATTTTAAAATAATTTTAATCTGTGTTTTCGGTATTTAGGCGACACTAGAATTTTTTGTGGACCCCTAACTTTTCGATCCTTGAACCATCGCACACCCCTAGTGTGCAATTTATTAAGTAGCTTTAGCTACTTGATGTTTTCACTCTTCCTGTCCATCCGTCTGGGCACCGTCACTAAAATGACATCACGAAAATGACGCTACGAATACGACATCGCAAAAATGACGTCACACAAATGACGTCGCACAAAGGACGTTGCACATTAGGCGTAGCGTCCAAATTTTTTATTATTTTTAAACTTCTGCCGCGGCATGCCGTCAGAATCGATTCGGGGCACCCCACTGATCATTTAAGTAAAGAAAAAATTTTTGAAATCCGTTTTACTATGCCCCATGCAAATGTCGTCTAAACACTTTTTCGCTCAACCAAAAACATGATGAAGATGAAAAAAAATGTTTTTTTATGACTGATGCTATTCGCCCGCGCAATTAGGCAGCCCTATGGAGTAGAGACTATCCGCCCGCGCGGGCGATTAGCCAGCCCTATGGGGGAGAAATTATCCGCTCACAGGACTGACTTAAATAATTAACAAACTAATTTTGAAGAGCTCGAATCGTTCATTCCCACTAATATACATTGGATAGGGGAGTGTTAGCAACGTTTGCAGGGCGGTTAGATTGGATAGGTGAGTGTTAGCAACGCCTTCTTTTTAACAGTAAAGGCTTTTGATGTTTTTTCGAAATTTCCTCTTGTATTTGATTTTTTTTGACTGAGTCTCGCAGCTGAACCACGCAACCGTTAGGTAAATACCTTTCATTTGACACCTTACTGCCCCCATTACGACCACTACTGACCGAGATTTAGCTGAAGAAGTGCTCCCGTTCTGGGCTGAATCGTCGAAAAATGCCCTATACCTTAGAGCAAGGTTGGGTTAGCGTCGCTAGTCACTAGTGTCGCTACTAGCGTCGCTACTAGCGCCGCTAATAGCGAAGCTAATATTGCAAACATCTCGCTAGTAGCGACTAACGTTCGCTAAAACTGCTTTAGCGAAACGTTTTTGCTAGTCGCTAACGCATTCGCTAGTTTTATGGACTAAAATATTATGAATTTCGGTACTAAATCTTTTGATGAAAAAATTGAAACAAAATTTAAGGAAAGATTCAATTGACAAATCGATCTGCAACGACTCGAAGAAAGAACCAAAAGAGGATCTGATATTCAACATTTCAAAGACTTTTCGGCTACTCAGATGCAGGATTCTCAGGTCGGTTTATTTAGTCCATCGCTTTGTAAAGCAGAAGTGCTTCTGAATAATTATATGTCTGACGACAATACCAAAATGAGTTCTTTCAAGGACTATCCTCAAATCGGACGTTTATTTATAAAGTACAACACCACAAATAAAGGTAGTGCCGCGTGTGAAAGACTATTTAGCTTAGTAAAATACGTTTTGCGAGCTGATCGTTGCCAAATTAGCAACGAAAACTTTGAGGCTCAACTCATTTTGAAATCGAATCTATTCTCATCGAAAATGAGAGTAAAATAAATTCATTTTATATTTATTATAAGAAAAAATAATCAAGATTTTAGATCGAATAATTCTCTCGCATTTTTTAGTGAGAAGAAAATCGATATTTTTTTTCTTTAAGTTACAATTTAATTTAGCGAAAAATTAGCGACCGCTAGTAGCGCCCGCTACTAGCGCGCTAGTTTTTCTTTAGACTAGCGAATCAGTTAGCGACGCTAGTATTTTTTGAAACTAGCGTTAGCGTTAGCGTCGCTAAAAAAAATGACTAGCGAGTACAACCTTGCTTAGCAGTATGGAATTTTTTCGACCAACACTGTTAGCCAGTTTTGTTGCCCTGGACCCCCGCTAACTACTGACGGTCAAAAATCAAGTCAACTTTGTCTAACAGTCAAAGTTTCCTAACAAAAAAGTGAGCAACCACCGAAATTTTAGCTATTTTCGCTGTCTAGCTCCTTCGGATGAAAAAGTTTTCTTTTACAAAGTTGTTGACAATCCAAAAGTCTAAGACTTTTCTTCCCCGATCAAAACTCTGCAACTGCTCCGTAAGCAACTTTTAGAACATTTCCAATTTTGACCCAAAACTCCCTTATTTCCGAACAATATCACACACCGGACAAAGTTTTCTCCACGTTTTAGACCATCACCAACAACATATAAAAAAGTATTTTTTTTTTTTTTTGGTTTTCGATGGTAAAATCGTTACCCACTAACAGATATTGAGTTTTTATAAAAGGTAATAAAAGCGTTACCCACTGACAGGCATTGAGTTTTTATAATAGGTAATAATTCGCAGGAGAATAGCCTCTCCCCCACAGGGCTGGCTAATCGTCCGCGCGGGCGGATAGTTTCTCCACCATAGGACGGGCTAATCGGCCGCGCGGGCGAATAGTCTCACCCCCATAGGGCTGGCTAATCGTCCGCGAGAGCGAATAGTTACTCCGTTTTTTTATTGCTGGAATATAAATGGAACCAGTACCAGTTACTAGAATGATTTTTTTGTGTGATTGGTATATATTTCAGGATCAGAAATTTGATCTAATTTTTAGATCATCATAATGATCGAAAATTGGTCATAACAATTATTAAAAAAAGTAACAATTATAATCAAAAACCGTCGTTTTGAGTTAAATTGAGTCATTTTCTGACAGAGATATCAAAGTTTATAGCCTTTTCCGTTAGGTCGCTTATTAGATCTTTGTTGGCGACAGATGCGTTTCGCCACCAATTTTTCCATCTGGTTTTGATGAACGTAATAAAAGCTCTTGAGTTAACTTTGAAGACTGAGTGTATAGGGTAAGAAATGTTTCATACAAAACTTCAACAAATGCCAGCTGTAACCATTTCCGTTACACTTCGCTAGTCCAAAAAATACCTCTAACCAAGACAAATAGATACGTCAGACCTTTGTCCATCACGTCCATCAGCATATCAAGGTGCATGACTTGATTGAAGATTGGCACTAAATGCTGAAATGTTGATCTCTTCTAATTATCTTCATAACGCAACTGTTCTAGTTGTGTTAATGTCTGAGCGTCATGTCAATGACAAAATAATTCGAATAGGAGCTTACACGTTCATAGTAAATGTAATACGTAATGAGTTGTATCCTAAGATTGGTTTCAGCTCCTGGATCTCAGAGCTTTGACGATAGAAACTCCAAAAAGGATTTTTTGATCGTAGTCGTAGACTAGACGGGGCAGAATCCAGGTTGGCGTGAACGGGTAGATCGAAATCAGCTTCGATTTTCCTGCTCTACTATATATTGATGCCCAAAATTCAGTCATGTAGTTCCCAATGTGCCAGTGAATTTCACCCGGTGATCACAGCTGTAATCAAACAATCTTATGCCGCTCAGCCCGCGCCGGGTTATAATACCGCAGATCTTAAAGAAGCTTTCACTGAACCATTAGTAAATACATCAGCTAATTTCAGTTCCTTTGCCGAGGGCTAACTTCACCGTCAATTACCGAACAAGTGTCCGCTAGAATCAATTCCTCGCCGATGAAACCTCCGGGAAAATCTCGAAAAGATTTTACTCCACAACGAACCATTGTATCGTCGATCGAAACACATAGGATTGCTTATGTGTCCAACTTACACATGTCAGTTACCGAAGATGAAGTTACAAATTATCTACTGCGGAATAACGTAATATCGTCTACTGAAGATGTGTCATGTAAGATGTAGATTTGGACACGGTTAGCTTTGTTTCGTTTAAAGTAACCGTTAGACCAGAACACTGTGGTCAGTAGTAAGCTCTGGCCCAGTAAGGTCATCGCTAGGGAATTCGCCAAGCGCTAGAGAACTGGTGAATTTTTGATTTTTTTTATCGTATTTTTCTCGTCGAGTAGTCTGTCGTGTTTGTCGTAATCTTAATATATTTAACTTAAACTTTGACTTTAAGTTAATTGCAGTGAAATAAAGGTTCCACTCTAATCAGAATATGATTAGCCGAATCGAGTCTCACGACTTTGAATAGCGAACTCCAGGTCTATTCGACTTGTGCAAATATCTGCTAGTCTAGTCGACTCCCTGTGTAAAATAAGATCTCCTAATGATGGCTCTAAAGACATCGTTTGTGATGGGGATAAAAAATGTATGGAATTTGACATTGTTTCACATAGAACACAGCGCCACTTTTTTACACGTCACAGATCATTTTACACTCACATAAATGAACAGTCAGTCAAACTAAACAACGAACAGAACTCATCAACCTCATAATTTGGAATCATTTTTGACACAGGGTTTTTTGGCAGGATGAGTGCGGGAAATTTTGCTAAGAGCGCCAGTGGTTTAATTTTTAGAAAATTTCACCATTTCTCTGCATATACTAAACGAATTTTATTGCTGGGAAGTTTGTAACTGTGTGTGAGTGCGATTGACAACTTTGACATTTTTTGTAGTCATTTGACATCTCGTTGTGGTGAGTTTATTTTCGGTCTCGACTATATATCCTTTACAAAAAATATTTTTTTTAAACATTAAAAGCAGGAAAGACGCTAACAATGACTGAATCACAAACTGGAGGAGTTAAGCCGATGGCCATTGCCGGCCGTATGGTCAGGGAGCGGGAACGTTTGCTTGGCATGTCCACTGAAGAACGAGCTTGGAGAGCTCAGTGGATAAAGGATCAACGTCTCGCTCGTCATGAGCCTGTATTCGTTCCCGAACTCATACAAGCGAGACTCAATCCCATTCGACGATTCTATCGAGCTCCATTGGACAAAATTTTCACATTGCTTACTCCAGTATTGGTAAGTTGATTTGTCTAAGAATCAATGGTTACATAATAATAACCTGGTCCGTTGACATTACGTTTCTCTTTTCGTTTCTAGGGACATTCAAAAGCACTTTTCCTTCGATCTTTAACTGGAAAATTTCTGATGGGCTTCGGTGGCGTTTACTTAACCGCTTACTATTTCAAGTACAACAGTAATGTGAGTAGTCAATCGACTTGTAAAGCTTTCGAGGTGGTTACCGCAAGTGGGAAAAATCTCACCGGATTTTTACGATGACTTTTTGTAAAACGGTCGGATTTATGAACTTTGTTGACATAAGAAAGCGAATTCCTTAGTGAAACAGAAATCTCCTTCAGGGACGATTCCGAGGTGATGAGATTTTACATTCTCAGGCACAAAATCTAGATAGTGATACAGTGGTGTACTTAAAGATGTCATGTCACCAACACGTTCGTTTAATAATAATAATTTGGCCACTGCCTATCACTGGCTATCCCTGATGAATAATTGTCACAGAGAAATGTCCCACGGCTAGAAGGCAACATCTCGCGAGTAAAAATGATGTGTATCCTTGGTATCTAGAAATATTCTCTAGCCATAAGCGTTCTAGTTAGAAAATACATAACGGGAAATCGCTTCAAGTTGTTCAATGACTAACAGAGCCTATTATTTGGAAATTTTTTTTATACTTTTTTGGGAAATTTTGATTTCAATCCCTCACAACGCTCATAGACGGTTGAAAACAATGCCATTGTATTACATTATCCGATACGAAAAACATTTGTTGTACCTCTTTCTTGTTGAGCGCTAGGAGGGCCTTTACGAGGGTAGCCCTAGTGGATATCTCAGCCATCACACTTCGCACAAAATACAAATTTGTACCAAAATGAAGGTATTGGAGCCAATCCAAAATTTCGAATTTTCAACTTGTCTGGAAAGAGATGCCCTTCATCATAAAGTTTACTATTAAATTATTATTTGGAAATTTTTTGATATTTTTTTTTTTGGGAAATTTTGGGAATTTTCGGGAAATTTTGGGATTTTGTTTGTAAAAAATCTTGGGAATTTTCGAGAAATTTTGGGAATTTTCGGGAAATTTTAGGAAATTTTGGGAATTTTTGGGAAATTTTGGGAAAGTTTAGTGAATTTTGGGAATTTTTTCCCAAATAATAGGCTCTGATGACTAATCAACACCTGTTTCAAGTTGAGAAATGCATAAACAACGAGAAAACTTTTCTAGTTGGGAAATTACTAAACGGGAAATCGTTCTTAGTTGGGACTGAAAATCAGTAAATGACTAAGAATTGGGAAATGGCAAAAATGCTGGGAATGACTCAAAATCTGGATTAAAATCTGCAAATAACTTATAATGGTTAAACGAACAAAATAATGTAATGATGTAATGTAAAATAATGAGAAAGACCGAAAAAGTTGAGGTTTCGTGCGGGCCTTTTGTAGCTCTTAGACGAAAGTCTAAGTTTTCCAAAATTTTTTTCTGTCAGTATTTTTCCAGTATTCTTGATGCTTCAGATCAGACGAAAAACTATCTCATAAAAGATTTGAAAATTGTTTGCCTGAGTAATGAATTTTTAAAATCAAAGTTTGACGTGAAGAGTAACCTCTGCGAAAACTTTTTTTGACTTTATACCGTCATTCCCAAAATAGGTATTTTTTGATGTTATTGGGCTAAAAACATCTTTAGACTATCCTGAACACTTTCTAAGAAGAATGTGACAACTTTCCACCTCAAACTCAAAGACTCGTACGTCGAAAATTTCATTTCATGACGAAAAAGTCTTCTTCTTATTTCGCCCGTAATTATCAACTGGTGGATGTAGGCCTCCTCTAGTTCCTTCCATTTCGAACGTTCCATTGTCATTTGCTGTCAATTCCACCGTTCTGCACTCTCCGTTTGTCCATCGTGGTCTGCCCACCGGTCGTGTTGTGGGTGGTCGTCAATTCATGATGGCTTTTGTCCAACGATCATCAGTCCCTCTTATAATATGTCCACCCCAGTTCCTCTTGAGAGATGCTATACGCTCCACGACATCCACGATCTTTGTTTGATGTCTAATTCATTGACTCGTCTTTTTGTCTCTGAGCGATATTCCGAGCATACACCTTCCCATGGCTCTATGAGCGACTCTCCGTTTGTTTTCTGATGCTTTTGTTAACGTGAGATTTTCAGCTTCATATGTCAATATCGGAAGAATGCTTTCTGTTATTCATTTTGATTTTACAGATGAGTTTTCCAAACGCTGCCCATCCAAGACCGATTCTACGCCTGATCTCTGCCGTTTCATTATCCCGACCCAATTTTATTTTGTGACTCAGATATACGTAACTCTCGAATCCTTTCGATGACGGTGTCTCCCTCTATGTCTTTGTCGTCGTCGATGTTTGTCATAACTTCAGAGAAATGATAAGTTGGTACACCTGTGGCGAGGTAGAACGCTTATGTGAATGACAGCTGGGTTCCATGGGAGAGAATTACGTACAAAATTGGGCTGGTCCCATATAGTCAAGCTGTCTTTCACATAAGCGTTCTACCTCGTCACAGGTGTACCGCCTTATCATTTCTCTGCATAACTTTCGTTTTTGACATATTCATCTTGAGTCCAATTTTGCTTGACTCTTCATTCAGCTGTTGTAGCATCACTCTACGAGATCAAAATTAGTATCAGAAATGTTCAATGTTTTTCTTTAATAAATTTGTTTTAAATTAATTATTAGACCAGCGAAATCGTTTCTTGTAGTCGTGTGTGGATGTCGGAGTGACCAAAAAAATTGTCGCAGTTGGCTATGGTCTCGCCACCAGCGTTTTTTCTTTAAAATTTAATTTTTTTTCGACAAGTATAGGAGAAAACGAATTGGCGTGAAGGATAAAGTCGTTTCTTGTTATCTTGTGGATGACAGGGTGACCAACAAAATTGTCAAACGATGGTGACTTGATAAGTTGAAGTTTTCGGTCAAACTTCCTTCTACGTTTTCAATGCCACGTCCAAAGATTTGACATGGGAATCCGTCACAATCAAAACTTTACTTCATATCAATTTCTGAATTTGACTTTTAGGACATCCCTAAGTTTAAGACAAAAATTTTGAACCTTTTATTTATGAAAATGAAAGAATCTGACATTTGTATACCATTCGCCACCTCTTTCTATTATATTATGGTGTAAACGAGTGATGCAAACAATGTGATAATGCAGTTTATAGCCAAACTGTTTAACTCATCAACTTGACTCTCTGGCTTAAACAAAAAAAAAAAAATGATTTACGAGTTATACGTAATGATTTCGAGTTAATGAGTTAACCTGTTGTGCTGTAATGTACTTTAATGCATAGCGAGCGGTATTGTTGTGTTACATTGACGGTACATCGCTAATGTATACATAAAATAAATGCCACGAAATTGCACGAAACTGTGTAAACTGCACGAAACTGTGTAAACTGCACGAAACCACTTATAAGCTGCACGAAACCATGTAAATCTAGTTACTGTGTAAGGTATGAAACGCTCTCATCGTACTAAACGAAAAACATGGCCGCTTTGTTGTTGTCAAAGCGAACGTGTGGAAAATATGTGCAATTTTTTGGTGTGTTTTCAACATACCGCTCGCTTATGCATTAAAATTTTGAACTGAATTGGCTATGATATGCAGTTGTAACACATCTGCGATTACGACACCTCGCCTTTGGCTCGGATATCGCAAACTTTCGCAGATGTGTTACAACTGAATTACATAGCCAATGCAGTTAATAACTATTATCTGCCTAGAACGATAATTTCCCACTTATCTCTCCAGTGCATTTTTACTTATCTCGGTAATTCTGTTCTCTCTTGCCAAAATTGTTATCTTGACGTGTGGGCATAAGAAATCTCGCCTGCGGCTCGATTCGCAATGCCCACACGTCGCAATAACAATTTTCCTATATTACATATTTTAAGCTGGTGGCGCCACCATAGCCAATTTTTTTGGTCACCCCGTCATACACAACACAACAAGTTGTTCCTTGTGTCAATACTTTTCTAAAAAAGGCAAATTTTCACAAAAAAACGCTGGTGGCGCCACCATGGTCAGATTTTCGGTCACCATATTATCCACAAGAAACAGCTTTTTGCTTCACGCCAATAAGTTTTCTTCGATAGTTTTCGAAAAAAAAAAAATCAAAAGAAAAAGCGCTGGTGGCGGCGTAAATTTTTTTGTCACCACGACATCCACAAGATTACAAGAAACGATTTCGCTGGTCTAATAATTGATTTAAAACAAATTTATTAAAGCAAAACGTTGAACATTTCTGATACTAATTTTGCCTCGTACACTTTTTTCATTATGTAATGATATTTTCGACATACGAGCCGAATTTTAGATCGAGGTGGAAAGTTGTCAGATTCTTCTTAGAAAGTGTTCAGGATAGTCTAAAGATGTTTTTAGGCCACTAGCATCAAAAATCAAAAAAGTTTTCGCAGAGGTTAATTTTCACGTCAAACTTTCACTTTGAAAAATCATTACTCAGGCAAAAAATTCCCAAATTTTTTTTAGAATGGTTTTTCGTCTGATCTGAAGCATCAAGAATACTGGAAAAGTACTGACAGAAAAAGATTTTGGAAAACTAAGACTCTCGTCTGCTAGCTACGACAGGCCCGAGAACGATATTATCATACCACCGGACGACAACATATATCCAGAAATGGATGATAATATCGTTGTAAGAACGATATTATCATGACGGGGTCGATATTATCGCTCCGGGCGAAAATACAGCGGGCGATTTTTCCCACACATAAATGTGCACTTGGCTCCGACTCGGCACCAGGCTGCGTACTTGAAAAGAATTAGTAGCCTTTTAGAAAACAGGCTGGTGCCGAAAATCAGTTAAAGTCATTGTAACGGCAGTAACGAATATTAAACGTCATATAAACAATTTTTCATTAGGCTGCTGCTGCCCTCTATGTTGACAGTAGAACATGTTGAGTAGTCAGGGTAGGCAGCGTGGTGTCATAACTTTTGGTTATATTTGTGACGCCATTTTTGTGAATCGTATTTTTGACGTCGTATTTGTTACGTCATTTTTATGTTGTCATTTTTGTGACGTCATATTTTTCACAGGTGAGGTCACATGTACCTTAGCCTCTGTCCACCTACTCCTACATCCTATCCTACCCGTGGTGACACCTGTTATAGTGAGCAACCCGCATGAACGATCAGGTAACCAACCCTGGTGTAGTAGTGTGGGTCACTTAGCATAAGGATGAGGGGGGCTGCCTTCGGGTAGTACCTAAACGGCACGTATAGGGAGGGCCGAAGGCAGCTAGGCGCTATCAAGATGGGATGGCGACTTAGTATGGTGGCGGATAATCTCAGCAGCAAGAGACAACGGCAGCATACACAGCCCTAGTCAGATGGGCTACCATCACCACCTGGTGACTTCCCTACGGGTCATCGGGAGAAGGAAAGTAGGTTGGGCGCTTGGCTAACTCCCAGACACCGTAAAAACAGTCTTGTTATGAATTCCCCAACACAGCCCCGGATCGGACAGGATAAACGGCAACGACTCAAGCATCGGAAAAAGGACAACGATTTACAATTAGGAACATGGAATGTAAGATCTTTGTTGCGGCCAGGAGGATTGAGATCTCTCACAAGTGCGCTAAGAGCGGCAAAAATTGACATAACAGCTGTGCAAGAAACGAGATGGCCGGGAAAGGACACCATGACCAGTAGCGACTATAAGTTCTACTATAGTGGGAAGAGTAACGACAGTCCAAGAGAGTATGGAACAGGCTTCATGGTCCTCGGCAGAGCTAGAAACGCGGTGATTGGTTTCAGTCCTGTTGACGAGCGATTGTGCTCTCTACGGATAAGAGGAAAATGTTTCAATTACACTCTTATAAACGTTTATGCGCCTACGGAGGAAAGCGACAACGAGGTGAAGGAGCTATTCTACGAGAAACTGGTGGATGTATATGATGGAGCGCCGAAACGAGACATTAAAATTGTGCTTGGAGAGTTTAATGCTAAAATAGGCCGCGAAGTATTTTATCGTCCCACAATCGGTAAACATAGCCTTCACGAAAACTCGAACGAAAATGGAACGCGGGTGGTTGATTTTGCAGCATCAAGAAACATGGTTGTCAGCAGTACCTATTTCCAACATAAAGACATCCACAAAGCGACATGGGTATCACCGGATAAACGAACCAAAAACCAGATTGACCATATTTTGATAGATGCACGTCACTGTTCAAATATGTTGAATGTCAGAAGCTGTAGAGGACCGAATGTAGATTCCGATCACTACCTGGTGAGAGCGGCAGTTAGGTCTCGAATATCGGTTCAACACAATCGACAACCGGCATTGGAAAGGTGGGACGTGGAAAAACTACAGAACGAAGACATTAAACGTCAATATGTCGACAGGCTGGAGACGAATATTATTGCCGGAATGGTCAGCGAACAACGATGCGTGGAATCAAATTAGACGGAATGTAGAGAGCGCCGCAGCAGAGACAGTGGGAACGAGAACGGGAAATAAAAGAAATATCTGGTTTGACGATGAATGCCAGAAGGCCATGGACGACAAAAACGCAGCTCGCCTGAAAACTCTAAGTAGATTCACTCGAGCTGGCCAGGAAGAGTACCGTTCTAAAAGAAATTTCGAGAGACAACTCTTCCGACGGAAAAAGCGACAGCGTGACAAGGAAGTTTTGATCGAAATTGAGAAGTTTGGCAATCGGAAGGAGACTCGGAACTTTTACCGGAAAGTGAACGAATCCAGAAACGGTTACAGTCAACAACCTTTGCTGTGTAAGGACAAGCATGGATTGGTCTTAGCAGATGAGGAAAGGTGTATCGCGAGATGGGCTGAGTACTTTAAGGAACTGCTTAACCCGAACAGACCGCTCAACCGAGACGACGAAAACGACGAATTGCCATTTCAGACTGCGCAACCATACATAGAAGAACCAACGATGCAAGAAGTTGAAGCTGAAATTTTAAAGCTCAAAAATTTCAAAGCCCCGGGGACTGACAACCTACCCGGTGAACTTTTCAAGAACGGCGGCAACGCGCTATGTATGGAGATGCACGAGCTCATCATACGCATCTGGAATGACGAGGAGTTACCGGAAGAGTGGAAGACCAGCATACTTTGTCCCATATACAAAAAAGGTGACAAATTGGAGTGTGGCAATTTTCGAGGAATCGCTCTGCTGAATATTGCTTACAAGATATTTGCAAATATTCTATATCAGCGCCTTCATCCATACACGGAATCTACGATAGGTGAATACCAAAGTGGTTTTCGTGTAGGTCGTTCAACATCGGACCAGCTGTTTAATATCAGACAGATCTTGGAGAAGTGCAAGGAGTACAACATTGAAACACACCATTTGTTCGTTGACTTCAAGGCAGCCTATGACAGTGTTAGAAGAAGTAAGCTATGGAGAGTCATGGAGGAGTTCGGAATTCCCAACAAACTGATCTCGCTAACGAAGCTAACACTAAACGGAGCTAACAGCCGAGTAAGGATCCGCAATCAAATGTCAGAGACTTTCGACATTGAGGAAGGCCTACGTCAAGGAGATCCTCTTGCAACGCTGCTTTTCAATTTAACACTCGAAGCAGCTGTTCAAACCATGGACATAGACTCCAGCGGCACCATTTTCTCCAAGTCCAGTCAGTTGCTTGGTTTGGGCAACCGGAGTTATTACAGCCTGCTGAAAATTCTAAAGTCCAAGTCAGTAAGCCGAAATTCAAAATGCGCACTTTATAAAATTGTGATCAGACCGGTAGTTACGTACGGTTCGGAGTCGTGGTGCTTGACACAGAAAAATGAACAATCTCTGCATACGTTCGAGCGAAAGGTACTGCGTACAATATTTGGACCAGTATTTGACCGAAAACTGAACCGATGGCGCAGACGATATAATCACGAGCTCATAGAGCTTTTTGGAGAGCCCGACATAGTCAGAACAACAAAAATAAATAGACTACGTTGGCTCGGTCACGTACAACGAATGAATGAACATCGTATTCCAAAAAAAATTCTGAAGTCCAAACCTGAAGGCAAAAGGAGTGCAGGGCGACCCAAGTCCAGGTGGAGCGACGCTGCTTTTGCCAACTTAAGAACTGTGGGAGTAACCAGCTGGGAGACGTTAGCTGCAGATAGGCCCGGTTGGAGAAGCATGTTGGAGAAGGCCAAGACCCTTAATGGGTTGTAGTGCCGGTAAAGTAAGTAAGTAGAGGTCATATTTGACCCGCCATTCTTATGACGTTGTATTTGTAACGTCATTTTTTCGACGACATTTTTGTAACGTTATTTTTGCTACGCCATTTTTGTGACGTCATTTTTGTGGCGGCATAATTTTGACTGTTCACAGACGGATGTGGGGACATGTTGTTTTGTGACGTCATTTTTATGAGGTCGTATTTGCGATGTCATTTTTGTGACGTCATATTTGTGACTTAATTTTTGTAACACCGTATTTTTGACGTCATTTTTATGATGTCATATGTGTGACGCAATTTTTTGGCGTTGTATTTATAACGTGATTTTTGCTACGTCCATTTTGTGCCGTCATAATTGTGACTGTGCACAGACGGATGTAGTGACAGGTTGTTTTGTGACTTCATATTTGTTACGTAATTTTTGTAACACCATATTTGTGACGCCATTTTTATGATGTTATATGTGCGACGTAATTTTTATGGCGTTTTATTTGCAACGTCATTTTTGTGACGTCATTTTTACGACGTAATTTGTGCAACGCCCTTTTTGCTACGTCATTTATGCTACGTCATTCTTGTGGCGTCATAAGACGGATGTGGGGACATGTTGTTTTGTGACGTCATTTTTATGATATCATTTTTGCGACGTCATATTTGTGACGTAATTTTTATTCCACCGTATTTTTGACGTCATTTTTATGATGTCATATGTGTGACGCAATTTTTATGGCGTAATATTTGTAACATTATTTTGTGACGTCCTTTTTGCTACGTCATTTTTGTGAGGTTATTTTTGCTACGACACTTTTGTGACGTCCTTTTTGCTACGTCATTTTTGTGACGTTATTTTTGCTACGACACTTTTGTGACGTCATTTTTGCTACGACGCTTTTGTGACGTCATAATTGTGACATTGCACAGACGGACGGACGGACAGGAAGGGTGAAAACATAAAGTAGACGAAGGACAATCCTAATGTCGGTACAGCTACCACTGCCGAGTCGGACCAGGATGAGCTCTGGCGTTGATTAAGCGGAAACTTAACGTTCGGTACATCAGTTTTAACGATTTGACACAATAGTAACTAGCAGCCTGTCTGGAGGCTTAGCCAGCAGAAAACTTACTCCCGGAATATCAATGAGAAAAATGTTAATAGCTCCAAGGATTTTCCTGGAGTTCAGACTTACCTCAGTATTTTAAAATAATTTTCTAAGTCCATAGGTGGAGTGGATTTCTCTGAATATCTGTCACTTAGCATATGATCATTTCCCATGATTTACTGCCAAAGGGCTAATTTTTGGTGTTTTTGTTTCTTGTACCAACTTTACAGCGAATTTGATGTGTCAAAATTTCTTCGAAAGCTGCGTCTCGGTGTATGTTATTCATTTCGAGGTATGTTCTTATCAGGAACAGAAATATTCTCGAAGGAGTTTTCTGCTTCATGAAAAGGTCTACTCTTTGTGTCAAAAAAGCAGAGGACCGTTCGTCTGGTTTTGTGGCAAATGTTTGACGATGTCTTTCACTCCCTTTGGACGAACATTTTCATTGCAATTTTTAATTGAAGGATTGGACGAGAAAGGGTGGCTGGCGAGTGTTGCAGTCAAAGGCAGCGGTTAACAAAGGCGATCCAGGTTATCCAATGGTCACCAACAAAAAACCAGCGGACTATGCAACACGGGGTTTTCAAAGTTCTCCCATCTAGTTTTGTATGTTAGCAGCAATGTAAATGAAAAGAAATGATGGAAGTAAAGTCGTTTAGCCTTTTTGGAGATTAAAAATTTGTCTTTTTATTTTCGATTTTCCAAAGTAAAAGTACACACTGAAGTGACACGTCACCTCTAAAACTTAATCCTACGAAATTAATTTACTCTATTGGTTTAAGGTACATTACTTGTAGAAATTCATTTTCGTAATCTAATTACCGTTTGTTTCTTTTCGAAAAAATGAATTAATTTGTAATAGTGAAATTGTTAAGTTGTACAATATTGAACTAATAACTCAATTGACGAACAATGTCGAATCGTCCTTGCCAACAATTAAATATGTTTGATACTTCGTTTGAATGTTTAATAAATAATTTACTGATACAGTATTTTTGAATGTGTAATGCTGGGTTCAGTGTTTTCACTGGATTTTCGAATTGATGCTGGTGGCGTCAGTAACCCTTCGGGGCATGTCAGAACTGCTGTTTGTGCGGGTGATGCCTCTTGTCTTACTGTTTTCTCATAAGTCATTTCGTACTTTTGTCTATGAACCATGGATCTTTCCTGCAAAAAGTAAAACAAGATTTTTAATAACTTAGAGAACTGTAGAAAAACAGCTTGTGAATTGCTGGAGAATTAGAAGGCAATGCAAAAAAAACATATGAAGGGACCCGTACAAATCAGAATAGTCGTGGCAATAAAGTCGAAGTAAATACTGCCTTAAGTCTTGCAATTACCTTCACATTAAATTTGATTGGAAATTGCCGAAAGGACAATATTGAAAAAGCCGTCCGTGGAAACGGTGTCAAAACTTCTCCGTTGGATGACCTAACACTCATGTCGAGAATAACCGAAAAATATCAATAAACCTGATGAAAGTTGAAGAGCTCTAGAGAAATCCACAATAATCCCATAAGCCTAGAAAGCCTTATTGCATCACATCACTCATGTCGAGAATAAAACCTTTTTTGTGTCTAGGGGCGAACTTAGGACCGACCTAGGGCCAAAAGAAAATTCCTCGGACACATACTTCCATAGACAAAAATGTTTCCCTCAATCGGCTCTGCAACATAGCAAAAAAAAAATTTTTTTTTTTGTAAGGGCCGCCGCCACTTGAGCCCTAAGCACAGGCATCGGTCCCAAATTTGTTTTTCAATGTAATTCGGTACTCGGTTACCTCTCAAATGGAAAGAAGATCAATAAAATCGGTTAGGATTTACTCGATTTATGCAAATACATAGGGCCCTAGTAGAAGCTCAGTTTTAGGATCCTGGCTGAGTCCAAGGGCTTCTAATCAAAAAATGTTCTTCCATAAATTGCGAGACATTCCTAAACCTTTCGATTTAAAAAAAAAAAATTAAAATCGGAAGAGATTTGCACGAGTTATGTACAAAAAACATGTAGGGCCCTAGCATAAGGAGTGCCCCAGCGAAGTCCAAGGGCCTAATTAAAAAAAAAGTTACTTTTACAAATTGTTGGGCTTTCAAAGGCTTGTTGAGCCTGTCGATTAAAAAAATAATTATGAAAACCGGAAGATTTTTCGATTACTTTTTAGGGGAAAAAAAGTTTTTTAAAAATCGGTTGAGTGTTGAGTTTTACTCGAGTTATCGTGTTGACGGACGGACGGACATTTTTCTTATTGCTGATTAAATCTAAGAACCATGATCGATGTTTCCCCCTCCCCCTTCTCCCGGTCGAAAACAAACGTCGTGGTAAACGCAATAGACCCCTCTTCAAAGAACTTTGTTCTTCGTAGGGGTCTAAAAACGAAAAGCTTAGGGCACAGAACATCACACTTAAATTGTGGCCTAAACAAATGTGTACAGTACATGCAGTGTGATGATTCCAAACAGACTTCGAAGTAGAAGAAAGTGTGGACAATTTTAACGCTAATTGAAGGTCTAAACATAATGTACGCGTTTATTCGCTCAACTATCACAGTCACATATGAGTAAAAAGGAGACAAGAAAAAATCTCTAGCTAACATTCTGTTATGCGCCTAAATGTGATAGTTGAACGAATACCAACCCTTCTCCCAACTGCTACTTAGCTACCCTCCCATACCCCTTTCATACATTTAAAAACAGAATAAAATCATAAAAATTACAAAAAAAGGTAACATTTTCTTATTTGTGAGAATCGTGAATTAGGGTGGTGGGTGGTTCCACTCGAAACGCAGCCTAGTACCTACCAAAAAGTGATTTAAGTGAAAGTTGTAGACGTTAGCGAGTAGTTTATGGCAAAATACTTTTCAATTTGACATCAGGCTGCGTACTTTGCCTCTTTGACCGACGACATAAATTTCCCCCAGAATGAGAATTATCACCCAGGGAATTATTATTATTATTATAAATGAGGGCGTTCGTCAGGGTTGTTGTCTCTCTCCTCTTCTGTTTATAATTTTCATGGACAAAATCATCAAGCAATCAAGCATCAAGCTGTTTTCGATGAAGGGACTCCCAAGGATGCCAGAACAACGTTTGGTTTGCTTGGATCAGATCCTACCCCATAGTCGATTGTTAAAAACTCTATTTTTTTCATACATTTTCGTGGTTTGCCTGAAAGTGATTAAAAAAAGGGTTATTATATTCCTTCCAATAAAAAATCATTTTCTTCCAATAAAAATAATAAATGTCCAATAAAAAATAATTTTTGTCCAATAAAAATAATGAATGACCAATAAAAAATACATTTTCCTTTTACAAAATAATTTTATTTTTTTATTGGACATTTATTATTTTAATTGGACAAAAATTACTTTTTTATTGGACATTGATTATTTTTATTGGACAAAATCATTTTTTCTATTAGAAGGTTTATACGATCCTTAAAAAAAATTTTTGCTTTTAGAGGGTTTTTTATTTTCTATCGATAAATAATATCGTCGGTCTCATGACAAAGTGACGCAACTGCAAAAAATCGAATATATTTTGTTGCAGTTGCGTCACTTTGTCATGAGACCGACGATATTATTCTAAGCAAGAAATTGTTCTATTTTTTTTTTTATAAAGCTAATTCGATGTACCAAATTGTACTAAAAGCGGAACCTAAAATAGCTTTATAAAAAAACTAAAATATTTATTGACATGACATAGAATAATATTATTTATCGATAGAATATAAAAAACCGTCTGAAAGCAAAAATTTTTTTAAATCACTTTCAGGCAAACTATGAAAATGTATGAAAAAAATCGTTTTTTTAACAATCGACTATGGGGTAGGATCTGATCCAAGCAAACCAAACGTTGTTCTGGCATCCCTGGGAGCCCCTTTATCGAAAACAGAAATAAAATTTTTCTCCGTTCAGGCACACCGTGTTTTCCGCCATTTTTCAAATTTGAAACGCTCGCAGCGCCTGTTATGTAAAAAATGTATGTAATATCCA
Organism: Pseudolycoriella hygida; assembly: GCA_029228625.1. Taxonomy (NCBI): domain Eukaryota; kingdom Metazoa; phylum Arthropoda; class Insecta; order Diptera; family Sciaridae; genus Pseudolycoriella; species Pseudolycoriella hygida. Next base: position 159,542,617 of record CM055403.1, on the reverse strand, counting down.
ACGGAACCTCTCCCGTTAAATTTGATCAACAAATGCATTTTGTAGAATGATTTTTGTGGACCACTATCACGTCTGTCCCATAGATGGCGATAATCATATGTTTCGGAGTGGACAAAAAAGGTATATTTAAGGTAAGATGATACGTACATGATATCAGTCCGTTTGATGAGAAAGTATGACATTTTGAATATTGTGCCGCTGTACGAAGCGATTAAGACACAATACACTGACAGGGTATGTGAGTACCTTATGAACGTTCATATGAAAATATCGGTTACTCATGTCCGCAGCGGTAGCGAAAGGCGTGACGCCCCGCCACAGTAGGAAAACTGCTACCTTTGTGTTCGTAAATCTAGTACTGTTGAAATATTTTTGACATAAGTTCTAAAGTCCGCTAAAATTACTTTATGTCTAATTCCACACACTTTCACCTGGTGAATATTTTGTCTCATGTTAATATAGGGCTAATTCCATTACCTGGGTAACGAATTTCACCTCTTTCACTCTTTCAATGTGATTTTTATAAACCTTAGACAAAACACATTCGTTTCCCAGGTGAAATGGTAGCGACAATTTATGGGTTACCGATGGAATTAGGCACAAATCACATTGAAAGAGTGAAAGAGATGACATTCGTTCCCCAGGTAACGGTACCGATCGAAGTAGCCTTATACTAATTAAATATTATAGGAAAATGTAAGAAATCAAGAAGTTTTGACAAGAATTTGAGCATTAAAAATGTCTAAGTCGCAACTCCAACTCTTCATACATTCCTCCTGGTAACACCTTTATATAGACGAAGAAGGTGACAATAGGTCATTATATAGTTCTCATGTTCACCGCTTTCGTCAGCAATTTTTTCATAGCTGAATATGGCGTTGCGATCTGTAGTACTATACTTCACAAACTGTATATTCAGCTGTGAAAATTCCAGATGGCGCTGCGGACCTTCGGGTATTTTTCGTCATATTTTTTTAGGTTAATCACGGTCTATAGCTCCAGAAAGAGTTAAAAGGGTGATTAAGTACAATTTTGTGGTACTTTGTATATAATTTTTGACATCAAAGATTCCTGATTTTTCGAAGAGTCAAATTATTTCTTACATTTTCCTATGATCTTTAATTAGTATAAAGTAATTTTAGCAAGACCTTAGACATTATGCCAAAAATTTTTTAGCAGTTTTCCCTACTGTGCCGTCACCACACCCGAAAAAAAATCCACAAACCCAAAAAACCGCCATGCAGAAACCTTTGGGACAAGACACAAGGTGACCTTTTAATTTTTCCCCTGCCCCTCTCCAAAGTATTTAAAAAAAAATTACACCGAAATCTGTTGGAAATAAGGGTAAGTATCGAGGTTTCAATACAAGTTTTTTTCTCTAATATTGTTTTCATCATCATCATCAAACTTTATAGACCGTTTATACCTTCCGGTGTGGGGTCTTTAAGTTGCAACCCGGTGGTCATTGACCACCCCCCTCCATACCCTTCTATCCTCTGCCAAGGAGATGGTTTGCTCGCCCAGTGAAAGCCCCCTAACTTCTAAATCTGATTTAATTGAGTCTATGAACCTTCTCCTTGGCCTACCCTTAGGACGTACAGCCGGGACCTGTGCATTAAATATCCTCTTTGGGATACTATTACCCATCCTTTGAACGTGCCCGTACCATCTCAGACGACTAACCCTTGCCGCTTCCTCCACTGACCTAACTCCTAAATTTTCTCTGATGTCGTCGTTCCTGATATGATTGTCCCACTGTTCCCTCCGATTCACTTTTGCTATGCTCATAAGAACCCTCATATCTGAAACCTCCAAGCCTCCTTCTCCTTTCCTCATATTCCCTAACTAACTTGTCATCCTCTGAAAACATGGTTCCTAAATATTTAAGCTCAGAAACCTGTTCCAACTGCTCCCCATTTAAACTGCACACTACCTCTTTCCGAGATTTGCCAACATGCATAACCTTAGTTTTGCCGACGCTTATCTTTATCCCGTATTCCTCACATGCTACTTTCAGGCTACTTTTCATTATTACGAAAAAAAATTTTCTGATCTCTCAGTTTCTACCTATCTATGTACGTTTTATTAATATTTTTTCCCTAGAACTGCTGCCGTCATAAGGGAAAAAAAAACTTAGAGAAAATCAGCGAAGATTTTCAACGAAATTTGCAAAAAAAAATCAAATTAGCGAAAAAATTAGCAAAAGATTCTCTGCGATTGCTTTGTTTAATTTTGTCGCTAATTTGATTTTTATCGGCGAAATTCGTTGAAAATCTTCGCTGATTTTCTCTAAGTATTTTTTGCTTATGACGACTAGCCAGGCGATTTTCCTGAAATTTTCAGAGAACGTTAGCCCTCAAATAAAAAATTTCATCGGTCGTTTTTCCGGCATAATTCCGAATTTTCTCCCATTGCTCATCAAAGAGTTCCATAGTAGATATGAATAATGAAATATGATGTCTTCTGAATTACAATACTTATAGACATGAATGCATGATTAAAGATTTACATGCAGGCCTAGTAAAGACAATACTGCACGGTCCTAATAAACGTGGAATTGGGTTACGCTTAAATAGCGCGAGCCAAGGCTCTACTTTCGGATTCTGGTATGTAAGTACCGTCCTTCATCCAAGGTGGTGACCGGAACCTATCTTAATCCCTACTGCTTTGTTGTTGTGGCGCAGTCACCAAGCTGTAGAAAAGCCCCTGATGAGGAGGATTTTTTGGCATATAAGGAAAAAGGCTGTCAGCTGTCAAAGTGGCGCCATCTTGGACTTTTCGCATACTGAATAAGGAGGTCTAGACGGTTAGTTTCTTCTGAGAATTTCGTTTTTGAGGAACATTTTTCTTGCAGAAATTCATGCATTTTTGAGTAAATTTTTTGTGAGAAATTTTTTTTCCCTATTTTTTCTTTAAGAAAATGCCCGTAGTGCCCGCGGCCCTCGCCGCGGCCCGAAGAAATTCTTAAAGCCCGCCCGTAAAATTTTCTGCCCGCTCGATGCCCGAACAATGTTTTTGAGGGAAATGATTTACTTTAGGCAGAACGAAACTCGATATATAACACCAGCAATACAGTGCAGTGTAGCACAGTTTTAATTGTATCGTGGCGTGGTAGGTGTGTTGATGTATTTTTTTGTCTAATCAGATTTCAGAATTTACTCAGTGCTGTTTGAGATAAAAAAGAGAGAACTCTTCCCTTCTCTTGTTTTCTGTAGTTCAAACCTTCATTTTGCCGATCAACAGATGGTCACTCACACTCATTTCTCACTTCACTGGACTGGCGACTTCATTTCTTTACTTTAGTATTGTTTTTTTCCTCTTTTTCTTTTACAGCTAAGTTCGAATTTAGGAATTAAATTAAATTTTCAACAAATTATATCCAACAACTATTTCCAGATTTGTGGGAAAACATTGCCCGCCCGAGCCCGAAAAAATGACTGCCCGTGGATATGCCCGACAAGTTTTCGCCCGCCCGACCTTTGTAGTGTGAAAAGTTATTTTGAAAAATTATTACACTGGCGGGTCTGGCATTTGTAACGCAATTTTTTGAACACAACGTAATTATGTGGGTAAAGTTCGCTCAACAGGATCTCAAGAAAATTCTTTAGGTCTCAACAAAAATTGTTGAGATCTCAACAGTGGTGAGTATTAATGTTTTCTGTGGTGAATATAGATTTTCCAAGTGGTGAGTATCTGTTGATATTGTCAATATCTCAACATCGTACAATATGAAACGAACGGTGATAGTTGAAATGGATTTCTTGTTGAGATTTTGAATACCAACAAGCAACGTATTTCAGGTAGCACCGTTCGTTTCTTAATGTACGCTGTTGAGATTGGATCTCAACAAGAAATCCATTTCAACTATCACCGTTTGTTTCATATTGTATGATGTTGAGATATTGGAAATGTCAAGAAATGTTTCGTTAATATCCATACTCACCACTTGTACATTTAGGGGCCATCCATAAATGACGTCCAGTTTTTTCAGTGCTGCCAGCGCATTTAAATTGTTAATAACTCGATAAAGATGCATTCTGGCGAGTCAAATGTGTGTCTCTCCCCCCCCCCCCTCCCCAAATTAGAGGGGAAGAACACACATTTGACTCGCCAGAATGGATATTTATCGTGTTATTAACGATTTAAATGTGCTGGCAGCACTGAAAAAACTGGACGTCATTTATGGATGGCCCCTTATGTTCACTACGAAATTTTTACTGACAAACTGTTTAGATTTTGTTGACATCTCAAGAAAATTGTTGAGATTATTGAGATCTCAAGAAAATTGTTGAGATTATTGAGATACTTTGCTCACATACGTAATTTGGTTTTAATTTTGATAAATTTTTTTAAAAAAATGGGTAACGGGAATTTTCCCCCAGACCGAAAAAAATAGGAATCATCGCTCAGGAATTATCACCCGAGGCTCTTGTTGTAGAGTTTCTCCAACAACCCGTAAGCAAGTCGTCAGGTAGCTCTCTTAAGTTTAGCACAAAACTCCGAAGAGAGATGAGGTCCCGGGGACTACGACTTGGACGTAAAAAGAGCACAACTGGTATATGACCCCGAGCTCCCACACCTCCGGTCCATATACAATCAAATGCTACCCTATCTACCTACCCAATCCAGTAAGTAAGTAAGTAATTATCACCCGGGATGTCATTTTCCTTATATAAATTGGACGCTTTAGAACCCATCCAAGTGACATTTTCCTTGTACAAATTTACCACTTTAAACTAGCTAGGTAATAATTCCTATGTGATAATTCCACGGTTAATAATTCTCATTTGTCTGGGCGTTATCCGCGACAGCGATATCATTAAGTTTGGAAGCGGATTATTAGTCTACGTCGACGTTGGTCGTGGATAGCGTAATCTATGCAATCGGAAGCCATGTGAATCTGCCCGAAAGGGTTATTTTTGCTTTAGGATGGAAAAAAACGGCTCGATTTAGTCAACAGAACCGGTTTGAACCGGTTATCCGGATCGACTGACATGGTTTCTATATGCTAAAAGTCCCATGGGGGTGGCGAGAATGTATGAAAAAGACCTCTTCTGCCTAGAGATAAGCGGGTCGACCATTTTTCGAAATCCGACCCAAACCGAACCCGACCCGATAAAATTTTTCGAAACCCGAAATCCGAAACCCGAATTGTTTCTAAACGCGACCCGGTACGAACCCGACCCGATTAAAATTTTCGAAACCCGAAACCCGAACTGTTTCAAAACCCGACCCGGACCGAACCCGACTCTGACCGAACCCGACCCGATAAAATTTTTCGAAACCCGAAACCCATGAACCCGAAAAAAACAATTCGGGTTCGGGTTTAGGTCGGGTTTTTCAAAGTTTCGGGCAACCCCCTCATCTCTACTTCTGCCCAAAGTTGTGATCGGATGCATTTCATATGTTCACAGAAAATGTTCAGGGCTTCATTACGGACACAATGCACACCAAAAAGGCTCAAGAACAAACATTTCATTGAACAAAAAAAATCAATTTGTTTGACAAAAATATTTTTTTCTCCTTGTAGAGAAGAGACTTTTACGCGGATTGATAAAGGGGATGGCCACCGATTTTAATGTGGGTTAGTTTCGCACCACACCGTTGCTGCAAGTTGAAATTAGCCTTTGAAAGTTGGTCATATTTTCACCAATTACAGCCGAAGCTGGTGCCGCTGTCAACAATTAACTCCCCCCCCCCCCCCCAAAAAAAAAAATAAAAAATTTCTTGTACTACTTCATATTCGTACACAATATCAGCACTTTCCATCAACTTCTTTCTGAGAAATAATTAAAATCAGTTTTCAGACCCCCTTGTAGTATACCTTTTTCGACACATAATACTCGAAAACGGAAATTAAAAAAAAAAACTGAAAGACATGTGTCTGCTCATTTTCGAAGGAGAATCGAATAACCTATAGATCGCTTGCTTCGGAAATGTCATGCAAGGAAAATATATAAAATCACCTGAAGTTTTCGCGAAATCACTCTTTAGAGGTTTTTGTATGCGATGCATTCTAGCGCGACTTTTTTCTCCCAATTTCAACCCCTACCACACCAAAACGAACGACAAGTGACGTTACTCGGCCTCATATTTCTTCCGTCGGGTCATAAGGAAGAAAAAACTTAGAGAAAACTCAGCGAAGATTTTCAACGAAGTTCGCCGAGGCGACTGCTTTGTTTAATTTTGTCGCTGACTTGATTTTTATCGGCGAAATTCGTTGAAAATCTTCGCTGATTTTCTCTAAGTTTTTTTTCGTTATGTCGGCAGATTTGTCCACTATCTATGGTCCTCTATCATTTCCTCATTAGTAGCTGCCTAAACCACAACAATTTCTCTTGTAAATCAATCACCAAATTTGCGAATATTTTCGCTGATTTTAACGATTTTTTTTCAGATGTTTGCGAATTCTTTGCCAAGTTTTTGTAAATGTATTGTGCAAATAAAAGATAAATAAAAGAGTTATCCACTTACCAGCATTTCTAATGATATGTTATGCATCTGAATTAAATGGGAATCGTCTGTGTTGATATTTGGACAGATAAAATGAGAATCTGATGTGTCATTGACTTGTTCATTTTTTTCGGATACAACTACGTCCGGAAACTCACAGATGGCGTCGTGAAATGGTTGCATCCATCGAAAGCACGATTCGACAATGTTCCACTCAAAGCCGGATACCTTAAGTGCAATAGATCTGCAAACGACCGAGCGTTTGGATTAGTTTTTTTTTTGAAAACATTTTGACGTTTTTGTTTGACTTACTTATTTAGTGTATGTGCCATGGCTGATGCTGCAAGCACTGAATAAGGAAAATTCGCCATGTCCACATCTAAACTACACAAGTCCAACAATCGTGTGGCTCTTACGAATTCATAAGCAGAGAACTGAGGATACAGAAACGCATCGTCTTCTTTAGATGTGTCATTCTGTTTAGTATTTCTATGTAATGTGTTCGGCGTTCGATTGCTAACATGTAATTGCATGTAAACGCTGAGCCAGCCGATTACTGTCACTGTGCTAGTTCTCCAGTCGAGAGCTTTTAACAAAGAGGGTTCTTGGTTGATGATGTCTTCTTCCTCACAAGCACCATCCGTAACATAAGCGAATTCTGTAATCTTCGGCGGATAAATTTCTTCTACTTTAGCAGCAATAAACAACGACGTGATGCCAATTAATTGCAAGCGCGTTTTGGGTGTATCAGTATTTGCTGATAAATATCGGTCCAAATAGTCAACAGCCAAATAGTAAGTCTCTCTATGTAATTTGTAAACTTCACAAACTTCGACTAACCAGTCTAATAAAATTGCTCTCATACGAGGGTCCAGTGCAGAGTGATGGGCGAACATTTCAGGATCTCTCTCCAAAGATGCTTTTTCATCTTTCGTACACATTATTTTCCACACATCTTTCGATTCCCCCCAAGCTAATGCCGGCAATGGACATAAACGTAAATCGGACAGGGGTGTGAAAAAACATGAAATGCCAGGCGTCTGTGATGTACTGTCTGCATCTTGCTTGGTTGTTGTATCGGGTGGTGGACTTAATATATTACTTATGGATGGCGGTGTAGCGATCGGTGATGATGAATATGGGTCTGACGATAGAACTGAGTCGGAACTGTGGTCTTCGATGTAGGCTCTTTTTGATGATTTTATGTGTACAGTGCTCTGGAATTGTTAATTTTTCGATTAGCTCAAATAAAATAGTGACGAAAAGAAAAAATAACATACGTCAGTTGATGATTTCCGTTTCCTTTTGGCGCAGATAGACTTTGTGTTGGTTCGCAAATTACTAAATTCAAGAAAAAATTTACAATCTCAACGTTTGGTAACAATTTAATTAATTTACCTGACAACGTCCATTGTGAAGTTTCCGGGAAACAGCCAAAAATCTGCAAAGAAAAAGAAAGAAAACAAGGAATTATTTGATGAAATTGTAATGTTCATAGATGACGTCACACTTCCTATAAAATCCACAAAGTTCATAACTCCAAACTGGTTGGACATTTTGCTTATGGTACTCCGGCTACCCCCCCAAACACACCCCCTATACACAGAATTGGCTGTCCTGACTGATCTATGACCGTTTTATGGATACTCATTTTTTATAGCAAGTGTGAAGCCCCGTGATAGAAAAGAATCTGCTAGAAGAAGATCATAGAGTTAAAAACTATTTTCAATCGATAAAAAAATGATCCCCAAAACCATAGAGAGTTTTCTTCCTTCTGGAGACGCCCTGCTCTCTATCAAGGCGATGCGAGCATACCCAGCTCAGCGGATTGCGCCTCGTAAAGAGAGGATGGAGGACGGAGAGTCTTTCTGGCCCACTCTTTCTGAGAAAGTTATTTTTCGGAAACGAGATTCTATCGAGCTATCAGCGTTGCCGCCACACAAATTTTAAATTGCTAACAACTCACAAAGTAAATACTTTTTGAATGAAAAATCTGTGACGGTCCCCTAAATAGGTGGCCTGTAGTACATTTGTCATTCGGAAAGTCTTAATTTATTGAGTTCTTAGCAATTTCAAATTTATAAGACAACGCTGATTGCGTGACATACTCTTCCAACGGTCCCAATTTTTCTTTTGTTTCCATAGAATTTTTTTTACCAAAAGCCTAATATGTTATCCTGCAGAATCACACGATTTACTTTATATAGAATTCCAAATTAAAAAAAGGCTTCTGGTTGGTTCAGAGGTAAAATGAGTCGAAGGCAGTTTTAGATCTGTAAGCCTAGGGAAGATTTCCGACCAATTCTGTAAGTCTAAGACATCAGAGAAATGGTTTCCAGCACTGCGAAGGTAAAAGTAAATTTTTTTCGCTTGGGATGGAATTAATGAAAGACAGAGCATCCGATGTGAAGTCTAGATCCTTAAACGCTAAATTTTGCTTTGAGTGAGTGCTGAACAACGAAATGAACGTCTTGCGGCTCTGACGGACTCAATAATTATGACGTTTGTAATAATCAAACTCCTCCATTACTGTGTTTAGCGCGACGTCGGCTTGTGACAAAAATTTTTTAATGAAATGCCACAAGCTTAACATATTTTATTTCATCGGCGAGAGAATATCGTACGTTATTCACTCTTGCATATAAAGGAAAAAAAAGTACATTAAAATCACTAGGGAAAATTCGTTTTCTCTTTGCCAATTCACTGAAAAAAACAGTGGCACCGCCGTGATTTGAACTCACGACCCGCCGATCCGCAAGAATCGACGCTAACTACTGCACAAATTCGCTCATTTGCTGTGTGCAAATTTTGTTGATACTGTTTGTTGACAAATAGAAGCATATAGTAACGTGTAGAATGTACAAATGTGTCCTCTCACAAACACTAGCGTTGTTTTTCTCGATATACAACATAGGCTTATGTATTTTGAGTGGTTTTCTTTACGTTTTGTCTATATGAAAATAGTAATTTCACGGGACGACCAAAAAATAAATAGAAATAGAATTAAAAAAAAAAATAAAAACAGACCTGCAGCCGCCGTGTCTCGAACCCAGAACCCTGACACTTCGAAGCAGTGAAAAATTCTCGCAGCTACCACATTCATGCGCTCGAATGAATAACGTACGATATTTTCTCGCCTAATGATATAAAATATTGTATTGGTGGGCGTGAGAAATCTCGGATATCTTCTTATGTAAATATTGTACTCTCACTTGTTCGCTACGCTCACTCGTTATGTACAATACTTACATTAGATTCTTCTAATCTAATCTAATCCTCGATTTTCTCTCGCCCACCAATAAAGTACTATTACTCTTGTGGTCTTAAGGCCCATAACTTGTGTGCTAAAATATAGTCTACATTTAGGCGCTCAAATATTATATTTTCGCTGATATCCGTGGACAAAGATGCAGTTTTAAAAAAGTAAGTCAGTATTTCCCTTCCTAAATATGTTGCCTTTTAAAAGCAACTAAACTTATTTTTTGGGATTGAACCTTGTCTCAGAACGACGAGTTTTTGTGCAAATTTTTACGATTTTTTCGCCGTTCTCAGAGTAGGTAGGATCCCAAAAAATAAGTTTAGTTGCTGTTAAAAGGCAACATTTTTAGGAAGGGAAATGCTGACTTACTTTTTTGAAACTGCGTCTTTGTCCACTGATATCAGCGAAAATATAATAATTGAGCGCCTAAAGGTAGACTATATTTTAGCATACAAGTTACGGGCCTTAATGCCTTGTTTTGACACGAGCCGATGTCGCACTAAGGACCTGTTTGAAGTAGTCAACCAATACAGACAGTTCTATTGTGAATTGTTCATACGTAATAAGTGAATGTTGACTTTTTTCGTTGACTACTTCAGTGTACACATTGAAGTGGTCAACATTTTTAAGTCAATAAAAAATTTGCTTTTTTTTGTTGGCTTTTTTCGTTGGCTACTTCAGCCTATAGGGTGAAGCAGTCAACATTTTTTATAGTCAACAAAATAAAAATTTTTTTTGTTGACTACTTCAGCCTATAGACTGAAGAATTCAATATTTGATAGTCAACAGGTTGGTTCAGTACTTTCCGAAAAATAGAAACATTTATTTTTAAAAATTGGAACTAAATTTTGCTGGTAAAATTTGTTGCCTACGACACGGTATTCCACACGAATTAAGAAAACAAAAATTAGGAAAAACAAAAATTAGGACTTCACTTGACTTGACGACATAAGAGCTTCCTCATTATCGTTTTTTGATTTTCATTTCCTGACTTTTGGTTCCTGATTTCTTGATTCCTGATTTTTGCTTTCCTAATTCAGATGGACATTCGATTCGTCATCTAAGGACCATGATCGGTGCTCCCCTATTACTCCCGGGTCGAAATTCGACTGGTTACAAACGTCGTGGTAAACGCATAAGACCCCTTCTCGAAGAACTTCGTTCTTCGCACGAGTCCAAAAATGACAAATTCAGCGTCATAGATCAAGCCAGTGTCGCCACCCTGGTATAGGTAACATATAGGTAGGCAACAAATTTTACCAGCAAAATTTGTTTCAAATTTGTAAAAATAAATGATTCTATTTTTCAGTTCCTATGTTTAAACTTTTTTCGGAAAGTACTGAACCAACCTGTTGACTATCAAATATTGAACACTTCAATCTATAGGCTGAAGTATTCAACCAAAAAAGTCAACAAGAAAATTATTATTTTTTGTTGACTATAAAATATTGAATGCTTCAGTCTAAAGGTTGAAGTCGTCAACAACGATAGTCAACAATCACTAATTTCGTATGATGTTGCCTTTTTTATTGACTACTACCGCCTACATGCTGAAGTAGTCAACAAAAAAAATTTTTTTTGTTGACTATAAAAAATGTTGACTGTATTCAACGAAAAAAGTCAACATTCACTAATTTCGTAGGTATTACGTAAGAACAATTCACAATAATTTTTTTTTCTTGACTACTTAAGCCCGATCGCTAAGGGGCTGCTCACAAAATTCTGTAGACCGTTACGTTTTGCTAAACGTCACGTTTGAATATCCTCTAAAAGCGTCTATTACACGGAAATGTTACTTATTCCGACGAGAACCAGAGGAAGTCCATCCTTTACTTCCATATTAAAATTACAACAAACTATGAAAGTCAGACACAGTGCCGGCCTGGCCTTATGGGCGCTCGGGCGGCGCCCGCAGGGCTTTTTGCCCGACCCGGGCGGTAGCCCGGCCGGGCCTTTTCGATTCTTTTGTATATATGAAAAGATTGTATATTTCAAAAACATAGCCAAGGCGATTCGATAAGCAAACAGACCTGTGAATGTCAGAACAACTGTTACAAACTCTTACTGCATATTAAAACAGACGCTAAACTACCATAGAGTATCGAGGAATGCTTCGCAATTTTATTGAATTGAAGTATTAGACTACATTGGAAATCGTCAAAATGGCAACTTGGAAAACCCTGTGACGCACCGTTCAGGGCACTAAAGATTGGCCTTAGACCCATACTTCCATGGATGAATCTGTTCCCCGCACCTCTCTCTAAAACATAGTAAAAAAATTTTTTTTGAACTTTGGCCGACCTTAGGACATACCGAGGGCCTAAGCCAAAAAGTTTCACTGGCCTTCAAAAAGTCACGTTTTCGACTACTTTTTTGATCCTTGCTTGGAAAGTTCTTGACTGATTTCACTTATTATGATCACAACACTCCTTTTGGGACTACCTTTGGAACTCGGTCAAGATTGACTCGAGTTATCGTGTCGACAGACAGACGGACGAACAAATTTTTTCATGCAGATTCGGACAACGGTAAGTCCCTTGGGCCCGGGCGAAAAAAAGGGGCCCAGGCTGTCATTTTGGGCTGTGGCTGAAAATAAGAAAAACGAATTCAAAATTTCCGCCTGCGGCGCTCAAAAATACCTCAATTTAGTTTCAAAACTACCAAAAAGCCCAAAAATAATCGCCAATGGTGTTATAAGAATTCAATCAATTATAAAAATTCTTACATAAAGGATCCCTATAATCAAAAAATTGCGTCTGCTGCAATTAGATGTTCTTCGATTTACCTAAAGGACAAGTGAAGTCAGTCCAAAATTTTCGCCTGCGGCACTTTACATGTTAACCTTATCTGAACACCACAATTAAAAAAAAAATCGCCTACGGCGCTAAACTCAAAGAAAAGTTGCCGGCTTTTGACTTCATTGAATTCCATTTGTTTACCAAAAATCACTAAAATATCCGCCCGAATATATGGACTTTTTCAGATTTCGCCCGCAGGGCCTTTTGGTAGCCAGGCCGGCACTGGTCAGACGACATTTTCTACCCTTCGGCACAAGATATTTTTATTATCATTTATGAATACACAATCTTTTCTCTATCTAAGTGCATGTAGAGAATCATGAACTTATGCACCTTTTCTGTTTTTCTTTTATATCAACACAAACAATGTGCATCTGAATTAAAGATTATTCGGTAGAAGACAGTGTTTGTTGTGGATACTTTTTTATAAAGTTTTCTTAGTTTTCGTTTCACCTCAGCTATTAGAATAAAAGTAACAAAAACGAAATCGTAATCACACTAACAGAGACTGAAATTAGAAGAAGATCACAGACTAAATCCTAAATTTGAGTCAAAATCACCTTTAATTGAACGGTGTTCTGCAGTAACTGAGTGTTTTCATTGTGATGGTGCAGAACACCGTTCAATTATCAAAACAAAATCTACACTATACACTAAATAAAATTACACAAACTGAAATCTTTTCGAAATAATCAAACGACGAATTTAAATTCCAGAGGTACAAGAATACACGAACAAGTCTACTGAACGAATGAACGGGCTTATGCATATGATGGCAATAAATAAACAGCAAAACCTAAATTTCACATATGTACACTAGAAGCGAAACGCATGAATAAAGAGAAACAAGCAAAATTTGAGTTTGTGTATATACTTTAAATTTAGTGAGTGTGATAGTTTATTGCATAGACCTTTGCGATGTTTCCTCATAGTTTAGACTTCAGATCTTAGCAAATTACAACTGCAACATAATGCAATGAGACATATTTTTTGGGGGAAAATTGTTAGTTTAAAAGAACATTGATTAAAAGATACAACGCAAAAACAGCTGTGACATCAAAATATCGCTCTGTACTGTTTCTTATTTATTGATTTTTTTTAATAACATCAACCGCTTTTTCATCACATCACCAACGAAAATTGTAATTTTTGCTTCCCAAATGAGACGCGAAAATGAAAAAATTCAACTGTCAGTTAGCTATGGAAAGCGAAAGTTCCTTTTCGCGCAGACGGACAAAAAACGCTAGATTTCTTCACCGAATTTGCATCCGAAAAGGCGCGCTTTAAGTTCACATTTGAACATCACTTTTTAGACCAGGACCGAAAACGACAGGTGGGAAGAAAAGACTTTTCTTCCCACCTTTCACTGCTGACAGAAAAATGAAAACATCATAGTCAAGGTAACATCTATCAATGCTGTGCACTAAGGAAGGGATTACCGAAAGGTTTTTGCATTACCGGTTATCGGTACTACCAAAGGACGTGCCTTCGATATTACCGATAATATTACCGAAATATCGTTATTCAATATAATACTGAAAATTGTAAATATGTTTCACTCAAACCGCTATTACAAAGACGATGTCAGTAAATTAAGTAGAAAAAGTTCGGTTTAACAAAACAAGTTTGTCTTCAAACAAGTGTTGACATTGTTCCAAGCCGTTGGTGCGCGTGGCTATTGTGTATTATTAAGTTGCGTTAAAAACCGGTAATAAAAAGTGCATAACAGTAAATCGGTATTACCGGTTTTACTGGTAATAGAATTACCGGTTTTCTTTCCCTACTGTGCACTGAGACTATTATTGTTTCTTCACTTCACAAACACTTTTCATGTAAATACACACACATATCGCTTTAAATTTTGAAATCCGATACGAAATTTCTTTATGTTTACATGAACAAAAGTCAAATGATTAATATGAAAAAATCAATCGGACACTTGCTATGATGTAAAATTTGTCGAGTGTTTCTGTTTGGAATGTGGTATTTTATGCGCGAAAAATAGTATACATTACATGGAGCTAAAACGGTGCTAGTTTAGACCACGGTGGTAAAAAGGTCCTCCTCGCTGCACTCCACCCTCGGATTTGACCTTTTTACCACCTGGGTATTAATGCACCGTTTTAGCTCCTTGTGATGTAATGTACTATTCGGTTCTCTAAATTTTCAGCCATTTTGATTTTGCTAAACGATGGCAATTATAGTAACAGATCATTTTTGTTTTTTCAAAAGCTTTTTCGTCTTTAAGCCACTTCGTTTGGTCTGCAACTCGCGAAATTGCCGAAAATCAATCGCACAAAACAGGTTCACATACAACTTTTCATGCAAAGGGAAGCTACAACGCTTACACGATCCCAAAAAACATTTTTTCCTTGTGACTAGAGGTGTGCGGATACGTCCGATTTTTCGGCCCGTTCACCGTACCGGACATGGGCGGGCGCGGGCGTCTTTATTTCGAGAACGGGCGGGCACGGGCTGCCCGTTTTCAAAATCGAACTGTCACGGGTGGCCATGGGCATCTTTTTTTCGAAAACGGGCGGGCACGGGCTGCCCGTTTTAAATCGGCAGGCGAAAAGTGATGCCCGCACACCTCTTCTTGTGACGTAAATAACTATTACAGTTTTTTGTAAAAGCGAAACGAAGTACGTCGTGTTGTCAACAGTCAATATAGATGGCTGTCAACCACGTTATCGAGTATTATTGTTTTTTGACGTTGATGTCTTTTTGAGTTAATAGAGAGATTGGGCAAATCAGCGAAATTTATAGCGAAATTTCTCACTTCTACTTATAACTATAAGATATAAGTTATAAGTTGAATATTATAGGAAAACTATAAAACTAATTTTTTTTTTGAAATAGTGAGATAATGTTTCATTTCTCCTCGATTCTATTTTAGCATCAGAATTGTGGAAAAATAAAAGTTATCTGACTATTTCAAATTTGTTTTTCGTTTGACGTTTAAAACGTCACTTTGACAGATAAAAGGACCTATTTTAGATATCAACGTCATGGGTTGTAAGCCAAAAGATATAAGTGAAAACATTAATAACGATTGATTGATGATTTATAATGATTGATTGATGATTGATTATATAATGTTTAATTCATGATTGATGGTGGATTGTCGATAAACCAACAATCAATCATCATCAATCTTATAACTTATACCTTTTGACTTTTAACTGACAATTTATAGTTTGCTTATAATATACAACTTATCTTCTACAAGCCGATTTACCCATTCTCTCTAATATGGTCGCTACTTGGTCTACTTGAACACAGATGTCGATTTTTTTTAAACTTGACGTTTCTGGCCAAGATGGTGTCGAACGACTTTGTTACGGTCGATGAAACCTATTAGAAACTTACTAATAGCATAAACTGCCCAATTATGATTAGGAAAAAGGCTCAAACACCGGGAATTGATCCGGTGCATATTGGGTATGAGTCCAGTGCTCAGCTACCCGGACTCTTTCAGATATGCGGTAATTTACATGCTTCATATGTCTGCACATTGAAATGTTTATTTTCGAGAGTTATGTTGTATGGAAGAATGTTTTACAGACGTTTTATCTGTAGTTTTTTCATTGAACAAAAACTTGGACAAATCTTAGTCATCGTTTTCGCATAATCGTTCATGGAATGGCCCTTCGGCTTTAATATGAAGCATGTAAAACTTAATACGTCACTCGTAAAAGCACCTTCGGCTCTTGTCCTTGTGACATAAATAACTATTTTATGCAGAGTTCCAAAATCGGAGAAAATGTAAAAAATTACCCTCGATTTTGGCCCCGAAGCATGAAAAACTTACCGCGTCACTCGGAAAAGCATTTTCGGCTCTCGTCCTTGTGACGTAAATAAATGTTTGTTTACATTTACACAAATTACGTAAAATTATGTGAATGGAGGTAGCTCCGAAGCAAGTTAAAAGTTTTTGACAACACAAGGCATTTTTTGTACCGGCACCAAAATATTTTACCGAAAATTCTTTTTTCTACTTACGAAAAAGTGTTGCAATGTTCCCAAAATTGACTTTGTCAGTTAAGTAATTTAAATTCCGCGTGTACTATGTCATCAATAAAGATTTTAGAAACAAAATGAATAAAATGTTTTTATCATATGAGTTTTTTTGCGAAACGTAGTGGCCGGCAAGTTAAGAGCTTCACTAAATTGGACATATTGAATGCGGATACTGAATGCATTGATAGAGAACATACTTACGTTATAGGGTTGTTATAACTTGACAAGTTGCAGAATTTCTATTAAGTCCCGAGAGAGCACCTGAGAGCACTTTGTACAAGGAAAATGTTTTTTGGTAGACTCATTAAGGTGGGGTTGCACTGGTCGATTTCAGAAGGCAGCTTGGAGCCAAAAAAGTTCCTATGGTAATGATAGCGAAACAAGTACATTAATGTGCACTAGGTCCCGACTGTCAGGCCCCTATAGTCTTTGTTTTGATATTTGCAAGTAATACTCGACGTGAACTTAGCTGCAATAACTGCAAATAACTGTATAAGACGGTGAGATAGAAATTTGGTTGTTCAAGATGAAATGAGGAACAAATTTGCTGAAAACACAATTTGTCGAAAAATTCAATCTCAATAGTTATGAGCTGTTGAAGATGACCTTTCTGAAAAGTGCAATTTTCTGGTCTAATATACATAACTCTTCAAGTGTTTGAGATAGAAATGTTTGATCTTCAGCAAAGTTGTTCAGCGGAAAATAAAGGACAACTTTGCTGAAGAAATATTTTTAATAAAAAATTAATTTTGGAAGTTATGATCACTTAAATTGGGAACATTTTTGAATGCAATGTAAGATTTCAACAGTTCATAACTTTCAAAATAAAATTGCTACTAAAAATGTTTCTTCAGCTAAATTGTTCCTTATTTTATGCTGAACAACTTTGCTGAAGATCAAATATTTCTATCTCAAATACTTGAAGAGTTGCATTAATGAGACCAGAAAATTGCACTTTTTAGAAGGGTCACTTTCAACAGCTCATAACTCTTGAGATTGAACTTTTCGGCAAATTGTGTCTTCAGCAAATTTGTTCCTAATTTCATCTTGAACAACCAAATTTCTATCTCACCGTCTTATACAGTTATTAGAGCGTGCCCCTATTATCGACATATTCCACATTATGCGCCGCTCAAATTTTTCACTAGCGCTGCCAGCCTTGTTGAATCTCATCAAATATTCTGAGAATCAGACCACCTAAGGAACTCTTTTAATTTATTCTACGGGAAACTACATTTAAATTCGAAAAAAACTTCGAGACACTCCTCCCGGGTAGGGAGGAGTGGCTAGGCGGGACTTGTCCTGTGATTGGGGACTTTATAGATGGTATTCATATATATATATTTATATAGGTATTCATTGCGAGGAATTAGAACTTAACACATCAATTCCCATCGGAAAACTTGTCACAGTTTTTCAGTCTGAGACCTTTGCCATCAAACAGGGTTGCAAGAGACTGACAGAGAAACGACTTATCAATAAGAGAATAGCAATATGCTCTGACAGTAAGTCGGCCATCGGAGCGCTCTCAAGTTGCAAGCTGTCAGCGAGATCGGTACTCGGGGCTAGAGTAGCTCTGGAATCCCTAGTATCGCTTGTTTGGGTCCCAGGCCACTCAGATGTCCCGGGTAACGAAATTGCAGACGAACTAGCGAGAAGAGGTAGTGAGAAAGAGCTCATAGGCCCGGAATCGGTAATCGGAATACACGAGGGACTAATATCGACGCTGATAAGGCGTAGAACAAAAGAAAGGCACCAGCCTAAATACGTGCAGACAGGCAAAGGAATTTTTGGCAGGTTGCAACGAGCATACTAGAAAATATCTTTTGAGCCTGGACAAGAAATCCTTAAGAAGGATAGTAGGAGTGCTGACGGGTCACAATAATCTGAGATACCATCGAAACAAGATGGGACACAGTGATGACTCGAACTGGAGGAGGTGCGGAGACGTGCCGGAAACAGAAAAGCACTGCCTATGTCACTGTCCCGCTTTAGCGGGACTCATGGCGCAATGTCTGGGGGCTTCTACCTAACAATAGAAGAATTCCGTGAAGTACCACTCCCAAAAGTCCTCTCTTTTATCACAGGGAACAATTGGTTGGAGGTCAGCGCCATATAACCACTACAATCATACACGAAACATAGCCAGGAAAACTCACCCCATCACACTACACCACACACACACACACAAATCGGGAGTCATCCATAAATTACGTACTCAAAAAATGACAATTTTTAGACCCCCTTTCCCCTCCTATGCAAAAATGTATGGGAAAAAATGTTGAAATGTATGGAACGTTCCCTCTAAGGAAGCAAGTACTTTAAGGATGGCCCCTCAGTTAGACGATTTGAATTTGCTTGTGAAAAAGCGTCGACTAAACCGGATAATTCGTCGGATATTCCTCGACTGTACTAGGTAGGAAAACCCAAAATAGAAACTGTCCAAGCTTGAATCATGCAAGCAACTCAGCATATGTTGCTATATATCCTTTCTCATATTATGTTGTGATCCTGTCTGAGTGGCTTGGTCCTGGAAATGGACTAATTCGTTCAAATATTAAATATAAAACTTTGTCTCTGAAAATGGAACTATTCGCCAGTAATTTTCATTGACGATTCGGCTGTTTAAGTTTCTCTAAAAGTTAGAAGCCAGACGAATTAAAGTACTTGAGTCAATTTCTAAGGAATGCAAAAAAAGTACAGGCAGATGGTCTAGACATGCAGAACTCAACCTTACTATTAGCGACAGCAAACATTCCAGCGAGACTAGAACCACCAAAAAAGGTCGATGGGATGAGTTTGACTCCGTGGCACAGAGGGCAAATTCTTGTGTGGGATTCCACACTTGCACCGACACACTTGCACCCAGCAATCTGAAATATAGCACGAAAGTGGCGGGAGGTGGAGCAATCGAAAAAGCAAAGCGGAAAATTTCTAAATATAAGAACTTAATTGAACGAAATTTCCTATTTGTACCGTTCGCCGTCGAAACGATGGGGCCATGGGCAACAGAAGCCATTAAATTTTTCAATGAGTTAGGTAAAATGATAACACAAAAGACTGACGAACCAAGATCCAAGAACTTCCTTAAACAACGTTTGCGTTCATTGTGTACGTCACCTGGTCATTTTCATAGTTGAATACGGATCGATATAAAACTAAACCACCACTGTCGGTGGCGCCATCCAACTTTATCGTAGCTGAATAGGATTCGACAAACAACTGAATCCTCACTCTATTAAAGAACATAATGAAAGATTTGTCAGCATACAGTAAGGACAGAGAGCACTACACTAAATGGAATTCTGTGCTAGGAAAACAATGAAATTTTTATAACGAAAATGCCACTAACAGCAGGGTAAAGGACTTCACTCGTTCCGCTCGCGATGACTTAAAGTACTTGAGTAAATTTCTAAGGAATGCGTTCATTGTGTGTGCACTAAGATTCCTGACCTTCGCAACAAATTTTGAGCGGAAATTTTTTGTTTTCATTTGTTTTTGTTTCTCAATACAAAGTGGTGCTTTAGGAGTTTCTTCACGTTTAAGCCAAACAAAGAGAGAGGAGTGTTCTTCTGGATTTGATTAAATCCAGCCTTATGCACGTCATTAATACGAAACTGATAAATTACCGGTACGTGTGTACGAGACACTTGCTAACACCTAAGTGGAATTGAATTTCACTACACGAACTTATGTGTTACGATGACCGAAAACACTTTATTGGAAAAGTGCTGATGAATCGAATAAAAAAAATTTATTTTTATTGCAAAATGCAATCGAATCGGAAACTTATGTAAACTGAAAAGCTAATAACCAAATTTACGTAAAATTCTTTCGGCAGCCATTTTTAAATCACACTTTTTATCAGGCAAATAAATTTTATTCGACCGAACGGTTGAGCCATTTAATTGTGCTATTTAAACAATTGGTGACATTGAAATCGGACAGGAGCGATATACACGTCTGCATCGATTACAATGTTTATTTCTTGGAATGAAGTAAGACAATGACTGCAACAAGTCGAAGCAACTCTTGGGTGGTAGCACATTTTTTATTCAACCAGAAATGGTACACGATGCATAGGAATTTTAATCAAATTTCGCTCAAATGTATGTTTCGTAATAGAAGATAAATTAATTAGCAACATCACCTTATTGAATAACACACTCAATTAAATTTTCTTACTAAAATGTGTGGATGGAAAAAATTGTGGAAGTCTTTGATTTGAAATCGACTGCCTGTTATTTTGATGGAATTGTTTGCCTATTTGGCTAAGCGACTGTCAGCAATTTGAGTTGGTCACTTTAGCTGGTGATTTGATTAATTTTTGAAACACTTTACAAATGCACTGAGCATTGGTTAACACCCGGCTCTAGTGTGAGTAGGTTTTTTTTCTTTTTGACATTTTCAAGAACTTCATCGCGCCAATTTTATAGACACGTCGCATCATTCTGGGACAGAATAAATCGACGCAAATTTTTGGAATAATTTCTATTTTCTTGAACGGATAATGCCTCTCGACTACCTGGCATCATTGTGCCGTATACAAATATGCAAATATTGATTTAAAAACGAATAATCGCTTTAAAAATGTTTCCATAGACGCGAAGTTGAATTTTTAATTCAATTTTGGAATATTAAGGAAACATCAACTTTCATATTTTGCGTTCACTATGTCGTTGCACCTAACACTTAAACAACCCGGAAAATTAGTTACAGTCCAAAGAAAATGGGATTTAGCACCTAATTTGAAACGAATTGAGAATGCAGATTCACAGGCCATTTTTAACCTACAAAAGAAACATCACGAAATACCTTTTTTAGTGAATTGATGACCACAATCTCTATACAGTAACACATAAATACGACGTTCAAAAACAATAATTTCACAATTTTCGCTGAATTAAAAACACATAAATAATAAAAATGTTGAAAACTTTGTAAAATTACATACTGAATGCGAGATAGTAAACAAACTGGCGCATTTAACACTTTGACAAAACAAAAACGTAGCCCAAAATGTCAGTTAGAGGTTTTTTTCGATTTTTTCCGTTAGAATTCCCAGCCGAAATGTTGGAAAAATTCAACGAAAGGTTTTAACGTTTTTTTGTTAGCCCCGTACAAAGTGATTACACCCGTGCGAAGAACGAAGTTCTTCGAGAAGGGGTCTTATGCGTTTACCACGACGTTTGTAACCACTATAATTTCGACCTGAGAGTAGATGGGGAGCATCGATCGTGGTGCTAAGATAACGAATCAACAATAAAAACGTTGTCCATCCGTCCGTCCGTCTGTCACCGCGATAAACTCAACCAATTTTCAAAAACTTTTTTTCCCTGAAAGATAATCGAAATATCTTCTATGGGATTGCATCTGGGCATTGTCGGCCCAAGGGCCGTCGAGCTAGGACCGTTTAAGTGGTTATTGGTCTTTTGTACATAACTCGAGTAAATCTCTTTCGATTTTCATAATTATTTCTTTATTTGAAAGATCTGGGCATGGCCGACAATATATGGAAGAAACTTTTTTAAATTTGTGTCCCTGGACTTAGTTAGGGCACTAAAACCAAGTCTATGCTAGGGCCATACAAGTTTTTTGTACATAAATCGAGTAAATCTTTTCCGATTTTCATAAATTTTTTTTTGTTTGAAAGATCTGTGCATGGCAGACAATTTATGGGAGAAACTTTTCTCGATTTGAGTCCTTGGACTAAGCTAGGGCACTAAAAACGATTCTATGCTAGGGTCAAACGTGTTTTTTGTACATAACTCGGGTAAATCTTTTCCGATTTTCATAATTGTTTTTTAATCGACAGGTCTATGAAAGCCCTACTATTTGTAGAAGAAACTTTTTTGAGATTGGGCCCTAGGATATAGCTAGGGCACTAAAAACGAGTCTCTGCTAGCGTTCTAGATATTTTTTGTACATAACTCGAGTAAATCTCTTCCGATTTTCAAATTTTGTTTGATCGAAAGGTCGAGGACTGTCTCCCGTTTTATGGCAGAAAATGTTTTGATAAGAAACCCTTGCACTCAGTGAGGACCCTAAAACTGAGTTTTTACTTGGGCCCAACGTGTGGATAAATCCTAATTGATTTTGTTGATTCTTTTTCTATTTGAGAGATAATCGAGTACCAAATTATATTCAAAAACAAATTTGGACCCGGTGCCTGTGCTTAGGGCTGAAGTGGGCCTTAGGTCTGTCCTAAGTTCGGCCCTAACCAAGAAAAAAAAATTTTTGCTATGTTGCAGAGCAAATTGAGGGAAACATTTTTGTCTATGTAAGTGTCCGAGGCATTTCGTTATGGCCCTAGGTCGGTCCTAAGGTCTGACCTAGACAAAAAAATGGTTTTTTCTTTGTTGTAGAAAAAATTGAGATGTACATTTTTGTCTGTTTGGGGGTCAATTTTGTACTTTCGGAAGGCTTTTCTTCGGACGGGTTTTTCAATATTGCCCTCTCGGCAATTTCCAATAGGATTTAATTTCATACATTTAAGAGTTAAAGCAATATTTACTTTAATACGTTAATACGTTCGAATCTTTTCGTAACATCAACTCTGTTTGCCACATCTATTCTGATACGTACGGGTCCCCTCATATGTTTTTTGCTTAGCTTTTGCTTGGGGGAAGGTTTTTTTTATTAATTTGTATACTCCAGGATGTTGGGATGTCTATTAGTTTTGGCGGGGGTAGCGATTTGGTGAAATACAAGAGAATTTCAGGCAATAGACCGTGTCTTGTCACCGAACCTCAAGTGGTGACATCTATGTTTTTTCATAGCTGAATTAACGTCTCAACAGAGACCTACTCCCTTTTCTCAAGTGGCGTTATACATGCTTTCATAGCTGAATACAGACAAACATGAAACTAATGACACAATCTATAGGTTGATCTTAAAGTGTAGGTAACGATAGGTATACGGTTTGAAACTCTGTTAAGAACCTGATAAACCTAAGGCACCTTAAGTAAAATTCACGCAATTTAATCATCTTTTTTAATAAGGGTGGGAAAATCTTCATAGAAACCCGGTCCTCCCGGACCAAGGTAGTGTTGGATTCCATTCTTCAATGATCTACCAACCAAAACCCCCTTTCGTAGTCTTCATGCTCTCTTCTCCCCGGAACCGCCTCACAGCATTACTTCGGGGAGGGGCTGTGCTTTCCCACCTACTCTCTCAGATCAACTAGCAGTCTTCTTTAATCGTCTCTCCATGCACTTTGCAACTTACCCATTATTTTCGCAACTATATTATCCGCTACTCTCCACACCTCATCATCGCGGCACATCTCCGATACTATGTTTTTGGCGTTTACATCTGACCTACTCACAGTCATCAGCTCACCTCGCTCTTGTTCGAAGCGGGGACAGTCTCTTCCTCTCCCTCGCATGTCGCGCACAAAGGTAACAATGTGAATCCAAACCTGTGCAGGTATTTCCTGAAGCATCCGTGGCCCGAAAAAAACTGTGTCAATTGGAAGTTAATCTCTCCATGTTCCCTCTGTACCCATGTCGTTATGTTTGGTATGAGTCTATGGGTCCACCTACCCTTGTCAGAGGAGTCTCACTCTCGCTGCCACTGTCTCATTGATTCGGGTCTTAATTGCGTTCGTAATGTTTTGATAGTTTGACCCTCCCTTCTCTTATTTCTATGACATTCGCTGTCTTCCGTCAGCGTTATTCGTTATGCATATGGGCATCGTCCCAGCTATGACACATACGGTGCCGCTACAAAATCCGGAGGCACAAAATCCAGAGGCATCAAAATACGGAGGCTACAAAATTCGGAGGCTACAAAATCCAGACGCAACAACATCATCAGGATTTTGATGCCTCTGGATTTTGACGCCACCGGATTTTGACGCCTCCTGATTTGTGCCTCTGGATTTTTGTAGGGGAGCCGACACATATCGCTTCTACCGATATAGTTCGATATGCGCTTGCTACTCTTATGCTTGCCATCCTTTGGGTTCTATTAAGCCTCCTCCGTTTTCTCTTCGTATCTAGCGCCTGTATCCACGCTGATGCTCCGTAGCGCAATATTGATAGGGTAACGCTTACTAGGAGCCTCCTTTTACTGCTGCGAGGTCCAAAGCCGTTTGGCATTATTCTGGCCAGTGCTGCAGTGGCTTTCATTGCCTTATCGCACGTGTAGTCCACATGACTATTCAAATTTCTGCGGTCGTCCAGCTCTCCAAGGTATTTTAATTGGCAGTTTTGCCGTTGTCATCCAGTTTACGACAGTTTCTAGCGTCTCCATCATAACTACCTCCACCTCCATCTTCGACGTTCCGGATACCGTGAGGATCAAGTCGTCGGCACGAGCAATCGTCTTAGCGCAATTTTATCATCAGTCATATTTTTGTCATTCTTCTATGTAAGATTCGTTGCAGCACCAAATTCACAACTACCCTTAATATGAAGCCTGGGTGTGCCTAGGAACGTTACTTTCATGCTATACATTGAAGAAAAATCCTATACAGAATTTGCCCCCACCAGGATTGAACCCGGATATTCTTGGTGAAAGGCCAGTATACGCAACCACTGAGCTAACACGGTTCGTGACAGATGACATACGCCAAATGTCAGCCAAATGCGGCCCATTGTTCGATTTCAAGTCGGCGCAACTCAGATAATTTGTTCCACTGACATTTACAAGAAAAGTTGTCTTTGAGAGCCGATTAGATACAACTCTACTCTAAACTTTTGCTTAACGTTTGACGAGTTTAGCATGTAGTCGTAAGGCTGAAGACTGTCTTGGAGACCCAGCCGACGAAACGCCGGCGCACAGCTCTACAGTAAGGATAGAGAGCACTACACTAAATGGAATTCTGCGCTAGGAAAACAATATTCCATGAAATTTTTATAATGAGAATACCACTAACATGATTTTCAAGGAAGTGATCTAGGAGGCATAGAGTTTGAACGATTTAATGTGAAGCTTTTTAGTTCACTTCTTTTCAGACAACCGACAATCAAGCTAGAGTAAGGGTGTCTAATGTGGAACACCCAAAGGAGAATGCAAATAGAAGAGTTGAAATGTGGCGAAATCTAGGAGCAAGTTATTAGGGAGAGATCATTGAACTATTGTGCATATTGTTCAGGAACAATGGTCTTCTAAAATTGATAGATTGGGAATTATTCAACATTTTCTAAATTAAGTGAATTTTGACTGTTCGAAAAAAGTGTCCGTAATATGGAACACCAGGGTTCCTAATGTGGAACGCTTCGAAATGCGTGGAAATTTTCCGCAACTTTTTTTTTCTTTCAAAAGAAATTGACAATCGAGTGTTTAGAGTTACAACAGAAAATAAATTTCGTCTTTCGGAACTTTCACTCGCGACCTGAACGCAGACATTTCGTTAACTAGGGGCACTGGAAATTCATCATCTTCCCCAGAGTTTCTTATTTCTAATCGTTGAAAATTTATCCATCAGACTCTGATTTCCGTTACTCGTTACGGCGGTTGTTTTTAGACCCGTACGAAGAACGAAGTTCTTCGAAAAAGGGTCTTATGCATTTACCACGACGTTTGTATCCAACCCAATTTCAACCCAGGATTGGGAAGGGGGAGCTTCGATCAAGGTCTTTAGATGACGAATCAGCAAAATAAAAAAAATGTCCGTCAAAAAAAATCAGTCGAAAACTTTCGAAGTTACGGTCGAAAAAGTGGTCAAAAACGTGTTTGAAGGTTTGTGGAACTTTTTCACTTATATTTTACGAAAATCGCTCTTAAAGGTTTTGAATGAAAGATGTGGACATCAGAAAATCAAGAAAACTAAATTAGTGAAAATATGTTGAGTGGTTCGTGCTGTAGTGTCCTTAATGAGGGCCAAACAAACGCTGCGCGACCCTAAGCGAATTTCGGTCGTTATTCCTGATAAGATTTCGTGATAATGATAACATTTTTTGTGCAGTGTTGTAGAGAAAAAAGAGGTGAACTTTTTTGTCCAATGATGTAGGGGGCAGAGGCACTGCACTGATAGTGAGGCGATGATTAAGGCGCTCATGACGCCAGTCGTGACATCCAAGCTAATAAAAAATCCTCTTATACCCACACTCGGCGTGTGTGAATGCGGTTAAGAGTTGGGTGAGGTCGGAATTCACAAACTATTGGAGTGCCTATGATCTGGTTAAAATAGGACTATCTAATGATCCCAACTGCACCTGCAGCCTCGGTGAGGAGACGGGCGTTCATGCCGTATGTGAATGTTCAAAGTTTTCCTCATTGAGGCTTAGGACTCTAGGAAGTCATGTGGTCCAACCCGCAACAGTGACCAACATCGGACCTGCCGCTCTGGATAGGTTCCTAACTGAGACTAGGAGGTTTCCGAGATTTACATGATAATCAGGTAACGAAGCAAAGGATCGATAGATCTGTGTTTCATGGACTTATCAAGGTCCGACTCGAACTGATAAATCTAAAAAAAATGGGGCAGAGGCATCTCCTAAGTGCTCTAGGTCTTTTCTAAATTCTGGGCTTATTTTAAGGGTTTGAAAAGGTTTTTAGCGTCATTGCTTCGTACGGGTCTTTCAATATTGCCCATTCGGCAATTTACAGTCCAATTTAATGTGGACGTAATGTACATACTTATGAGTTAATACAATATTTACTTAGATACGTTCGATTCTTTTTGCAACATCTGTTCTGTTTGTCACATCTATTCTGATACATACATACGCTGTTCAAGGAGGTGCAAAATTGTTGAACTCAATCCAGACATGTGGTCGAAAAATTCATCGGAAAGGGACTTTCAGAGTTCAGTAGGAATACCATTAATAGAGCGTTCATATGACATCTGCATTTCTTTTTCGGTTTTTTGAACTCCCTCCTCTCCCTTGTCTGCAATATTCCATGTAAATAAAGTTTTTTTTGTATGTTTCTTAGACCCCTCCCCCAAACGCAAACGTCATTTATGAACGCTTCCTAATTGAACTTTTCAGTGTAATAAATGCCACCAAGAATCGGTAACAGTAACTAAGCTAAGTTCCAGCTAGGACAAGGTGAAAGTTAGTTTTCTGAAACATTCTTCCGCCTTAAGGCGGTTGAGAAAAATGCAGAACGTCAGCCTTTTATAGCGAAAAATTCAACATTTGTTGTAGCAGACTCTGTAGTAATGTTAAAGTTTGTTGAAATACGTCCCTTAGAAGAGAATAGAGCGTGGTTCGCATCACTTTTCATCAGGCAATAGTAGCCGCCTGTCGGTGGCGTCATTCGCTTATTTTCATAGCTGAATACGAGTTAATATAAAACTAAAGTACCCCTGTCGGTGGCGCCATCCATTTTTTTCGTAGCTGAATGGGATTCGACACGCAACCAAATCCTCACTCTATCTGTTTCAGCAAAGTTTAATTTTTCACTATAGACCGGGTCTCAAGTGGTGACATCTATGTTTTTTCATAGTTGAATTAACATCTGAACAAAGAACTACCCCCTTTTCTCACGTGGCGCCATCGATGCTTTCATAGCTGAATATGAACAAACATAAAACAAGGCGCCTCATCCATATAGGTAGAATGTATTCTCTGATACATCATTTATTAACGACACAATCGTCTTTCAAAGTTTCACGCTTAATTTAAGTAGAAAAGTTCAGCAAAATGATAAAAAAAAGTACTAAAGACGTCTGCCCGTATCGCATCGTTCTCTCCATCTTCCCAAACAAAAATATGTAACAAATGCAACAAACGATTTTGCCGCTCTTTATGGCATTGTTTTTCATGTCCGTTGCCCCAGTCGCATAAGTTTCGATTGTGACAATTTAATTTGAATCCTACCGATCCTCCACCGATTTTTATTGTCTTCATCGAAAGTGCGTGTTTTTTTATATTTTGTGATCATTAAACTTTTTGCACTACTTTATGATGAGTGCCTTTAAAAAATTCAACCGAAGTTTCTTACAACATTTACCTAATAGGGGAGAGTTACTGTCTGAATTATCGGTAAGGAAAAATAAGTTGTTCATTTCATATTGTCCCTTTTGTTCGAATTCAAAAAAAAAAAATTGTTTACACAATCCTGTGCCCTTGTGACTCTTTTATTTTAGTGCTTCTTGAAATGGAACCCCGAACAGTTTGTGATTGGGAACACCGCGAAAGACCTGCACACCGTTGAATTCTTTCGGCATTTGAATGAAATTCTTAAGATAGACGAAACGAACCATGGTAAGTGTTTCTATCTTTTAAGATCATTAACAAGCTGGTGTGTCATCTTCTTCCAATCTGACCTATTCCACGCCACTCACCTTTAGGACCTTCTTTCCATCACGCTCTTAGTCTACCTTTCCGTTTCCAGCGTTACCCTCCAGGAGTAACAGGGTGGGATGAAGATAAGTGTAGGGAGAACTAAGGTTATGCATGTCGGAGATAGCTTGCAATTTAAATGGGGAGGAGCTGAAGCAGGTTTTTGAATTCAAGTATTTTGGAACCATTTTTTCAGAGGTCGGCAAGTTACTTAGGGAATTTGAGGAAAGGAGGAAAATGGGAGACGCCGTGACCGCACGTGCTCAACAAAAGGGAATTAAGTAGCGGAACAAAGTTAGTTATCCACAGATCAATTTTCAAGCCGGCGATTCAGTACGGTAGTGAGAGTTGCGTTGACTGCAGATATCTCGTGCATGACCTGGGGGTTTCTGATTCGGAGGGAGCAGTAGGATAATCAAATTAGGAAAGGCAAAATTAGGGAAAATTTAGGGATTTCGTCAGTGGGAGAGGCAGCCAAGACTAGTCGTTTGGGCTTGTTCGGGCACGTTCAAGGGATGGGAAATAACCGGCTACCGAAAAGGATCTTGGATGCACAGGTCCCGGGTGTTAGGCCAAGGGGTACACCAAGGAGAAGGTCTGTAGGGTACCCCTACGTGTTGATGGTTGTCTGATATGGCCTGCATCCAGCGCCATCGCTTAGTTGAAGTGCCTAGTGGCGCTGCAGCGTGCAGGCTGTGTGGAAGATTTTCAACTGAGTCAGAACAGTTTACTTGTGGGTGACTACGCCCCTTCCACTTCTTAGGAAACTAGGTTAGGGAAACATTAGTAGAGAGATGATTTTTTTTTAGATTTATCAGGTTGGGGCGGTCCATTTCTGGTCCATGAAACACAGATCTAGTGATCCTTTGCTTCGTCACCCGTTCATCATGTCAATCGTCTAAAGCCTCCCAGTCCCAACCAAGAACCTATCCAGAGCGGTAGGCCCTATGCTGGGTACTGTTGCGGGTTGGACCACATAACTACCTAGAGTCCTAAGCCTCAGTGAGGAAAACTTCGGACATTCACATATTACGTGAACGCCCGTCTCCTCGCCAGGTGCAATCGGGATCATTGGTGAGTCCCATTTTAGCCAGATGCTTGCTTAGTCTACAGTGCCCGGTGATCGCACCAACCACTCGCTCTTGATGCGACACCTGTCCATGTTTAGCAATTCTCTAGTCCACTTCTCATCGGGCACCGGGAAGAAGCGCTTTGTGTGCACTCCTCCCTCATAGGTGCTCCAATGGTTAACGATTTCCGACTTAACCCAACACTTTATTGCCTTTACACATTCCGAGTGTGGTATGGGTATGAAAGGTTCTGGCCCACAGCTTAAAGTTGCCGAACCTTTCCTCGCCAGCTCATCCGCTCTCTCATTTTCATCCACGCCAGAGTGTCCGGGAACCCAGACCAGCTTTACCTGATTTCTCAGTCCAACCCGGTTCAGGGTCTCCTTTAACTTTTTCACCAGTTTGGATGTCACGACAGGCGACATGAACGCCACAATCAAAGCCTCACTGTCGGAACAGACTGTGACATTTCTTCCACATGCCTCTGTTGGGATTGCCTCCTGCACTCCCATCAGTGTCGCGAACGTCTCAGCCTGAGTCACGTTGGCTAACCTTCCTAGGTGATACCACCTTTCAACAACCTGCCCTGGAGAAAATACCCCGGCTCCCGCGCCTTCCAAAGTTTTGGAGCCGTCAGTGAAGCTCACAACTTCTTCACCCGAGATGTGACTTGGCCAGCCTTCCAGCCATTCCGACCTGCTGCCGAGCTGCCCTAGCAGTACCGGGAATGCAAGTTCCTAAATTTAGTAGTCATTCGTGGCGACGAGCCCAACCCGTGGGGCTAATATTAGTACCACGGGATTGGGGCGCACTCAATTATCAACAACGTCGATGCTTGAACCCAACGCTGTAACGTGGTCGCTGCGGTGTTACTTCTGCGACTGGGCCGTTCCAACAAAGCAGTAGAGATTGAGATAGGTCTCGGCGCCGATCCAGGATCTGGATTGGGTAGATTTTCGACTGGCGCTAATTGGGCGTATCCTAATTCCTGGTCCATGAGCTCGTGTGGAAATTATATTTTTTTCCCGTTATCCAAATTCGATTTCCTGATTTTTCCCGGTATTCGCTAAAATCGGGCTAAATTTCCCGTTTTTGAAAGTAAAATTTCCCGATTTTGGTAATCAAATTTCCCGATTTCGAAGATGGTGTTACCTGGACGTACTTTCACAGTTTAGTAGCGGATTATGGTACAAAGAGCACGACAGATAACTTATCCGCTCAGTATGCCCGCAGCGGTAGCGGAGGGCGAGACGCAGTCCCCACACCCCAAAAGAAACGTCCACAAACCCAAAAAACTCCATACTAAAACCTTTAGGACAAGGAGCCATATATACGCGAACTTTTTTCCCCTCCAAATTATTTAAAAAAAACTACGTCGCAGCAGCTTTCCAACGAGCCCAGACTCATCAAAATCGGTTGAAAATTGGCTGAGATATCGAGGTTTGAAAATGATATTTTTGTATGGAGAATAAATTTTTCTATTGTTCTCATCATTATGAAAACTTTTTTTCTGATCTGTCGGTTTCTATCTATCTATCTATCTATGTTCTATCTATTAAAAATTTTCGATCTCGAGAATTAGACAGCCGATCTTCCTGAAATTTTCAGTGAACGTCAGTCTCGGCCTCAAATGAAAAAAAGATGGCGTCACTTTGACAGTTGGCATGATGATGATACCAAAAAATTCTTCTGACCAAACTCTATAACTTTCTAGAAGAAACCAACTCTCTAAGTGTTATTTATCATTCCGGAGCTAAAATTCGAAAACCCAAAGAAGCATAATTTATACCTTACAAAAATTCCAAGATAGCGTCATTTTGGCAGATTTCTGAAAGCTCTAAAAAATTCTCCTGAGCAAACTCTATAAATTTCCCGAAGAAACCAACTCTCTAAGTATTGTCATTCCGAAGCTAAAATTCGAAAACCAAAAAAAAACCTAATTTATTGCTTGGGAAAATTCAAGATGGCGCCGCCAGTTTGATTGCTGGCAGCCATTTTCTTAAGGTCCCAAAAAATTCTCCTGACCAAAGTCTATAACTTTCCCGAAGAAACCAACTCTCTAGCTATTGTGACTTCGGAGCTAAAATTCGAAAACTCCCAGCATTACCTAAAAACCCTCAAAATTGACCACTTTTCCACATGCCACGGCTTTTCCAGAATTTTCCCGGAAAAGCGGCATATGAAATTTTTCATTTGGGGCCGAGACTGACGTTCACTGAAAATTTTAAGAAAATCGTTCGGGCGGTTCTCGAGAAAAAAAAGTAGATAGATACATACATAGATAGAGACATAGATCGTTGACACACAATACAGAAATGAGATTGTGATTACTTTCAAAGATAATTTTACCATTTCTATATAGAAATTGATCATCTTTGGTTGGCGATATTTCGGCTCGTTTTCAACCGATTTTGATGTGTGTGTGGCCCACACTGTGGGCTCGTTGGAAAGCTGCTGCGACATAGTTTTTTTTTTTAAATAATTTGGAGGGGGAGTGGGGGAGAGGAGAAAAAACTCAAAAGTTCGCCTATATATGGCTCCTTGTCCCAAAGGTTTTTGTATAGAGTTTTTAGGTCTTTTTTCTATAGAAAAAATACCCTATTGTGGACACTTCATCCGTCCGTCCGTCCGTCCGTCTGTCCGTCCGTCTGTCTGTCCGTCTGTCCGTCTGTCCGATGTCTCTTCCACTTATGGCGAAAATATTGCAAAGCCAGCTATGAGTTGATAGTTCAAAAATTCACTCACCACTACTACTACACGCACAAGTTCATGAGGCGGGCAATCACATAGTGCATAATAGTAGCAACGATGGCAAATAATTGTTAGTTGGCAGCTGGCAATATGTAGTATGTGGTTGATAGCTTGACGGAAGTTCATAGTTCAAAAATTCACACACCACTGCGACTACATGCACAAGTTCATGAGGCGGGCAATCACATAGTGCATAATAGTAGCAGCGGTGGCAAATAATTGTTAGTTGGCAGCTGGCAATATGTAGTATGTGGTTGACAGCTTGACGGAAGTTCATAGTTCAAAAATTCACACACCACTGCCACTACATGCACAGGTTCATGAGGCGGGCAATCACATAGTGCATAATAGTAGCAGCGATGGCAAATAATTGTTAGTTGGCAGCTGGCAATATATAGCCTGTAGTTGATAGCTTCACTACATGAGCCATGAAAAAAGTTCTCAGTCCAATAGCCGACGTTCTTGCCAGTCACATTTGTGACCAATACAATATCATATGTGACTCAAAGCTACAGTCATATTTAATTCATCGTTGGATGACCGACATGTATCGCTTCAAGTTAGTCCACTGAAATGTATACGAGATGCAAGCGACGTACTCTTACAGCAAGACTGAAAACAATTTCGTAACTGCATGAGCCATGAAAATATATAATAGCTGAAAATCAATTTGATTATTACAGAGATGTTAACTCACCAACAACTGACAATCGACTAACGAAATTACTCGCTCAGCTCTCATCTTTATATCCGCCAATTTATAATTGTATAATTTATAAATTCATCATCATCATCATCATCATCAAACTTTATAGACCATTATTACCCTCCGGTGTGAGGTCTTTATGTCACAACCCCAGAATGGTGAACTATCGTCCTCCATGCCCTTCTATCGCCTGCCAAGGAGATGGTTTGTTCGCCCAGAGAAAGTCCCCTAACTTCTAAATCTGATTTAATTGAATCTATAAACCTTCTCCTTGGTCTACCCCTTGGCCTAACACCCGGGACCTGTGCACCCAAGATCCTTTTCGGTAACCTGTTATTACCCATCCTTATAAAATTATAATTATACACTTCAAAAAAATTTTTATAAATTATAATTTTAGGATTTGTAATTATAATTTTATAATTCATAATTATAATTTTATGATTTGTAATGTAAAAATATAATTACAATTTTGTAATTTATAGTGAATATTGAGTGCAATATTAATTGGCGTACATGTTTATCGGTTGAGAGCTGCGAATCGACAAACGAAATTACTCTGTCAGCTCTCGTATTTATATGAGTCGATTTGTAATTTTATAATTTGTAATTATAATTTTACAATTTGTAATTATAATTTTATAATTTGTAATTATAAATTTCTAATTAATAAAAATTGTAATTACAATTACAAATTATAAAATTGTAATTACAAATTTTAAAATTATAATTACAAATTATAAAATTATAATTATACAAGTATTTATAATTACGAATTATAAAAGTATAATTTTGTAATTTATAGTGAATATTGACTGTAATTTTATTTCGCGCACATGTTTATCGGTTGAGAGCTGCTCGTCGACTGACGAAATGACTCGGTCAGCACTCGTTTTTATATCCGTCAATTTATAATTTTATATTTTATGACAATAGTTCATGGCAATGCCGATCGATTTCAAAATAGAAAAAAGACCCACCAGGCTTTAAGCCGGTCGTTTCTTGTTTGGGTTTGTGGACGTTTTTTTGGTGCGTGGGGACTGCGTCACGCTCTCCGCTACCGCTCCGAGCATGATTCCGCCTAAAAACGTTTGTACGTTGCATTGTAACGGGGCCTAGAAGAGCAACCATGTAGTTTCGCGAGACTTACAACGTATGCAGGAGTTGAAAACAATTTTTTCTATCTAGACTTTGTTCTTGTAATGGAAATCTGGAAACTGCATTATTTAGTCTGTAGGCTCCTTTCCAACGCTACGTACAAACGTTCTTACGCGGAATGTTATA
This sequence comes from Pseudolycoriella hygida, assembly GCA_029228625.1. Classification (NCBI taxonomy): domain Eukaryota; kingdom Metazoa; phylum Arthropoda; class Insecta; order Diptera; family Sciaridae; genus Pseudolycoriella; species Pseudolycoriella hygida. Next base: position 159,508,037 of record CM055403.1, on the reverse strand, counting down.
ATAAGCCGAATTTGACATACGAAAGAGACGCTAGGAAGATATCAGGCGTCTATGATTCTATTGGATTTGAAGACGTTAAATTCGGTGTGAGTTTGTCGCAATTTCTCAAATGAGGAAAATATCTACAAGCGGCGTAGGAATTGTGTTTACAATATACGCCGCCGACGTATTATATACGCGGTGAATGTATTATCAACCTTATTTAAGTATTGTGTAGTAGGCCATATTTAATGAACGTGTTATGAGCTCACATAATACGTGGAAAGCGTTCGTAATGCGTGTACGGAGGATAAAATACATCGGCGGCGTATATTATAAACAGAATTCCTACGTCGCTTGTAGATATTTTCCTCAGTGCCCATAAAAACTTGTCATTTTCGGATTCACATAACACAATCTCTTGCTTCAGACTTCCTTTGGGCTGTGTTTCAAGTGATTCAAATAGCAATAAAAAATGATGCGACGCGGCGATACCTTATCAATACAATGCGAATAATAGCAGGAGTGGCAAACTTTGCAGCAAAAGCATCTGCATACCTTATTGAAGTAAGCGACAATCCACTTTCCATTGAGTGAATGTATTTGAAAGTTTTCTTTTGAAATTGCAGGAAAAACAAACTCAGGTGATGGAGCTCCTCGAAAATATTACGGTCGACATAAATATATCAATAGAGGAGCCTTTTTTAACGGGTCTCATTGAATATTTGGTGGCATCCATAAAGTCACTAGACACGCCGAAAAATATAAAAACACTTCAGCTGTACATTTTAACAAATTTATGTTTTAAAAATGAAATTGCAGTCGCCTGTTTATCGAGAGCTACCGATTCCAAAACACTGCTGTTGCACTTCAAGGAAAATCAAGTTTTGTTTTGTAAAATGGCTGTTGCCCTAGTGCGCTTCGACTACACAATGTTCGAATTCGAACTGTTGACGTCTTTAAAGTGTGTTTTCCAAGTGAATTACTTTGTTGGATTGATTCGATCAAGAGATCATGGATTGCTAAAACATATCATGGAATTGCTAAATGTTGGGCTTCAGCGAGACGAACATTCGAAACTTACAATGAAACAATTCGACTTCCGGGAAAGCGTAGAAGAAGCTTTGACGGTTGGTGTGGAGAACATTTCCTGGCTCACTTTAATTCAACTAAATATTTGTTGCAGTTTTACGAAAATTCCAGAGACGAATTCGATCTGAGCGACTTGAAAAACTTTAAAGTGACAAATTTGTTTATGGGAATTATTAACTCGATATTGGCCGTGGAAAGTAAGTGTTTCATTATTTTGATTATGCACCTTCATGCGCTACGGTGCACACTGATGCACTACGGTGCACACTGATGCACTACGGTGCACACTGATGCACTACGGTGCACACTGATGCATTACGGTGCACACTAATGCACTACGGTGCACACTGATGCATTACGGTGTACACTGATGCACTACGGTGCACCTTGATCCACCATGGCTTATGCACTACAGTGCACACTGATGCACTACAGTGTACACTGATGCACTACAGTGCACACTGATGCACTATGGTACACACTGATGCACTACGGTGCACACTGATGCACTACGGTGCACACTGATGCACTACGGTGCACACTAATGCACTACGGTGCACACTAATGCACTACGGTGCACTTTGATACTACATGGCTTATTATGATTACTTTTTCTGTCATAAATGTCATCAATGTTATCAATTTGTGATTTCTCTGTGAATCATTGCTGATTCCCCGGTGAATCATCGGTGATTCCTCGATGAATCATCTGTAATTTCTCGATGAATCATCGAGGACTCCACTGTGAATCATTGGTGGTTCCTCGATGAATCATCTGAATCATTTATGATTCCACTGTGAATCATTGGTGATTCCAATGTGAATCATTGGTGATTTCAATGTGAATCATTGCTGATTCCAATGTGAATCATTCGTGATTCCACTGTAAATCATTGGTAATTCCAACGAATCATTGCTGATTCCACTGTGAATCATTTGCGAATCCACTGTGAATCATTTGCGAATACACTGTGAATCATTTGCGAATCCACTGTGAATCAGGGCCTATTTTTGAGAAAAATGTTTCAAATTTTCTCGAATTTTATTTTAATGAAAAATACATTCAAACTAGTTAAAATGAGTATAGAATTATGTGTTATGTATTACGTATTCTGAACCGTATTAGAGGTCGTGCAGATGAAAAAACCAAGCATGAACGTGTGGCTGAAAATTCAGTCCTTGGTACTTATGTTAATAATTCTAGGATGCCCCAAAAACACCTAAAATAGGTCGTTTGAACAATTTTTTGAGTAAAAAACATCACTTATGCTTCAAAATTTTTATAATTTTTCAGAAAATTTTTTAGAAATTTTAAGCAAATTTGAGAAAATTTTCTTAAATTTTCTCAAATTTTCACAAATTTTCTCAAACATTTTCTCAAAAATGGGCCATGCTGTGCATCCACTGTGAATCATTGGTGAATACACTGTGAATCATTGGTGAATACACTGTGAAGCATTTATGATTCCACTGTGAATTATTGATGATTCCACTGTGAATCATTGATGATTCCACTGTGAATCATTGGTGAATGCACTGTGAATCGTTGATGATACCACTGTTAATCATTGATGTTTCCACTGTCAATCATTGGTGAATTCACTGTGAATCATTGGTGAATCCACTGTGAATCATTGATGATTCCACTGCTAATAGTTGGTGATTCCATGGTGAATCATCTCGTATTCCACTATGAATCATCGATGATTCCACGGTGAATCATCGGTGATTTCACGGTGAATCATCGGTGATTTCACGGTGAATCATCGGTGATTACACGGTGAATCTTTGGTGATTTCACTGTGAATCTTTGGTGATTCCACTTTGAATTATCTGTGATTTCACTGTGAATAATCGATGATGCTATGATGATGATGAATCATCTCCTTTATGTACCTTAGCCTCTGTCCACCTACTCCTACATCCTATCCTACCCGTGGTGACACCTGTTATAGTGAGCAACCCGCATGAACGATCAGGTAACCAACCCTGGTGTAGTAGTGTGGGTCACTTAGCATAAGGATGAGGGGGGCTGCCTTCGGGTAGTACCTAAACGGCACGTATAGGGAGGGCCGAAGGCAGCTAGGCGCTATCAAGATGGGATGGCGACTTAGTATGGTGGCGGATGATCTCAACAGCAAGAGACAACGGCAGCATACACAGCCCTAGTCAGATGGGCTACCATCACCACCTGGTGACTTCCCTACGGGTCATCGGGAGAAGGAAAGTAGGTTGGGCGCTTGGCTAACTCCCAGACACCGTAAAAACAGTCTTGTTATGAATTCCCCAACACAGCCTCGGATCGGACAGGATAAACGGCAACGACTCAAGCATCGGAAAAAGGACAACGATTTACAATTAGGAACATGGAATGTAAGATCTTTGTTGCGGCCAGGAGGATTGAGATCTCTCACAAGTGCGCTAAGAGCGGCAAAAATTGACATAACAGCTGTGCAAGAAACGAGATGGCCTGGAAAGGACACCATGACCAGTAGCGACTATAAGTTCTACTATAGTGGGAAGAGTAACGACAGTCCAAGAGAGTATGGAACAGGCTTCATGGTTCTCGGCAGAGCTAGAAACGCGGTGATTGGTTTCAGTCCTGTTGACGAGCGATTGTGCTCTCTACGGATAAGAGGAAAATTTTTCAATTACACTCTTATAAACGTTTATGCGCCTACGGAGGAAAGCGACAACGAGGTGAAGGAGCTATTCTACGAGAAACTGGTGGATGTATATGATGGAGCGCCGAAACGAGACATTAAAATTGTGCTTGGAGATTTTAATGCTAAAATAGGCCGCGAAGTATTTTATCGTCCCACAATCGGTAAACATAGCCTTCACGAAAACTCGAACGAAAATGGAACGCGGGTGGTTGATTTTGCAGCATCAAGAAACATGGTTGTCAGCAGTACCTATTTCCAACATAAAGACATCCACAAAGCGACATGGGTATCACCGGATAAACGAACCAAAAACCAGATTGACCATATTTTGATAGATGCACGTCACTGTTCAAATATGTTGAATGTCAGAAGCTGTAGAGGACCGAATGTAGATTCCGATCACTACCTGGTGAGAGCGGCAGTTAGGTCTCGAATATCGGTTCAACACAATCGACAACCGGCATTGGAAAGGTGGGACGTGGAAAAACTACAGAACGAAGACATTAAACGTCAATATGTCGACAGGCTGGAGACGAATATTATTGCCGGAATGGTCAGCGAACAACGAAGCGTAGACGATGCGTGGAATCAAATTAGACGGAATGTAGAGAGCGCCGCAGCAGAGACAGTGGGAACGAGAACGGGAAATAAAAGAAATATCTGGTTTGACGATGAATGCCAGAAGGCCATGGACGACAAAAACGCAGCTCGCCTGAAAACTCTAAGTAGATTCACTCGAGCTGGCCAGGAAGAGTACCGTTCTAAAAGAAATTTCGAGAGAAAACTCTTCCGACGGAAAAAGCGACAGCGTGACAAGGAAGTTTTGATCGAAATTGAGAAGTTTGGCAATCGGAAGGAGACTCGGAACTTTTACCGGAAAGTGAACGAATCCAGAAACGGTTACAGTCAACAACCTTTGCTGTGTAAGGACAAGCATGGATTGGTCTTAGCAGATGAGGAAAGGTGTATCGCGAGATGGGCTGAGTACTTTAAGGAACTGCTTAACCCGAACAGACCGCTCAACCGAGACGACGAAAACGACGAATTGCCATTTCAGACTGCGCAACCATACATAGAAGAACCAACGATGCAAGAAGTTGAAGCTGAAATTTTAAAGCTCAAAAATTTCAAAGCCCCGGGGACTGACAACCTACCCGGTGAACTTTTCAAGAACGGCGGCAACGCGCTATGTATGGAGATGCACGAGCTCATCATACGCATCTGGAATGACGAGGAGTTACCGGAAGAGTGGAAGACCAGCATACTTTGTCCCATATACAAAAAAGGTGACAAATTGGAGTGTGGCAATTTTCGAGGAATCGCTCTGCTGAATATTGCTTACAAGATATTTGCAAATATTCTATATCAGCGCCTTCATCCATACACGGAATCTACGATAGGTGAATACCAAAGTGGTTTTCGTGTAGGTCGTTCAACATCGGACCAGCTGTTTAATATCAGACAGATCTTGGAGAAGTGCAAGGAGTACAACATTGAAACACACCATTTGTTCGTTGACTTCAAGGCAGCCTATGACAGTGTTAGAAGAAGTAAGCTATGGAGAGTCATGGAGGAGTTCGGAATTCCCAACAAACTGATCTCGCTAACGAAGCTAACCCTAAACGGAGCTAACAGCCGAGTAAGGATCCGCAATCAAATGTCAGAGACTTTCGACATTGAGGAAGGCCTACGTCAAGGAGATCCTCTTGCAACGCTGCTTTTCAATTTAACACTCGAAGCAGCTGTTCAAACCATGGACATAGACTCCAGCGGCACCATTTTCTCCAAGTCCAGTCAGTTGCTTGGTTTTGCAGATGACCTGGACATTATTGGCCGAACTATGGATGTTGTTAAAGATAAGTTTATGGCCTTGGAGAGGAAAGGTACCGACCTTGGGTTGAAGGTCAATGACGGAAAAACGGAATACATGATCATCCCACCTACGAATCGATATCGGGAAGATAACGTAACGATCGACACACACACATTCAAAATGGTCAATAAGTTCGTATACCTTGGATCAGAGCTGAACATAAACAACGACATTGCGGACGAAATAAAAAGGCGAGTAACTTTGGGCAACCGGAGTTATTACAGCCTGCTGAAAATTCTAAAGTCCAAGTCAGTAAGCCGAAACTCAAAATGCGCACTTTATAAAATTGTGATCAGACCGGTAGTTACGTACGGTTCGGAGTCGTGGTGCTTGACACAGAAAAATGAACAATCTCTGCATACGTTCGAGCGAAAGGTACTGCGTACAATATTTGGACCAGTATTTGACCGAAAACTGAACCGATGGCGCAGACGATATAATCACGAGCTCATAGAGCTTTTTGGAGAGCCCGACATAGTCAGAACAACAAAAATAAATAGACTACGTTGGCTCGGTCACGTACAACGAATGAATGAACATCGTATTCCAAAAAAAAATTCTGAAGTCCACACCTGAAGGCAAAAGGAGTGCAGGGCGTCCCAAGTCCAGGTGGAGCGACGCTGCTTTTGCCAACTTAAGAACTGTGGGAGTAACCAGCTGGGAGACGTTAGCTGCAGATAGGCTCGGTTGGAGAAGCATGTTGGAGAAGGCCAAGACCCTTAATGGGTTGTAGTGCCGGTAAAGTAAGTAAGTACTATGATGAATCATCGGTGAGTCTCTGATGTACGTGCATAGACGCACGGTTGGACGGATAGGAAGGGTAAGGTGGCTATAGCTGCTTAACAAAGCCACTGACATTCGAAATGCAGCGGCAAATAATCGTAATTGCTTTTTCCGCGTGATGAATTATTCCCCAGGTTATTTTCCCCCAGACAGGAAAAAGGGAATTATCACCCAGGGAATTATCACCCAGGGAATTATCGCCCAGGAATTATCGCCCAGGAAGTTTTACCCAGCAATTTAAAGCGGTTAATTTGTACAAGGATTGGATTTAAAACACACAATTTGTTTAAGGAAATTCCCTTTCGGGTGATACCTACCGGGTGATAATTCCCTGGCTGATAATTCCTTTTTGTCTGGGCAATAGTTCCTGGGTGATAATTCCCATTTTTTTCCGTCTGGGGGATAATTCCCTGGCGGAAAATTCCCGTCACCGTGGTGGTCACTTTGAATATTACATTAAACTTAGCAAGTAGCTCATTCCACGTAAAAATCTACCGTTGTAAATAATGTAAATTTATAGAACTTTTTCGGCTCAATTCATAACTTGAAGCGAAATAAAAGAAATTAAATTCTAGTTAAGTTTGTGACCCTCGCAGAGAAAATTAAAATCCTATTTATTGCAACATTTGCTGTAGTCTAGTCTAGTGGCAGTTTTTCTCAATGCTTCAACACCCTTCAAAACCCTTGTAGGAAGGGATTTGGTTTTAAGCAAAGGTCTGCCACCGAATAATTTCTTTTTTTTTTGAAATCTCATCTTCGAACACATTACACAATAACTTTCTGCACTTGTAGATACATCCCTTCAATCAAACGTGCAAAGAATTCTCAAACATGCAATCGAAAATGCTAGTAGTTTGCAAGTACCACCGGAAGCCATCAGAAGCATACGGATATTAATAGCCAAAGAAAATGGATTAGAATCTACTGATTTGATTCCGCTGATTGCTCGACTAATTGAAAACATTGCAGTACATCATAACAATTTGTCAGTTGCATCGGAAATCTATCAACTGTTGACAACATTTTACACAATTTACCCGAAAGAGTTCAATCAACTGCCAAAAGACGTTACAAGTAATTCAATCGACACAGAAAAATGGTCATTCCAACTAACAGATTACAATTTGCCAATGCAAATTTACCGCCTGCAATGGCTCCTCGTTTTCTCCGACGACGATGATGCGCTACATTCAAAGCTCTCCAATGTAATGAACAATAAGGATGTACATCAAATTTTCGCCAATGGACTCAGAAACTCCAATGAAGGTTTTTATTTTTCACTCAATGTAAATATCGACAAGTAATTACTCCATTTTCTTTCAGAAATCTTTGCCCTTACAATGACTCTACCTCGATTTAAACATTTCCCACTGCAGTCGGTGTCTAAGGTTCGTTTTTTTGACCCGTACGAAGTACAATATCGCGTAGGGGGGCTGAGTTTACTCTAACGTTTTAAATTGCTTGATTTTGGTTCACCGAAAATAACGAAAACGGACCCGTGAGAATTTGCAAGAAGAAATATTATCTGTCTGCCTGTTCGTCCGCGCGCTCTCACGATAATTCCGTGTTCGAATTAAGTTCGAAGATTTGCAAAATCACTCAAGTCGTTCCATATCTCAGACGAAACCGTATCCAAAGTAAATTAGTGAATTGTAGACTATGAAGTTTACATTTTTAAGCTGGCGTTCTATTGTGAGCGTTAACCGACATAGGGATAAAAAAAAAACTTTGTTCGTCGTCCGCCGGATGTTGTTTGTCTCGTTCCGTGCATAGAAAATCTTTTTGAATTAAAAACATTACAAACATTAAAAAATCACAACAAAAACCTCTTAAAAGGTAGAGTGTGACGCAGTCCGTAAGTCCGCTTATAAAATTAATGATATCGCTTAAGGTGACGCTATCGCTGATAATACGCAGAAGTTTGTTTGAATGGAACCTTGTGTTCAAAGTTTTAATTTCCTGTAAAAATTACAGCGCTTTTTTTAAAACAAAATTACGTTGTGTTAAAAAAAATTGCGTCACAAATGCCGGAAAAGAAAATTTTCTTAGAAAAAAAATTTCTCCGAAAAAAATCAATGTCTTCGAAAAAATTGTCTTTCAAAAAAACTTTTTCTCCAAAACAATTTTTCTCAAAACAAAATGTTTTTTTCTCCAAAAAGTTATTGTTCCATCAAAAAAGCTTTATCCGAAAAAATGTTTTCTCCAAGAAAAAATTTTTCTCCAAAAAAAAAAGTTTTTTCAAAAAAACTTTTCCAAAAAAAAAAAAAATTTTTTCGGCAGGGAAAACTTTTTTTGGAGAGAAATTTTATTCTGAGAAAAGATTTTTTCCGCGAAATTTTTTTCTGAGAAAGATTTTTTGGAGAACTTTTTTAAGGAAAAATTTTTTTTGGGAGAAAATTTTTTTCCTTAAAAAAATTTTCTCGAAAAAAAAATTTTTCAAAAAATTTTCCTTCAAAAAAATTCCTCGACAAAAAAAAATGTCCCCAAAAAAATTTTTTTCTCCAAACAAAAGTCTTTCTCAGAAAAAAAATTTCTCCAAAAAAATCTTTCTCAGAAAAAAATTTCTCCCAAAAAACGTTTTTCCGAAAAAAATTTCTCCAAAAATTTTCTCCAACAAAATTTTCCCAAAAAAAATTTCTCCGAAAAAAAATTTCCCCAAAATAAATTTTTCTTTCCGAAAAAAATTGTTCTAGAACACCTTCGGCTACCATCGGAACACTTCGTATCACCTTCGGCTACCTTGGGAATACTTTGTGGCACCTTCGCCTGCCTTCGGAACACTTTGTGTCATCTTTCTTAAGATCCCAAAAAATTCTCCTGACCAAACTCTATAACTTTCCCGAAGAAACCAACTCTCTAGCTATTGTCACTCCGGAGCGAAAATTCGAAAACTCCGAGCATTACCTAAAAAACCCTCAAAATTGACCACTTTTTCCCATGCCACGGCTTTTCCAGAATTTTCCCGGAAAAGCGACATATGAAATTTTTCATTTGGGGCCGAGACTGACGTTCACTGAAAATTTCAGGAAGATCGGCTGTCTAGTTCTCGAGATCGAAAATTATTAATAGATAGAACATAGATAGAACATATATAGAAGATAGATAGATAGATAGATAGATAGAAACCGACAGATCAGAAAAAAAGTTTCCGTAATGATGAGAACAATAGAAAAATTATTTCTCCATACAAAAGTGTCATTTTCAAACCTCGATATCTCAGCCAATTTTCAACCGATTATGATGAGTCTGGGCTCGTTGAAAGCTTCAGAGACGTAGTATTTTGTAAAAATAATTTGGAAGGGAGGGGGGCGAGGGGAAAAAACTCAAAAGTTTGCGTATATATGGCTCCTTGTCCCTAAGGTTTTTGTATGGAGTTTTTTGGGTTTGTGGGGACAGGCCTGATTGCACATGGGCAGCCGATGTTTAAATCGATGCTAACTTCACTCATAAACAATCCCATTGTTTTCAATTTCTGAAGCAAAAGAATTGAATAGAAACGTCAAACTATTGCTGCAAACTTCATGCTCACTAGATTGCTATTCACGCTCGAGTTAGCTGCAAATTGACATTTTCATTCATTTCCTTTTTGTTTAAAATTGAAAAATTAACACAATCCTAACACTAGGTGCCAACAATAAACTTGGCAAAACCGATTCAATGCAGCGCACATTGCCAAACATCAATCAACAACGTTGTACCCTGCTTTTCAATACCGTTGGAAAAACGGGTGAACAAAGCTGTTGATGAAGCTATGCTCAAGATGAAAGACGAAAACTCGGTGCGTTAGATTGCTTTGGAATAGAAAAATCAATTTTACTAAAAACAATTCATTCTTTAGTATTTGGGCTCATCGGATCACATTCAACTGCTGCAATATCAAAATATATTTGATGGCTCCAAGAAGAAGTTGTTGCAGTTACAGCTCCAAGCTTCAAGTGACATGGTGATTGTTTTGTCTTCAATCGGCTTTATCATTTGTTTGTGAATTTACCATCTTCCAGATAACACACCAAATAAACGAAATCGGCAGCTTGGAGCTAATCAATCGCATTCAGCAGAGCAAAGTTCGTGAGCTGGAATCAGAAAATGAGAAGTAACTCAACTCAACTTTTGAATTATTATTTGAAGTCTTCTGCTTGTGTCAACGACATTTCAATTCTTTCACATCAGAACACTCCTCAAAACTGACGCTTAATTGAATTGAATTGGAAAGCATTAGCAGTGATAATTTCTGGGTCCATCCTAGGGGAATGTAGATAGGGTGCTCATTATGTCAAAGGGGCGAAGTTCGTACAATTGTTATAGTAAATCAGGGCCGCATTTATATGCTAGTCAGAGTTGTTCGCCGGTCATTTTTGTCTCATTGGCGCAGCGTCAAACTTGTAGAAAAAGTGATCGGCGCACTGTAGCCCTTTTACAATCAAAATTTTTCAATGCTTCAATGACCTACGAACTGAAACCACCTTCCTTACTCTCCATGCTCTCTTCTCCCCGGTACCTCCTCACAGCATTCCTTCGGGGAGGGACTGTGCTTTCGCACCTACTCTCTCAAATCAATTGGCAGTCTTCTTTGATCGTCGCTCCATGCGCTTTGCAGCTTCCCCATTATTTTTACAACTACATTATCCGCTACCCTCCACACCTCCTCATCGCGCCACATCTCCGATATTATGTTTTCGGCGTTTACATCTGACTTACTTACAGTCATCAGCTCACTCGCTCTTGTTCGAAGCGGGAACAGACAAATAGTACGTGTCCCGCAGTGTCTTCTTCTGGAAGTTATCCTCTCCATGTTTTCCCTGTACCCATCTCATTATGATTGGTATGCGTCTATGGGTCCACCTTCTCTTGTCCGAGGAGTCCCACTCTTGCTGCAACTTTCTCAATAATTCGGCTTTTAATTGCGTTCTTACTATTTTGGTAATTTGACCCTCCCTTCTCTTCTTTCTATGACATTCGCTGTCTTCCGTCAACGTTATGCATATGAGTATCGTCCCGGCTATAACACATATCGCGTCCAGGGATATCGTTCGGTATGCGCTTGCTACTCTTATATTTGCCCGCCTTTGGGCGCTATTAAGCCTCCTCTGATTCCTCTTCGTATGTAGCGCCTATATCCACCCTATTGTTCCGTTGCGCATTCCCGATAGGGTGACACTTGCTAGGAGCCTCCTTTTGCTGCTGCGGTGGCTTTCAATGCCTTTTCGTACGTGTAGTCCACATGACTATTAAAATTTCTGCGGTCGTCCAGCATAACTCCAAGGTATTTTAGTTGCCGAGTGGATGTGATTTTTCCCCCGTCAATGTTCATTACGATGCGCTCAGTTTTTTTGCAGTTACTCACTAGCATGATCTTGGTTTTCTGCTGGGCCAGCTTCAGTTTTGCCGTTGTAATCCAATTTTCGACAGTTTCTAGCGTCTTCATCGTAACTACCTCCACCTCCAACTTTGACGTTTTGGACATCGTGAGGATCAAGTCGTCGGCAAAAGCAATCGTCTTAGCGCATCTTGGCAGTTTCAGCCACAACGCTGTGTCATACATTACTTTCCACAGCGTTGGTCCTAATATGGATCCCTGTGGTACTCCAGCTGTGATGTCTACTGTCTTTTTGCCTTCAGTATCGAAATAGCTTTACAGCATCCTGCAGAGGTTATCGGGGACTTTCAAGGCATGGAAAGTCTTTCCTATCTCCATCCAACTTGTTCTAATAAAACCATTTCTAACGTCTATCGTCGTTACAGCACAGAAGCGGTTACCCCGTATTCTTTGCGTGTGCGCCTTGTCGACAATCTCTTTATAATTTTTTAATGGCCTCAATCGCCGATCTCCCTTTTCGTTCGTCTGGCAGTCCGTGGTCGCCCTCGGTGTGTTGCTTTAGTATATTCAGGATCGCGGCTGCTAGCATTTTTCCCAATCCATCCAACAAGCATATAGGTCTATATGATGATGGCTTGTCTGGCGGTTTCCCTGGTTTTGGTATTAAGACCAGCTTCTGTTTCTTCCATATTTGAGGAAAATATCCGTCGTCTAGGCACTTCTGCATTGTCAATCTGAGCATGTTAGGCTTTGCGCATGCTGCTGTCTTCAGAGCAATATTGCGGATTTCCATTTTGCGCTGGCGCCATGTTATTCTTTGACTTTTGTGCAGCCCTTTGGATCTCTCCTGTAATGATCCACCGTTCATGTCTGTGGTCCTCTTCATGGTCATAAGGAGTTTGCGGCCATGTGATCTGTTGTTGCTGCGGGAAAAGCTCTCTCACTTTTGGCCCTGATGTACCTTTCGTCATCTACATTACTGTCCTGAACACTTTGCCACACGAGTTCGCGTCTGCCTCCTGGCACAATTTCTTTCAACAATCCCTCTTACTCGCCCAGATTGCTCGCTTCAATGCTAGCTTTGTATTACGATGTTCCTCGCACCTCACCGTTCTGACGCTCTCGTTTCTGGCCCTTTGCACCCTCCTTCTTGTCTTAAAGCAAGTCTCTCGCAAGTCTTATTTCGTCATTCCACCAAAATGCCGGTTTTCGTCCATTTCTCGACTCCATCCTTTTTGGCATCGCCGCATTCACCATTTCTTTCGTCAATTCTTCTGCCGATTTCTCTTCGTGGTCGTCTTTTGATTGGAGATATTCCTTGAAAACTTCTTGATCGAAATTTCCCTTCCTCCATCTTCGCTCTCTTCTATTCGCCTTGTCGCCTCCATACTCTTTTCCACAGTGTACCTCAACGCCTGGTGATCGCTCTGTGTGTAACTTTCGTCTACCCTCCAGTTCGGACTTGATACTAATACTAGACTGCAGAATGTCACGTTAATATCGACTCTCGCCCATTCTTGCGGAAGGTAGCTGCGTTTTCCAGGTTTGCCACAACCACATTCAGTCTAACTAGCTCACTATACCCAGCTGCAACTCACTGCACCTAACGCGTACCGCTAGTTGTTGTAAGTAGAGATTTTGGTCGGACCAAAGTACTCAACACGTACAGCGAAGTTGCTGCAAAATAAATTAGTCATACGGGAGATATGAAGATTTTGGTCGGACCAAAGTCTTACTTGACACGTACAGCTAAGTTCTCGTAAAACTATAACAAATGAACCAGAGAGCTCATTTCCTTTATATGTCACATTGTTGCAACACCGATCTCTCTGACGTGTCAACCATCGTGTCTCATAGTTTCTTTGAACTGAGAAAATTGTAAAAAAAGCAAACGGCGTTTATAGCAAAACGATGGAGTGACTTTGAACGCACTCATTTGGAGCGGTCGTTGTTTGCTCACATTAAACTTTTGAGAAGTCATTTGTCTGCATGATTGAGTCTTTATTTCTTCACTAAACATTTGCAAAAATGTAAACAAAACAAGTTAATTTTTCCGTTATTTAATTTCATGTCATCCGCCAACATTTAAACTTAGCTTACGGCTTTTTAAAGGAAACTGCCGAAATTCTCTATAACTTATTTACCGGCATTTATATTGAATTTTATCGAAATTTGAGGAGAGCATACTTATATTGTAGCTCCGGCTCTACTCAAAAACATAAAAAACCCAAAAATTGTTATTTTGACGCTTGTCAAACTTGTTGTTTTCACCCAGTTTCCACATTACTTACAACGGTAGATTTTTACGTGGAATGAGCCATATAAAGATAAGTAAAATTGCCCTGGAGGGATAAGTTCGAGATTATCACAACAAAAACCTCTTAAAAGGTAGAGTGTGACGGATTGCGTCACATTCTACCTTTTAAGGGGTTTTTGTTGTAATATCAGTCGTTTTGGAAGGTTACAGTTGTTATAACTAAAATTCATGTGAAAAATCTTCTATTTTCTCCGAAAAAAAAATTTCTCAGAAAAGAAAATTTTCTTAGAAAAAAAAGATGAGAACATTCGTTGACCGGTTGTCCGGCCAAAATTCTTCTGGTGTAAGCTGGTGATGTGAACGGTGTCGTAATGCAGTTTATCGTCTAATTGTTTAACTAACCCCGTACTGACCTTTCTCCGAAAAAATATTGTCTCCAAAAAAATTTTCGAAAAAAAAAATTCTCCAAAAAAATTTTTTCTCCAACAAAAAAAAAATTTCTCAGAAAAAATTTTCCCAGAAAAAAATTTTCCCAGAAAAAAATTTCTCCGAAAAAAAATGTCTCCAAAAAAAAATTTCTCCAAAAAAATTTTTCTTCAAAAAAATTGTTCTCCAAAAAAATTTGTATCCAAAAAAAATTTTCTTTCCGAAAAAAATTGTACTCCAACACCTTCTGCTACCATCGCAATACATTGTATCACCTTCGGCTACCTTCGGAATACTTTGTGTCACCTTCGTCTACCTTCGGAACACTTCCTGCCACCTTCGTCTACCTTCGGAACACTTCGTGTCACCTTCGGCTACCTTCGGAACACTTCGTGTCACCAATTCACTGATTCATATAAGTTTCCTGAAGAAATCAACTGTCAAGGTATTCATATTCAGAGTTTAGCAAAAAATCCAAGATGGTGTCACTTTGACAGTTGGCAGCCATTTTCTTAAAATGCTAAAAAATTCTCCTGATCAAACTCTATAACTTTCTAGAAGAAATCATCTCTCTAAGTAATGTCATTCCGGAGCTAAAATTCGAAAACCCAAAGAAGCATAATTTATACCTTACAAAAATCCAAGATGGCGTCACTTTAGCAGATTTCTGAAAATCCCAAAAAATTCTTCTGATCAAACTCTATAACTTTCCCGAAGAAACCGACTCTCTAGCTATTGTCACTCCGGAGCTAAAATTCGAATACTCCGAGCATTACCTAAAAAACCCTCAAAATTAACCACTTTTCCACATGCTATGGCTTTTCCAGAATTTTCCCGGAAAAGCGGCATATGAAATTTTTTATTTGTGGCCGAGACTGACGTTCCCTGAAAATTTCAGGAATATCGGCTGACTAGTTCTCGAGATCGAAAATTATTAATAGATAGAACAACAAAAACCTCTTTAAAGATAGAGTGTGACGCAGTCCGTAAGTCCGCTTCCAAAATTAATAAAATCGCTTGAGGTGACGCTATGGCTGATAATACGCAGAAGTTTGTTTGAATGGAACCTTGTGTTCAAGGTTTTGATTTCCTGAAAAAATTTGAGCGCTTTATTTGAAACAAAATTACGTTGTGTAAAAAAAATTGCGTCACAAATGCCGGACCCAACGACGAAATAATTTTTCTGTACTTTCAGTTTTTGCGCAGCAAAAATTTGACTTTTGTTTCTTATTGCGTAGATTGTTTAGAGTAAATTTAAATTTTTGCATGTAAAAACTGAAAGTACTGAAAAATTATTCCGCTTTTATTGACGCAATTTTTTTAACACAACGTAATTTTGTTTCAAAGAAAGTGCTGTAATTTTTTCAGGAAATCAAAACCTTGAACACAAGGTTCCATTCAAACAAACTTCTGCGTATTATCAGCCATAGCGTCACCTCAAGCGATTTCATTAATTTTGGAAGCGGACTTACGGACTGCGTCACACTCTACCTTTTGTTGTGATATCAGTTCTTTTGGCAGTCTTCAGTTGTTGAAAAAGTTTCTATTTTTTGAAAAAAAATTTCTCAAAAAAAATTTTTTTCTTTGAAAAATAATTTCTCCGAAAAAAAAAAAAATTGTCTTCGAAAAAAAATTTCTCACAAAAAAAACTTTTCTCCAAAAAATTTTCTTCTCGAAAAAAAGTTTTCTCCAAAAAAAATTTTCTCCAAACAAATTCCTTCAACAAAATTTTCTACAAAAAAAATTTTCTATGAAAAAAATTTTCTTTCCGAAAAAAATTGTTTTCGAACACCTTCGGCTACCATCGGAACATTTCGTATCACCTTCGGCTACCTTCCGTATACTTTGTGTCACCTTCGGCTACCTTCAGCACACTTCGTGTCACCTTCGGCTGCCTTCGGAACACTTCGTGTCACCTTCGGCTGCCTTCGAAACACTTCGTGTCACCTTCGGCTGCCTTCGAAACACTTCGTGTCACCTTCAGCTGCCTTCGGAACACTTCGTGTCACCGATTCTTCTCAGTGATTTATATAACTTTCCCGAAGAAACCAACTCTCTAGCTATTGTCACTCCGGAGCTAAAATTCGAAAACTCCGAGCATTACCAAAAACCCACAAAATTGACCACTTTTCCACATGCCACGGCTTTTCCAGAATTTTCCCGGAAAAGCGGCATGTAAAATTTTTCATTTGTGGCCGAGACTGACGTTCCCTGAAAATTTTAAGAAAATCGCTCGGGCGGTTCTCGAGAAAAAAAAGTAGATAGATACACAGATATATAGAGATAGAGACATAGAGACATAGATAGATCGTTGACACACAAAACAGGAATAAAATTGTTATTACTTTCAAAGCAGATTTTACCATTAATATATTGAAATTGGTCATCTTTCATTGGCGATATCTCGACTCGTTTTCAACCGATTTTGATGAGTGACGGCTCATTTGAAAGCTGCTGCGACGTAGTTTTTTTATTAATAATTTGGAGGGGAGGGGGGCGAGGGGAAAAAACTCAAAAGATCGCCTATACATCGTGTCTTGTCCCAAAGGTTTTTGTATGGAGGTTTTTGGGTTTGTGGACGTTTTTTTTTGGGTGTGGGACTGCGTCACGCCCTCCGCTACCGCTCCGGGCATGATCTCTCTAGATAAATAACATTTTTTTTGAGATACGGTGTTTATGATTGACACGGCAGCTTTGGTCGAACTTCAGCGGCTCATTACTCTCACAATTTCTAATCCTACGAACATTTTTTACAGTTTAGTCAAAAGCGAAACACAACTGAGGGCTGGATATTGTTCACTGGCAAATAAATTCGACGATAGTACAACGAAATACAACGAGTTGCAGACCAAATATGAGGAATTACGAAAAGAGCGAAAAAGACTTTTGGAAACCAAAAAGCGTAAGTTTTTCATCGTTTCTGTTTAGTCAATGAGAGAATTATTTTTTTTTCTTTACTTCCAAGAACTCGAGGAGATTATAAAAGACAAAACCGCAAGCAACGAAAAATTCTTACAGGAGAAAGAGCAACTTAAAGCAAAACATTTAGAGGAACTGAAAATTTACGTGCGTTTGTACATAGAACTTATTGTTCCATTTCATTGTTTTCATTCAAAATTTTCTTTAGTCGGCCAAGAGAGATGAAATGAAGGCCAATTACGAAAAAGAAAAATTGGAACAAATAAGCCGTCATGCGAAGGAGATGGAGCAAACCCAAAGACGAATTACTGAAAAAGACAATCAAATCGAAAAACTTTCAAAGGTAAGATTTCCATTTTACTTTTAGTCGAATTTTGTATTCACTTTTCTGCAAATTTTTTAAGGAAATCGGTGAAAAAAGTGAAATTCTGCAGAAGAAGGAAAAACTTTTGGATGAAACGACTGAAACACTTAAAAAATACAAGGAGAAAGCTGATATGATTAAAAATCTTTACGCAATGTGAAATCAAGGCGTTTCTCATTTGTAGTTCTCGTTTATCTTGTAAATAAAATACAATCGGAAATAACTGTTTGTGAGATTTGATATAGCCATAAGACCCGTACGATTCCCTTATGAAGCCTAAGATGACGATCACTGTAAATTCCTCAATACTGAAAACCCCGTACGAAGCAACGGTGTTAAAAACCCTTCGAACCTAAGGATAGGCTTTGGACTCAGACAGGAGTGTTCCCCTCAATTTTTTTAGGCCAATTTGTATCCTATCATGCTTGTCAAAAGTGTTTGAAATCCTGACTAAGGAGCAGGATGTTTCCTATGTCCATGAGAATGATCTATAGGATGTATTTAAGTCTGGCTTTAGGGCGAAGCACAGCACCAATACCGCTCTTCTCCATGTCTTTGATGAGCCAACCCACTCCCTAGTGGTTGTGCATAACGAATACTTGGGGCTAATTCCACGCTGCGTTACATCATGGCTTCACGGTAGTAATGGGCCTTGATGCAAGTCTTACACGCCAAAAA
This sequence comes from Pseudolycoriella hygida, assembly GCA_029228625.1. Lineage (NCBI taxonomy): Eukaryota > Metazoa > Arthropoda > Insecta > Diptera > Sciaridae > Pseudolycoriella > Pseudolycoriella hygida. The sequence continues at coordinate 159,489,683 of CM055403.1, read as the reverse complement.
ATTCACAAGAAATTTTTCCGTAGACTAAGGAACATAAATGTAGGAACTTTGTGACTTCCCCCCCCCCCCCACCGAGAGACGTACCCCCCGGAAAATATTTTTCCGGATTTTGTTGCACTGCTGTCTGAGTTAATGGAAAAAACTTAATGCTGGTAAGGCAGTTTTCAGGGCGCAAAAAGCTCGCCACAGACAGGCGTGCGAATAAAGGGCAGAGTCACTACTCATCAGGGACTATTTCCAAGAAAAAATTTCACGAATTTCTCGAAATTTATCGAAAAATTCACGAAAATAGTTCCTGCTACTCATAACAAACACTGAAAACAGGTCAAAATAACACACAGAAGCCATTCATAAAAAGCGTAACGCAAAAATTGACATTTTTCAGACCCCCTTCCCCCTGCAACGCTAAAATAGTCAAACTTGATCCATTTTTGTTCTAACCGTAACGCTTGCCTCATACCCTTCTCTTGCGTTTCGTAATTTATGAATGACCCCACACTCCTCGTCAATATCGGGGATAATTTATCCAAGATTATTAAGCCGCGAGGTTGGCTACGAAATCAATAAAGTATCACTAGATCTGTGGTTTGGATTCAATTCGTGACTAGCGTTAGATAGATTTCTGGTCGAGGCGGCCAACTGGCCTTGAAACACAGATACTGTGATACTTTGTTCCTTCCCCGTTACTCTTCTATCATTCCACCTAGTCATGTATTCTGTCTTAGTTAGATTCCCACATTAAATGTTCCCATTTCAGAACGCATAGTTGTAACCGGTACGCCGAATAAGCCTCGTCGTCTGAGCACACGCACTACGATACATTCATCTTCTAGCCTCCGGCAGAAGCCGTACACGTTAAATCAATCTCGCTGTTTGAGCCCGGACATTACAATACATCTTCTAGCCTCCGACTTAACTATGCTTATTCTAAACGAACCCGTAAATGCAGTGTATCACACCCAATTGAAATACCTTTTTCTAGGGCATTTGGGTGAGCAATCATTAATCTGTTTGTTGGACGGCATGCTTAACGTGAATTCCGCACCACGCCTATATATCGTAGCTACATATAGGATTTCATCTAGTGTTCATTATATCTCCGCCTTAAGATAGACTCAGATATGTGTACGCAAAATTCTTCGTGTATGGGTGACGTCATACATGTCGTTCTTCTGTGTAAGGTTCGTTGAGGACACCAAACACCACAAGTACCCATTTTTAGAAGCTTGGGTATGTTTAGGAACGTTACTTTCATGCTACAAATTGAAGAAAAATCCTATACAGAATTTCCTCCTCACCGGGATTGAACCCGGATATTCTTGGTGGAAAGCCAGTACGTTACCACTGAGCTAACCCGTTCCTTCGTGACTAGCGTTGGCCATCACATCGCTACGATCGACCTTAAGTACAATGTAAAATGTGTTTTTCTTTCGTATGGAAAAAACTTCACTATCATTTTATCAATGTTATATCAAATGTCAGAGACATAAGGTACGTAAGTTGTTTAATAAGGCCAGGAGATCAGGGGAATGGAACGAGTATTACAGGGAACTGGGTATATACAACAAGTCACAAACAAAAACCTCTTCCAAGGTAGAGTTCGACGCAGTCCGTAAGTCTGCTTCCAAAATTAAGGATATCGCTTGAGGTGACGCTGTGTTCAAAGTTTTGGTTTCCTGAAAAAATTACAGCGAGCGCTTTTTTTAAAACAAAATTACGTTGTGGTAAAAAATTGCGTCACAAATGCCGGACCCAACGACGAAATAATTTTTCTGTACTTTCAGTTTCTTATTGCGTAGATTATTTAAGGTAAATTTAAATTTTTGCGTGTAAAAACCGAAAAAAAATTGTCTTCGAAATAAATTTTCTCCGAAGAAAATTATCTTCGAAAAAAATTTTCTCCAAACAAATTTTTCCTTTAAAAAATGTTCTCAAAAAAAATTTTTCTCCTAAAAAATTTACTCAAAAAAAAATTTTCTCGAAAACTTTTTCCCTAAAAAAATTCTTCTGCGAAAAAACCTTTTCACCAAAAAAATTTTTCCTCTTAAAAAAAATTTCTCCGAAAACAAATTTTCTCCACAAACAAACTTTATCTCCAAAAAAAAATTTTTTCCGAAAAAATTTTTCTCCAAAAAAAATTTTCTCCGAAAAATATTTTCTTTCCGAAAAAAATTGTTCTCCAACATCTTAGGCTACCGTCGGAACACTTCGTATCACCTTCGGCTACCTTCTGAATACTTTGTCTCACCTTCGCCTGCCTTCGGAACACTTCAAGTCACCTTCGGCTACCTTCGCAACACTTCGTGCCACCTTCGGCTGCCTTCGGAACACTTCGTGTCAGCTTCAGCCTCCTTCGGAACACTTCGTGTCAGCTTCAGCCTCCTTCGGAACCCTTCGTGTCACCTTCGGATACCTTCGCAACACTTCGTGTCACCTTCCGCTACCTTCAGAACACTTCATATAACTTTCCTGAAGAAACCAACTGTCTAGGTATTCTTATTCAGAATTTAGCAAAAAATCCAAGATGGTGTCTCTTTGACAGCTGGTAGCCCTTTTCTTAAAATGCTAAAAAATTCTCCTGACCAAACTCTATAACTTTCCCGAAGAAACTAACTCTCTAGGTATTGTCACTCCGGAGCTAAAATTCGAAAACTCCGAGCATTACCTACCCCTCAAAATCGACCACTTTTCCACATGCCACGGGTTTTCCAGGATTTTCCCGGAAAAGCGGCATATGCAGCCAATGGTCCACCTGAAACAAAAATGATTAGCGAAAACTAGTCGACTAGACTAGCTGTTTTTGCAAGTCGACGTGACTTAAAGTTACAATACACGACGCATCTAAGCTCTACCTCTACAAGGTTATATCTAAGGATCTAGCCCAAATGGTAGGCTCTCTCTTGCAACCGAACGGTGAATACACGTCAAATCAGGAGTAAACATACAAGCACCTTCTAGACTTCCACTTTCCCAACTGCATAGCTATGAGCGTAGAGGAACATAATAGCAAAGCCCTACTCTTTGAAGGTACACCCAACGCAGATCTAATAGACAGGATCATAACTGTGCATAGAATAAGATGGGCAGTGAATTCTTTTAGTGCATTAAAGTCACCGAGACCAGACAAAATTGTCCCAGCAATGTTACAAAATGCTACTAGTGTAGTACTAAAAATTATGAGTAGACTATTCAAGGCATCCCTAATGGTAAAATACATCCCAAAAAACTGGAGATATGCGGAAGTAATCTTCATAATTAAACCGGGTAAAACGGACTACTCACTGGCAGAAAACTACAGGCCCATCATCTTAACTTCTTTCATGCTAAAAACACTAGAAAAACTAATCGATAGATACCTAAGAGGCGAACCCCTGAAACATATAAAATTACACCCCAAGCAACATGCCTACCAAAGGGGAAAATCAACGGAAAATGCACTACAGAACATTGTCCAAAATATAGAATTGGCCCTATCACAAGAAGAGTTTGCTCTAGGTTGCTTCATGGACATATCAGGAGCGCTTAATAACCACAACAATAAAGAATGTGTGTCACAAGCACAGGGTAGACCTGGGAATAACAGGGTGGATTCAAGCGATGCTGCACAGCAGGCTAGTAGTTGTTCATTGCGGGACAAAGATCATAAATATCTCAGTCTCAAGGGGTTGCCCCAAAGGAGGCGTCCTACCACCTCTATTATGGTGCCTAACCATAAACGAAATAATCACGGCCCTAAACGACAGACATTTTCAAACAGAGGGCTTCTCAGACGACCTAGCCGCTTTACTTGGAGGGAAACTCGTCAGCACTCTATGTGATCTTCTACAAACGGTGGTCAGTGAATGGTGCTACAGAAACGAACTGCCGATCAACCCTCACAAGACGAAGATGATACTATTTAAAGGGAAGAAGAAAGTAGAGGGTATAAAAATACTAGTCTTAAAAGGCATACCTATACTTTTGGTACATAAACTCAAGTATCTGGGTATCATCCCGGATAACATGTTATACTGGCCTGATAACCTTGACGAACGGCTTTACAAGGCTACTATCGCTCTGGGGCAATGTAGAAAAGCATATCATGGGGGCTGTCTCCCAAAGTGATGTTCTGGATCTACCCATCCATAATAAACCAATCCTGACCTACGGCAGCTTCTTCTGGAACCATACCAGACGAAACTAAACAAATTCCAACGCATGGCTTTCAAGGCTATAACAGGATGCTGGAACTCTGTGCCCTCAGCGGCTCTAGATTCAATGCTCAATCTGACACTCTAAATCAAAATGATGAGGGAACGAAAATTCATAAGACATTGGCAAAGTATCCCAACGTGCCGCCAGGCGAAGAGAACCCCAACTTCTCCTAAACATAGGATTAAGTGGGTGGGGCATAGATGTTATCCCAGCACCTAGGCCGCCAACGGGCCTGTTGTGCGTCCCACGCTCAATTTGTACCTTCCTGCACCATTTAGGTATTTCAGAATGTACTTGGGATGGATGCTCCAGATAGAGCTATATTTTATCGTATAAGTTTCCTTGGAATTTTCTCCTTGCGTTTATGTAAGCTGGACATGTGCAGAGAAGGTGTTCAGCGGTTTCAGGGTCCCAACACTTTTTATAGGCTGATGCCTATAGTGTGGAGGTGTTGAGAGTCTTGTGACCCGTTAATATGTCTGTGAGCCTTTTGAGATGCTTCCTGTTTAGAGAAAGGAAGTATGTGGAGTTCGTCGGGCTAATTGCAATGCAATGTTTTGCTTACCTGGCCGTACGGATAGATATCCATTCATTTTTAAACCTATCTATTTTCCATTTCTTAATGAAAGAATTTAGTGTGGAGAGCGAGACTGTGATGCCCGGTTCTGGGCCAGTGAAGAGGGTAGACGATGCTAGTCTCGCCATTTCGTCAGCCTTTTCATTGCCCTCGATGTCTCTGTGGCCCGGCACCCAGACTAGCGTGGTTTGAGTTTCCTTTGACAGTGTTTCAAGGGTATCATGGCATTCTAGAATGAGGGCTGAGGTGAACTTATTACTATGCAGTGATTTAATCGTGGCCTGGCTATCTGTGCAAATATATATTTGTCGCTCCTGTTGAGATGGGATATCCTTGTGTCTTATCTCTTTGCAACTGCTGAGGTATCCGGTATTGATTCACTGCACTGCATTTGTGGGCAATAATGTCCTGCCCCAGAAAGATTATTTGGAGATCCGTCCGAATACCAGGTGATTGCGTTCTCTGCCAAGATGTGTGATGGTGATGACCATTCTTCTCGCTTCGGAATGTGTATTTTAAAAGACTTTTCGAATCTAAAGGTCGGCGGTATCAAAATCACATGGCATTTCGAGTTCGGGACAGTACTTTTGCATTAGCTGCCAAATTTTTGAGTGTCCGTAATTTGTTTCGATGAACACCGAAGTTTTCTTAATTTTTAGGGCTGTGGACCTTGCCATAGAATCTATGTGAATGTGGAGAGGTTCCAAGTTTGTTATGACTTCTAGAGCTGCTGTCGGTGCGGTTTTCATAGCGCCTGTTATGCTATCAAGGGCTAGTTGTTGTAATTTATTCAGGTGCTTTTGTACGGTAGCCAATCCACATCTCGGCCACCATATTACTGCAGCATAGCTGAGTCTGGGTCACTATTGCTGTGTAGATCCAATGCAGTATCTTAGGACTTAGTCCCCATGATATTCCGTAAGTTCTACGACATTGCCATGAAGTATTAGTAGATTTGTTAATTTTTATGTTAATATGCATGGTTAAGTGTCCCTTGGGCTCGAAGTAAACTCCTAAATGCTTGACGAATTCCGACAATTGTATGCGTTTGCCGAACAAGAATTGTGGGGAGTAAAAATTTTACGGTTTCTTACGAGAGAGCATTATAAGTTTGGTTTTGTCTGGATTGGCTGTTTGTTCTTCGCCATACACCAGGATTCTACTAATTGTAGAGCAGATTGCATCAAACCACTTAAGGTTGATATGCATATACCGGTTAGCAGTATTGAAAGATCGTCTGAGAAACTTTGAGAATAGCATCCCGAATTGTTCAATATTGTGAGTATGCCGTCTTTGAGAAGGCAGTAGAGCAGAGGTGAAAGTACACCCCCTTGTGGGCGGCCTGAGTAACGTAGACACGTACCTTGGCTGATCCCAAGCGCGAAATTGCGACGCGTTCTTTTAACATTTCTATGATTCAGCCGATGATGGTTTCTTCAATACCGTGCTCTCTGCATGCTTTTGCATTGGCAATGAAGATCATGTTGTTGAAAGCGCCGTCTATGTCTATGAAGCATCCTAGAGCTATTTCATTGAATTCATAGGCTTTCTCTATCTTCGATACCAAATGGTGCAGCGCAAGTTCTCTATTCTTCTGAAGAATACACAAAAGACCAAAACGAAACCTATAAGCACCTACTGGATTTTCACTTTCCGGGTTGCAAAGATGTTGGGGAAGTAGATCCTCCCACCGTAACCAAACTTACAGAGGGAATACCTAACACTGAGCTCATCGACAAAATCATTACCACAGAAAAAATTGAATGGGCGCTAAACTCGTTTAAACCATACAAATCGCCAGGATTAGATGCTATCATCCCAGCAATGCTAAAGCATTCGCTTGATACCATAATCCACATCTTATGCGATATCTTTAAATCATCCCTCAAACTAAAGTATATCCCTAAATGCATGAGAGGGGCATTAGTTATTTTCATCCCTAAACCGGGCAAAAGCAACTATTCATTAGCGGAAAGTTTTCGACCCATCAACCTAACGTTTCCTGCTTAAAACGCTAGAAAAGATAATCGATAGACATTTAAGAGACGAACCTTTGATGCTACACAAAATACATGAAAAACAGCACGCGTATCAAAGCGGCAAATCAACGGAAAATGCACTTTACAATCTAGTTAGCAACATTGAGCAGGCAATGGAAGCACAGGAATTCGCGTTGGGGTGCTTTATCGACATAACGGGGGCATTTAATCATGTTACATATAGAGCCATCAAAAAAGCATGTCACAGGCATAATTTCGACCCGGGAGTTACAAGATGGATAATGTCTATGCTACTCAATAGAGTTATAATCGTAAAATTCGGCTCGTATAGCATTACTGTCTCAGCAGTTAAGGGATGCCCTCAAGGTGGAGTTCTACCCCCACTGCTATGGTGCCTAGTAATTAACGAATTGATTTGTACTCTGTCTGACCTAAAATTTCAAACTGAAAGTTTCTCAGACGATCTAGCTGTACTAATCAAAGGCAAATTCGTAGACGTGTTATGTGACTTACTTCAAACTTCTTTAAACATCGTTTCAAGATGGTGTGATAAAAATGAACTTACTATTAACCCGCATAAGACCAATATGATACTCTTCACTAGGAAAGCAATAAGGGAAATAAAAATTCCGGTCATTAAAGGAATTCCAATAAAATTTGTTAAAGTTGTCAAATACTTGGGAATCCTTCTGGACTATAGACTATACTGGATCGAAAACCTAGAAGCACGGTTAGAAAAAGCGTTGATTGCCTTATGGCAATGTCGCAAAGCGTATAGCACAACATAGGGACTCTCGCCAAAGGTAATGCTCTGGATCTATACTACAGTTATCAGACCAATCTTGACTTATGGCTCGTTTCTGTGGAATCACATATGAAAATCAAAGCATGTCCAAAACTTGTTAAACAAATTTCAAATTTCAAATTTCAAAGAAACCAATGGTCTGTCTCTCATACCTTTCTAGATACTTTCAAAAGCATAAAAATTGACCCAATGCCCAACTGGCCGACATTTTCACCAATACTGGTGACTTTTACTAACAAAACTCTAAGACTTTGCCGAAGAAACCAATGTTCTGGCTCTCATACCTTTCCA
>CM055403.1:159423798-159481316 GCA_029228625.1 Pseudolycoriella hygida | reverse complement strand
TTTCCCAAAATTAAAAAAAAAAAAAATAGAATATAGTTTTAAACAAATTTCAAAAAATAATTTTTAAACAAATTTTCAAAAATAAAAAAATTGTACTAGGGCCGATCATAGAACCGACCTAGAGCACTTAGGAAAGGCCTCTGACCCATACCTCCATGGATAAAAGAGTTCTACTTTTTTCTCTACAACACTGCGCAAAAAACCTCATCATGAATGGAATACTCACGAAAAATCACCCAATATAGTGTAGGGTCCAAAAACATCTGCAATTCCAAACCCACTTTTGGTACTACCTTTAAGGGGAAAATTTTTTTTAAAATCGGTCAACATTTTCTCGAGTTATAGTGTTTACAGACGGACGTACAGACACAATTTTTTTTTGCAGATTCGACATCTGGTGTCCATGATCGATGCTCCCCCCCCCCCCTTTCATTTCCCCTTAAATCGACTGGTTACAAACGTATATGCCTTTGTACTCCGTACGGGCCCAATGAATCGCTGCGCTGTGAGTCACCAAAAACTCCGACATCGATCAGATTTTTGGAATTGCTGATGTGCGTAGATTGAAGCAATCGAAGTTGAAAATTATCAAAGACTACATAAAATGGTACTTGTCTTCATTGATGCAGGCGGAAGGAAGATAAGGAAAAATTGAACTGTTGTAACGCTGCATACATATATATACAATTGAAGAGAGTTTTACTTCTCTAGTTTCTAGTTCTATAACAAAAGAGGAACAAAGAGTGATAATATTGTTACGCCATATGCGAACACACAGAAAAAAATCTGAAAAATTAGTAAATAATTCGTCGCGGAATATGGCGTTCAATTAAATAGTACAGAAAAACGATTTCTGTGAATTCTGCAACTGTGGGTCAGGTGTTTGTCGACCCGCTAAAATTGTGGTTCAGGTGTGGGTCGACCCACTCCGATCCTTAAAACAGACCTCATAGACCTCATAATCACTGCTAATCTCTTGAAAGGATTCAGCTCAGTTCGACAGCTCGATAAGCAAGTGTGTGTACTCCTTTCTCGACTCTAAGTCTTGTAGCTTTTTGTCTCGCTTTTTTTAATTTGTTATGTTAATTTTTGGGAAGTTTGTGCATTAATAAATAAGGGTCTGTAAATAAATCAAACCATAAATCGAGTTACTTTTGTTGTTATAAAAGGCATCGATATTTAATTTACAGTTCAGTATCTTTGGTTGTAAGGGTTTTAGATTATTGGAAATTAGAATTTCCTCCATTTTTCTAATATAAAAAAAGAACGTGTTCCCAGCTCAGACTGCATCGCCTTTTGCTGGAATTGTTGACGTTATCATTACACTGATCTTTTTCTTCTTCTTTATTGACCATTGACCATGCAATTGATTCTTTACAATTCGCATTGTGTACAATAAGTCTTAAATTTCAGGGAGGTAATTCTCATGCACTTACGAATTCGTAAAGTTACGAAAGCACAAAGCGATATACTACTATTAGAAAGAAATTCAGGTAACAAAATCATGTTCTGGTTCGGGCGTATAACCTTCCAACGATTTTCCATCAATTATACCACGTTACACCAGCGAGTCATAAACTGATGTGGGAAAAGTGATCAAAAGTTATCTAAAAAATGTAGGAAAACTGGTGAAAACGGGCAAGAAAATTATACGAAAGTATTTTGATGTAACACTGGCAAAATTTTTCATAGGGTTTCGAACGTTTTTCCATTAGCTATACCACCTTTATACGCCAACACCAAGACATTTTCCATCAGTTTTCCATGTATCCATCAGTTTTAAAACATTTTTTCAACGATTTTTCATAATCGTTCCTTTATTCTTCGTTACATTTTGAAGAATTGTAGTTTGCGTTTCACTCCATACTACACTCCTACACTCACTGGAGTTCCACGAACCTATGCACTCATGTTAACAGTGACCCGTTCAGTTGAGGCTTACTTATATCTGCTATTAAAACCTTGTTGACTAATTGTCTAGAATTTTCACCTCACAATAATGTCCCTTAATTTATCGAATTATATAGTAGCTCCTACTTTCCATCAGAACTTTTGTGCTCCACACCAACAAAAACATCCATTAATTGGTAAATTGGTAATTTATATAACAATAATTAGTCACATCCAAATTACTAAACCACTTCAAACCCCTACAAGCAATTCACCCTCAATCGTACATCTGTGTTAATTTACCCACACTATTCCCAAAATTACACACGCACCGATTTGACATTTTATATTCGCTACTCGAAAGGGAAATTCAGCATAGTTGAAATCGTTAGGTTGTGACAAGGCAAAATATATATTTAATATGAGGATGGAGTAAGTAAGCGATTGTATACATTGGGTGTACCACAATAATGCAACACTCAACGAACTCACTGTGTTGTAAGAGAACTAAATCTAGTCACAGTTTGTCGTTGTATTCAACAGCACATAACTACTTAGTTTCTGTCCGTGTCACGTCGTCGTATACTCAGTTCATAGTGGAATTCAATATCTGATGTGCATGAATTATGTTTTGATAAATTTATTGAATTGTTGTCGTCACAAATAATGTTTGAAACAAATGAATTGATGGAAAATGTGGATATCACTTTGAATGAGCCAAGTGGGAATTGATATTAATTTTTCATTTCGTTCATTTGGAATACACGGTGGAAACTAATAACCGAAAAAATGGATATATCACACCAGTCAGACGATATCGAGACAAAAATATCAAAAATACCAAAACCGTTTTCTATTGAAAGTCTTATCTCCTCAACGAAATCATGTTCACCGATACGACCGGATTCCTTCGAAACACATCCGCCGTCATTTTTTCCGCAAAATATTTGCCTACCGAATTTCCCGATGTACAATCCATGGATGGGTTACCTTACACAAACAACAAATGAGCAAATCAATCAACTTTTTTCAGGTGGACCGAGTGATAAGTTTGCCAATTTCCTTGAACATCAGGACAATCGAAGGGATAAACTTTCCGAAATGTTTCTGACGCATACAGCCAACGATCCGCGGATATTTTTGAACAGTGATTCAGCTCATCGCGAAAAGTTTGCTCAGTATTTAGCGAACAACGTGCGCGAACCGAAGTTTACGGAATTTTTAATGAACGCAGGTAAAACGGACTTTCATAACGATGACGATAATGTTGAAGAGCATTTATTTATGGCTAGTGATAATTGTAACAAAGATCTGAGGCAGACAGCGATTAGTGTACGGAATTTTTCCGATGGTGTGTCAAACTTGAGTCAATTATTTGCAAAAAGTGATCAGGACAAAGATGATGATATAGACAGTGGTTCAGACAGTGAATTAAGTATGACAATGTCACCAGATGGGAGTCATAAAAATGCGGGTAAGACTTTAAGTCATTAAGTTTTGTTGTAATCTGACCATTTTCTTATGCCGAACGCACTCAAGTGGTGTGCTTAGTCTGAGTTCAATGTTGGATTCTTGTGTAAGACTGGCGTCATGGCTGTAGTTGTAAAACTGCAAAACTATATGAAAATTCGACGATATTGATAACAATTTTAATTTTTGTGAATAAAATGAGCAGTGGCATGGTCATTTTAGCGCAAAAGTTTCGGAATCAATTTCGGGAAACTTTTTGTGCTAACTTAATGGTCATCAAATTTACATCGACTGATAATACAAAAAAATTACGACAGACGGGCACGGAGGACTCCATGAAAGCGTTCTATACGACGATGAAATAACAAGTTGACTGGTCCTTTATCTAGTGCATGAACTCATGTCATCGTCGCGTACAACATTATCATGGAGTAAAATTGCACCAAACAGATATCTACATTTCAAGCTGGACAACCTAGTTCTAAAAAAGTTTCTATGACATTGGAGTGGGGAGCATTGCTATGTACTCGATTTAGTTCAGACCGTGGTCGAGTGAGCAACGAAGTGTTGAAAGCTAAGCTGTTCCACTGATAAAGGCCGAAACTGGCCGAAATGTTTATTTTGGTTAATTGTCTGAGTTTTACTTTAGTGTGATTGACCAAATTTTAATTTTGTGCTATTTATCTGCCCTATTCAAGCGAATTTAAAGTGAAATGTTTTCAACATATTGATACGCACATGGCAAATATGTGTGAATGTGTATAGTGGAACTTTAGCTTTTTGCTCCTGAAATTCGACTTCAAGAATCAAACTGCCAGTTTCAAATTTGAATTCATCTGGTATGTTTATCACACTGAAATAATTCCTCAAAGACTGGATGATTCGTCTTGAAATTATTTAAGGGAAAACACGCTGCTTTTCGTGCATGAATAACGATTGAATTCAACCTATTGTTATGCGTGTATGCAGACGAACTCGCTTTGATTACGGAATTCGTGAAGACAGTCGCACGACTGAAGCATCGCTTTGCCTAACTGTCGTCCTACTAAGCTGTTATGTCAAAGCTCTGATACTCTGTTAGCCCACCCACCAACTCGGTTTGTGGATCAGATGATTTTGCCTTAATGTGGCTCGATAGTTACATTGGGACTATTTCAATGAGCGAAAGCTTTTTGCGCTAGAGGTAGGCAGTGGTCGAAAGGTGGATGAGTGATTCCAGACCGCAGGGTGGGGATTACACGTGGCGCGGCACTGCTTTGGTGGTGGGCACAAACAGGAAAGTCTAACGGTTTTATAAAGTTCATAGTACTACAGGTAGATAGGATTCAATACCCGATTGCCGGCTCTTGAGCAGGGCTTGCAATGTGGATGATACGTGGATCAGTTTCGTATAAGCCGAAACGCGAACAGGAAAGTCCGCTGACCGTGTAGCAGCCAGGGTCATATGCCAGGTGCACAACTGTGTGTGTGTTTAGTTGGAGAGGAAGTCCTGGAAAGGGCTTCTTGAAAGATTTTAATTATGGTAGCACAAAGGGTCCGTTCGAGTCCTGTGTGCATCGATCAGAAATGGTCGTCGCTAACTGACAAAATCTATGGATGTACTCGATTCCAACTCGGCACCAGGTTGCCTACTTGAAAAATTTAACTGACCATAAAGAACACAGCCTGGTGCCAAAAATTTGTTAATGTTATCGTAACGCTCGTAACGGCAGCAACGAATACTATACGTCATATAAATTTCAACTCGGCACTAGACCGCCTCAGAATACTCAAGTTATTCTACTGTGAATGTAAATAACAGCGGCAGCCTGGTTTTGTATTTCTTATTCATTACTAGCGATACAATGCCTTTAAATGATTTTCGGCCTTCTATGAGGCTGCTCATACTTAACAAGTACGCAGCCTGGTATCGAGTCGGAACCAAGTGCACATTAATGCACCAACACTGTCTAAGGAACTTCTCGAAACGTCCAGAGGGTTCTACCACCTTTCTTGCTACTCCATTTAGAAAATTTTGTTCTATTTAAAACATTTTCTTTTTGTTTCTGAAGATCAAAAATTGAAACTTTTATGGTTGAAGTTTTTTTAACACCAGATTCCATCAGCATTGGGCCTTTATCAATTCTTTTCCGCAATAATTTTGTTTCCGTTCTTAATCATCTCCTCAGTAGAGTTTTTGCTCCTCAACCTGAAGCAATTTCTCAATATCGGAGAAGTTTTCAATGGAATAGACGTTAATTTATCACAAAATTGGTGATATCTAATTGATGTAGTATGTCCCTATCGTTCCAGATCACTGTTAGCATTGCTCAAATTAAGGAACGGTCTTAGCCAGCTGACATAGGTCTTCGTACATAAGCTTATCATTGATGTTTTCCATCGCTGCAACTTTGCACCAATGTATGAACGTAGTTCGTATGTTCGTAAAACAATTCTTACTGATACAACACAAAGTGTTAAACAATAGAATACGATCGACATGTCACTTATAAACCACGTATCCCAATTATTAAACAAAATGAACTTTGTCAATTAAATTATTTAATCGATCAAGTTCAGTTAAATTTCCTAGTTCTGTGTTTCGAAAGAATTCACTCAGTTTAGGAGTTTTGAGAGGAGTCTGTCCATTTAAAGAATTTCCAGGAGGAGTATATTAGTACGGGCCTGGTCAAAATGCCGATACCCCGTTGCAAAAATTGAAAACATTCGTGAGGGTATATAATAAATCAAAAGTTTATTGTGATTACTCAAACAAATCAATCAGATGAAATGTCTTACAAACTAAAATTTCTTTCTCTTAATCATGATCGATCGATATGACAACACAAACAACATCATACGATTTACAAAGTCAAAACGGTGAAATTAAGTGCATTTATGCGTACATTGAGTAAAACAACCCCTTATTTTAATGCGTCTGCAATAAACACAAAATCATTGTATCGTAATATGAATAAAACAACCGTCAAAGTGTCACTCATCTAATATGATGGTTTAACAAAACAATTTCACACCCTCTTGATAACTCGTATCTAAGTTATGAATATATGCGCGAAGTGCGTACGTTTCATTTTCTTTTTGAAATGGGTGATGTCTACTTCAATTGTCACAAATGGTTTATTCATTTGATCGCAATTCCGAAGTAGTGATTTCATCTACTTTGCTGAAGTTATTTCAATGTAATTTTTTAACAATTTCAAGAGAAATATCACTTATAACGTTCGTTTTCATTCTAGGGAAGTTTAAGAGATGTGTGGTATCTCACGCTTCGACAAAACTTGATAGACTTTCGAGTGTTTCAAATATAGGCATCACATGTCAGCTGCCGGGGCCGGTTACGGGTCTCATGCGGTGAGTAAAGGTGATGCAATCGTTCGAGGTATCGAACTAATGCAGCAATCTTTCTCATTCACGACGTTTTAATAAATTTATTCGGAACAAGATTGTATTGAACGATTGCCATGAATTATGTGGATCCAGCAACGCCATCTCAAGAGTTTCGAAATGAAGTTCATAAACTTGACAGCTCGGTTTTCGGCAAATTCGGCATGGTTGGATAATGTGTTTGCTTGGTGCTTTCTTTTCACAGTTGCTGCTGGATAAAATTGAAAGCACTCACTCGGTGTCTATATAATATTTTATCTTTAAGGATTTATAAAGATAGGGATATCCCTTTTTTACGCAACATTTCTGACGTTCGGAAATTCTCTGCATCACTTTCGACTACCAATTTGACGACATCTGAAGATGATTTTTGGCCTACCATAACGAGTTCGAATTATTAGACGATGTTATAGTTCTGCCGTAATTTGCATAAGAAAGTTAGTGAATACTTTTTGAGAGAGAAAATATATGTAATTCTCCCTCAAAAAGTGATCAATAAGTTTCGTATGCAAATTACGGCAGAGTTATCAATGCGAGGTATTAGGATATGGACATATGTAGTGATGGATTTATAATTTTCTCAACAAAATATGGAAAAACAAAAATATGAAAGTTGAAAAAATCACTCATCAAATGAATCAATGATTAGAACTCAAGTACACCGCATTGATTGGACAAATCGTGCATTAAAATCGGAGAGAAACTTTAAAAAAGTCATTCTCATCCATTTATTGTGTATGTTACAACATTTTTTAATTATTCCCGATTAAATGTGTCTCACATGAGTGATAATCAAAACAAACATTTGAATGAGTTTCATTTATCTTTCCATGGTGATTTCATTCACGGTGACACATGACATTTTTTTCGTTATTCACAATAGCCTCGACTAATAAATCCATAATAGTCGAGTGTATAAGACATTCACAATATTAAGATAACTCCTTTTTAATGCACTTTTTTAATGCAGTTTTTTACTCCAATTACAACGTGTGCGTTTTGACTGTTTTAAAAACAATAATAATATTTCCAAAATACATCCGTAACCTACAGAGTTACACATACGTGGTTTACCAATATATGTCCTATCTTACTCTGTTTTCTAAATTTACATGGGCCATGGTCGAGAATGATAAAAATTTATTAGTTTACAAATTTTGACAATCAAATTTAATTTTAATTTATTATTCTGACGATGCCCACGAGGTAATTTTTGTCTTTTTAAATTTAACTCATTGTCCCACCGAAAACTTGTCATTACATGTATATGTGCACCCCACGTAAATTATTCATTACATGCTATTCATTACATGTAGCCCCCACCGGAAACTTCTCATTACATGTATATCTGCATGTAATGACGCATTTTCGGTTGGTACACCGAGTAAAACAGCATACAGTGGGGGATGCTTAATAAGTCATCCATTCTGGATAATTTTGTGACACTCGCAAACTCATTCGTGTATTTTTAAGCAAGTCGCTTTAAAAACTTTTTTTTGACTCTTGTAGTTGTATACCTCGCCTTCGACTCGGGATACAAACTCTACACTCGTCAAAAAACAGTTTTCAAAGCTTTTTGCTTAAAAACACCCTCTTGAGTTTGGCTCATTTCACAAAATTAATCCCTCATGTAATGACTTATTTCCGCATCTCCCACTGTAATATACTATTTCTCATTTTTTATTGACTTTTGATTTTATCAACAAAACTATTATTATTCCGACTTAACCATTTATTTATTTATTATTTATAATATTTATTTCGTTATGTTTTTTAAATTGCCTTTTTTTATGTTATTTATACTTGCTTTTACTTATTTTGTTTAAATTTTGTTTTAAATTATTTTCACATTGTTTTCTACTATGTAAATGTTTTATTACTCTCCATCAGATTTACAATGTTTTCATGGTTTTCAGTCATGGTCACTTTTTTCCGTGTCAATTATTATCAATCAAATAAACTAATTAGTCTGACCTGACCTGAACCATAACCTGATCGACCTGATTTTTTCAGGTTATTATCAGGTTTAACCTGATTCAGGTCGATCTGAAAAATGATTATCAGACATTTCAAACTCAGACTTCGCAATCCAAGCGGTGGCTATTGTTTGATATAGATAAGCACTTTTAAAGCATTCGAGGTTTGAACCTGTATTGTGAGAGCACTGAACACCTACCTCTCCTAGTCCGTAATGGCCTGTAACAAGTTCGTGATTAGTTCCCTACACAAAATCTATTTTGCTCCACCAGGGATAGCTTGGGATACTGTAAAATAACCGTTGTTATCAAATTTTTATACCTGTCATCTTTCTTTTCAACTTCCAGGTTGTTTATATCATTGCGTTTGATTTCTAGCAACAACAACGACTCGAGGAATCGAGCGTGGTCATGCTATCACAATTCGTAATGTTAGTGAAGTGCTAAAAACATATTATCATTCGTAACGTAGCTCGAGATGGATCAATATCAAAAGGTCACTTCTAAGGCCGTTTGATCCCTGAAAATGGGGTACAGCTTTTCAGCTATTTGTAAAAATTCAGATATTTATGGAAATTAACGGAAACCACAGAATGTTTTGTGAAGCCGTCGATTTGTCGTAAGGAATGGGCTTTCAATGCTATCTCTCCTGGAATGATTTACCTGCGCTAGCGTAGTTCGTCCTTGAACAGCTTCGCAGAAAACATTAGTCAAATCAGATAGAATTGACCCAAAAATGTGCACCGAAAACATAGTCACACATTCCACACTAATCTTACACATTCCGGACATTAAACAGAGAAAAAACCGCCTAAGAAAAACCGAATAGGCGCCACAGGCCCAATACACCGCCTAATCTCCTAATAACTTGAAGTCATGTGAAGTTCATGTGTTGCACAGAAAGAAGAAGTTATTTTCGATCAGGTCAAACCTGAAAGTGATTTTCAGGCTCAGGTCGATTCAGATTTCAGGTCAAGCCTGAATCGTACAGGTCGACCTGACCTGATTAGAAGCCTGAGTTCGGTATGGGTTCAAATTTCGGGTTTGGTTGGAATCGTGTTCGGTTTGGGTCAGATTAATAAGGTCGATCCGCGTACCTCTTATCAGTTTTAATGGTTGTTTGCATGTAATTAAAATAATCGATACAAAATAGTATTAGACAAAAGAAGAAGGAGAATTAAAAGTTCCCTGAGGAGTAAAATGAAACGCCTAGTAAATTTTTCGAAAGAAAACAAGCGTTGATTGTAAACCTGTAGTGTAAATGATGGAAATGTCGCTTAGCAATATCTTTTCCTATTTTATCTCTTCCTAATTTAAATTTTTTGGTTTGAATTATTCTTGTCTATATCGCAATACTTCGCAGGCGGAACCGCTTGTGTATCAGAAAATGATGTTAAATAGGTAATTACTGTTGGTAATAGTAAGAACTAGGGACTATTTTGAGAAATCGATTTCTCGAAAATTTCTCAAAAATGAGAACGTATGACAAAAATAATATAATTTTTTATTATTTTGAACAAAAAAACACGCCAAGCTCTTCTTACCGAGTCGTTATGAAAAGTGGAGTGGGGAGCTGCTCAGCATGGAGGGTAGCGAATTAGATTTATAGGGGCTAGGGAAAAATCGTCGAGTTTATTTCGTATTTAATATGATATTATCGTATTGGCGTACAATAATATCGTATTCAATATGATGTCATCGTATTGACGCACAATAATATCATATTGGATAATATCGTTTTGTATAGTCCGGTCGTTGTGTTGCAAATAAATAAGTCGAGTGTTGTGTTGACTAAAGTAGTCAATAAAGAAGTCAACGAAAGTGTCTATAAAATGATTGTAACGTTAATCAAATATGAACTCTTGTAATAAAAGTCTGTTTTAAAGCGTTTACCCCCGCACCTGCGGCGAGCATTTCAGGCGCCTTGCAGGCGGTCATGCAACTACTGATGCCTACATGGGGCTCTGCCGTAAACCCCGCTAGGGGCTCTGCCCCTTAGATCCCGCAGGGGGGCTATACGCCCCTCGATCCCGCTTTTTTATTTTTGTTTTTATTTCACGGCCTGCGGCGCTGTATATTACGATCATAAATCATTGTGATGTAGGGCACAGTTAAAGATATTAAAGTTAAGTTGGGCTACGCAATTTTTTAAGCCTTGATTTCAGATACAATTTTAATTTCAAAAATAGATCTCAACTGCAACGATGTATTGTGAAATTGTTTAGGTTTATACGCCTATCTTTCAGCCCTTTTACTTGTTCCATCTAGGTTAGTAAGGTAAAAGGTAACTTCGATTTACGAACTATAGTCGAAATTTGACTTTACTTGAAGGTTGTCTCACCAGACCCACGACATTTCAAGCAATCAAATAAATTTGAAATTTTCTCAATGTTGCGAACATAGAGTTAAGCCCTGTGTCCTAACATTATGTTGTCTACCATACCATTTCATCTTATGAAAAATCGATGTTTGTTCCTATTGTATCCGAAAAAATATTTTCAACTAATTTTGCAACTTTTTTTTTTCATAGTGTAGTTTTATTTTTCAAGATTATCAACAAGTAATAGAAATATAAGCTCGCTACATCAAACCGTCACTTAACGAAAGAACGCTTTGTCAAAACATAAAAAATTTCGTCTAGCGGTGATGTCGATGGCAATGTCTCCATAACACACGACCGTACTATGAAACGATATTATCGTATTTTCGTACAATAATATTGCACTGTATATGATATTATCGTATTGGCGTACAATAATTTCGTATTCGATATGATATTATCATATTGGCGTACAATAATATTGTATTTGATATGATATTATCGTATTTGCGTACAGTAATATTGTATTGAATATGATATTATCATATCGGCGTATGATAATATTATATTTGATATGATATTATCGTATTGACGAACAATAATATATCGTATTCGATATGATATCGTATTCGATATGATATTATCGTATTTACGTATGATAATATCGTTCGGTGACGAAATTACACTCGACGATTTTGCCGGTCACCGATTTATGGTCACTGCGGACCAGTGTTTTACACAATCATCCGATGCTGATCAATCTAAGAAAATCTGGCTTGCACCTAATGAACGGAAAAACTTGTACCGAATTTTGTTGAAAGTTCAATTCATAACTCATACTAAAGAGAAATTTCAAATATCACCAAAAACGCTCTCAGAAAAAAAGGCTAGAAAAGTATAGCACAAACACACGTTGCGACGACGGACAGCGGGTATTTCTATTTTCAGATGTACCTATTTTCGACATTCTATTTCATTGACAATGAATAGTTATTTGGATCACAAGGGACGAAAGTGAAAAATTTCAACAGTGTGCGAAATTTGCAGCCCGCGCCGAAGGCAAGGGCGGCAATCGCACAGGTTGAAATTTTTTACGTCGTCACATGTGATTCACACAACTTTTCATTACAACGAATACGAATCTTGTAATTTTCGAATCCCAAATAGACGCGAAAATTAAAAAATGCAACTCGAAACGAAGGCTTACTCATTAATCAATTCAACTAAGGTCAATAATTTATTCATTGGAATTGTTTTGATTTAAACATCACTGCAGTAATAGCAGCAACATCACGTAGAAATTAAAAATTATGATGTTTTTCATGCTGGGCGCCTAAATTACAAGAAAAATTCTGTAATTTATGCCCAATTCATGAAAAGTTTATGTGCATTGTGCACCTGCTTAGTTCGCGAAATTGCCTAAAATCAATCGTCCATAGCATGTACACAATAGTAATTTTCCTACCTAGTTTTGTAACTATGGTTTTTTCAGCATTAGTCCTAAATAGTGTTCGCACGAGCCAGAGGCGAGTGTGGACACTATTTAGGACGTGTGCTGAAAAAATCTAGTTACAAAACGAGGTAGGAACAACGTTTTCTGTAATTCAATGTCGAAATAGACAAAACCAAACAATAAAATTTCTATTTCGATCACAATTTCCTTTTAATTGCATTTTTAATGTCAATTAAAATTGAGTGCTGAAAAACTTTTCCGCACTCAAATTTGAATGCTGAAAAACTTTTCCGCACTCAAATTTGAATGCTGAAAAACTTTTCCGCACTCAAATTTGAGTGCTGAAAAACTTTCCCGCACTCAAATTTGAGTGCTGAAAAACTTTTCCGCGCTCAAATTTGAGTGCTGAAAAGTTTTCAGCATTCAAACTCAAATTTGAATGCTGAAAAACTTTTCCACACTCAAATTTGAGTGCTGAAAAATTTTTCCATACTCACTCAAATCTGAGTTGACCTTTTCCGCACTCAAAGCAGTATTGAAAATTGTCGTATTTCGACATTGAATTGCAGAAATAACCATTTCATGCCTCGGGGCCAAAATCGAAGGAAATTTTATAAATTTCTCGCGAATTTGGACCTCTGCATGAAAATTTTTTTGTGTATCTGTTTTGGACGACTCATTTTAGGCACTTTCGCATGTAGACCTCGCTTTGCTCGGTCTACAACACGAAATTGCCTAAAATCAGTCGTCAAAAACAGAGACACAAATAACTATTGTGATTCTCATGCGAAATGATCCACATCCAAAACTCATGATACACATCCAAAACTAAGTGATTCACATAACAAGAACTACGAGAATATTGCAGTTTTTCCTTACAAAACTAGAAAGACAAAACTAATTTAAAAAAAAATAACATTTCCTTCTTCAACAATATCATGTTTAATTCCACATAAAAAACCTTGGTAGCACCGGCGCACAGATTTGTTACACTTTGATCAAAGTAAATTCAATGAAGTGTCGAAGTTTTTTTGTTGTGTCAGTTATTTTCGCACCTCTGTTTAGAGGACCGAAAAAACTTTCGTCCCTCTGTTTATTTTCGCACCTCTGTTTAGAGGGCCGAAAATACTTTCGGTTCCCATAGCATTCTAAGGCCTACTGAGAGTTGCATTTTTTAATTTTCGCGTCTCATTTGGGAAGAAAAATATACAAGTTTCGTATTCGATGTAATGAAAACGTGTTATGTGACTTACTTCAAACTTCTTTAAACATCGTTTCAAGATGGTGTGATAAAAATGAACTTACTATTAACCCGGATAAGACCAATATGATACTCTTCACTAGGAAAGCAATAAGGGGAATAAAAATTCCGGTCATTAATGGAATTCCAATAAAATTTGTTAAAGTTGTCAAATACTTGGGAATCCTTCTGGACTATAGACTATACTGGATCGAAAACCTAGAAGCACGGTTAGAAAAAGCGTTGATTGCCTTATGGCAGTGTCGCAAAGCGTATAGCACAACATGGGGACTCTCGCCAAAGGCAATGCACTGGATCTATACTACAGTTATCAGACCAATCTTGACTTATGGCTCGTTTCTGTGGAATCACATATGTAAATTAAAGCATGTCCAAAACTTGTTAAACAAATTTCAAAGGAGGGCTTGCATAGCCATAACTAGTGCCTGGAAATCAGCTCTCACTGCAGCGATGGAAGCCTTACTACACTTAACCCCACTACATATCTACATCGAGACAGAAGCACTAGCCGCCCTGAGCAGAATCAACAGGGACCGTAAGATCTCACGAGGGACGAACCACACAAGAATCTGGAACAACTTAGGGAGGGTGGATCCCTCAGTGCACATTCTGTAAAATATCAATGAATCGCTCCAAGTACACCTCAAGGGTCGTCAAAATTCCAACTTTTTTCACTCAAATATCGTCTGTCGAGCATGGTACAGACTTGTATTGTTCAAAAAAAAAAATAAAAAAAATAAAAATATTTGCAGGGGAGCCGTTTTCAATGGGAGTATGCACTTATCTCAAAGGGCAGTAGCGATAGGATTTTAATTCTTTAAGTTTTATTATCGTAGGATACCCCTAAGTGTATTCCAGCAAAAAAATTCCATGTACCAGAACTTTCCAATAAAACCCTTTTCAGCCGCACCGTGAGACACAGCCGAACACTATCTGTGTAACTGTCCAGCATTCATCACGATAAGAAGAGTTCATCTTGGCGGTTACATAACTAGGTATGACAGTAAAAACATAGAGCCCAAATACATCCTGAATTACATTAGTAGGGAGGTTTGTTGCAACAGCCAATGTTTAGACTCACAATGGACAGTAACAGAGGCCCCCGTGGGTGTTTTACCGAAGGGTGAAACGGCTGCATATTAATAAAAAAAACAGCGAAGTTTGCGCGAATGCAAATAGAAGCAACGAAGCTGTTCTAAAGGTTCTAAATGTAGAAATCTTTATGATATGTTTGCCAACGACATTTCTCTATAGAAAGAATAGACTTTTTCTCAATAAAATGGGCGCAGAATTCCGTTAAAGAAAATATATTTTTTTCACTTTTTTTTACATACAAGCCAGAGAGTCGAATAAACAACTCTGTAAATAGCAATTTAAAAAAGATCAACTCGACCGATAAAGAAAGAAAACATGTCAATTAACTTTTATTAGTTGGACAGTAATATGATCGTTTGCACCAACCTACGTACTGTAAATTGTTGACATTTTTCCATATTCTCATTGTTATGCGGAAATATCTTTGTTACACATACGCATTTCGATCTCGTTTAAAACAAAAATTATGTAAAAAAAATAAATGAAACAATTTCAATGTTACAATGCCAATAATAAACATAAGTCAAGTGTAATCGAAAACTACATTCACTTCGATCTTGTTAAGTGCGAAAAAAAATTTGTATCGGACGACAACAATTGCTCCATGAGATAAACAAGAGTTTGAATGCCTTAAGCTCGTGTATCGGAATGATCCAGACGACGTAGAGTAGGTATATTGTAAGGCAATCGCTCTTTTATGGGTACAAAGTTAATACAATTAATGGACACGCCCTATTTATTACAATGGTCTGATTTTAATATCAGCAAGTACACTAGTTTCCTACCTATAAACGAATGCAAATTCTGGTTCCTACATTGTGACAATCTTGCCATGAGAAAATTGTATAAAAGGATTGATCTGAACGGTTACTAATTCAGAATTTACTTGTTATTCGTTCGAAGAAGTTAAAAAAAACTACCCAAACTACCATTATGAAGGTACAGCAAGAGATTAGTGTTTTTGTGATACGCTTAGAACAGTGTTTACTAGTTACCAAATTGGAATTTTTAAAATTGTGAAATTGTGAAATTTTCTCTAATTTACAGTTCGCAATTGCTGTAGTCATTTTGGCATTGGGCGTTTTCGCTCAAGCTGGTTACGTTCCACTCGCTTACAACCTACCATATGCCGCACCATTGGCAGCATACCAATATGCACCATTGTCCTACACAGCCCGTTCTCTTCCCCTAACATACGCTGCTGCTCCAGCCATCCACTACGACTATGCACCAGCTGTTCACACATACGCTGAACTTCGTACACCAGCCGCCGCAATCATTCCAGTTGCAGCTGAAGGGTAAAGTTTTTATCTCAAGACAATATCTGACTGAATTTTCATCTCTAAATATTCTTTACAGAACATACACAGCTGTGAACAAAGGTGCCATCCATGTTGCTCCACTACCCGGACACAGCCAGTCAGCATCGTCGGTTAACCTCGAACCAGCACCAGGAACATACTAAATTCTCGATTCAATTTCCAAACCAACTCTTACTATCCTTTTCCGAAAAAAAAGTTAAAGAAAATAAAAAAGAAACGAAATGTGTTCCACACATTTTGTGATATTTTTTGATTGAAAATCATTTTTGTTTTATTTTGATTTGAACAACGACGCTACAGATCAATCAACAGTTAATTCTATTTTTTGTCAATAGTAGAGATGTAGTCCATCCATTCTTGTCTGTTGTCTGCATCCGAGGGTCCCCAATCACAAGGTGTTAAGCCAATTGTTATTCTCTGTGCAAAACAAAATACAATTCTAGGCAAAATCAACGTAAGGTAACTAACGGTGACATGTCCTTTCGAAAAATTGAAATTGAGTTGTCCGTGTAAATTTGTATGAATCGGAATAAAGCGCACAACTCACCATCATATGAACCGTGATTTGTTCTATGACTTTTAGTACTGTGAATTCAAAAAGCCTCCGTACATACTAACACTAACACACAATGGCTAAATGACTGAAATACTTTGTTGTACGTTCGACGACTTTTTGAATTCACCATATATGGGACAACTCACGATATGTGAATTTTATTCGAAATAGGACAATTCACGGTACCCCTAGGACAACTCTACTTTTTCAATAAATCATTAATTATATTAAAATAAATTCAATTATATTAAACAAATTGGTTAAAGCTCGGAACAGGTCAAACTTCAAGATTTTGAAGTTAAAAATCATTTAAGATGCCATCGTGAACTCGGTACACTTTCCTCAACTTTTGTCTTGAATAGATTTGCCATTCTTTTATGTAATTGCATTAAATTTTGTGGTTGAAGTATAGACGGCATGTTCAGGTCAGAACCTTGACATTGAGTCTTTAGCATTGTGTAGTAATGTCAATTTCGACTAAGAAGCTATGAAAATCAACCAAGAATGCTGTTGTAAGACGTGTCCGCCGAAACCTCTGCAATAGCTCTTGCTCTGAATAAAAAAAGCTGCAGAACAATGAAGTTGTGACCTGAATTTGATCTGTTCCGAGCCTTAAAATTGGTGTTAATTAGCAAAAGAAAACACAAATCTTTGCAACAAAAGTAAAATGTTTCCTTCACATATTGAAATAAAAGAAAAAATTGCGTGTAAAGTTGAAATTTGTCGCATTAGGTCATGTCACCGTTAGTTACCTTACCATTGCAAACTTAAAACATTTTATAAAATCCAATATTTCATTATTACTTGATCGCGTTATTTGAATTAAAGATGACGTATTCGTTAGCTTCTTGATCGAGAAGCTAACGAATACGTCATCTTCAATTTTATAAAATATAACAGCAAAGAGACCTCTGCCTTTAAATTTTCTTAAACTCTCAAATGAAGTCTTTAATTTTCAAAAAAATAAAGATTTCAAAGCTTTTAGGGCTTCCCGGATTTTGCAAAAACTAAGATTTTGAATACATCACAAGCATAAAGAACGTATCTTGATTCAAATATATATTTTCATCACTAGAACCACGAAAATCGTAATTTTCACTTCCCAAATGGGAGCTGAAAATGAAAAAATACATACCTCAGTAAACCAAGAGATGCGAAAGTATTTTCAGCTCTTAAAAGAGAGCCGAAAGTAACTGATGAAAACAACATGATGATTGCATCAGCCAATTCGTTGTTCTTGAAAATTTGAGTCCGTGGTTCTCGTTATGAAAAATTACGTGAATGACGTATAAAAATTCAACCTGTGCGATGCAACCCTTGCCTACATGCAGCAACTCTCGCACAGAGTTGAATTTTTATACTTTCATCCCTTGTGATCCAAATAACTATTTCAACGGCAAAAGCAATCGGAAAAGTGCCCCTTATGAGTTTATAAGCTCACAACATGGAATCAGAAATTAATATCAAAATGTTCAAACTTTTAAATTACAGGAACGGAAAAGTGAAAACCGACAAGTTTCTGATTTACCATACGAATTTACCATACAAATCAGAAACTTGTCGGTTTTCACTTTTCCGTTCCTGTATGTTTTTGCAAATATCTGGAAAACGTCGTGATCGTTTCCTTTTTTTTTCAACAACTAAGGGCCCCTACATACAATGGCTATTATCTTAGGGGCCATTCAAATAGTGCGCACGCTAAAAAAGACGGATTTTAAACCTCCCCTTCCCAAAAATACATGGAGAAAAATTCAGAATGTATGGAGCGCACGCTTTTCTCAAACCCACCTTCTCTCGAAAAAGCGTGCGCACTATTTGAATGGCCCCTAAGATAATAGCCATTGTCTGCAGCATGTATGTAGGGGTAGGTGAACCGAGGTGAAGCTAGGTGCACCGAAGTGAAGCTAGGTGCACCGAAGTGAAGCTAGGTGCACCGATGTGAAGCTAGGTGCATCGAAGTGAAGCTAGGTGCACCGAAGTGAAGCTAGGTGCACCGAAGTGAAACTAGGTGCACCGAAGTGAAGCTAGGTGTACCGAAGTGAAGCTAGGTGCACCGAAGTGAAGCTAGGTGCACCGAAGTGAAGCCAGGTGCACCGAAGTGAAGTCAGGTGCACCGAAATGAAGCCAGGTGAAATGAAGAATATGGGGAACAAAGGGAATATTAGAGAAAATCAAGCAGGGAACCAGCAGAGGAAATCGGAGGATCAGGGGATGGATCAATCTGAGACTCAGGTGTATGCCGTGTTCGCAAAAAGCTCGAAGATGACGAGGTCACCCGTGAGAGTGAACGAGCGAAGCAGAGAAGGTATGCAGGCCGTCGATCTCAGTGAGTCAACGCCGACAAAAATGGAGTTGGTCAAAAAATTGGTGAGAGAGTTGCACGAATTTATACAAGATAAAAACAATGTGCACACAATAATTAGGACGAAGGTGGTCGGTATACGGGCATGCCTAAACGAAGTAGAAGAGGAAGTCAAGTCGTGGAAGCGGAGATCAGAAACAGCTGAGAGTAAATCTGACACGAAGAAGACAACAGACGAAGTCATGGCGGTGCTAGCTACCCCAAGTACGTCAAAGAGAAAGCAAACGCCGGACGCTACACCCACACCAAGAAACGCGGCAAAAAGGAGCAAAAATGACAAGAAGAATACGGAAAAGACCACAAAGAGGCCGGACGCACAAACCCCGAAGCCCAGTCTTGGCGAGTGGAGGGAGGTGAAAAATAAGAAGAAAGAGAGGAATGAGAAATCAAAGCTTAAAAGGCTGAGACCGAAAGCTGATGCTCTGATAGTGGCGGCAGAAGAAGGAATGACGTACGCTGATATCCTCAAAAAAATCAAAGGTGACGCAGCTCTCAAGGACCTGGGCGAAAAGGTATCGAGAATAAGACGAACGCAGAAAGGCGAAATGCTATTAGAGCTCAAGAAGGGCCCAGATATTAAGAGCGCAGATTATAAAGACCTAGTGAAGAGGTCACTGGGCGAATCAGCAAAAGTGAGAGCGATGTCCCACATGACGACGATCGAGTGCAGATATATGGACGAAATCACGACAAGTGAAGATCTTCAAAAAGCTCTGAAAGAGCAAGGTGACATCAATGACGAGCTAGATTCAATGACGATACGCATGAGAAAAACGAGAGGCGAACTCCAAACGGCGGAGATAAAACTTCCAGTGGACGCAGCGATTAAGATTCTCAAAATCGGCAAGATAAAGGTGGGCTGGACTGTATGCCCGATAAGGGAAATGCAGCAGCTAGACAGGTGCTTCAGATGCATGGACTTTGGGCACCAGGCAAGGAACTGTAAGGGGGAAGATAGATCCAAGCTCTGCAGGAGATGTGGAGGAGAAAACCACCTAGCAAGAGAGTGCACAAACCAGCCAAGGTGCCTGCTGTGTACGTCAGAGAGTGACCACGTGACTGGTGGAGCGAGATGCCCAGTCTTTAAACAGGCGCTTAAATCTAAGACGAAACGAGAATGGAAGTGATCCAAATAAATCTTAATCATTGTGACATGGCACAACAACTTCTTTGGCAAGCCACAGCGGAAAATAAATGTGACGTAGCAATTATTGCAGAACCGTACCGTTGCGATAGAAAGAACGGTAACTGGGTTGTTGACAGAGCCGGGATGGCCGCAATTTTGACGACGGGAAGGTATCCCATACAAGAAGTGGTATCAGACGCTCATGAGGGATTTGTGATAGCAAAAATTGACGGAGTGTATATTGCTAGTTGTTATGCACCACCAAGATGGAAGATTGTGCAGTTCGAACGAATGCTGGAATTAATGACAGGAGAGCTAACGGGACTAAGCCCAGTTAACATTGGAGGAGACTTTAATGCATGGGCAGTCGAGTGGGGTAGTAGATTGACAAATGAAAGAGGCTTCATGCTGCAAGAAGCGCTAGCAAGGCTGAATGTGGTCCTGGCAAACGTGGGAGACACAACTACCTTTCGCAAGAACGGACGAGAGTCGATTATTGACATTACATTCTGCAGTCCAGCACTAGTGCCCAGTCTGAATTGGAGAGTGGATGAAGGGTACACATATAGCGACCATCAGGCACTGAGGTATACCGTAAAGAAGGGCGCGGTGTCGGTAAGACAGACGACTCATGAAAAAGAGAGAAGATGGAAGACGGGAAATTTTGACGAGGAAGTTTTTAAGGAATACCTCCAAGCAGAAGACGAACACGAAGAGAAATTGGTAGGTGAATTGACGAAAATCATGGTGCTTGCATGTGACGCGGCGATGCCAAGAAGGATAGAGCCGAAGAAAGGACGAAAACAAGCATATTGGTGGAACGAAAAAATAAGACTCTTGCGCGCGGACTGTTTTAAGACAAGAAGGAGGATGCAGAGGGTCAAAAAGGACGGTGCGGTACGGGCGGCGAGGCATGACGAACATCGAAAGGCAAAATTAGAATTAAAACGGGCAATCCGGGATAGCAGGAAACTTTGTCTTAAGAAGCTGTGCCAGGACGCTGATGCGAACCCGTGGGGCAAAGTGTACAAGATTGCGATGGCGCTGATTAGAGGCTCATCGGTGCCAAAAGAAAGTTGTCCTGAGAAGCTAGGCGCCATAGTGAGAGGGCTATTCCCACAGCATGAACAGGTCCCATGGCCGCAAACTGAAAACTGAAAACAGACTGAAGATAAACAAGAACGATAGTTCACTATAGAAGAGATACAGATGGCTGCCAAAAAGACCAAAAATAA
Organism: Pseudolycoriella hygida; assembly: GCA_029228625.1. Taxonomy (NCBI): domain Eukaryota; kingdom Metazoa; phylum Arthropoda; class Insecta; order Diptera; family Sciaridae; genus Pseudolycoriella; species Pseudolycoriella hygida. Next base: position 159,459,866 of record CM055403.1, on the reverse strand, counting down.
CAAGGCGCCAGGACCGGATGGGATTCCCAATATAGCTATAAAGACGACAACATCTACGAAGCCGAACATGTTTAGACTGACGATGCAGAAGTGCCTTGACGATGGACATTTTCCTGATAGCTGGAAAAAATAAAAGCTGGTCCTAATACCAAAACCAAGGAAGCCGCCAGGTAAGCCATCATCATACAGACCTGTGTGCTTGCTAGATGGAATGGGAAAACTGTTTGAGGCTATAATCCTGAACAGACTAAAGAAATACACAGAGGGCGAACGCGGACTGTCAGACGACCAATTCGGATTTCGAAAAGGGAGATCGACGATTGACGCCATAAAGAAAGTGATGGAGATTGCCGACAAGGCGGGAACGAAAAAAAGACCGGGAACCGCTTCTGCGCTATAACAACGATAGACGTTAAAAATGCTTTTAATAACGCAAGCTGGAGGGAGATAGCTAAGGCGCTACATGCCATGAGAGTTCCCGATTACCTCTGCATGATAATTAAAAGCTACTTCGAACGACGAGTGCTAACGTACGATACCACGGAAGGACAAAAGATGGTAGACATCACGGCTGGAGTACCTCAGGGATCCATATTGGGACCAACGCGGTGGAATGCAATGTATGACGCGGCGTTACGATTGACACTGCCAAGATGTGCAACGACGATTGCTTTTGTCGACGACCTGATCCTCACGGTGTCCGGAACGTCAAAGTTGGAGGTGGAAGTGGTCACGATAGAGGTATTCGAAACAGTCGAAAGCTGGATGACAAAGGCAAAGCTCAAGCTGGCTCACCAAAAAACAGAGATCATGCTAGTTAGTAATTGCAGAAAGACTGGACAGATTGTTCTCAACATCGAAGGCAACGAAGTCACATCCACTCGACAATTGAAATACCTCGGAGTCATGCTGAATGTCCGCAGAAAATTCAATAGCCATGTGGATTACGCGTGCGAAAAGGCAATGAAAGCCAACGCAGCACTGGCTAGGATGATGCCGAATAGGTTTGCACCGCGCCGCAGTATAAGGAGGCTTCAAGCAAGCGTTACCCTATCGATGTTGCGATACGCGGCACCAGCGTGGATAAAGGCGCTGGACACGAAGAGGAACCGGAGGAGATTGAACAAAGCTCATAGATTGGCAAGCATAAGGGTAGCTAGCGCATACCGAACGATCTCCCTGGAAGCGGTGTGTGTAATAGCCGGAATGATGCCAATATGCATAACGCTGATAGAAGATAATGAATGCCACAGACTGAAGGAAATTGACGGCCAAAACAGAAAAGAAGTCAGGTCGCGATTAAGAGTAAACTCACTGAGACAATGGCAGCGGGAGTGGGACTCCACGGACAAAGGAAGGTGGACCCATAGGCTCATTCCGAACGTAACCACATGGATAGAAAGGAAGCACGGAGAGGTAAATTTCCATTTGACTCAGTTCCTGTCGGGTCATGGGTGCTTCAGAAAGTACCTGCATAGGTGTGGATTCGCAGAGTCACCCTTCTGCACGTCATGTCGTAACGAGGAGGAAACGGCGGAGCACGTGATGTTCGCCTGCCCCCGTTTCGAACAGGAGCGATGTGCGCTGATAGCTGCGAGCAGGCCAGATATGAGTGCCGATAACATAGTGTCAGAGATGTGTCGCGACGAGGAGGTGTGGAAAGTGGCAGATGACGTGGTTGCGAAGATAATGGGGAAGCAACAAAATGAATGGAGAGAGGAGCAACGAAGAGCTGCTGAGAGAGTAAGTGCCCCTCCCCGAAGTAATGCCGTGAGGCGGTTCCGGGGAGACGAGAGCATGGAGAATAAGGAAGGAGGTTTTAGTTGGTAGGTCATCGAAAGATGGAATCCAACACTACCTGGGTCGTCAAACGACCAGGCGCCTATGAAGGTTTCCTCACCCTTAGAAAAAAAAAAAAAAAAAAGGTGCACCGAAGTGAAGCTAGGTGCACCGAAGTGAAGCTAGGTGCACCGAAGTGAAGTTCTGCTTTATATTATGCACGCTCTTTGAAAGGAATATTAATTTGTGCATCATCGACTTAGAAATGACATTTGATCGGGTACCGAGATAAAGACTGTTTGATGAGCTCCACGAGTACGGCATTGATGAACTTTATTGGACGCTATTAAAAGCATTTATTCTGGTAGCAGGCCTACGGTAAGAATAGATGGTGAAATTAGTTAGACTTTCGAGGTTAATGAGTGCATTCGCCAGGGTTGTTGTCTCTTCCCTCTTTTGTTCATAATTTTCATGGAAAAAATCATCAAGCAGACTAATTCGCAGGGAAAGTGGGAGTGGGGGAAGTAGTCATGAGGGTCCTGGCCTATGCAGATGACTTAACTCTGTTAACAGATAATGCCAATGATTTGCAGAAGGGAGGAGTACGGGATGAGGATAAGTGTAAGCAAAACAAAAGGTTATGCATGTCGGCAAATCTCGGAACGAGGTAACTTATAGTGTAAATGGGGAGCAGTTGGAACAAGTTTCGGAGTTTAAATATTTAGGAAGCATTTTTTCAGAGGATGGCAAGTTAGTTAGGGAATTTGAAGAAAGGAGGAAAATGGAAAACGCATTGGCCAGTCGGTTGAGGTCTCATTTGTTCGATAAAAAGGAATTAAGTAACGGCACTCAGTTGGCTATTCACAGCTCAATTTTCAGGCCAAGGATTTTATATGGTAGTGAAAGTTGGGTGCATGATTTGAAGGTTTCTCAATTCAATTCAATTCAATTTATTTCAGGAAAAAGTGAACATTTGAAGTGAACAGCGTAGCTCCAATATGTTAAAAGCAATTCTACGGAGCTAAGGTTTCTCATATGAGGGTTCTTATGAGGACAGCAAAGGTGGATCGGAGGGAACAGTGGGATTAGAAACAACGACGTCAGGGAAAATTTAGGCGTTACGTGTCAGTGGAAGAGGCGGCAAGGGTTAATCGACTGCGATGGTACGGGCACGTTCAGAGGATGGGTAGTAACAGTCGCCCTAGGGGTAGACCAAGGGGGGCGAAAATGCACTTTAGGGGAACAGCTGGAATTTGATTTTTTTATTTGGATGGGTGTAGGGGGGTCACTAAATGACAGTACAACAAGAATTGGGGTGCGGAAGCCCTTCCTGGCCCCTCCCCGGGCCCCCAAAAATTTTTTTTGTTGAAATTTCCTTGTACAAAATGACGATGACTAACTTTGCTTTTTCAATTAAATTCATTTTCCTTGTACAAAATGGCGACGACTGCATCAAACATCACTCAGCACGATACCAACGCGACTACTATTCGTATAATGTCCATAGGAAACAGGTTATGTTCCTAAATCGTGATGTAAAAAAGTTCGGGCCAATGAGTGATGTTTTGTGACAGTGTAGTCGTCGCCATTTTGTACAAGGAAAATGAACTTAATTGAAGAAGCAAAGTTAGTCGTCGTCATTTTGTACAAGGAAATTTCAACAAAATATATGCAAAAAAAAATTTTTTTGAGGGTTCCGGGGAGGAGCCAGGAAGGGCTTCCGCGCCCCAATCAAATCCCAGCTGTTCCCCTAAAGTGCATTTTAGCCCCAAGGGGAAGGTTAATAGACTAATTTAAATCAGATTTACAAGTTATAGGAGACTTTCTCTGGGCGAACAAACCATCTCCTTGGCACAGGATAGATAGGTATGTAGGAGGGTCCATGATCACCGGGAGTAAAGACCTCACACGGAAAGGTATAATCGATTAGCGAAAGATTTTCCTCTATTTATCGATCCAGTTTTGTAATGAAATTTGGTTGTTGAACGTTTCGTTCCACGGTCAAGAAATCTTCCAAAAAAGTTTCTTTTGGTTACTAAAAGGTATGAACGATCTACAAAGTTTATCGATGATGATGGTGAGGCGTAAAGAGTGCAATTTGTCTTACACCTGTGCGGTCAAACCAGAACGTCAAACCGTCACGTGTTTCAATGTTTAGATATCAACGTTTACTCCACCGCCCCATTCGCTTGAGATATACTCGAATTATACAGGGTTTTGGCGGACGGACGGTCGGACAAAGTTTTTCTGCCTCTTATATAGACCTCAAAATGGAAAAACCCACTAACTCCCGAATTCGACAAGTAACAAACATCGTTCTACTTCGTTCCAGTCTACAAATGTTTAACCTAACAGTCTAATGGAAACTTTACAAATAGTAGCAGAGTACATTTAAACCAATTTTTTGGTCATAAATCCCGAACAACTCAGCTATGATTCCACGTATTTTCGAACTTCGGGGAAAATTGAGTTTTGATCGATCGGAATCATAGCTATCAGTTCATCGATTTTTTCGTTGATTCTCATTCATAATCAACAAATGTATGTAATTTGCAAACTCCTGGGACGATTAACAAAATGTTACATAAGAATAATATTTTTTAAAATTGAAGACCGGTCGGTCACATAAATAAATAATTTAAAACTGGATAGTCAAGTCTCATTTCATTAATTTAATTAATGTGATGTAAGGTAAACGATGCAGCAGCATTCAGTGTACCAGTGTAAGTCATTGTAACAGTAACAATCGAATATGCGATAGGCGATATAATAGAAAATGCTTCAATAGTTCATCAACTCTTACTGCTATAAAAAGTGTGATTACTTTAGCCCAATGGACCATGGCTATTTCGACGAAAGTGACGTAAAATATCATTTTAAACAAAAAGTTGTTCTACGACATACATAAAAAATGCACCAATTTTTTTATAAAATTAATTAGAGTAATAAATGAAAGGAGCAGTTCAGTTAGTACAGCCGCCGAAATCGAAAAAAAACGAGCGATGGCGGACACTTAAATTGAATTTCAAATCACAATGTAACTCTTTGTTACCCTAAAAACTGTATGGTTTTTGATTTCCAGCGTAAAGACCGCTCATAACATTGTAAATACTATTCGGTAGTACATTCGGCCTCCGTCAGTTCGTTTACGGCTGTCAAATGGGGCTAAAAGTTTGTAATTTTTTTCAAGAAAAACAACAAAATAAAAAAAACGGTACGTTTTCAAGGTATGCCGTAGAATAATTTATTGCTTACAATTAAGTTTCACGTCTGTTAAAATTAAAGCGGCTTTTCGGTCATACCTAACTTTTTCGAAGAAAATGCGATTATTATTTTTTAGATTTTGTGTCTTATATCGAAGTGAGAGACTTTGAGTTGAGATATTTTGTTTCAGTCTTCATTTCTACCGCTTGGTTGCGGTACTTTTTAGACTATCAAAAGCATCGTCACTCATTGGAACAAAGACATAAAGAATATGAAGAAAAAGACCTTTCTGATTCAAATTTTGGCGGTATTACCTTTAACGTACACGTCAAATAACGCTTTCGGGCCGCAACCGCTTCTAATAGTCTCATTTGCATGGAAAAGAACGTAAAACGCTGTTTTGGGGGTTTTGTAAAATGCAAAATCTTTCAACTTTGTTCGTGATAGGAATCTCTTTATTTTAGAAAAAATTACCGAAAAAAACCGGTATTACCGATTTGTACCGGTTTTCAAAAAGCCGGTTCGATTCTCTAAGCCCAATACAAAACTTCGTAGGGAAATGTTTTATATGCGTGACAAATGTAGGACAAAGTTGCAAAGAGCTCTGTGCCCCCTATCCAGCGCCTTTTATGTCATTAACTTTTATACACCTCAGTGGCTGTCTAAGGAGATAAGTCATACATTACTGTCTTGTATCAAAATTTGTTTTGTTGATTTCTTGCTTCGGTATAATAGTAGATTATGCACCGCTGTCCAGGATGCTCTATTTTGACGATTTGGAGGTTATTTCCCGAGCCGAGAAAAGATATATAGAGAAAAACAATTTTGCCCTAGGGAGAAAAATGCGAGATTATCGTTCTAGGCAGATAAAAACTCTTACGTTTCTGCAGGATAATTTATTTACCCTGTCGGAGGATTATATCCCTTGCCTTCGGCTCGGAGATAATAAAATTTTCCCGCAGATGCGTAATAATTAATATCATTCTTCCTTAATTATCTTCATGCTTTGGATTATCCTACTCGAGCGAAATTCTCATTCAAGATAATTCTTTAAAGCCAATACCTACCCTACTTATTGATCCTTTTGTAAACAGAAGCTTATACAGCATGTAGACTGGAATAACAACGATCGATGCCAGACACGAAAACCATCCGCATGTTATAGCCCATGCGGGATAAGAACTAATTGACGAAAGAAAGTTATTTCGACAAAATAATTGTTATTTTTACAAACTGACTAACCGTCCATCGTATGTTACATTTGAGTTGAACAGTATGGAAGTCACAAATATGAACTAAAGGTGAAACAGAATCGTTAATAATGTTAAATGTTTTTATGCCATTAACATACCAATAAAATGATTGGAGTAATATATTTCCAACAGACATGCCACCACCAGTGCAGTTTAGCGGCCAGCATAAATTCAATGTCACGAATAAATTGATCGATTCCGTAGAACCACGAAATGCACAATAATTCAAGAAAACAAATTAAAATTACTGAAATTGATGCAGCGTACCAGTCGAGCAGTTGCAACACATACATTCCACCCTTGAACAAAATTTATACCAATAATTTTCATACGGATTGAAGGTTCAATATTTCGTGTTAGGCGTTCTTACTTGTGTTGTGCAAGGAATGGACGATAAAAACATCAGAATAATACAGACGAGGAATACTACCGGCTTTTTTGACCTTAAAAATGTGAATTCATCCATTACAGATGATATGACCGCTTCTAATTGAACAAACTGAAATAATTAAGTGAGACATTAATGATGGAGATGATATTCGCAACATTGTGCGAATACCAGGGCCTAATATTTGGGAATCATTTTAGAGAATTTTGGGAATCTTTGGGAATCTTTTGGGAATCTTTGGGAATCTTTCGTGAATCTTTGGGAATCTTTTGGGAATCTTTGTGAATTTTTGGGAATCTTTTGGGAATCTTTTGGGAATCTTTTGAGAATCTTTGGGAATCTTCTGTAATCTTAGAAAATCTTTGGGAATCTTTGGGAATCTTTTGAGAATCTTTGGGAATCTTTGGAAATCTTTGGGACTCCTCTGGAATCTTTGGGAATCTTTTGGGAATCTTTGGGAATCTTTTGGGAATCTTTGGGAATCTTTGGGAATCTTTTGTGAATCTTTGGGAATCTTTGTGAATTTTTGGGAATCTTCTGGAATCTTAGGGAATCTTTGAGAATCTTTGGGAATCTCAAGCTCAATATGGCACCACACAATTCAATTCTTTGTTAGGGTAATTTACGCAGTCAAAATCAGTGAAATTATATGGTAAATGTAAAACTCTTTCACAAAATTTTGGTAAGTTTTAACCGGCCGACCGACGATGGCTTCCCCCTGGTGCGAAGTTCCGCGATGGATACCCGAAACTCAAAGCAAACTCAAACTTACACATGTATCCAGTCCCAACAAAAATAACATAAAGAAAAATAAAAAGGACCAGAGCTGCGGAAATGGCATCATTGTTAGAGCTAACGGCATTGTAACAAATGATAATCCAGGACCACCAGCTGCTACTTTGTCAATATCCAGTCCGGTTTTAACTATGACATGAAATGAAAATTGTTAGCATCACTTTCCATTCTTGTAAAGTTCACACAATTAAGGTGCCGCGCTGCGTTGCGAGAAATTTAAACTAATTCATATTGCATGCGACGATAATACAGACGGCAGCTCATTTCTTCTAGAAACAGTGACTTTACACTACTTTTTACACATTTTCGTTTGGAAAACTCCGAAAATATATTAATAGGTCACTTCGTAGATTTACATCGACATTTTCCGATCGATAACGAGCCTTCTTGAGTTAATGAATGAGCTGCCGTTAAGCACTCAATTCACACAATCAGCGCGTTAAGAGCCTATGAAACCGTTTTCTATTAAACTAACGTCTTTATTAGGTATGTTTTCTGTCCGTCCGTCCGTATATGCATCCTTCACCGGGAAATCACCGATAATTCACAGGGATATCGCCGAATATTCACAGTGGAATCATTGATGATTCACAGTCCAATCACCGAGAAATCACAGATTATATCCCGGTGAATCATCGGTGCTTCATTGGGTAATGATCGGTGAATCATCGGTGATTCCACTGTGAATCATCGGTGATACTTTGAATCATCGGTGATTCCACTTTGAATCATCGGTGATACTTTGAATCATCGGTGATACTACTTTGAATCATCGGTGATTCCACTTTGAATGATCGGTGATACCACTTCGAATCATCGGTGATTCCCCGGTGAATCATCGGTGATTCCACTTTGAATCATTGGTGATTCCACTTTGAATCATCGGTGATTCCACTTTGAATTATCGGCGATTCCTCTTTGAATCATCGGTTGTTCTACTGTAAATCATCAGTGATTCCACTGTGAATCATTGGTGATTTCACTGTGAATCTTCGGTGACTATACTGCAAATCATCCGTGATTCCACTGTGCATCATCGGCGATTCCACCGCGCATCATCGGTGATTCCACTGCACATCATCGGTGATTCCACTGCGCATCATCGGTGATTCCACTGTGAGTCATCGGTAATTCCAATGTGAATCATCGGTGCTTCCACTGTGAATTATCGTTGATTCCATTGTGAATCATCGGAAATTCCACTTTGAATCATTGGTGCTTCCACTGTGAATTATCGGTGATTCCACAGTGAATATTCGGTGACTCTACTGCGAATCATCGGTGATTCCACTGTGAATCATCGGTGATTCAACTATGAATCATCGGTGATTCAACTATGAATCATCGGTGATTCCACTGTGAATCATAGGTGATTCCGCTGTGAGTCATAGATGATTTCACTGTGAATCATCAGTGATTTCACTGTGAATCATCGGTATTTCCACTGTGAATTATCTGTGATTACACTGTGAATCATCTCTGAATCTACTGTAAATTATATGTGATTTCTCGGTGAGCAATCGCTGATTCGTCAAGGAATCACTGATGATTTACGTCAACAATTTACTTCTTTAATTACACTCTATCGCTACTTTCCCATACCCATGACAAGTGATTATATTTCACTTCACTTTAACGGAGTGGTATAGGGGACAGCAAACTTCATTGCTATTTTCATTCGTTTCTAAATCGAAGCTCGCATATATAACGGAGAGTGTGAACTTTACATTGTTTAATATTACCAACGTGACATAAATCCCAACACCGAGAACACTACGAATCCTGCAAAAATGCTGGTGGCAGAGTTAACAATTGGTACAATAATGGAATCCCTAGAATTCAACAACTAAATGAAAATTCCACTAAAGTGAATCTATTTTCTATTTTGTAAAAGCCACATTTACCATTTTGTATTGTTTCGAAACGGATTGTAGCTGGCCATATTAACAATTCCTCCCCATCCTGGTCCCAGAGAAAAGAATATTTGCAAGGCGGCATCTGCCCATACTTTTAAGTTCAGCAATTCGCTCCATTTCGGCATTAAATAAAACTTAACACCATCTATTGCACCTGATGTAAAAATTTGAATTTTAATTCGAACTGATTTTGGTGAAAAATCTGCTTTTTAACCTGGTAGCGTCAGTCCACGGACTAACAAAATTCCAAGAATTATGAACGGAAAAGTTGCTGTGAAGTAAACCACTTTACCAACCTAAAAAATGTCGTTTAAATACTTTATATTCATGTGAAAATGTTGTGATTTTCGTACTGATTTTACGCCCTTCATAATGCAAAAATAAACTACGAGCCAAACAAAGACGTCACCCCAAAACACTGGCCAAACGATTCCACCCAAATGATCGATACCTCCTGATATCTTCAAAATTTCGTTGCTAAAAATTCAGTTTGCTTAAGGGATTTTCAAAAAGCACTTTGTAAAATTAATCCCAAAAATCATGAATGAGAAGCATAATAATATAATAATCCGCCCGGGTCAGGGGCTAGATCATTTTAGCGCAATTTTTTTGTGAGCTTTTTGCTCATATGAAGTCTTCTTAGAGATCCCTTTGTTACCGAAGTTTTTTTATTCCGTCAGTGGTAGATTTCACACAAATCTAGTGATATCTATGATGTACTAGGTGCGGAAACTAGTAGAGGACTTAGAATGCCAGTTCGCCCCGTAAATGTGCTTTACCGGCAGGCATTGTTGGATCACATACTTAACGTGAATTCCGAACCACGCCAAACGGTAGCTAGGATTTTACCATTAGGATTTCTTCTGGTGCTAATTATATCTCCGTCCAATGTCAGACTCAGATATTTGTACACAGAATTCATCGAATATGGGTGAAGTCATATTTGTCATTCTTCTCTGTACGATTCGTTGCGGCACCAAATCCACAATTATCCAAATTATGAAGCCTGGGTGTGCTTAGGAACGTTGCTTTCATGCTAAACATTGAAGAAACATGCTATGCAGAATAGCTCCCCCCCCCCCCAGGGTTGAACTCGGATATTCTTGGTGGACAGGCAGTACGTTACCCTGAGCTAAACTTGTTCCTTAAAAAAATCACAAACATACAATTTCCAAATCTATAATTACACAGAATAATAGAAAAATTGCCATTGTAAGTCAACAAATTAAGGCTCTAAACAGGTCGATGTTACCTGACCTGAACCTGAAATCCTAATTTGAATTCAGGTCAGGTCAGGTCAGGTCTGTTGAAAAAAAACCTGACCTGACCTGAACCTGATCTTTGTTTAACCTGAAATTACCTGAATGGCCTGAATGACCTGTTATGTTATGTGTTTGGGAAAAATTGATTAGGTAAGGTTGAGGTCAGTTTGCTGAAAAAACAATGAGATCGAGATGTGGTTTAGGAAAAAAAACTTGCCGTAACCTTTAGTGTACCTTTATCATACTCGTTATTGACGTTGCATTATGTAGTCAAGCTAAATGGACGGTTTTTCATTCATTCCGTTGAGGTGGTAAATTTGTGATAATTTGACTTTCTAGAGCCACAGGCGAATGTTATGAGCTGTAAGGCTCTTGACGCAAGCGAAAGTTTAGTAAATGAATTAAATTTGTTCGTCACTCACGGGGTGCTCACAACAGGTCAGGTTCGAACTGACCTGAACCTGATATACATTAAAGCTGATCTAGCCATTAAACTTGAAATTTGATTTCATTTCGGGCTTAGGTCAGATCAGGTTCATGTTGACCTGACAATTTGTATGAAAATATTCAGGCCAACCTGAACCTGACCTCACCAGAACCTGAAATAAAATCATATTTCAGTTTCAGCCCAGGACCTAAAATGCGATCATTAGGTTACGGTCAAAACCAGGTTTAGCTGGGTGAGCCCTACTCACTTGCTATTTAGATTTTCATAAATATTAAACGTAGAATGGAATTATCTTTTTTTAGGATGCAAGTGAAATACGTATCTCGATCTCAATTTCGAGATGGGCACAAAAATCGAAAGACCAATCCGGGCCTGTTTAACCGTATTTCTTTTGTCTAATGAAATAGGTCTGTTTCTGTCCAATGAGCTACGATGTAATATGGAACGTATCAGACTATTTTTTGTTTATAATCAATCATGAATCAAAATGATAAATGAATAAACCTCAAATAATAGTACTTTATTGACATATTTTCGAGGCTTGTCGATATGTCAATAGGGGTAGTCCATAAAGCAGCAAAAGCGGATGCTCCATACATTTTGCAAATTTTTTCCATACGTTTTTGCGAACAGGGGGAGGGGGTGGTAAAAATTTCGCAAAAAATGTGGACTTCTTTTATGGATACAATATTTAAGTGCTAAAGCAAAAAAGAGTAATAAGATGTAAGGGGAACAATAAGTTCTCCTTCAAATATAAATAATGTTGGTTTATTCTTCTAAAATAGTGCAAAAATAACGAGCAAAACACAGCGCGAATGCAATAAACAAAATTAAATCTCATCCGACTACATGTTGCATGAGACTCGTATGATCATTTTGGATTTCAGCTTATTCAGGTCATTCAGGTTCAACCAGGTTTTTTGGATTTCAGGTTTTCAGGTTTCAGGTCAATTTCAGGTCAGGTTGAAATTTGGAAAATCAGGTTCAGGTTGTAATTAGGTTCAAGTATTTTCAGGTCAGGTCAGGTTGGCCTGACCTGACTTCGAGCCTTACAACAAATGTGGCAACAGTAACACACACAAAATGTAATAGTGCGCACACGCCATAGCTCATTGTTGCCAATTTTTTTACAATTACAATTAGAGGTGAGCGGCTGCCTGAAAATTGGAAAAAAACCCGACTCGAACCCGAATCGATTTTCACTGGTTTCGGGTTCGAGCTTTCGGGTCTTGAAAATTCCGAGCGGGCGGGTTTCGGGCGTACTTTTTACCGGGTTGAAGGTACAAAACTGAAACCGATTTGTAAAAAAATCTAAAAATGATGCACCATATCCAAACCGAAAAGTTCAACAATGAAGAAATTATGGAAGTTGGAAGATTAATGCCAATATTTATACAAAAAATGAAATTAAAAAATTAAAAAAAGTCAAAAATTTAATTTAAAAAAAAAAAAAAACGCCGCCGCCACCCGAAAAGGTTTCAAAAATGTTCGTTGCCGCCGCCGAAAATAAAATTGAGTTGCGCTGCCGATGCCGCCGAGACCGCACTGCAACCATCATAGCATATGTGATCAGTACACTGAAAATAAAAGGAGCTTTTACTTTTAGTGTATTGTTGCTTTGACTCGTTAGATTTTTGCAGAAATAACGCTTCAATAGTTGAATTGACTTTTAAAATGTTAATTCAACTTTTGAATTGTCATTTCTGCAATGCACCGAAAGTAACAGCTCCTTTTATTTTCAGTGTATTTTTCTATTTTTTACTCTTCTATCTACTTTTGTTTGAATTTCTTCTGAAGTAATTATTAGAGCTAGCGCTATAAGCTAGTGATAGTGGGGTAGCGGTAGCGCTAGCGGCCGGCGCGGCGCTAGTAAAATTGAAATAGCTGAATGACTTTTTTTATTAAAACAATTCAACCAGAAATTCTTTCGGGTAATAGAGCTCGACCCGAAATTTTTCGGGTAACAGAACTCGACCCTAATTTTTTTCGGGTAATAGAACTCGGCCCGGGCGGTCGGGTTTCGGATTTGAATTTCGAGTCGGGATCGGGTCAAGCTACCAACAAGACGGGTAGGGTCGGGTATCGGGTTAAAAATTTTGGTCGGGTTCGGATCGGGTCGGACTACAAAAAAAAACCGACCCGCTCACCTCTAATTTCAATTACGAATTTCTTTGTTCTTCGAAGTTTTCTTTGTATTGCGAATTTATCAACATTTTTTTGTATGAGTGCATCAGGCGGTGCAGATTCGAATGGGCAATTTTCAATTTCAAGTGTGTTGGTGGGATAATCTTGACAAGGGATAATATTTGCTGTATAAAAAATATCCCTCCGTGGAGTATGTGATATCCCTTCAAGGAAATATATTCCCTATATTATATATATATATATATATATATATATATATATATATATATATATACCATATATATAATTTCCCCGGCGATTAATTTCCTTCAACGTAAAGTATAACCAATGCCAATGCCAATGCAATGCCATTGTGTAATAGCAAAAAATGTCCCTCTGTTGGGAGAAAATATCTCACAGTATATCTCTCAGTCAGTGAGAGATATTTTTCGAGACGATTCTTTCCTCTTGACGCCCTACTCATGCCTGCGTATCTTTATCATGAAAGTAAATGGTGTCATATCGCAGGCTTCGCAAATGTGAATATAGCAATGTGACCGATGATATTTGCTTCCGGATAAAGATTCCCTTCTCGAACCAAAAACTAATCTACTAAACTAACTTCTAAAAACTTGGATAGAGACCATTAATTTACACACAGTGAATAGCTAGCGTTTTTGTCATGTTCAAAGTATGTGACCGTATCGATTTTGTTAGTTTTTTCGTTTTTCACCTAACGGTAGAAATATCCAGAAAAATTATAATAGATTTCGTTGCCTATGCAAGAAGCTCCCATATCTAGCAGAAATTCACTCTAATCTTTATTTTTCTCGGCAAAACAAGACCGAATATCCAGTAAAAATTAAGTATTTTTATTGTCATAATACATCGAAACGCTTCCTCATGAATTTTGTCCTGCTTCAAACCAACTCAACCTTAAACTTCGACGCTTACGCGGGTAGTTAATGAAACTATTGTGAGGGCGTCTGAAGAAAGATAAAACCTTGTCAATCTGGTGCTCAAATTCTGACTACGCCTAACTGGAAGAACAAGTGAGGTTATTAGTTAGTAACACCAACGAAGTCGGCACCAGGCTGAATACTTTAGACCTAAAGCTGGGAATAAAGTAGATAGCCTGGTGCTGAACATCTGTTTTTACTAAAGTGGAAGCAGGAGTGAGTTCTATACGTCACATAAGTTTCAATTCGGCACCAGGCTGCTGCTGCCTCCTGCATTCAAAGTGTCATAGCTCAAGGACGCAGTCTGGTGCTGAGTATAAACTTATATGACATGTAGATCTAACTACCTTCTACTCTTTGGTAAAAACAGATGCTCAGCACCAGGCTGCCTTCTTTATTCGCATATTATGGGCTCAAATACGCAGCCAGGTGTCAAATTATAAACTAACTAGCTTCGCCCGGGATATGGTTTTAAAAACTTATAAAAATTGTTTGGTTACTTATACCTTTATTGTTATACCAAACAGTTATCTACATAATTGGTTTTTGAGCCAAGAATTGATCAGAAACTTTAAACTTGCTGGAAATTTGTCAAAACTATGTCTTATAGCTTAAAAGAGTCACCTATTTTCAGTTCTGACCCATAATTATTTACTAATATTACTAGAGCTGACCAACAGACCAACCCAGAGCTCTAGGTTGAACCCAGTGGACCCACTTGTAAAGGCAACAATGCTCCGCCAAGTTTTCTTAACATCAATGCAAAAACCTTCGGGCCAGCCTATTTGCTAGGGACAGGCATTGGATCGATACATCCAGGACAATAAAATTTTCCCCTATTTTCTCTTCAACACAACACAAAAATCTCATCACTGAAGAAATATCCATGTGTAGTCACCCTGATCGAAACCATGAAGTAGATTTTAAAACTCCTTTTGCCCAAGAATCTGTACTTAACATCCTTCAAAATGAGCTTAATTTATCAAAAAACAATTTACATTTGCTATCGGTTTTATAGTATCAAAATCTAAAAACCCAAAAAAATTGACATCCGCCGAACTATTTATTCTCAGAAAAATATGTTTGCAACGAATTTCTCATTTTCTTTTGCTGTGTGTTTTCCTTTAACTCTAAGGAACTCATAACAGCGAAGAGTGGAAAAATTCACACCTTATATTAGCTATGGCGAACCTTCAGAGTAGTATGACTAACGAAAACTGGAAAATTTTCAAAAAACCGCTTTGGGCAAGCAATAGCCGGACTTTTTATAATTTTTCTTTTGACACAAGATGCTATAAATGATTGAATACGTCGATGAAAATAGGTTCAGAGTTGAAAAAAAAACATTGTGCATTTCTCGACCCACCCAATGACTACACTACCTCATTGCACCTCATTACACTTCACTGCTTTTCACTGCACCTTGATGCACCGAACTACACTTCACTGAAACTCACATTGGTGGACCTGACTCCACCTTGATGCATCTTACTGCACCAAAGTGCAGTAAGAGGCAGTAACGTGCACCAAGGTGCATTAAGGTGCAATAAGGTTTATCAAGGTGCAGTAAGGTGCACCAAGATGCAGTAAGGTGTAGTGAGGTGTATCAAGGTGCAGTGAGGTACAGTGAGGTGCAGTAAGGTGTAGTGAGGTGTAGTGAGGTGCACTGAGGTGTAGTGTTGTGAGGTGCAGCGAGGGACAGTGACATTTTGGGTTTTATATTATAGATACGATGTAAACAGAGAAATGATAAGTTGGTACACCTGTGGCGAGGTAGAACGCTTATGTGAATGACAGCTGGGTTCCATGGGAGGGAATTACGTACAAAATTGCGCTGGTTCTCTCCCATACAGTCAAGCTGTCTTTCACATAAGCGTTCTACCTCGCCACAGGTGTACCACCTTATCATTTGTCTGAATGTATTGTACTCGCTACTTCCTTAATTTTGGCATTTTCAAATTTTTGGCACCAAGTGCCCAGGCTGAAAGTACAGACTTATCTTCTAGTGAACAGTTTGTTAAAAAAAAACTAGGCAATTTCAAAAAAGTAGCTCAACTACTAGATGAAAAAACAATGATTTTGCGGCACTTTTTTGAAATTTACAATTTTTTCTAACAAAAGATACTCTGGAAAAATATCGCTTTTATCGGACGCGCTTTTCGCCTTTGTATCTGACGAAATTCTGAGTGAGATAACAAACTCTATAGAGTATCTCTATAATAATTTGAAAAAGATTACTGGAAAAATTCGTCGGCTGGTGTTTTAAACTGCTTGTGATTAGTTTGATTGCTGACAGCATTTTGGTCAGTGATCTATCGTAGAAAAAGAAATAAATTGTGATTTTGATTCACTCGCCACTCATAAAATCCTTTGTAACCTGGAGACAATTCACCGTATTCCAAACATTGTTACAGTCTTGCCATGGAAGTATGGAATTCACAGACTTTAACATGAAGAGGACGGGATATGCAATGATGATGTTGTAGTAACTCAAGGTTATTAAATTTACAACGATTATAGCAAATCCCACTCCTACGTTGAAAATGTGTTAGCGCTCTTTCGTACAAATGTTTATCTCAATGTCACCTTTGAAAACTGGTGTAATTTTGAACATTGTTATGCAACCTGCACTGGAAAATTGTCCCAAACACGTTTCCATGAAGAACAACGGAATGCCACAAAAACACAACATTAGAAGGTAGGGAATGAGAAAAGCACCTGATGGAGCGAATACAATCTAGACATCTCAAATGGCGAAATTGATTCACAGTTTCATACCTCCACCATTTCTGTAGCAAAGGTAAGGGAATCTCCAAACGTTACCGATGCCGATAGCGTAGCTACAAAGCACACAAAAAATATTTTAGAATTGCCCATTCATTCGTTTGCAAACAATACCCAAGACATGATAATAGAAATTCGGTTTTAGAAGCCCAATTACCGCGACTCAAATTTTCTTGAGAAAGTTCTTTCACTTTTTGACCGGACATTTTACTATGCCGAAAATGTTACTTGCACTGACACCACACTCCAAGTGCACCAAACATAACCACCAACGATGAGTTCTTTCAATTGAATTCAAGTAGTAAATCACGGCAATTTATTTTGTTTAAATACGTAATTGATTGCTCCCAAACGCAACGAGAAGAACATAACGATAGAAGTTATTTAATCGTAGAATGTTGATGCATAATATGCTATGTATGCGTATTGCGAACATTATTTACAATTTAAGAATAGATTTCCGCCGTTAATCTGTGCGCTTACACTCTATTTCGACTTAAAATTTAGATCTACACTGTTGGGTAAAAACTACATTTTTTACATTCGACGGACAATTTAGAATATTTGTTTGCTCACTTTTGGTTCTTACTGTCACATTTTGACCAATTTACAGAAACGGAAGCTATCAAATCATTTCTCTCTGAGATGCTCTCACTAAAGTACCCTATAAATTTCGAGATGAACGGGTCGACCATTTTTCGAAACCCGACCCGGACCGAACCCGACCGGATAAAATTTTTCGAAACCCGAAACCCGAAACTCGAATTGTTTCATAACCCGACCCGGACCGAACCCGACCCGATTAAAATTTTCGAAAACCGAAACACGAACTGTTTCAAAACCCGACCCGGACCGAACCAGACACTCAAGTTTTTCGAAACTCACAACCCAAATTACTTCGAAACAAAAATTATTTCAACGCCCGACGTCTGCATTCTTCACGGACTTTAGACTAGAACAAAATTCGTGTAATGTAAGATAATAAAATTTAGAGGAGTTTTGCAAAATATAAAAAGTCAATAAAGGATCGGGACCCGAATAAAATGATACATCGTTCCAAAATTATGTGAGAGGCTCGGTATCGGTTCATTTTGTGATAACCTCGCATGTTCGATGTTAATAAGCAAAGCAATGTCACTATATTCATTGTCTTCATCGTTAAGTAGTGTCTGACTTGTGTCTTCTCACCGGGGCTACCTTAATTTTTGGATTAATGAAAAAGTGACAATTCTCATGAACTGAATCTATCGTAAGCCCGTGTATTATTCTTAACTTGGAGAGGCAAATTGTTTCATATAATTCGACACCATTTTTAGACTCGTACGAAGTTCTTCCAAAAGAAGTCTATTACGTTTACCACGACGTTTGTTACCAGTCGAATTTCTACCCGGGAGTAGGTGAATAATCTCCAATGTCATGAATAAAATTCAATGTTTTACTTTTAGACTTTACCTTGAGCGGAACGCGAGCCGAAATAGCCGCTGCCGAAAATATTTTCGAAGCCAACCGATTTACGACGCCGCCGCCGAAAGTAAGAAAATTCCATCGCCGCCGACGTATTTTGGTAATAACCGTTCAAGTGTATATTACACACAACGCGCGAGCGATAGCGAGCAAGTGTGTGTAATATACACGCGAACGGTTATTCGAGTGTCCACAATCTATAAGTAATAGCGACGACTCGTCGAACATTGAACACAAGTACTGATGGCCGAGCGAGCTAGGGCACGTTAGCGCTAATTATTTGAGATGAGGTGTCGGGCTTCAATTCTGATTTTTTTTACTTTTTTCTTTTTTACTTTTTGTATGTTTGTTTCTTGCACAAAATATTCAAATTATCAAATTGTTGCATCTAGATAGAAGAAAGTGAAATAAAAAAAAAAATCGCGCATTCTTGAACCTAAATGCACATTATAAATATTTATATAAAACGCAACCGAAGGTTATGTTACAATGAACAATGCGCATGTGCATTCGAAAACAAAATTTCGAATTAAACACACACAACCATGTGAGATTCCATTTACGCATATAGAAAACATATTTTATGAGAGTTTTCAATTGAATCACATTAGCTGCGATAATATAATTCGCAATTCATGTATTTAATAAGATCATGTGGTGGAGTGGTTAGCATCGTTGATTGGAATGCGGGGCGTTCTGTGTTCGATTCTCAAACGGACGTTTTTTTTTTAATTTAATATTTCTAGTCTAGCTGGTTATTTATCGCCCTAGACAGTGGAATTTATCCCTCTAGCCGGATAAATACTGAGAAAAATGCAATAAATTCTCATTTTCCGTCTCAAAAATTGGCATTTAATGTAAAAGGCGTATCGTCGCATATAAAGTAAAAATTATTAAAAATAAAAATGCTCTGTCCACTTATTCAGTAATATCAAAAATCCTTGATTTGAATTTTTGCAAAACATTTTTTGAAATTCGTTTCCTTAAAAAGTAGTGCTAATATTGTGCTACGATTGTGCTATTTTCCATCGGATAAAACGATTATTTCGCGGCGGGCGATATTATACTCTAGGCGGGGAATATTCACTCCGGCGGGCATTAGTCGATTTGCATGAATAAAAATTTCCGGCGAGTGTAATATAGCCCGCCAGTGAATAATCATCTTGTCCAGTGAAAAATATCTCTAGCCATGGGAAAATAACACCACGTGTGATATTTGTCACGATTATTCCTCGGAGGGCGATATTACATTATACCCTAGCTTGGAAACATTCTTATTTATGCAAAACGATTAGCACCCGCTGTAGGAAAAAACCATCTTGAGTGTAATATCGATAGCCGATAGAAACTTGCTGCAAATCGGTTGAGTGGTTCAAGTTCTGAAGGCTCTCATCAGCTCATGAGAAATTGAAGTCAGTTTCGCACCATTTAAAGGGGAATCTCACACAGTGCGAAATACCTAACTAGTAGGAAATTTCGCAAACTGTGAAAAATAAAGCGTGTGAAATGACCAGCACTCCAAACCAACACAGCTTCACATTTTGACAATCAATGGCTTGATTTAAACTTTGATGTTAAGCGTTGGGTTAGGTGTTGGGTTGTGCAATTTTCTTCTCCTGAATCGTTTTGGAAATTAGACAATTTTACACATTTCCATGCGACTCTATAAAAAGGCAGTTCTTTGTTCTGCGGTTGCCATATCGTCTCATAAAAGCTGCAGATATTTTTGGAAGTACTGCAAACAAACACAGAGCAGCGCCAAACATCTCCGATCAGTTATTTGTATAAAAGTACTAGTTTTTGAGATTACTAAGGACAACCGTTGGCTGCTGCTCACCCGCTGAAATGCGATTTGTCGCTTCATTGTGGCTCTTCATGTAACTTGGTGCATTGTGATTGTGTTGTGCGTATTGTCGAGTTTTATTGACGACTAGAAATTTCTACTTTTTATTGATTTTGATATGGACATGGATTTTGGTGCTGATGCTGGTTTGCTACAGGTAAGAGTTCATCAAAAATTAATGAAATGCAGTGTTCATTCAATGAAGTTATGAACTTCAAAGCAGTTTTGAGTCAAAACTAAAAACAAGATGAAAAGCTGTACTTTTTTTTGCAAATTAATTGACGTAAAATTTCACTCTCGTCAGAATTATGATAAGTTTTCATTGAATTCGGATTGTGGGAATATAAAAAACTTGGAAGGACTCGGGGAACTAGCTGCAATATTGCGATTCGTTGGGTTTTTTAAAGCGTTCATGTGGGCATTTGCGTGTGGATTGTGGATGCACATTTTGTATGGGATTGTCTTTCTGACGACTTGGAGACAAAGGTTGGGTATTCCAGATATTGGTTTGGTGTCAAAGGGACAGTTGTTGGGTTAAGTGTGTAGTGTAATGGTGGAAAATAGGCGGGGCTCAAAAACTTTTGAGTAGAGGAAGTTGTGGTGACCATTTCCGCCCATGGAAGTAGTACCCGCCGCGCTTCGATTTGGCGGCGGCGGCGGCGGCTAAAAAAAAAAATTTATATGTTGAAGAAAAAGTTGTGTGTTTCCTTTTTGCCCATGAAAGTAGTAGCCTCTGCGCTTCGGTTTGATGGCGGTGGCGGCTCAAAAAAAAAAAACTTTTGATATGTTGTAGAGAAAGTTGATGGGATCATTTTCGGCTATGGTAATAGTAGCCGGCGTCGGCACAAAAAAAATTCTATGTAACTCGTCAAAAACAATTTTTCTACTTCCAAAACAACTGATATATCATAATAATAGGCTGCTACAACCCGTTCAGGTCAGAGGCTAGATCGTTTAATTCACTAGTTCCGCAATTTAGTGTGAACTTTTGCTCACATGGATTCTCCTAGAGATCCTTTCGTTGCCGACGTTTTTACTGTGTCAGTAGTAAATTGCACACAAACCTAGTGCCGTATATGATGGACCACATGCTTAATGTGAATTCCGAACCACGTCTAACGGCAGCTAGCGTTTTACCATTAGGTTGTAGTTGGGATTTCTTCGGGTGCTAATTATATCTCCGTCCAAAGTCAGACTCAGATATTTGTACAGAGAATTCGTGGAATATGGCTTACGTTATATTTGTTATTCTTCTATGTACGATTCGTTGCGACACCAACTTCACAACTACCCAAATTATGAAGCCAGGGTGTGCCTTAGGAACGTTACTTTTATGCTATACATTGAAGAAAAATCCTATACAGAATTTGTCCCCACCAGGATTGAACCCGGATAGTCTTGGTGGAGAGCCAATACGTTATCACTGAGCTAACTCGTTCCGTCCAATCCAAGACAACTAATATCACAGCAATTACCCCTTTTAAAAGGGAAACGTGACGCGAGTCCTACTCCCTTTTTCCGAAGCAACTGATATGAATTTGTGTGACGCTTGAAGCTTCGGAACGCAAAAAATTCTTTTGAAATATTGTCACAATTTTTGTAGTGTAAAAAAGATACTGCAATTGGCTTAATTAAAGGATAAAATAATTAGAGGTTAAGCTAGTTCCCCCCAGAACGAACGACTCTTTGCATGAGCTGAGCATCCAATTCAGTTTTACGACCGGTTGTTGACGAGGCACTCAAGTTTTCTGTCGTGTGTCTCACGAAGAACACCAGGATGTTTTTGTTTTAAGTAAATTGCTTAGATTTGAAAGATTGGAAATTTGTCTCTATTTTGAATAAATATTTGCTCCCTCCCAATTTGATAAAGCGCATAATTTGAATTTTATTCCTAACTTTTACTAGGTAAACCAAAATGCAAAGAAAAAATTCAAATCCATTCTCATTGCTCGCTTTTTTCGTGAGATTAACAATTGTTCATCTGATGTGCCCATACCCAAAAACAACCACGAAAGTTAGTTGCAATTATTTTTCATGTCGCATAAGTTATTAGTTTACATTTTAATTTAGGCAATGGAAAGTTCACTTGTGACATTTGCAAATATTCCTGCGGTGCAAAGTACAATCTCGTAAAACACATGAGAATTCACTCTGGTGAGTAGATTACTCTTAAAAATGCTCTGAATAAATAAAAACTTTTCTTTCAGGGGAGAGACCGCATTATTGTCCTCGATGCAAGAAATCTTTTATACAAATTAGCCACTTAAAAGCACATCAGGTAATCCACACAGGTGAGTAGTTAGGATACTTTCGCCGTAATTTTCGAATCCCAAATAGACGAGAAAATTAATAAATTCAACTAAAATCAAATTATTCATTATAATTGTCATTTGAATTAAACATCACTGCAGTAATAGCAATTGTAATTTTGGGGCCCCATTTGAAAACCGAAAATAAAAAAAATCAAACTATGTGTTGTCAACTTGCCTACATCATACGAAAGTCAACTTAGATAATGCGAAAGTAAAAATACACCAAGCGAAAATTGAAATACTCAATGCGGCAGCACAATGTTGAATTTTCATACTTTCACCCCTTGTTATCCAAATAACTATTTCATTACTCGAACAACGAAAATTGTAATTTTAGGAGAAAGGCCATATTCCTGTCAGCAATGCAAGAAATCTTTTACACAACCTGGCAGCTTAAAAGCACATCAAGTGATCCACACAGGTGAGCAGTTAGGATACTTTCGCCGAATGAACGAAAGAATAAAAATATTTTTTTAGGAAAAAGGCCATATTCCTGTCCGCAATGCAAGAAATCTTTTACACAACTTGGCAGCTTAAAAGCACATCAGGTAATTCACACAGGTGAGTAGTTACGATACTTTCACCGAATGAACGAAAGAATAAAAGTAATTTTTTAGGAGAAAGGCCACATTCCTGTTCGCAATGCAAGAAATCTTTTACACACGTTAGCAACTTAAAAGCACATCAGGTGATCCACACAGGTGAGTAGTTAGGATACTTTGGCCGAATGAACGAAAGAATAAAAATAATTTTTTAGGAGAAAGGCCATATTCCTGTCCGCAATGCAAGAAATCTTTTACAAAACTTAGCAGCTTGAAAAGACATCAGATAATCCACGCAGGTGAGTAGTTAGTTTACTTTCTCCGAATGAACGAAAGAATAAAAATATTTTTTTAGGAAAAAGTCCATATTCCTGTCCTCAATGCAAGAAATCTTTTAAGCAACAAAAGTATTTAGAAAAACATAAGGAAAACCACAGAGATGAGAAGGTGTAACCATTTCACTTCGGAGGAATTACAAAAAATACAAATATGAGAATCGAAAATACACCTTAACTGACGCGCTATTTGATGTATTGATAACTGTATTTCTTGTAAAATTGAAAATTTTGGTAATCAAATAAGTCATGACCGAGTGACAAATGACAAAATTCCAATTTTTTTTAGAAAATATTTTTTATCGAATGCAAATGGAATAACTCCAGAGGTAGCTCAAGAAGCAATATTCAATGCATCCTCAAAAATTTTCATAATTACCTCACCCACTCAATCTTATTTTGCCCTTCCGATGATTTGTTCGCAAAAAGTATGTAGAGAAGTGGATAATAAGTGACAGTCTTGGCAGACCCCTTGTTTACATCGAAAGACTCGGTTATACCGACATTTATTGACACTTGCATAATGCATAATAGTATATTATAACACAAGGGGTATAATCGCGTAATTATAGTCGAGGTTGGTAAAAGTTCGAGGGGCGTCAGCCCCGAGAAATTTTACCCACCGAGACTATAATTGCAAGATATACCCCTTGTGCTATACGATATTTTATCACATCGGGGCCTATAACTGACAATTTTGCACAGAACATGAAAATACACTGTACATTGAAATCGTTGCAAAGGCAATCGTTTCAATCTAGTAAACAGTTGTCATCAAATCGTACGGTCAATCGATTCCTCCAAAAAAAAAGTAAACAAAACTCGTTTTGATTAAAATTTTGTTTTAATTCGTGTTAAAATCCTAATTCAACACAATAAAATGTTTTAAACAACAAATAAACGTTTGTGAAGTTGAGCATGCTTTGACAAAAGGCGATGTGAGTTTGTTTTGCTATTTTCCATCGACATAAGAAACATTTGATTTGCATGTAATGATTACGTTATGGTCCTTATTCAACATATGAAACTCGACTATAATATGCCGATTATAGTCCTGCTTTCAGGGCTATAATGGACATGTTATAGGCCCCGATGTGATAAATGCTTTTATTACCTTGGCGCCTATTACAAGCCAATTATAGCACTCAAAATCGCTGAAAATAGTACTATAATATGTCGATTTTAGTTGGGTTCCATACTTCAGCGCAGGACCATAATACTGTTATTATGATCCACTACACAATAATCAGCTCTATTATAGTCGAGTCAAATTACAGAAACTTTAAAATCAAGAAATTTTCGGCTAGAGCTGAGAAGCAAAGATGATGGTTCAGATAACAAAAGGAATTGTTATTCAATAATCATGAGTGTGATTCATGTATCAAAACAAATGAGAAAAATGGCCCAAAGTGTTATACATTCTGAGGTTTGAATAGTTTGATTAATTTGATGGCCGTCATCCACTCCGTTTTTATTGTAGACAAAATCATTGCCGCCGTGTGTGATGCAAAGTGGATAGCACCGTATCCTTGATATTTCAAGTTGCACCAACTCTCATATGCATTCATACGTGGGGTTGCCCGTAGCATTTTTGTGCTGTCGCCTGTCACTCCGAGAGATTTGGTGCACAGTTTCATTTCTTCAGTGCAATATGATATTTCCTGAAATAACTCTTCGTCGATTTTGGAAAAATTGAGTGCCAGTGAAAAGTGTTGCAGGAATGCATCTTAGGATGCGCGGAATAGGCCAACACCACGTAGCTTCCTGGGTGCATAAAACATCTGGTCGTTGGTGCGCTGAGGGAGTCCAATAATTGATTTAACCGTACGACGAATCATAATATCTAATCCATCGGTAGCGTATTTTGGAATCTCTATGGTCGTTGCGGCCTGTAGAGGATATACCAGTGTAGGGAAAATATATTGATTGATTATATTTAGCTTTTGATCCGGTTTCAGAAGAGAGGATGTTGACGATTTGTTCAAATTTTTGTTCATGACCTCAACGCAAGCGTCATCGAAAACTACACATGCGCTATTTTAAAAATGCACATTCTTTCATTTCAAACATTAAGCATGTTTAATGAAATTCACATACAAAACCTGTTCTGTAAACAATGAAACTGGCTATTCTGTAAATAGTGCAGTTTTTAATTATCGCATATGTAACTCAGTTCTGAATGAACATCCTAAATATTTTATCCTCTCATCCGGCTTTATCTTAGTAATTTCGGTGCCTGTGGTACACCAGAGTTGTCTTGAATTGGTTTGGATTTTTCCCTACCCATGGAAATCTCTACGGTATTGTTCGTACGACTCAAGAACGTTACTGTTTTGTTTTTCAAAAACACATGTTGATTTTCGATTTTTTTGCTGATGACGCAGTTTCGCAGTGAACAAAAATTGTTGGAAGATTTCAATATTGGCATCGAATTCGGTTTCATCGAAAGATTCGCAGTTTTGAAAATTTTCGAAAGATTTTACAAACTTTTCACATTCAAAATCCAATGCTGATTTGTTGGTTCTGGTGTCATCCTTTGGCGTTGTTCCATTCAGCCTTCCTCTTATTCGGCCGGCAGCTTCTTTCGCATGACCGCTGCAGTTGACAGCTGGTCTTCGCTTAGTGTCAAAAGATTGCTTGCACACGTCGCAAGCCAGTGAAGGTGTTTCATTCATCACTTATTTTGAGATGCACAATAACTTTTGCATCAATTAAATAAAATACCAACTTTCATCCTATTATCGTGGTTTCTGGTAAAATCAAATTTTTCTTTGCAATGTTCACGTTTCCCTCAACTCCCCGAAAAATTTGAAATTTCTATCGCGCATTCAAATTTAGCGCAAAAAATCTATGATTTGGGAATAACTTAATTTGCTGGGTACGCTTGAAAGTGAAGCTGTCCTCTATTTCTTCAAACTAGGTAAAAAAGGAATGAACCGGCTGTACCTCAAAATTTGGTCTAAATGGAATTGCCCTTTTGTTCCAATAAAAAGGAAAAATTTTTATTTGACATTCAAAACAAAAACTTCGCGGCTGCAAGGATTCCCGTTCTATTAAATTACTGAGTTATTTTGATCGAGTTATTTACACGAAAGCCAAAATTACTAAAATGACCCTCGCCGAACGGCTTCCGGACATATTTTTTCCAGGTAGGGGGGGGGGTCGAAAATGGACGTCATATTTAAGGGGGTTAAGTCAAACGTGATGCAAGGTGACATGGGGGAGGGGGGAGTAAAAATCGAGAAAAAAGTATGATGTAATATGTGTGAATTTCGACTATGTCTTAAGGAGGAGGAGAGGAGAATCCAGAACAGTAGGTTGCTTTTTCGTTCCAGAGTCGAAATAAGAGAGAAAAAAAATTTTGTCCGTCAGTCCGTCCGTCAACACGATAACTTGAGTAAAACTCAACCGATTTTCAAAAACTTTTCCTTGAAAGGTAGAGTGTGCGCCAGCGTGTGCTGCGCCGAACGCGAGCCGAAATATTGCGCCGCCTTGCCGAAAATATTTTTGAAGTGAACCGATTTACGCCGCCTCCGAAAGCAAGAAAATCGCCGCCGACGTATTTTGATCGGCACATTCAATATTAATGAAATTACATTCAACAATTTATTGAAGTAACCGCTCGAGTCAATACGAGAAGCAACAATTTTTAAAAACAAAAATGCTCTGTCCACTTATTCAGTAATATCAAAAATCCTTCATTTTTTTGCAAAACATTTTTTGAAATTCGTTTCCATAAAAAGTAGTGTTAATATAGTAAAAGGGTTTTCTCATCAAATATGTATACCTGGGAACACCACACTGTATGATAATATGGCGGATTTTCGCACAAGAATTCGGTGACAGGACATTTCTTCCTGACGATTGTGTTATTTTCCATCGGATAAAACGATTATTCCCCTGCGGGCGGATTTATCTGCAAAAGATGTGTTGAAATGTGTTACTCAAATTTTTGATTGCAGGCGCCCGCCGACTTAAGCAGTTTTTTCATCACTTTTTTGGCGTCGGCTCGGCTGAACTAAAATATGACGGCGGCGGCTAAAAATCCGCGGCTCTCTAGTCTGATGTCAGCGATGCGATTCGCAATCACTTAAGTCGGAAATACTGCGTACAATAAGTGTACGCTCGCCCCGAGATTCGCATTACTTTCTTGTCCACGCTTTTATTTGGTTGAAATAGGGAAGGAAATATGAAAACTTAACATTTTTCCTTTATTCGGATGGAGGAAAATGATTTCATCTCAACAAATGTTTTTTAATTTTTAGAAATAATTTTTGTTTCAATCTTGGAGTCATTTATACAAAGTTGTCTTCTAATGCTCCAATGGTTTCGACATATCCAACACTGATGAAGCTTTCTCGGTGGTAAAACCAGCTTTCACTTTTACTCCATTCAAGCATTCGTAAATTCGAGTCAATTCCCCGCACCATAGGACAGTCGCCTTTCGGTGCTTTGCGTATGAAGCGTAACGTTTTCACGTCGATCGATCATTAGTGGACTCTGTGCCGAAATTGATGCGCATCATTAAATGACTAACATTATTCCACTCTGTAGTTTTGGACTTCATGACGACACGCTTACACACTTCAACCAACAAAGGTAGAAATTTATTCAATTTCTAAATTGTTTATGTAGACCAATCCGGGTCTGGTTTTTAATTCCGTTGTGCACTTTTCTTCTCCTGTTAACTTTTTTTAAATTAGACAATTTTACTTATTTCCATGAAAACTCCATAAAAAGACAGTTCTTTGTACTGCGGTTGCCATATCGTCTCATAAAAGTTGCATATATTTTTGGAAGTACTGCAAACAAACACAGAGCAGCGCCAAACATCTCCGATCAGTTTTTTGTATAAAAGTACTAGTTTTTGAGATTGCTAACGACAACCAGTGGCTGCTGCTCACCTGCTCAAATGCGATTTGTCGCTTCATTGTGGCTCTTCATGTAACTTGGTGAATTGTGATTGTGTTGTGTATTGTCGAGTTTTATTGACGACTAGAAATTTCTACTTTTTATTGATTTTGATATGGACATGGATTTTGGTGCCGATGCTGGTTTGCTACAGGTAAGATTTCATCAAAAATAAATGAAATGCAACGTTCATTCAATGAAGTTATGAACTTCAAAGGAGTTTTCAATCAAAACTAAAAACCACATGAAAAGCTGTACTTTTTCGCAAATTATTGACGTAAAATTCCACTCTCGTCAGAATTATGATAAGTTTTCATTGAATTCGGATTGAGGGAACATAAAGAACTTGGAACTAGCCGCAATATTGCGATTCGTTGGGCTTTTTAAAGCGCTCAATATGTTTCATATAGGCTCTTTTAAGCGTTCATGTGGCTCATGCTTTTTAAAGCGCTGATTTTGCTCTAAGTGGAATCAACTCACGATATACTCCATCCTCCAATTTGAATTTCTAGGATGATCATGATCAGATCAAAAATGTAAAACATTGGGACACAAGCAAATCCCTGGATAAGGTGTTCTACACAGAAGCAAGGCACAGCATTTTAATCTTTTAATCTTACGCTTACATTTGTTTGTGGATGATAATACAGTAATACGCATACGCATACGCAAGTCACTATATCACGGGCGCGTGATAGCCAGATATCAACAAAAAAATTTTTTGCGGAACCATAATATTATACAGCTAGGTTTTGACTTTGAGAAAAATAATGCTAGAGATAACACAGATCGCCTCACTTACGTTAGTTGGTTAGCTAGTTAGTTAGTTAGTTAGTTACTGGCTTCCATTGGCACTTGTATGAAAAACTACTTTTTTGGCTCGTACTCGAAAACGGCTGAATAACTTTTCTTGAAATTTGGCATTGAGTGTCAGCTGGTGATTGGTTATTCTGCTACCTCAGAGATTTTGAAAAAATGTAGTAACTGGCCTCGTCTGAGAGCTAGGTCTTCTGGAAGCTCCCATACAAATCCCATATAAAAGCATTTCTGAATGTGTTTGTGTGTGGGTTGTGGATGCACATTTTGTGTGGGATTGTCTTTGTTACGAATTCGAGACAAAGGTTGGGTATTCCAGACAGAGGTTTGGTGCCAAAGGGAAAGTTGTTGGGTTGGGTGTGTAGTGTATCGGGGGGACCGCCAAAATGGCGGAAAATAGGCGGGGGCTCAAAAACTTTTGAGTAGAGGAAGTTGTGGTGATCATTTTTGCCCATTGAAGTAGTAGCCGCCGCGCTTCGGTTTGGCGACGGCTCAAAAAACAACTTTTCATATGTTGTAGAGGAACTTGTGTGGATCATTTCCGTTTATGGAAGTGTAGTAGCCGCCGCGCTTCGGTTTGGCGGTGGCGGCGGCGGCTCAAAAAAAACTTTTGAAATGTTGCAGAAAAAGTTGTGTGTATCTTTTGTGCCCATGGTAATAGTAGCCGCTGCGCTTGGGTTTGGTGGCGATGGCGGCTCAAAAAAAAAACTTCCGAGACAACTGATATCACAACAAAAACCCCTTTTAAAAGGGAAATGTGACGCAAGCCCTCGTCCCTTTTTCCAAAACAACTGCTATGAATTTGTGTGACGCTTAAAGCTTCGGAACGCAAAAAGTTCTTTTGATATATTGTCACATTTGGTTAAAAACCTGCGTCATAAATGCCAATATTGTAGTTTTTTTGCTTTCTGAAAGTTCGTGGTGTGAAATTTGAAAGAGCAGAAGGAACTGTAACTCATTTTCGCGTGCTGTATTGAGTTTTTCATGCTTGCTAAGAGAACCGAAAGTACTTTGAGGTCCTCGTAAGAGAACAAATATATAATAAATTGTGTGGAGGACAATCTAAGATGATACAACACTGTTCTAGATTATGACCCAAGTACAAAATTCATTTTTGTAGAACCTTTTTGCTCAATTGGAGGATAAAATAGTTAAGATGAACACGCACGAGACACTGAAACGCGTTTGGATAAAAAATTTTCATTGTTCTCATGTCAAAATTGACATTTGAACAAAAGGAATTTTTATCAAAATACATTTTCAATGTCTCGTGCGTGTTCAGCCTTACAGGTTAAGCTAGTTCCCCAGATCGAACGACTCTTTGCATGACCTGAGCATCCAATTCAGTTTTACGACCGGTTGACGACGAGGAACACTAGGCAGTTGTGAGCCACAAGGATTCCAGTTTAAAGCGCCCAAGTTTTCTGTCGTGTGCCTCTCCAAGAACACCAGGATGTTTTTGTTTGAAGTAAATTGCTTAGATTTGAAAGATTGGAAATTTGTCTCTATTTTGACTAAATCTTTGCTTCCTCTCAATTTGATCAAGCGCATAATTTGAATTTTGTTTCTAACTTTTACTAGGTAAACCAAAATGCGAAGAAAAAATTCAAATCGATTCTCATTGCTCGCTTTTTTCGTGAGAATAACAATTGTTCATCTGATGTGTCCAAACCCAAAATAAACCACGAAAGTTAGTTGCAATTTTTTTTCATGTCGCATACGTTATTAGTTTACATTGTAATTTAGGCAATGGACCGTTCATTTGTGACATTTGCAAATATTCCTGCGGTGCAAAGTACAATCTCGTAAAACACATGAGAATTCACTCTGGTGAGTAGATTACTCTTGAAAAAGCTCTGAATAAATAAAAACTTTTCTTTCAGGGGAGAGACCGCATTATTGTCCTCGATGCAAGAAATCTTTCACACAAAGTAGCAACTTAAAAGCGCATCAGTTGATCCACACAAGTGAGTAGTTCCCTTGACTAAAATGTTATAAAAAACGTTAAATGTCTGTTAGCATTATGTTTCACCAAAATCCTTTTGGGCAAAATTTAATTATTTTGTTTATGTTCTAAACAAAATCAACGACATATGAACTTTTTGAATCGAGTAGCCTTGTAATGCCCATACAACTAAGTGCTTGATTTCTAATCGTTGTTTGTTACATGAATCCGTGGGATAATGGTTAGCGTACAAGACGCGGCTGTGAATGTGCCAGGTTCGATTCGCGGTATGGAGATAGTTTTTTTTTTCTTTATACAAATAAGAAGAGTTCATTCTGGATGAACTGGACCATAATGGCTCATTACGTAGGATGCATCATTACTGCCTAGCACGTTAAATTGCATCTACATAGCAATGAACCTGCAGCGTATACTCAACGTACCGTGTGCGTACACGTTAAAAAACGTTAAATGTCTGTTAGCATTTTTCGTTGGGCGCACGATGATAACTTAAGTAATTCTCAATCAATTTGCAAATTTTTTTTAATCGAAGATGATCTGGAGGTTATTCCTTAAAAGCAGTGATTTGGGCTGGAGAAGTTGAAAAGCGGGCTTCCGAACGGAACCGAACCCAAGAACCTCGAGATTTTTGACATAAAGAACCGAACCTAAACTTTAGAACCGAACCCAATGTATTTTTTAACGAGTATTTTTTTCATTTACTCAAACTCACAAACACAAATGTGTTTGCCAATTCCGATTCGAATCAACTCATGTTATCACAGTATGTAATTGTAATGCATTCTATAGATCGAACACGTCCCGAATTATTCAAAATTTCGGAAATTGTGTTCGCAGTGCTAGCTACTCAAGTGACAGTCGAACGCGCATCATCGACGCTCGATTTTGTATTTACTAAAAAAGAGGCCAAGCTAAGGCCGACATTTTAGAAAAACAGTTGATTGTATGCCTAAACCGAAAATTCCAAGACAAGTGATTCCTGTGCTAAGTGCAAAAAGATACTTTACTTTTTCTTCGATTTTAAATGTCAATAAAATAATAAAACTAAATGAGGTTACACCGAACCGAAAACCGGTTTTGATTTGATTGAAGAACCCAAACCAGAACCAAACCTTTCACTTTTCTTTTTTAAAAACCGAACTTCGAACCGAACCGTTTTTTTATTTTCTTTAGAACCAGAACCGAGAACCGAACCTTTTTTCCACAGGTTCGGAAGCCCGTTGAAAAGTCGCAGACAAAGTTGTGCTAGGGACGCCACTAGCGCCGCTTTTATCGACGCTATTTTGTCAATCCCCTTCACTTGTAACGACTAAAGATTCGCTAACCACCCAACTAGCGGACCACTTTCGCTAGTCGTAGTACCCGAGGTAGTACCTAATTTCCGGTTACATGAACTTAAATTATGTGAAAATAGACAAGTCGACAAATAGCTTTGACTTTCACTTCGTTAGCCTGAAATAGTTATTTACGTAACTAGGAAAAGTGTGACGAGTGTGAGGTTTGCAGCCCGCGGCGATAGTAGAACTATCGTGCGATAGTAGAACTATCGTGCGATAGTAGAACTATCGTGCGATAGTAGAACTATCGTGCGATAGTAGAACTATCGTGCGATAGTAGAACTATCGTGCGATAGTAGAACCCACCGCAAAGGTGGAACCTTTTTCGAATACTTTCTCCGAATCAACGAAAGAATAAAAACATCTTTTTAGGAGAAAGGCCACATTCCTGTCCGCAATGCAAGAAATCTTTTACACAACTTTGCAACTTAAAAACACACCAGGTGATCCACACAGGTGAGAAGTTAGGATACTTTCGGCGAATGAACGAAAGAATAAAAATATTTTTTTAGGAGAAAGGCCATATTCTTGTCCGCGATGCAAGAAATCTTTTACACATCTTAGCACCTTAAAAAAACATCAGGTGATCCACACAGGTGAGTAGTTAGGATACTTTCGCCGAATGAACGAAAGAATAAAAATAATTTTTTAGGAGAAAGGCCATATTCTTGTCCACAATGCAAGAAATCTTTTGCACTACATGGCAACTTAAATAAACATCAGATAATCCACACAGGTGAGTAGTTAGGATACTTTCGCCGAATGAACGAAAGAATAAAAATATTTTTTTAGGAGAAAGGCCATATTCTTGTCCGCAATGCAAAAAATCTTTTACACAACTTGGCATCTTAAAAAGACATCAGATAATCCACGCAGGTGAGTAGTTAGTTTACTTTCGCCGAATGAACGAAAGAATAAAAGTGTTTTTAGGAGAAAGGCCACATTATTCTTGTCCTCAATGCAAGAAATCTTTTAAGCAACAAAAGTATTTAGAAAAACATCAGGAAACCCACAGAGATGAGAAGGTGTAACCATTTCACTTCGGAGGAATTACAAAAAGTACAAATATGAGAATCGAAAATTACTTCACTAAAGCGTCATTTGTATTGCTGTAGATGATTCACCTTAACTGACGTGCCATTTGACAAATTGATAACTGTATTTCTCGTAAAATTGAAAATTTTGGTAATCAAATAAAGTCATGACCGAGAGACAAAATTCCAATTTTTTTTAGAAAATAATTTTTATCGAATGCAAATGGAATACCTCCAGAGGTAGCTCAAGAAGCAATATTCAATGCATCATCAAAAATTTTCATAATTACCTCACCCACTTAATCTTACTTTGCCCTTCCGATGATTTGTTCATAAAAAGTATGTAGAGAAGTGGATCAGTGACAATCTTGGCAGACCCCTTGTTTACATCGAAAGTTTGCTGATACCGACATCTATTGTCACTTGCATAAGGCATAAATGCTTTTATTACCTTAGCGCCTATAACAAGCCAATTATAGCACTCAAAATCGCTGAAAATAGTGCTATAATATGTCGATTGTAGTCGGGTTCCTTACTTCAGCGCAGGACCATAATACGGTTATTATGATCCAATCGACTATAAACAGCGCTATTATAGTCTACTACGACAATAATCAGCTCTATCATAGTCGAGTCGAATTATAGAAACTGTAAAATCAAGAAATTGACAAACGACATCATATTGGGTGATGCTTACAGCTTCGGAACTCAAAAAGTTCTTTTGAAATATTTTCATTTTTGATTAAAGAAATGCGTCGCAAATGCCGGACCCCCCAATGTTATAGTTTTTCTGTTCGCATGCGCAGTGATATTTGTTAAGTGCAAATCCAGCCTTAGAATTTTCGTGGGACTGTGAGAGAAATGATGTGGATTTGATGAGAATATTTGTTCACTTTTGGTTCTTGCTGTCACATTTTGACCATTTTGCAAAGACAGTAGCTGTCAAATCAGTTCTCACTGAGTTGCTCTCATTAAATTACCCTATAAATCGATTGTGTTACGAGAGTTCAGAAGCAATCACAAAAAGAAAGTCCTTATCTGCTGTACGGTGTGCTGTCATTTCTTTTGTTCATGCTGTACGGCATCTTTCTAAAATTATGTGAGAGACTCGGTATCGGTTCATTTTGTGACAACCTCGTATGTTCGATGTTAATAAGCAAAGTAACGGCATCAAATTCATTGTCTTCATCGTTATGTAGTTTACTAGTGTCGTCTGAGTGGACGAGTGGAGTGAGACGAGGCTAGCTAATCAAATAAATTATTGGATTGATGAAGAATTGTCACAATTCTCATGAACTGAACTAATCGTAAACCCGTGAATTATTCTTAACTTCGAGGTGAAAATTGTTTCATATATTTTGTCACCATTTTTAGACTCGTACGAAGTTCTTCGAAAAGGGGTCTATTTTTTTACCACTACGTTTGTAACCAGTCGAATTTCGACCCGGGAGTAGGTGAATAAAATCCAATGTTTTACCTTTAGACTTTACCTTTATTGAGTACAAACGTTCTCACCCGAAGGCGATGTGAGAGAACAACAAGATAATTGCGCTCAAATAAACATGACATGCTTCCCGATAGGTTGCATTTCATACAATTGAGAGGTCACCTGGTATAAAGAGCCAAGTGCATTTCGACTATGTCTTAAGGAAGAGGAGAGGAGAATCCAGAACAGTAGGTTGCTTTTTCGTTTCAGAGTCTAAATAAGAGAGAAAAAAAATTTTGTCCGTCAGTCCGTCCGTCAACACGATAACTTGAGTAAAACTCAACCGATTTTCAAAAACTTTTCCTTGAAAGGTAGAGTGTGCGCCGGGGTGTGCTGCGCCGAACGCAAGCCGAAATAGTGCGCCGCCGTGCCGAAAATATTTTTGAAGTGAACCGATTTACGCCGCCTCCGAAAGCAAGAAAATCGCCGCCGACGTATTTTGATCGGCACATTCAATATTAATGAAATTAAATTCAACATTTATTGAAGTAACAGCTCGAGTCAATACGAGATGCAAAAATTATTAAAAACAAAAATGCTCTGTCCACTCATTCAGTAATACCAAAAATCCTTCATTTTTTTGCAAAACATTTTTTGAAATTCGTTTCCATAAAAAGTAGTGTTAATATAGTAAAAGGGTTTTCTCATCAAATATGTATACCTGGGAACACCACACTGTATGATAATATGGCGGATTTTCGCACAAGAATTCGGTGACAGGACATTTCTTCCTGACGATTGTGTTATTTTCCATCGGATAGAACGATTATTCCCCGGCGGGCGGATTTAT
The DNA here is from genome assembly GCA_029228625.1 of Pseudolycoriella hygida. Classification (NCBI taxonomy): domain Eukaryota; kingdom Metazoa; phylum Arthropoda; class Insecta; order Diptera; family Sciaridae; genus Pseudolycoriella; species Pseudolycoriella hygida. The sequence continues at coordinate 159,424,118 of CM055403.1, read as the reverse complement.
CTGCAAAAGATGTGTTGAAATGTGTTACCCAAATTTTTAATTCCAGGCGCCGACTTAAGTAGTTTTTTCATAACTTTTTTGGCGTCGGCACGGTTGAACTAAAATATATGACGATGCGATTCGCAATCACTTAAGTCGGAAATACTGCGTACAATAAGTGTACGCTCGCCCCGAGATTCGCATTACTCTCTTGTCCACGCTTTTATTTGGTTGAAATAGAGAAGGAAATATGAAAACTTAACATTTTTCTTTTATCCGGATGGAGGAAAATGATTTCATCTCAACAAATGTTTTTTAATTTTTAGAAATAATTTTTGTTT
>CM055403.1:159398389-159423298 GCA_029228625.1 Pseudolycoriella hygida | reverse complement strand
AGATAGATAGAACATAGATATATAGAAACCGACAGATCAGAAAAAAAGTTGTCATAATAATGAGAACAATGGATTTTGGTAAGATGTATGGAAAAGTATTCAAACCTCCACATCTCAGCCAATTTTGATGAGTGAGGGCTTGTTGGAAAGCTGCTGCGACGTAGTTTTTTTTAAAGATAGTTTGGAGGGGGAGGGGGGCGACGAGAAAAAACTCAAAACTTCGCCTACACATCGTGTCTTGTCCCAAAGGTTTTTGTATGAAGGTTTTTGGGTTTGTGAACGTTTTTTTGGGGTGTGGGGACTGCGTCACGCTCTCCGCTACCGCTCCGAGCATGATTAGAACATGACAATGCAAAGTTTTCTTCTAATGCTCCAATGGTTTCGACATATCCAACACTGATGAAAGCTTTCTCGGTGGTAAAACCAGCTTTCACTGCTACTCCATTCAAGCATTCGTAAATTCGAGTCAATTCCCCGCACAATAGGACAGTCGCCTTTCGGTGCTTTGCGTATGAAGCGTAACGTTTTCACGTCGATCGATCATTATTCGACTCTGTGCCGAAATTGATGCGCATCATTAAATGACTAACATTATTCCACTCTGTAGTTTTGGTCTTCATGACGACACGCTTACACACTTCAACCAATAAAGGTAGAAATTTATTCAATTTATAAATTGTTTATCTTGACCAATCCGGGTCTGGTTTTTAATTTCGTTGGGTTGGGTGTTGGGCTGTGCACTTTTCTTCTCCTGTAATCGTTTTGGGAATTAGACAATTTTACATATTTCCATGAAAACTCCATAAAAAGGCAGTACTTTGTTCTGTGGTTGCCATATCGTCTCATAAAAGCTGCAGATATTTTTGGAAGTACTGCAAACAAACACAGAACAGCGCCAAACATCTCCGATCAGTTTTTTGTATAGAAGTACTAGTTTCTGAGATTGCTAACGACAACCGGTGGCTGCTGCTCTCCCTCCGCGTGATAGCCAGATACGAACAAAAAATGTTTTCGTAGACTGCGGAACCATAATATTATACAGCTAAGTTTTGACTTTGAGAAAAATAATGCTGGAGATAACACAAATCGCATCACTTACGTTAGTTGGTTAGCTAGTTAGTTACTGGCTTCCATTGGCACTTGTATTGAAAACTACTGGTCAGCTGGTGATTGGTGATTCTGCGACCTCTGAGATTTTGAAAAAATGTAGTAACTTGCCTCGTTTGGGAGCTAGGTCTCCTGGAAGCTCCCATACAAATCCCATATAAAAGCATTTCTGAATGTGTTTGTGTGTGGGTTGTGAATGCACATTTTGTATGGGATTGTCTTTCTTACGAGTTCGAGACAAAGGTGGGGTATTCCACACAGAGGTTTGGTGCCAAAGAGAAAGTTGTTGGGTTCGGTGTGAAGTGTATCGGGGAGACCGCCAAAATGGCGGAAAATAGGCGGGGGCTCAAAAACTTTTGAGTCGAGGAAGTTGTGGTGATCATTTCCGCATATGGAAGTAGTAGCCGCCGCGCTTCGCTTTGGTGGCGATGGCGGCTCATAAAAAAACTTCCGAAACAACTGATATCACAACAAAAACCCCTTTTAAAAGGGAAATGTGACGCAAGCCCTCGTCCCTTTTTCCAAAACAACTGCTATGAATTTGTGTGACGCTTAAAGCTTCGAAACGCAAAAAGTTCTTTTGATATATTGTCACATTTGGTTAAAAAACTGCGTCATAAATGCCAATGTTGTAGTTTTTCTGCTCTCTGAAAATACGTGGTGTGAAATTTGAAAGAGCAGAAGAAACTGTAACTCGTTTTCGCGTGATGTATTGAGTTTTTCATGCTTGCTAAGAGAACCGAAAGTACTTTGAGGTCCTCGTAAGAGAACAAATGTAATAAATTGTGTGGAGGACAATCTAAGATGATCTAAGATGACTGTTCTAGAGTATGACCCAAGTACAAAATTCATTTTTGTAGAACTTTTTTGTTCAATTGGAGGATAAAATAATTAAGATGAACACGCACGAGACACTGAAACGCGTTTGGATAAAAAATTTTCATTGTTCTCATGTCAAAATTGACATTTGAACAAAGAGAATTTCTATCAAAATACATTTTCAATGTCTCGTGTGTGTTCAGCCTTAGAGGTTAAGCTAGTTCAGTAGAGCAAACGACTTTTTGCATGAGCTGAGCATCTAATTCAGTTTTACGACCGGTTGACGAGGTTGACGATGATGTTTTTGTTTTAAGTAAATTGCTTAGATTTGAAAGATTGGAAATTTGTCTCTATTTTGACTAAATTTTTGCTTCCTCCCAATTTGATCAAGCGCATAATTTGAACTTTGTTTCTAACTTTTACTAGGTAAACCAAAATGCGAAGAAAAAATTCAAATCGATTCTCATTGCTCGCTTTTTTCGTGAGAATAACAATTGTTCATCCGATGTGTCCATACCCAAAATAAACCACGAAAGTTAGTTGCAATTATTTTTCATGTCGCATACGTTATTAGTTTACATTGTAATTTAGGCAATGGAAAGTTCACTTGTAACATTTGCAAATATTCCTGCGCTGAAAAGTACGATCTTGTGAAACACATGAGAATTCACTCTGGTGAGTAGATTACTCTTAAAAAAGCTCTGAATAAATAAAAACTTTTCTTTCAGGGGGGAGACCGCATTTTTGTCCTCGATGCAAGAAATCTTTTATACAAATTAGCCACTTAAAAACGCATCAGTTGATCCACGGTAACGCGATCAAAATCAAAACAGTTTCCAATTTTTTTAAGAGTGTGAGGGGAAGTGAAACAAATTTACACCTTGTAACGATATGACTTTTGAAATTTGATACATGTCCTGAAATGTACCCCTTCGTTGCTATGATACGACGTTACAATGTCGTATGTGTGCATTGCAATCTGATCAAAAATTGTTTGTACACTGTACGATATAATGGTTTCTGTGGAGTGAATGTTTTATGTTTGGTTGTTATTTTCTTCTCAATCGATTTGTTTGTTGCAAAAAGCAGTGTGTCCACCTCGTTGCGATACTTGATTTTTTCAGCATACGTCCTAAATATTGTCCAACTCGCCTTTGGCTCGTATGGACAATATTAGGACTGATGCTGAAAAAATCAACGTATCGTAACATGGTCGACAAACTACTATTTAGACATAAAAGAAATTTAAAAGCGTATTTGTTGACCCACATAAGTGATTAGTTCCCTTGATTAAAATGTAATAAAAAACGTTAAATGTCTGCTACCATTTTTCGTTGTGTGCATGATAACTTGAGTAATTCTTTATCAATTTGAAATTTTTTTTTTTAATCGAAGATGATCTGGAGGTTATTCCTTAAAAGCAGTGATTTGGGCTGGAGAAGTTGAAAAGTAGTATAGACAAAGTTGAGCTAGGGATGCCACTAGCGCCGCTATTATCGATGCTATTTTGTCAATCCCCTTCGCTTGAAGGGATCCGCTAACCACCCAACTAGCGGACCACTTTCGCTAGTCGATAGTACCTAATTTCCGGTTATACGAACTTAAATTATGTCAAAATAGACAAATCGAAAAATAGCTTTGACTTCCACTGCGTTAGCCTGAAATAGTTATTTACGTAACTAAGAAAGATATAATGTTTTTGACGAGTGTGAGGTTTGCAGCCCGCGGCGAAGCCAAAAACATATATTTTTCCGAGTTTCGTACAATATTTTTCATTCCGAGGACTCAGAAAACTGCTTTTCTGGCCTAGAAATGAAAAAAATTTGACGAAATGTCCGAAAACCGTTTTCACACAGCACAAATATTAAATCTGATATGACGATTGGATTTGATATTGAAGATTGGATAAATGTAAATGTGTGACACGATAGATGACTGTCAGAATGCGAATGAACTCCTTTCAAGACGAAGATTGGAAATTTGCATCTACACGGACGAGTTAAATGTCAACCTTCAAAAACTTTGACTGACTTTCAGGAACATCGAACGAGATTTGATTAATTTTTCAGATTTTGGGAATCATAAAGTACTGTCCCTGACAAGGGAGGAGTAGGCGGTGCGAAAATGGCCGGACGCAATTTTCGGTCGCTCCGAATTTTTTTTTGAATTTTGAGTTTTAAGGCAGTAAAACTTGATGAAAACAGTGTCGGTAAAGCTAAGCGAGTGTGAAACGTTTGACATGCTTAACAACTGGAATTCGACTCACATACTTCTGGTTTTTTTACGACGTTGCTCATACACTGCGAAAGTGTCAAACTCGACGGATGATTTCGGGCGCATTGGGTTGAAAATTGACTCCGAATGCGACATACTTGATGGAGGCTACAACAAAACCAACGAGAGTACTGGGGATGTAGACGAATCCTATTTGTACAACACTTCAGTGCAAAATCAAGCGAAATCATTCCTTTCGGACGATGGATTTTAGGCAATTTCGCGAGTTTTAGACCGAACGAAGTGAGGTCTACAAGCGAAATTGCCTAAAAACAATTGTCCAAAACAGGTACATATACAACTTTACATGCAAAGGGGCGGAATCCCAAAAAAATTCAGAAAATGCCCTCATTTTCGGCCCCGTCGCATGTAAATATTATTGTTTGTATGCCTCGAAAGATTGCTAGAAGTTGGTTAGGCACATGAAAATGATGCACGGTTCAACAGGCCGGTTAGAGGAACATGTACAATCACGAAAACGGGCATATCAATCAGGACATTCATCTCAATCAATCGTTGCAACTAATCCAACAACAATCTCAGCCATTATTCGTCAACAATCCATCGCTCACAGACATCTTCCGGTCCGAAATTCGCAAACAATAAACTTCTCAAATGTACTGTGTATGACGACTCGACATCAAAATAAAAATCTCCGGTAAAGCACAATATCGGAAGATACGGATAACCTGGTGCCTCACTCCATACACGACAGAATGGTGCGTAAGTACTAGGGTAATGTAATACTGAATGGAACGGGTAAATAGCGTCCAAAATAAGTAGCTAGTCCGATCACTTGGTCAAGCGGCGGTGATTGAAATTAATACTCCAAACAGTATTTAGTAGTTAGTCCGACTGATGCTCGAGCGACATCGGTTGTTGTTAGTTACTGTTACAAGAATGGAACAGTATATAAGTGTACAGCATATCCAAGTAGCGGTCCAGCACTGACAGTGAAGTATCGGAACGAGCTAGCCATAGGAAACTATGAGCAAACTGGTTTCGAAACATAACGGTCTTGAAGAGCTCAGTATTCAGTACTTGTGCCACACAGGGTCAATCCTGGGAAACGTGAGCGCTAACACTTTAAAAATGCTTGACTGGTTCTAGGGATATCCCACGCTTGGAATGCGAGGTCTGAATCTGAGTCTGAGTCATATATGTCGTTGACAAACACAATTGTGTTATGGTGTGAAACTCCAGAAATTCACCTTGGCAAATCTTAGGGCTTGACGTTAGTTGAGTTACACAGTCTGACATTACGCAAACACAATTGAGTATGGTGGTGCAACTGAGAAAGTCACCACGTAAATCTTCATACAAAAGTTTAATTTGACAGGAGCTGTGTTACACAGTGTAACACTGTGTCGCGGAACGTTTCGAGGTTCAATCACACATTTCTGCGCAAAAAAATTAAGATGAATGTAAATATGTCAAGGATGATCTAGCCTACATTTGTTCAAGAAAATAATATATTTTTGATGACAACTACGAACTAAAATTCTTTTTGGAACAAGAAAAACAATGAGGTCAGATAGTCTTTGCAGTTTTATTTGTAATTCGAAGCTTATCCCTTTTGACCATTGGACCAAAATTTTTCTTTTTTAATAAAGGATTATAGTTCTAAGTTAAAAATATATAATTTCTCGCAAAAATGTAGGTTTCGTTTTTGACACAGATAGACTCATCTTAGTTTTATATTTATTTGAGTGTGTCGAAGACGATACATTACGAAAATATCCGTCCATTAGCGAATATTAGCGCACGCTATTAGCGCTAGCGAATACTTTCTCCGAATCTACGAAAGAATAAAAACCATTTTTTAGGAGAAAGGCCACATTCCTGTCCACAATGCAAGAAATCTTTTACACAATTTTGCAGTTTAAAAAGGCATCAGGTGATCCACAAAAGTGAGTAGTTAAGATACTTTCACCGAATGAATGAAAGAATAAAAATAACTTTTTAGGAGAAAGTCCATATTCTTGTCCTCAATGCAAGAAATCTTTTACAAAGCTTAGCACCTTAAAAAGACATCAGGTGAGCCACACAGGTGATTAGTTAGGATACTTTCGCCGAATGAACGAAAGAATAAAAATATTTTTTCAGGAAAAAGGCCATATTCTTGTCCGCAATGCAAGAAATCTTTTACACAACTTGGCAACTTAAAAACACATCAGATAATCCACAAAGGTGAGTAGTTAGGATACTTTCGCCGAATGAACGAAAGAATAAAAATAATTTTTTTGGGAGAAAGGCCATATTCCTGTCCGCAATGCAAGAAATCTTTTGCACAATCCAACAGCTTAAGAAGACATCAGGTGATCCACACAGGTGAGTAGTTAGGATATTTTCGCCGAATGAACGAAAGAATAAAAATAACTTTTTAGGAGAAAGTCCATATTCTTGTCCTCAATGCAAGAAATCTTTTACACAACTTTTAAACTTAAAAGCACATCAGGTAGTCCACACAGGTGAGTAATTATGATACTTTCGCCGAATGAACGAAAGAATAAATAGTTATTTGGACCACATGGGACGAAAGTGGAAAATTTCAGCCGTGTGCGAAATTTGCAGCCCGCGCATAGGTTGAAATTTTTTACGTCGTCACATGGGATTCATACAACTTTTCATTACAACAAATACGAGTCTTGTAATTTTCGAATTCCAAATAGACGAGAAAATTAAAAAATGCAACTCGAAGGGAAATCTTACTCATTAAGCAAAAAAAAACTCTTACAGAGGAGGTGTGACGCATTAATCATCTAAGGTAAAACTATTTTCTTCCAGTTACAAAAGTTCTGAAATCAGAGGGGGTGACGCATTAAGCTTCGATTCGCAACAAAAATTTGTAAACAAAATTACGTTGGGTTCAAAAAATTGCGTCACAAATGCCAGACCCAACGACGAAACAATTTTTCTGTACTTTCAGTTTTTATGCTGCAAAACTTTGATTTTTATTTCTTATTGTATCGTTTAGAGTAAATTTAATTTTATGCGTTTAAAAACTGAAAGTGTTGAAAAATTATTCCGCTGATGGGTCTGGCATTTGTGACGCAATTTTTTGAACTCAACGTAATTTTGTTTACAAATTTTTGTTGCGAATCGAAGCTTAATGCGTCACCCCCTCTGATTTCAGAACTTTTGTAACTGGAAGAAAATAGTTTTACCTTAGATGAGTAATGCGTCACACTTTTCTGATTTCACAGCTTTTGTAAGCAGACATAAAGACTTGCGTCACACCTCCTCTGTAAGAGGTTTTTTTTGCGGACATCAGTACTTTTGTAAGTTTGTAAGCAACTTTTTAGATGTCATAGTTCTGGAGGTATGAATCATCCCTCTGGAATCTGGAAGTGACGCTATCCCGGGATTAAGCCATATTTTCCCAAAACCATGAAACAGGTGTTCGCTTAAATTTAAATCTCTACAACTTCACCTTTGGAACCAACTTTCTAACTCTCATAGTTCTAGAGATTTGGGTCATCCTGCCTAATTATGGAAGTAACCATATACCAGGAATGGGCCATATTTCTCCAAAACCCTGAAACATGTGTTCGCTTAAATCTAATTCACTACAACTTCGCCTTTGAAACCAACTTTCTAACTCTCATAGTTCTGGAGATCTGGGTCATCCTGACACCAATTGCCATAAACAAAGAAAGAAAGAAAGAAAGAAAGAAAGAAAGAAAGAAAGAAAGAAAGGTTTACCAAATTGACTAGTTAAAAATATTCGATTTGAGTCCATTTCAATACAAAATAGCAAAATTGTTTAATTCATATCTTCGGAACGACTGAACCGATTTTAATGAGTGAAAAGGCACTTCGGCCTAAAATTTTCCGTAGAATCCGGGAAAAATATTTTCCGGGGGGTACGTCGCTCGGGGGGAGGGAGGAAGTCAAAAAGTTCCTGTATATATGTTCCTTAGTCTACGAAAAAATTTCTTGTGAATTTTTTGGCGTGTAAGACTTGCGTCACGGGCGCATTGCTACCGCGCGCCCATGATAAATTCAACTAAAAGCAAATTATTGGTTATAATTGTCATTTGAATTAAACATCACTGCAGTAATAGCAATTGTAATTTTCGGGCCCCATTTGAAAACCGAAAATAAAAAAATTCTAACTATGTGTTGTCAACTTGCCCACATAATACGAAAGTCAACTTAGATAATGCGAAAGTAAAAATACACAATGCGAAAATCGAAAAACACAATGCGGCAGCACAATGTTGAATTTTCATACTTTCATCCCTTGTAATCCAAACAGCTATTTCATTACTCGAACAACGAAAATTGTAATCTTAGGAGAAAAACAATATTCCTGTCAGCAATGCAAGAAATCTTTTACACAATCTGTCACCTTAAAAGCACATCAAGTGATCCACACAGGTGAATAGTTAGGATATTTTCATCAAATGAACGAAAGAATAAAAATAATTTTTTAGGAAAAACGCCATATTCTTGTGCGCAATGCAAGAAATCTTTTACAAATCTTAGCACCTTAAAAAAACATCAGGTGATCCACACAGGTGAGCAGTTAGGATACTTTCGCCGAATGAACAAAAGAATAAAAATATTTTTTTAGGAGAAAGGCCATATTCTTGTCCTCAATGCAAGAAATCTTTTACACAACTTGGCAACTTAAAGAGACATCAGATAATCCACGCAGGTGAGTAGTTAGTTTACTTTCGCCGAATGAACGAAAGAATAACAATATTTTTTTAGGAAAAAGGCCACTCTATTCTTGTCCTCAATGCAAGAAATCTTTTACGCAACTTTTCAACTTAAAAGCACATCAGGTGATCCACACAGGTGAGTAGTTACGATACTTTCGCCGAATGAACGAAAGAATAAAAATAATTTTTTAGGAGAAAGGCCATATTCTTGTCCGCATTGCAAGAAATCTTTTAGACAACCTGGCAGCTTAAAAAGACATCAGGTGTAGCATACAGGTGAGTAGTGAAGATACTTTCGCCGAATGAACGAAAGAATAAATAGTTATTTGGATCACAAGGGACGAAAGTGAAAAATTTGAAATTTTTTACGTCGCCACATGTGATTCATACAACTTTTCATTACAACAAATAAAATTAAAAAATGCAACTCGAAGGGAAATCTTACTCATTAATAAAATCAAATTATTCATTATAATTGTCATATGAATTGAACATCACTGCAGTAATCGCAATTGTAATTTTCGGGCCCCTATGGAAAACGGAAAATAAAAAAATTCTAACTATATGTTGTCAACTTGCCTGCATAATACGAAAGTCAACTTAGATAATGCGAAAGTAAAAATACACAATGCGAAAATTGAAAAACACAATGCGGCAGCACAATGTTGAATTTTCATACTTTCATCCCTTGTAATCCAAATAGCTATTTCATTACTCGAACAACGAAAATTGTAAATTTAGGAGAAAGGCCATATTCCTGTCAGCAATGCAAGAAATCTTTTCCTCAATCTGGCAGCTTAAAAGCTCATCAAGTGATCCACACAGGTGAGCAGTTAGGATACTTTCGCCGAATGAACGAAAGAATAAAAATATTTTTTTAGGAGAAAGGCCATATTCTTGTTCGCAATGCAAGAAATCTTTTACACAACTTGACAGCTTAAAAAGACATCAGATAATCCACGCAGGTGAGTAGTTAGTTTACATTCTCCGAATGAACGAAAGAATAAAAATATTTTTTTAGGAAAAAGGCCACATTATTCTTGTCCTCAATGCAAGAAATCTTTTAAGCAACAAAAGTATTTAGAAAAATATCAGGAAAACCACAGAGATGAGAAGGTGTAACCATTCCACTTCGGAGGAATTACGAAAAGTACAAATATGAGAATCGAAAATTTCTTTACTAAAGCGTCATTTGTATTGCTGTAGATGATTCACCTTAACTGACGCGCCATTTGACAAATTGATAACTGTATTTCTTGTAAAATTGAAAATTTTGGTAATCAAATAAGTCATGACCGAGTGGCAAAATTCCAATTTTGTTTAGAAAATATTTTTTATCGAATGCAAATGGAATAACTCCAAAGGTAGCTCAAGAAGCAATATTCAATGCATCATCAAAAATTTTCATAATTACCTCACCCACTTAATCTTATTTTGCCCTTCCGATGATTTGTTCGTAAAAAGTATGTAGAGAAGTGGATAATTAGTGACAATCTTGGCAGACGCCTTATTTACATCGAAAGACTCGCTTATACCGACATCTATTGTCACTTGCATAAGGCATAAATGCTTTTATTACCTTGGCGCCTATAACAAGCCTATTATAGCACTCAAAATTGCCGAAAATGGTACTATAATATGCCGATTATAGTCGGGTTCCATACTTCAGCGCAGGACCGTAATACTGCTATTATGATCCACTCGACTATAATCAGCGCTATTATAGTCTACTACGACAATAATCAGCTCTATCATAGTCGAATCGAATTATAGAAACTGTAAAATCAAGAAATTGACAACTGACATCAATTTGGGTGATGTTTACAGCTTCGGAACTCAAAAAATTCTTTTGAAATATTTTAAATAATTTTTGAGAGAGTATAGCCGCGTATTTTTGCGCGGACCAATCGAAACAAAGAATTGCTTTCTCTACTTTGCCTCAACATTGACATCATATGTTATTCTCACTCAGGGAGTTGCGGGAAACGTGCGCTTTTTGTGTTTTCAAATGGTAACATTCACACAATGAGCAGAAATTCTGAAGAAAAATTCGTAATTTGTAATCACTTGTAATCAGCAGGTGTATTCAGTGGTATAGGTCACATCCCGGCACATTTGTATATAAAGTTTTGAGATGTGCACTCACCCGTTCAAAAAATTTGCTAGAAAAGCGAAATGTACCGTTCAAAAATTATGTGTTTCACATTTTTCCACATTTGTTTCACATCTGTGGAAATTATGTGAACGGAACATTTGACTTACAAACCGTTCATTTCGGTGGTGTTAGTGCACATTTCGGCACATTCTATCATAAAAAAAGATAATTGATGTCCAGGAAGTTGCGGGAAACGCGGACAATTGATGGACATCAGTCGATTCGAATAGTCAGCACTGACATCTGTAAAATTGTTTGACACATTCGTTTATTACAGAAAAATGAAGTAGCTACGAAACATTTGTCATCTTGAAAGCGTTTAGAAGTAAAATATCGAGTTTTGAACTTGTTTCTTTTTAACTTCTTAGGTTTCTTCCTTGTAATTTTTACAGTAAAAAAAACTCACCGCAATATTTATTAAGTAATTTTATTTGCTGGTGCATTGCCTGGAGCTGACATGCGTGCGATGCGAAGTGACTCTTAAAAATTGTTATATTTTTCAAAAAATGAATTTTCATATGTAGAACAGTCAGAATAAAGAAAATTATAGATTTGCATCGTTGTAAGAGGAGAATACAATTTTCATATCCATTTTCGTGTCAATTTTCGAGCCGTGGATGCTTTCAGTTGCTGAGTTGTGACCTAATTTTTGGTTTATATTACTTTTTGTATGTGTAAAAACTTTTCAAACACAAAAAATCGAAAATGTGAATTTCACATTTCACATTTTTTTTTCACAGATGTGGTCCCATTTATGTGAAAATATGTGAGCAAAATGTGAAACACATAATTTTCAAACGGCAAATTTGTCGTCAGCTTAAGATTTCTTATGGATATTTTTACACGTCTGAAAAGTTTATGGTAAAATGTGCCGAGATGTGACCTAAAGTCCCACAATGAAGTACTTTATATATGGAAATGTGACGTTCACATCTGGCAAATGTGACGAAAAAAAGCAAATTTAGCCACTTTCCCCACTCAAATTTAATTATACAAACTAGTTTATTGTGTTGCTTTAGGTCACATCTCGGCACATTCTGCAATTAAGATTTCAGATGTGCAATAACACAGACCAGGCTATATAGACTTTAGTTTGGGCCGTGGGGGGCAAAAACTGCCCATCTGTTCCGACCCCCAATAATAAAAATTTTAAAATTAAGATTGCATTATTTCATTAGCAATCCGAAAACCAATCCGACCCGAACCTGAAAGAAAACATCGGGTTGGGACCCGCAGCCCGAAAAAATATATAATTCAAACCCGACCCGCCGAACCCGAAAGTGAACAACGGGTCGGGACCCGAAAAATAGTGTAACGGAAGCCCGACCCGAACTGATTCAAAATATTTCGATTATTTTGTTTTATGAAACCTCAAACCGACCCGAACCCGATCGCAAGCGATATAAAATTTTGTAGTGTTATGCATGTATATTTATTTCAACTTTTACTTTCGAAAATTTATAACTATTAACATACGCTAAGGCTTTAAATGAGTGAGCTCCGAAACTACTTTTACTAAAATGTTATAAAATGTATGTTATAAAATTCTCTCAACTTTGCCTTTGGAAGAACTTCCTAACTGCTATACTTGTAGAGATATGAGACATCCTTCCCGATTCCAGAAGTGGCTAAATCTTAGGATTGGGACGTCTATCGGGGAGACCCTAAACAGCTTTTCGCCAAAATTCGATTCTCTACAACTTTGCTTTGAAAGTAGGTCTCTATATCTTATACTCAACTTCGTATGTGGACGAGTTGACTGAATTTCATCCACTTCAATGGCGCTTGTGCCTGAACCACTGAACCGATTTTCACAAAAAGGGTTTCAAATGTTTCGTGGCATCGAATACTTTAATTAGACACTGACAAGAATAATTTCCATGAAATACTTGTCCAGATGTATGCGAAAAAGTTTCACTGACCTTCAAAAAACCACGTTTTTGGTCACTTATTCTATGATATCTCAGGAACTACTCGACGGATTTTGCTCATCTTCGAACTTGAATCATGGGCTACATATCTTTTAGCGAAAAAAAGTTTGGGGTAATCAGTGGACATAGACTACCGGACGGTCATATATGACTTGGTGCTTTGTTTTGTAGTTCATTAAGGTGGTTAACAACCTGACGCGACCAAACTTTAATCGGGTCTGATCCGTGACCCGACACGATCAAAGTAAAACCCGACTAGATGAAATCTCAACCCGACTCGTCAAATTAATTCGCCTCGGTTTCGGGTTCGGACCAGGTCGGGTTTTTTAGGATTTTCGGGCGGCCGGCTCACCTCTATCACCTAGTTTCTCATAGCAAATGTGTTACGCCGTGTTACATTTCGTGAAATAAATTCATCAAATTAGCAGTTCGCTCTTTCGAAAAACAAAAAGAGAGAAGCTAGCAGTGTGCCCTTTCAAACAGAGACATGGTAGAAGAAAAGTCGTCTCGAAAATACAAAAGAAACTTTGAAGGTGATAACAGTGGGCTATCGAAAGAAGTCAGCTTGTAGCAGTAGACTACACGAAGATAAGGAAACGATGTACAACGAATTTGGAAAACGAGTAGTGAAGTTACTGGGGGATGCAGGAATCGTTAATAATTTTCATTGTTTGTTAATATTATCAATCTGCGAAGAAAATTTATATGAGCAAGCTGTAAATGTAACCCGTGTTTTGTTATTGAAGTATAATTTTCTAGACCTCAGACACTGTATTAAAAGTCATAAAATTCGAAGGATTGTTTAAAAAAATATTGTCGTTTTCTGTGCCTAACATGAGATTCGGATTACATTCGGCTGCCGGTATCTGTGGTGTGGTCGTATTTAAAGTTGAATTTGTTTTTCGTTGGTAAAATAACAAAACTGAGTATTATGAAATGTAAAGATTTCCATGAAAATGTTAAAGAAAGCAAGTTTCATGCAAATTACCAACTTTCTTGGGTAAAGTTATTATCTTTTGGCCTCTATCGGCCCACTATACCCTAGTAGTGAGCTAAGTTTCAATTAAAGTAGTTGTTGGGTAACCTACAATACAAAATTGCGTGAGAACTGTAGAAATGAAAAAGATTTTTCTAACATTTCATGAATATTGATGAAACTTTTGTCAAATGTGAAATCTGGCTACTTTCAAACGGTACATTTTCTGGATCTATGTGACCTACCTCAAAAGCGACTCCTGATTCGGAAAGGGCATACCCAAATTGGCCTAGATGTGACTCTGATGTGACTTTTTGAGCCACAGCGGGTACATATGGGAACAACTTCTATGTAAATTACCGGGTTTTTACGTATTTTTAGCATGTTTTGACCTCCCCTGGCTCTCTATAGACGAGATGTGACCACATTCAAGTTGAAATTACATTTTTATGATCCAAAAGACAAAATTATCCGGAAAATATGAAGATGTGCAAAAATGTGATTCACATTTTTTTTCCACAGATGTGAGTCACATTATGTGAAAAAATGTGAAATGTGAAATTTTTGATCTATGATCTATGATACTTACGTCCAATAATGAGTCACTTCTCAATTCTGTAGGTGAAAATGTGCCGAGATGTGACCTAAGTGGTCATCCACAAGTTGCGGTGTCACAGAACGTGCGATTCACATCAGTCACATCTGTGGAAAAAACCACATATGTGACTGCTGGTTTTTTAATCCTTCGAATTTTATGACTTTTAATACAGTGTCTGAGGTCTAGAAAATTATACTTCAACAACAAAGCACGGGCTACATTTACAGCTTGCTCATATAACTTTTCTTCGCAGATTGATAATATTAACAAACAATGAAAATTATTAACGATTCCCGCATCCCCCTGTGTAACTGAGGAGATACATATTGTATGTGTGTTAACTTATCAATTTGAGGTGGTCATAGTCGCCAACTAAGAACTAGAATCTAATCTAGTGATCAAGTTGTATGAGGATTCATCCTAAATTAATTTGTCCTTTTGTTAAGATGTGTTTGTCCCTAAATTATTGTTTTAGTTATTTCTTGAAGTCTTCAAAAGTCCTACAAAACTAACGACTTTCGCGGTTAAATATTTGCATTGGTCGTGGGGGGCGTTGCCCCCCACGGATTTGCTCTTGGAGAGCAGTGGCATCCTCGCCCCCCCCCTATAGTCGGCGCGCCTGATATAGTTCAATGCCGACGACAAATGTGCCATTTGAAAATTATGTGACTTCACATATTGTTTTCACATTTGTTTCACATATTTGAAATGTGAAATGTGAAAATCGAATTTCACATCTCGGATTTTTTGTGTTTAAAATGTTTTTATAGATATAAAAAGTGGAACAAACAAAAAATCAGGTCAAATCTCAGCAACTAGTCATATACAGAGCCCAAAATAGGGTAAAAAACAACGAATTCTTCAAAATCCCTAAGTTTAATCATTTCTAAGCAACAACTGAGTTACCTTCTATTGAAACGTAACTGAAAGTAAGCAAACATTATTGTTTACAATGAGTTTGACATTAAACAATATTAGATGCCCGTACATTTTACTGTGTTAGACGCGACCAATATGACTACTATGAAAAATATTTAAACAAAAATGTTAGTTCTTGAAAAGATGTATGCGAGCGAAAAAAAAATATAAATAAAGCTACTGCCCTCGTATTGAAGGTTGCTTTGTTACACAGCATATTAATCTATCCTACAGGACAATCTTCTTACTAACATCGCGTCGTTTTTTTTATTTACTATTAATAATTCAATTGTAAATATGGTTGTTGATTATGAAGTTAGTCTTGATTAGTATCACTTCCGACTTCCGAAATGTCTTTGAGTTTATCACAGTTAAGTTGGAATTCTGTAAAGAAATTTATTACACTTTTCCCTATACAGCCTCTACCTCCAATCCAAAGACCGTGTACTGACCAGTTTCTTTCACCATATGTATTTCGGTAGCGTTCGGCGTAAAGTGGAATGCACTTCTCGTATATTCCCCGTTTTTCGTTAATGATTGCTTCATCATTCGTAACGTACAGTTGGATCGATGCTGAAAGCATTTTGTGTTTTCGGATCAAAGGCGACAATGTCACTAAAGCGGGATTTACCTTGGGTGTCAATGGCATACACCTCCTCGAAGCACTCACTAAGGAATTTTTCCAAAAACCTAAACGGATAACAAAACTCTGGAATTTTCCCCTTTACTAAATGTCTCGAAAAACTTGGTGGATAACAAAATTAGGGAATTTCCCTTTTACGAAATGCCTGCCACTAGAACCTGCTGGGTAACAAAAGTATAGAACTTCCTTTTACAAAATTTCACCTTTTACGGAATGTTATAAAGTTATCAGTTTGCGTCGGACCTTTACAAGTCCATGAAACACAGATCTAGCGATCCTTTGCTTCGTTAACCGATCATCATGTAAATCTCGGAAACCTCCCCGACCCAGTTAGGAACCGATCCAAAGCGGCAGGTCCCATGTTGGTCACTGTTGCGGGTTGCACAACGTGGAATCCTAAAGTCCTCAGCCTCAATGAGGGAAACTTTGGGCATTCACATATGACATGAACCCCTGTCTCTTCATCGAGGCCGCAGGGTCAATTGGGATCGTTAGAGAGTTTCATTTTAGCCAGATGCTTGCTCAATCCGCAATGTCCAGTGATCGCACCCACCACCCTCATGATGCGTCCCTGGTCCATGTTTAAAAAATCTGTAGCCCATTTCGGCGCCGGTAAGAAACGCTTCATGTGCATTCCTCCATCATAAGCACTCCAATATTTAGTGAATTCCGACCTCATCCGATTTTTCACCGCTTTCACACACGCTGAGTATGGTGTGGGTATAAGAGGCTCTGGCCCGCAACTTAGTGTTTCCTCGCAAGTTCATCTGCTCTCTCGTTACCCTCCACGCCAGAGTGTCCGGGCACCCAGACCAGCGTTACCCGGTCTCTCAGTCCCATCTGGTTCAAGGTTTCTTTCAACTCTTTTATTAGCTTGGATGTCACGACTGGCGACATGAGCGCCTTAATCATCGCTTCACTGTCAGTGCAGACTGTAACGTTCTCCCCACATGTCTCTGCCGAGACTGCTTCCCCCGCTCCCAAAAGTGCGGCAAAGGTCTCCGCCTGAAAGACATCGGCGAGTCCACCTTGTTGATACCATCTGTCCATCGATAGTTCCCTAGAGAAAACTCCGGCTCCAGCGCCCTCTACAGTTTTAGAACCGTCAGTGAAGCTCACGGTTCCTTCAACTGATAGGCAACCTGGCCAACCTTCCCGTCAATCTAACCTGCTGGGTACAAGTACTTCAGAGCGTCTCACGAAGTCTCTCTCCGGTTTCATTCGGTCCCTGGGCATTTCAAATACTTCGTCAGTGATAAGTGTCTTGATTTTCTCATGTCCCGAAATGAAGTTCGGAGTCCAGAGATCGTTCTGCGACAACCTATCCGCCGTGGCAAAAGCTTTCGCCTTCACTGCCACGTGGATCGGCGGTAAATTAATCAGCGTCTCAATAGCCGACATAGCTGTCGATTTCATAGCTCCAGTAATGCATAAGCATACTAGCCTTTGAATCTCGTTCAGCCTTCTTTATTTCGAGCCACACCACGCAGCCATGGCTCATCATAGGCTTGATGACTGCTTTATACATCCATAATATGCCATTGGACGGCAGGCCCCAGTTTTGCTCAAACGAGCTACTGTATCCAGAAAGCTCCTAGAGCCTTACGTACCTTGTCCGTGTCGACAGTGTCGTTGTAGCCAGTCGAATTTCGACCCGGGAGCAGGGGGGCGAGCACCGACCATGGTCCTTAGATGACGAATCAGCAATAAAAAAATTGTCCGTCCGTCCGTCCGTCAACACGATAACTCAAGTAAAAATCAACCGATTTTCAAAAACTTTTTTTTCTTTAAAAGGTAATCAAAAAGTCATTTATGGGATTGAATCTGAGCACTATGGGCTCAAGGGCCGCCGAGCTAGGGCCGTTTAAGTGGTTTTTCGTCTTTTCTTCATAACATGAGCAAATATTTTCCGATGTTGATAAATTTTTTTTGTTTGAAACATCTAGGCATGTCCGTCAATTTGTAGAAGAAACTTTTTTGATTTTGAGGCCTTGGACTTAGCTAGGAATCTAAAAACGAGTCTCTGCTAGACCCCTACATTTTTTTTGTACATAACTCGAGTGTAAATCTCTTCCGATTTTCAAAAAAAAAAAAATTTAATCGAAAGGTCTAGGAATCTCTCACATTTTATGGAAGGAAGTTTTTTGATAAGATGCCCTTGGACTCAGCTAGGACCCTGAAACTAGGCCCAACGTGTTTTGGTTTACATAAATCGAGCAAATCCTAACCGATTTTGTTGATTCTTTTTCTATTTGAGAGGTAACCGTGTACCGAATTATATTCATAAACAAATTTGGGCCTGTGATTGGGGCTCAAGAGGACCTTCGGTCGGTCCTAAGGTCGGCCCTAACCAAAAAAACATTTTTTGTCATATTGAAGAGCAGATTGATGGAAACATTTTGTTTATGGAAGTAAGTGTCAGAGGCATGACCTTATGACCTTAGGTCGGTCCTAAAGACGGCCCTTAACAAAAAAATTGTTTTTTGCTCTGTTGTAGAGAAAATTAAGGCGAACATTTTCGTCTATTTGGAGATTAATTTTGTGTTTTCGGAAAATTTTTTTACATCGTTTCTTCGGACAGGTTTTTCAATATTGCCCTATAGGCAAATTTCCAATATAACTTAATGTGGACGTAATTTCAAACACTTAAGAGTTAAGGAAACATTTACTTAGATACGTTCGAGTCTTTTCGTAACATCAACTCTGTTCGCCACATCTATTCTGATACGTACGTGTCCCTTCAAATGTTCTGCGTTTGCCATATCGTCTCATAAAAGCTGCAGATATTTTTGGAAGTACTGCAAACAAACACAGAACAGCCAAACTTCTTCGATAAGTTGTTTGTATAAAAGTACTAGTTTTTGAGATTGAGTACGACAACCGGTGGCTGCTGCTCATCCGCTCAAATGCGATTTGTCGCTTCATTGTGGCTCTTCATGTAACTTGGTGCATTGTGATTGTGTTGTGCGTATTGTCGAGTTTTATTGACCACTTGATATTTCTACTTTTTATTGATTTTGATATGGACATGGATTTTGGTGCTGATGCTGGTTTGCTGCAGGTAAGAGTTCATCAAAAATTAATGAAATGCAGTGTTCATTCAATGAAGTTATGAACTTCAAAGGAGTTTTCAGTCAAAACAAAAAACCAGATGAAAAGCTGTACTTTTTCGCAAATTATTGACGTAAAATTTCACTCTCGTCAGAATTATGATTAGTTTTCATTGAATTCGGATTGTGGGAACATAAAGAACTTGGAAGGACTCGGGGAACTAGCCGCAATATTGCGATTCGTTGGGCTTTTTAAAGCGCTCAATATGTTTCATATGGGCTCTTTTAAGCGTTCATGTGGGCCCGTGCTATTTAAAGCGCTGATTTTGCTTTAAGTGGAATCAACTCACGATATATTCCATCCTCCAATTTGAATTTCTAGCATGATCATGATCAAAAATGTAAAACATTGGGACACAAGCAAATCCCTGGATAAGTTGTTCTACACAGAAGCAAGGCACAGCATTTTAATCTTTTAATCTTCCACTTACATTTGTTTGCGGATGATAATACAGTAATACGCATACGCAAATCACTATATCATGGACGCGTGTTAGCGAGATACGAACAAAAAAATCTCTGATAGCGTTGTATCGCTTGGATTTTTTGAGCAAATATTAGAGTGCACGAACTAAATAAAAGGGAATTTTACTTCCAATCTTTTATGAAGGGCACTATATAAGGGACGAAACAATGGACAAAATAAATGCTGATTTCGGCGTATCACGCCCTCACATACCAGAGTATGTGATTTCATCAGTACACCTATGTCATAACTATGTGTATATCAGCAGAATGACTTACCATTCGAATTACCTTCGCTTAAATACACTTGTTTCTAAACAGTTAATTTGTTAATTTTGTTGAAGCCCAAGGCTTCTTTTCGATAATTTTGTTTACTAGATTTTTTACGAGTTCGAGACAAAGGTGGGGTATTCCACACAGAGGTTTGGTGCCAAAGAGAAAGTTGTTGGGTTGGGTGTGTAGTGTATCGGGGAGACCGCCAAAATGGCGGAAAATAGGCGTGGGCTCAAAAACTTTTGAGTAGAGGAAGTTGTAGTGATCATTTCCGCCTATGGGAGTAGTAGCCGCTGCGCTTAGGTTTGGCGGTGGCGGCGGCGGCTCAAAAAAACTTTTGAAATGTTGCAGAAAAAGTTGTGTGTATCTTTTGTGCCCATGGTAATAGTAGCCGCTAAGCTTCGGTTTGGCGGCGATGGCGGCTCAAAAAAAAAACTTTCAAAACAACTGATATCACAACAAAACCCCCTTTTAAAAGGGAAATGTGACGCAAGTCCTCGTCCCTTTTTCCAAAACAACTGAGATGAATTTGTGTGACACTTAAAGCTTCGGAACGCAAAAAGTTCTTTTGATATATTGTCACATTTGGTTAAAAAACTGCGTCATAAATGCCAATGTTGTAGTTTTTCTGCTCTTTGAAATTTCATGGTGTGGAAGAAAGAGCAGAAAAACTGTAAATGTGAATCAAATGTGAAAATATTTCAACAGCTCGTTTTCGCGTGATGTATTGAGTTTTTCATGCTTGCTAAGAGAACCGAAAGTACTTTGAGGTCCTCGTAAGAGAACAAAGATATGATAAATTGTGTGATGGGCAATCTAAGATGATACAACACTGTTCTAGATTATGACCCAAGTACAAAATTCATTTTTGTAGAACTTTTTTGCTCAATTGGAGGATAAAATAATTAAGATGAACACGCACGAGACACTGAAACGCGTTCGGATAAAAAATTTTCATTGTTCTCATGTCAAAATTGACATTTGAACAAAGAGAATCTTTATCAAAATACGTTTTCAATGACTCGTGCGTGTTCAGCCTTAGACGTTAAGCTAGTTCCCCAGAACAAACGACTCTTTGCATGAGCTGAGCATCCAATTCAGTTTTATGACCGGTTGACGAGGTTGATGACGAGGAACACTAGGCAGTTGTGAGCCACAAGGATTCCAGTTTAAAGCGCTCAAGTTTTCTGTCGTGTGTCTCCCCAAGAACACCAGGATATTTTTGTTTGAAGTAAATTGCTTAGATTTGAAAGATTGGAAATTTGTCTCTATTTTGACTAAATCTTTGCTTCCTCTCAATTTGATCAAGCGCATAATTTGAATTTTGTTTCTAACTTTTACTAGGTAAACCAAAATGCGAAGAAAAAATTCAAATCGATTCTCATTGCTCGCTTTTTTCGTGAGAATAACAATTGTTCATCTGATGTGTCCAAACCCAAAATAAACCACGAAAGTTAGTTGCAATTTTTTTTCATGTCGCATACGTTATTAGTTTACATTGTAATTTAGGCAATGGAACGTTCACTTGTGACATTTGCAAATATTCCTGCGGTGCAAAGCACAATCTCGTAAATCACATGAGAATTCACTCTGGTGAGTAGATTACTCTTAAAGAAGCTCTGAATAAATAAAAACTTTTCCTTCAGGGGAGAGACCGCATTCTTGTCCTCGATGCAAGAAATCTTTTACACAAAGTAGCCACTTAAAAACACATCAGTTGATCCACACAAGTGAGTAGTTCCCTTGACTAAAATGTTATAAAAAACGTTAAATGTCTGTTAGCATTTTTCGTTGTGCGCACGATGATAACTTGAGTAATTCTTAATCAATTTGCAATTTTTTTTTTAATCGAAGATGATCTGGAGGTTATTCCTTAAAAGCAGTGATTTGGGCTGGAGAAGTTAAAAAGTCGTTGACAAAGTTTAGCTAGGGACGCCACTAGCGCCGCTATTTTGTCAATCCCCTAACTTAAATTATGTGAAAATAGACAAATCGACAAATACCTTTGACTTCCACTTCGTTAGCCTGAAATAGTTATTTACGTAACTAGGAAAGATATAATGTTTTTGACGAGTGCGAGGTCACACAAGTCAAAAACATATATTATATCCCACCGCAAAGGTGGAACCTTTTTCGAATACTTTCGCCGAATGAACAAAAGAATAAAAATAATTTTTTAGGAGAAAGGCCATATTCCTGTCAGCAATGCAAGAAATCTTTTACAAAACCTAGCCACTTAAAAACACATCAAATGATCCACACAGGTGAGTAGTTGGGAAATTTTCATCAAATGAACAAAAGAATAAAAACAATTTTTTAGGAGAAAGGCCATATTCCTGTCCGCAATGCAAGAAATCTTTTACGCAACTTGTCAACTTAAAAGCACATCAGGTAGTCCACACAGGTGAGTAGTTAGGATACTTTCGCCGAATGAACGAAAGAATAAATAGTTATTTGGATCACAAGGGACGAAAGTGAAAAATTTCTCCCGTGTGCGAGATTTGCAGGCCGCGCCGAAGGCAAGGTCGGCAATCGCACAGGTTGAAATTTTTTACGTCGTTAATAAATTCAACTAAAACCAAACTATTCCTTATAATTGTTATTTGAATTAGACATCACTGCAGTAATAGCAATTGTAATTTTCGGGCCCCACCCATTTGATAAATTTGATAAATAAAAAAATTGAAACTATGTGTTGTCAACTTGCCTACATAGGGGACGTCCATTAATTACGTACGCAAGAAAATGTTATTTTTGGACCCCCCTCCCCCTGTACGCATCCGTATATTTTAACCAACACCCCCCCCCCCCGTCCTCACTTTGTACGTACGCAAAAAGACTAAAAAGTTCAGACAAAAATAATTAATTTTGAAGCGAACTTTGAACCGAACAAAATATACAATAAACAATTATTACAATGTACAATTTTTGACCTTGAACTTGAACTGGCTATGATGCTATTGATGCTATTATAAGGTTACTATAATTCTACATTTCATTTGTACTTTAAGTTGGTGCATAGGTCACATGTTCTTTGGCACATTTTTGCTTTAATATGGAATTTCAGAAAATAAATATAAAATTAGAGATAGAAAGAAAATCGTAAAAATAAAATTAGGACAGGTCTATTCTTCCTTGCGTGTAACGATAATAAAATATAATGAAGGCATGTAATAATGAATTTGTTGTACGTACTTTATGTACCAACCCCCCCCCCCCCTGAAAGTTCCGTACGCTTTCACGTACCCCCCTCCCCCCCTCTCGCTTAGATAATGCGAAAGTAAAAATACACAATGCGAAAATCGAAAAACACAATGCGGCAGCACAATGTTGAATTTTCATACTTTCATCCCTTGTAATCCAAACAGCTATTTCATTATTCGAACAACGAAAATTGTAATTTTAGGAGAAAGGCCATATTCCTGTCAGCAATGCAAGAAATCTTTTACTCAATCTGGCAGCTTAAAAGCACATCAAGTGATCCACACAGGTGAATATTTAGGATATTTTCACCAAATGAACGAAAGAATAAAAATATTTTTTTAGGAGAAAGGCCATATTCTTGTCCGCAATGCAAGAAATCTTTTACACAACTTGGCAGCTTAAAAAAACATCAGATAATCCACGCAAGTGAGTAGTTAGTTTACTTTCGCCGAATGAACGAAAGAATAAAAATAATTTTTTAGGAGAAAGGCCATATTCTTGTCCGCAATGCAAGAAATCTTTTACAAATCTTAGCACCTTAAAAAAACATCAGGTAATCCACACAGGTGAGTAGTTAGGATACTTTCGCCGAATGAACGAAAGAATAAAAATGTTTTTTAGGACAAAGGCCACATTTTTCTTGTCCTCAATGCAAGAAATCTTTTAAGCAACAAAAGTATTTAGAAAAACATCAGGCAACCCACAGAGATGAGAAGGTGTAACCATTTCACTTCGGAGGAATTACAAAAAATACAAATATGAGAATCGAAAATTGCTTCACTAAAGCGTCATTTGTATTGCTTTAGATGATTCACCTTAACTGACGCGCCATTTGACATTTTGATAACTGTATTTCTTGTAAAATTGAAAATTTTGGTAATCAAATAATTCATGACCGAGTGACAAAACTCCAATTTTATTTCGAATTTTATCGAATGCAAATGGAATAACTCCAGAGGTAGGTCAAGAAGCAATATTCAATGCATCCTCAAAAATTTTCATAATTACCTCACCCACTTAATCTTATTTTGCCCTTCTGATGATTTGTTCGTAAAAAGTATGTAGAGAAGTGGATCACTGACAACCTTGGCAGACCCCTTGTTTACATCGAAAGACTCGCCTATACCGACATCTATTGTCACTTGCATAAGGCATAAATGCTTTTTTTACCTTGACGCCTATAACAAGCCAATTATAACACTCAAAATCGCTGAAAATAGTACTTTAATATGTCGATTATAGTCGAGTTCCTTACTTCAGCGGAGGACCATGATACTGTTATTATCATCCACTTGACTATAATCAGCGCTATTATAGTCTACTACGACAATAGCTCTATCATAGTCGAGTGGAATTATAGAAACTGTAAAATCAAGAAATTTTCGGTTAGAGCTGAGAAGGAAAGATGATGGTTCAGAAAGAAATTGTTATCACAACAAAAACCCTTTTAAAAAAGGGAAACGTGACGCAAGTCCTCGTCACTTCTTCCTAAACAAATTATATCAATTTGGGTGACGCTTGCAGCTTCGGAACGCACAAAATTCTTTTGAAATATTTTCAATTGATTAAGAAAATGCGTCACAAATGCCGGACCCGCTAATGTAATAATTTTTCTACGCTTTCAGCTTGCATACTAGGGTGGATCGTTTTTCGCCAAAATTTTTTTTTTGAAAAGCCTCACCCCTACACAGGTCGAGCAGTGTCTTCTGATTATTATACACGCAAAATATTTTTTTAAAAATACAATTTAGGGTTGCCGCAAGGCC
>CM055403.1:159357631-159394341 GCA_029228625.1 Pseudolycoriella hygida | reverse complement strand
GGAAAATTGTCAAAATAACCGCACGTCATTTCTGAATGGCCCCTTTCTAATGGCTCATTTCATTCATAATCTCAAGAAAAATACATTCAAAGCACACAAATTATCTTCGATTTTTCCCAGTGCCGTTCGGGTCGTGATCATTAGGCGCTGGAAAAGCGATTTATCCATTTCTGTCAACTTTCGCTTGATGCTTCGAACCAATTGCTGCTCGTTTTGAGCTTCCCAGCCACTGTCATACACCATACGCTTGAGAACAGCCCAAAAATTCTCGATTGGTCGGGCTTGTCGAACGTTTGGTGAGTTGTCTTTTTTCGGCTCGAATGTTGTATTTTGCTCCTTGAGCCAGTTAACGGTTTTTTAATGACAGCTTGCAAGGTCCGGTGCTGATTTTGATAAAAAAAATCGATTTAGTCAAACATTGATTGGTATAAACATCAGCATTGACTGCTTTGATTGGATGAATATAAGGCTCAGAGACACCTTTCGATGAAATGGCTATTCAAACTAATACTTTGAGTTCAAATTTCGATTTGCTGGCAAATTTTACTTATTCTGGTGTTGTTGCGATATTATCAGTGTAAAAATTATCGTTTCATCTCAATTAATGGCCTGATAAAGTAAAGTACGATTCATCATCTGTTATGATGATTTTTCCATTTGCAAAGTGTTTCCGACGGAGCATATTGCAACATTTTGGGATTTTTTCCAGTTGTTTCTCAATATATTTGGGAGTACGCTTACGTTTTCGATATTTAACATCGTAGTTTTTCAAAATGAAACCAATTGTACTATGGTCAATGCCGAATTTTCGTTCCAATCGACGTAAAGACTGTCAAACCTTGTTTTTGGCACTTCTGACCAGATTTTTCGTTGTTCTCACATCCAATTTCGGTGGTCGACCAGATTTATGTTTATTTTCCTGCTTTTTACCTTCACGGCAATCCTTCAAAACACGAAATATTGTCGAACGAGAGATTTGGCTTGTCTTTGAGAATTTCGTTCGTAGAGTTTTTCAAATAAATTTGCAACGGATTATCTCAATCTAATTTATACGCCATAGCGAATGAAACATTTTGAGAATATTCGTTTTGACAATAAAGAATATGAGTCGTATTTTGTGGTGAATGCGTTGAATGACGTTGGGCAGTCCGTTTTCGTTGCCCCGTAAACGCCTGAATGTAGTCTCAAGACTTATGCGACACATGTTACTGCCATCATAAGGAAAAAAACTTAGAGAAAATCAGCGAAGATTTTCAATGAATTTCTCCGAAAAAAATAAAACGACAAAATTCAACAAAACAATCGTCGAGAATCTTTTGTTTCATTTTGTCGCTAATTTGATTTTTTTCGACGAATTTCGT
This sequence comes from Pseudolycoriella hygida, assembly GCA_029228625.1. NCBI lineage: Eukaryota > Metazoa > Arthropoda > Insecta > Diptera > Sciaridae > Pseudolycoriella > Pseudolycoriella hygida. The sequence goes on along the minus strand of CM055403.1, from coordinate 159,392,980 downwards.
TGAATATCGCAATTAACCAAATTCTTTCGGACAAAGAACAATGAAGGCTTTCAAAATCTTCTTTTGTTAATTGGGTATGCTCGCTGATTTTCACTAAGTTTTTTTCTTTATGACGACGACGACGGCAGTATGAACAAAGCATCGAATTTTTAGTGAACTTTGTGGATGTTTCTCGACTATATTTTTGAAGAAAAAATTCATCAATCAGCAACTGGTGTCGACAAAAAATAGTTAATCGGATGGGTGCTCCTACAAATGTGTAGTCGTCGACCCAGATTTTTATTTTACCTACACAAATAATTTGTCCTCAATTTGTCCTATGCGTATGACACAAAAAAAGTTTGTCCTACCTTGGGGTCCGAAATATAGAGGTGTACTAAAACGCCAAAAAGCTCAAAATCGCTTTTTTGAAAACGATAAAAATTTGAGCAAAATTGGTGATGCCATTAATTTGTCCTAAATTCTTCAAATTAGTGTACTGATACTTCGATAGTGTAAAAGTGTGTTACTAGATTTTAAAGTGTTTTGTACTAAACAGTTTAGTACAGTAAAAATTTGTTCTCAATTTGTCCTTTCAGAATATACATTCAAAATTTTCAAAACATTTCCTCAAACAAGACTATAACGGATTATTTTCGTGGACTGGTACTAAAACCTCTATTTAAATATGACCAAATTAACGTTCAGACTCTTGTATTTTCTAATTAAAAAATATGTCCTCAAATTGTCCTTTGCGTAGGTGAAATTAGAAAATTGCGTAATGGCGTAGATAACTAGAAAATAGAGTGTACTAAAAAAATAATGAAAGCTCTTCGAAAGCTCCCAAACTAGAAAATCGCTAAAAAGAGAATGTATTAACAAACAGATTATTACAAAAATATATCCTTAATTTGTTCTTTCGATAAGGCGACCGTAAATCGATTCTGACGCAACTTTACATCATTGCTCTTCGAAGCGATGCCGCTTCAAATCCAGTCACCGAAAATTGTTTTACTATTTTCTGTCGATGATCAAGAAAGGACAAAATAAGGACATAATTTTGCAGCCAATACTCTGATTAGAGAAGGACTAAAAATCTCCTTCAATGAGATATATGAGAAAGTTCGCTTGGTTCAAATCCGATCGGCGACACTTTTTTTTTGTTACTTTCGATCGTTAGGACAAAATGGACAAAATGGACAAAATGAGGACATATTTCTGCTGCCCATTAAATTTTCATACGAGTGAAGGACTAAAAATTCCTAACGATCGAAAGAAACAGCAAAAAAAAGTGTCGCCGATCGGATTTGAACCAAGCGAACTTTCTCATACATCTCGTTGAAGGAGATTTCAGTCTTTCTCTCCTCTGAATACTGGCCGCAAAATTAAGGCCTAATTTTGTCCTTTCTTGATCATCGATAAGAACAATTAAAAAAAGTTTCCGTGATCGGATTTGAAGCGGCATCACTTAAAGAAGGCTTCGAGGAGCAATAATGTAAAGTTGTATCAGAATTGATTTATGGTCGACTTCTTCGTCTTATCGAAAGGACAAATTAAGGACATATTTTTGTGATAATCTGTTTGTTAATACGTTTTCTTTTTAGCGATTTTCTAGTTTGGGAGCTTTTATTATTTTTTTAGTACACTCTATTTTCTAGGTATCTACGCCATTATGCAATTTTCTGATTTCACTTACGCAAAGGACAATTTGATGACATATTTTTGAATTAGAATATACAAGAGTCAGAACGTTCCTATGGTCATATTTGAATAGTTCCTTATAGTCTTGTTTGAGGAAATGTTTTGAAACTTTTGAATGTATATTCTGAAAAGACATATTGAGGAAAAATTTTTGCTGTACTAAACGTTTTAGTACAAAACACTTTTAAATCTAGTAACACACGTTTACACTATCGAAGTGTCAGTACACTAATTTGAAAGTGTCAAGAATTTAGGACAAATTGAGCACAAATTAATGGCATCACCAATTTTGCCCTTTTCATCGTTTTCAAAAAAGCGATTTTGAGCTTTTTGGCGTTTTAGTACACCTCTATATTTTGGACCCCAAGGTAGGACAAACTTTTTTTGTGTCGGACGCATAGGAAGAATTGAGGACAAATTATTTGTGTAGATAAAATAAAGATCTGGGTCGACGAATACACATTTGTAGCAGTACCAGCTTATCTCAGGGCGATGCCAGCTGCATAGAATTTTACACTTAATTCTAAGTCCGAGAGCAAATTGGGAAAAGGAAGTTTACCCATGCAGACATGACAACCCACAAAAAATCGCAATCGGCGATTGAAATCGATGACTCAAGCCCATGAATTTTTTCAGCTTTGTTTTTTCATTTCCCGTCTTACTTTCCCAAAACACTTTGTATTCATTCAGCATAACGGCTGTAAAAAGTGTTACTTTTAAACAGCGGCTATGATATCTGTTACGAAGTTCCCATGTCATAAATCGGAAAAAATAAAATTACAAACATTGAAAAATTGTAAAAAAAACTTTAATATCCTTTGAGCATGCAATTGAAAAGTAAAACTCCTTGCCGGGAAAATCAATCAAAACTAAAGCATTTGAAAATGATACAAAAACTTAACACAATCTAATTATTTAACTTTGTATACGAACGAAAGAAAATGACGCCTCTATACTTTTTGCGATACCTTTACACCCCGTCACTGATGTTACATTCCTACGTTGAATTACTGCACTCTATTTAGAATATTACCTTTAAATCACTATCATAAAGTCATATATTACAACCGAACTGTTACCACGTATATAGAGCGTTTATTATACAATTTGCCCATAAAAACTTTTGGAATGGGAGGTGAAAATGTGTGCGGGTAGAGAAGCTTATGTTTAATGTGCTTTCGGCATTACTAATAGAATTTTCACATTATCTGTTCATAACACAAATCGCAACTGCTTCAAGCGCAAATAGAAAAGTTGTGTTCATAAGTTTTTTTTTTATCGTCTGGTCTTTGGTGTTTGTTGAAGTGTTGACTTTGTCATATTTCCAATCAATTTGTGGCGACTTTTGAAAAACAATGGCCGAGGATACCGGGTCGGTTAATAAACTCAGTGGCATTTGGATGCAACTAGATGCAATTTTACATCGAGAGAAAAGGAATAACATATTTGAAAATCGCGGTGACTATACGAAAGTTGTAACAAAGAAAAAGGAAAAGCTAAAGCTCAGGTCAAAAGCCTTGCTTATGTGTCAGCCGCACCTGTATGAATCCGTTCATTGTTTCTAGATTGAATTATTTTTAGCAATTAGTTGTTATTTGTGCTATTAAAAGTATTGGATTATAAGTTGCTAGCAGATGTTGTATTTTTGCCAAATTTGAACTTAATCTCTCCAGAGCATTAATACGTTGTAGCTTTTAATCAATTTTCGTTTGCTCTTAAGCATGAGATTTTTATTTTAATCCTCTTTTTATACATATTTCAGTCTTAACTGTTTTCTAGAAAAAAAATCATCACTAAACAGAAGGATCGTTCGTTACGAACAAAGATTTAAAAATGATGTCAGTGGTATGTTATCGGATTGTTTTTCATACAACGAGAACAGATAACAGATATAGCGGGTAATTTAGGGGCCATTCAAATAGTGCGCACGCATCTAAGGGGGAGGGGAGGGGGGTTTCGAAAGTGTGCAAAAGCGTGCGAGGGGGAAGGGGAGTATCATCCGAAAATGTGCGCACGCTTGTGATATTTCATCTGTTTAGCCTTATTTTCCTTTTAATTAGCAAAGGGACAAGATAAGATGATACAAGTAAAGTGAAAAAAGCATTGACATAGCCATTCTTCGAATTCGAATTAAATTCTAAGCCAAAAATGAGGTTCTTGGAAAGTTATGGTATTAGAATATTGCCCATTTCTTTAATTGTGTCAATAATATACTTACGCTCGTCATTTTTCTCGGGGCTAGGACCGAATGTCCAAAAAAAAAAATATTCCCAACCAAAATAACCCCGTGGACCCCCAGTATCCCCAGACAAAATAACCGGACAATTTTCCATTAAAAAAGAAGGACAAAATATTCGCAAACAAAATATGACCTCAGACAATATATCCACACGATCCACATTCAAAAAATTAAGAATATTCAATGTTAAGAGTGTTAAGAGCAGGCCAAAAAAGCGGGGTCGAGGGGCGGCAGCTCCCGAAAAGGGTGGTCAAGGGGGAATATCCCTCGTGCGGGGTCTAAGGGGCAGAACCCCAATTACGTATGGCCGCCTGCAAGGCGTACAAAAGCCCGCCGCAGGTGCGGGTGTGAGGGGGTAGAGCCCCTCCCAACACACAATATAATATCTAATTAATAATACCTAAATATGTTCACCATTTCTGAGTAGACATTACATCTGGGGATATTTTGTCCGTTTTTTGTGGGATATTTTGTCTGGGGACATTTTGTCCTGGGATATTTTGACTAGGGATAATCGGTCCTAGAGCCATTTTTCTCATCTCCATACTTTTAATGGGCACTAATGAGATTTTCCATCGTGTCGTCGACTATGTGAAATTTGAAAAGGTTAACCACAACACATCGAAACATGCGAAGCAGCATGTACTATGCCAATCCCGAATCGGTAGAGTTCGATGAGGTCGTTCTTCTTCCACATCATCATGCTTTATAGTTTATTTAGTACATTTCTATGTGCGATCTTTAGCCCCTGAGGGATGAGGGATGCTCCCTATCACTCACCTTGGAGATGGTTAATGGTTTGCTCATCTATTGAAAGTCCCGTAACTTGTAAATATAATTTACTGGAATCTGTAAACCTTCTCCTTAGTATGCCCCTGACCTGACTTCAAACTGGTTGTGTGACCGGCTCACCCTATCGGCCTTAGGGTGAGGTATTAGAGATATAGCGTCAATGACGTAACCCTTCCGGGAACAAAAAGAATAACGACTAAGTACCAAATTTACTAGTTTCTTGCTAGTTGATTGACTCAACATTTAAAATAACGTCTAAATAGTTCGTGCCGAACACACGGGAACTGTGCATTCAATATTTTCATTTGCAGCCTATTATCATCCATCCTTTGAATGTCCTACTCCGGACATGCACATGCACAACCTTTACCTCCCTAAACTTATTATCATCCCGTACTTCTCTAATGTCTAGGGTTAATTCATCCACACAGATCAGAATATTCAACATAATACAGAGGACCCGTGAGTATCAGAAGAGATGTGCCAAACAGAATAGATTTTGCAAAAAGATTCGAACGTATCTAAGTAAATGTCGCCTCCAATCCTTAAGAGCACGTCGCAAAAATGTAAACTGTCCAATTTGCGATGTTTTTTTAACAGAATTTTGCGTTTTTGCCAAATTATTCAAAATTATAGGTCATGTACTGTGGGAGGATGACTCTCACACGAATAATAGATGAATCAGAATTGAAAAAGCTTGAGTATCTTGAGGTCGAAAGCTGCTCTGAAAAATCATCGCATTACAAGGTAGTTTGCGATGTTATTTAAGAGCTGTGTACCTTCAAACTCAAACTTTCTGAATTCTGATTCACCTATTGTGTAAAAGTTATCTTCTCACAGTACAGGAGCTATAATTTTGAATGGTTTGTTATTTACGCAATCTTCTGTTCTAAAAAAACATCGCAAATTTGACAGTTCGCATTTTTGCGACGTGCTCTTAAAAAAACCCGAAATTGAAAAAAAAAAGTGGAAACAATTTGAAAAAAAATATCACTAGGCCCGATCTTAGAACCGACCTAGACCACTTAGGAGAGGCCTCTGATCCATACTGCCACGAACAAAAAAGTTCGCCTCTTTTTTCTCTTTTCTTTGCACAAAAAACCTCATCATTGAAAAAATATTCACAAAAAACCACCAAATATCGTGTAGGATCGCGTAGCGTGAGTTGGGCCCACCACTCAACAAACTAATTTAACTTTCGTGATTTTCTGATGTCCACTACTTTCATTCGAAACCTTGAAGAGCGATTTCCGTTCTAATTTCGCAGAGATATAAGTGAAAAAGTTCCACCAACCTTCAAAGAACCACGTTTTTTACCACTTTTTCGACCAAAATTTCGAAAGTTTTTGACTGATTTCTCCCAAATTCATTCTTGTAATCAATTTTCTGATTATCTTTCAGGAAAAAAAAAGTTTTTGAAAATCAGATAAGATTTACCCGATTTATGTAGAAAAAAAACTTTGGGCCCTAGCAGAGATTCAATTTTAGGGCCCTTGCTGAGTTCAAAAGCTCAAAATTAGAAAAGTTTCTTGCATAAAATGTCAGGCATGCATCTTTTATGGGATTGAATCTGGGTACTGTCGGCCTAAGGGCCGCCGAGCTAGGGCCGTTTAAGTGGTTTTTGGTCTTTTGTACATAACTCGAGTAAATCTTTTCCGATTTTTATAAATTTTTTTTAGTCGACAGGTCTGTGAGAGCCCAACAATTTGTAGGAGAAAATTTTTTCTGATTAGGCCCTAGGATATATCTAGGGCACTAAAAACGAGTTTCTGCATTTTTTCTGTACATAACTCGAGTAAATCTCTTCAGATTTTCAAATTTTTTATTTTATTTATCAAAAGGTCTAGGACCGTTTTATGGAAGAAAATTTTTGATTAAAATCCCTTGGACTCAGTCAGCACCTTAAAACTGAGTTTCTACTAGGGCCCAACGTGTTTGGATAAATCCTAGCTGATTTTGTTAATTCTTTTTCTATTTGAGAAGTAACCGAGTACCGACTTATATTCAAAAATAAATTTGAACTTGGTGCATGTGCTTAGGTTTGAAGTTAGCCTTAGGTCTGCCCAATGGTCGGCCTTAACCAAAAAAAAAATTTTTTTTGCAATGTTGCAAAGCAAATTGAGGGAAACATTTTTGTCTATGGAAGCATGTGTCCGAGGCATTTCCTTAGGACCCTAGATCGGTCCTAAGGTCGGCTCTAGAAAAAAAAAATGGTTTTTCACTATGTTGTAGAGAAAATGGAGCGAAATATTTTTGTCTATGTAAGTATTTGTCTGAGACCTCTCCTGAGGACCCTAGGTCGGCACAAGACTATGCTATGTTGTAGAAAAAATTGAGATGAACATTTTTGTCTATTTGGGGGTGAATTTTGTACTTTCGGAAATTAAAATCGGGTCGAGTTAAAATGATAAGAGAGAAGTGATCGGCTAAAGGTGCTTTTGGCTGGCCTGCGCGCTGCTCTAGCTCTAACTTTGAAAATATCTTGCTTTCTTAATGTATATTTGCATTAACTGGGAATATTTCGTCACAATTCTTAAGACCAACATACGTGATTGTTGTATGTTCTTACTACATTGACTGCCCGAAATTTTCAGAAACCATTTTCATTAAATTCAATTTACTAGCAACAACATTTTTCCATTCATGCTGTGTGTACATTGCACGAAATGTAGATGCCAATACTATGAGTAATTTTGTAAGCGTAAATTTCGTAATTAGTTAATGAAGCCGAATTTTCACGTTCCAAATACATTCAAGCAAAATTATTGTCTGGTCATGCAACCCATATAGAGTTCGCATTGTAGAAATTTGTGTAAAGTATTTAGTATAAAATTAGGTGAATGTCGAACTAGTTTGTAGCGTAATAAATAGCATTATTATTATGTCAAGGTGTAAAAATCAAATAAAAAAATATTGAACGAGTTCTCATGTTTCTTTTGTTCAGCACCGGAGGAAACAAATACTTACTCAAAGATGAAAACTTAAGGTATGGCGAGTTAACGTCGCTGGAGCCATTGGCCCATAAAAAGAAAGAGAGAAGTGACAAATATAAAACTAATGACAAGTTTTATGAAGTCGGTGATTTGGAAGGCCAGATCGGATATGTTCAGCCACTTGTTGAATGCAGGTGAGTTGCATAGCGTTGTACATCCGTCGAATCTCCTTTGAAAATACTCATGTTTTGTCCTTCGAAATGAATTTTAATATTTTCTGAAGCTGGCAACTTCGTTGAAAAAATGGACCATTTTGAGTCATAGATTATTTCATTTAAGATGGTGGTAAAATGAATGAATTCCACAATACCTCCATACGTGCCAAGAAAAGATATGATTGCGGCACTTATAACTTATGATACATAACATTATCACAACAAAAACACTTTTTAAAAGGGAAACGTGACGCAAGTCCTCGTCTCTTCTTCCAAAACAAAAGATATCAATTTGGGTGACGTTTACATCTTCGGAACGCAAATTCTTTTGAAATATTTCGATTTGACACGAAAAAAAAATTAAGTTTTGCGGGATGTGTGAAGTACGGGTAGCCACATTTTTGGCGTGCGAAATTATTACATCGGGAGGGTCCGGCATTTGAGACGCATTTCTTTAATCGAAAATGAAAATATTTCAAAAGAATTTGCGTTCCGAAGCTGCAAGCGTCATCCGAATTGATATCAGTTGTTTTGGAAGAACAGACGAAGACTTGCGTCACGTTTCCCTGTTAAAAAGGGTTTTTGTTGTGATATCAGTAGTTTTGAAAGAAAAGAGAAAACAAATTTTGAAAAAAAAAATCCGGCGGAAAAAATTTCCAGCAAAAAAAATTTTCAGCGAAAAAAAATTTTCGGCGAAAAAAAATTTCGACTAAAAAAATTTTGAGCGAAAAAAATTTTCAGCGAAAAAATGTTTCACGAAAAAATTTTAGCGAAAAAAAATTTCGCGTCGGCCGAAAAAATTTGTCAGGCGAAAAAAAAATTTCAGCGAAAAATATTTTCAACGAAAAAAAAAATTCGTCTAAAAAAATTCAGCCAAAAAATTTGCAGCGAAAAAAATTTCGGCGAAGAAAGATTCTTAGCGAAAAAAATTTTTTGGCGAAAAAAATTTTTGGCGAAAAAAATTCTCGAAAAATATTTTCAGCGAAAGAAATTTCTCGAAAAAAAGTTTTCAGCGAAAAAATTCGACGAAAAAAATTTTCGCGAAAAAAAAATTTTCAGAAAAAAATTTTTGGCGAAAAAAATTATCGGCGAAAAAAATTATCGGCGTAAAAATATTCCAGAGAAAAATGTCCATTGAAAAAAAAATTTCAACGAAAAATAAATTTCAGCGAAAAATATTTTCAGCGAAAAATATTTTCAGCGAAAAAAAATTTCAGCTGAAAAAAATTTTTTGGCGAAAAAAATTGTCTGCGAAAAAAAGAGGCAAAAAAAGTTTCTTTTGACACGAAACATCTTATCTCCACCAAAAAAAAAAAATTGAAAAAATTAATTTTTCCCCTCGTTTTTCCCTTAAGTCCGTCCCATACCACCGTTTGCCATTTTGTTGGTCATCCTACACTACACACCCAACACAACAGTTTTTCCTTTGACACCAAACATCTATCTCCATCCTAACACAGTCCAAAAAATTTGCTCATATTTGACGCATACTTTGAATACACTCACACACACATACAAAACGTTCTATTATATGGGCTTTTTATGGCGCCTTCTAAGAGCCCTAGCGCCCAAACAAGGCCGGTACCCCGCCCCCCCCCCTTTTTAAAATCTCATATGGAGTAGAATGCCCACCCGAAGGTACCTGCAAAATTTCAAAAAAGTTATGGAGCCGTTTTCGAGCACGAGCCAAAAAGGCGGTTTTCATACAAATGCTTGTGGAACTAACTAACTAACCCACTAACTAACGTAGGATGTTTCCTTTAACTTTGGCTTCTACGAAATAGCACATTTTGTATGGAAAATGACGATTCTCTAAAGGTCATATGATATAGGCTCGACGCAGTGGAAAAAAGTCAAAACTTGGCTGTATATATGGTTCCGCCGCGCCGTCTGCGAAAAAAAAAATTCTTAATTTTTTGTACGTATGTGGACTTGCGTCACGGGCGCATTGTTACCGCGCGCCCATGATGTAATGATCATAAGATATAAATGCCGCAACCATAACTTTTCTTTGCGTGTACAAAAAACTAACTTCACTTTATCACCATCAATGATGATGAAATGATGATGATGAAATGAAATAGTCTATTAATTTGTATGTTTCTACTAAACATTTGATTGAACATTTGAACAAAAAATAATTCTTCGCCATTTTTCTCTAACTAAATTGCAGAAACATCACTTTGAGTTGATTCGAATTTCTCTTTCTAATTTAATAATTGCTGATGAGTTCAAGTCATTACTTACCCCAGCCATTTTCCTACAGCCTAACGAAATACAAGCCCGCGCCTCTGGTTAGGGTCACAATAAGACCATTTTTATTTGATATCTCGTTGTCAGGGAGTTATTTAATAATTTATTTCTTTCCTGAAAAATCTCAGTCAACTTTCGAACAGAGCCAAAGCTTAGAAACTTCCCAAGTCGGCTCGATTTTCTTTAGAAGAGAACGGAGACCGATTTTGCTTCTTCTCTGCTGAAAGATATTTCACTTTCGTGGACACCTGTATATAAACACAACTTTCCTAACATTTTCTGTTTGAAAAACGAATCATAAAGAAGCTTTTCATTATTAACGCAAGAAAGCTTAATTCCTTTTCATTGTTTCCACAAGAAAGCGCTTCCTCGGTGTTAGTATACCATTTTTATCATAATATTCTCTTTATATAATGCGCTTTCCTTTTGAAATGAGCACCTATAATGACTATGAAACATGAAACTATAAAACAAGATTTTATCGCGTGAAATGAATAAAACTTTACAGAAGTCACACTTTTTTCAATTTTACTCTTTTTGAATTGTTAAAGTGTGGATGAAATTGGTTATAAAGTTTTACAGAGTGTGTCGGCCTTGATGTGTTCGTTGAAAAAGTTTTTTTCCGTTTTCATTTCATTACATTTCGAGTCGGGGATGTAACATGAGGAGATAGTCGGGAAAGTAAAAGGAACATTACCGTTTAAGTTTTACAATAACTTTCACGCCTACACGCTTCTTTTATTAGTGTGTTGGGACATTCTTAATTCAGAAACTTTTAATGTTGTTCGAATTCAATTTGCTTTCCGTTTACATGGACTCTAATAAAACAAAGTTTCTTAATGCTGATGAGAATAAGTTATGGGCTTTTTGATACGTAGTTTAATTTAAATTATACGATATCATACACTGGGAAACTTGTAACTGTTGCCAACATAATTCAGTTGTGTAACATTTTGAGAGCATTGTAGGTACACAAGACGAGGTGTTAGGTTATTTCCAAGCGGCGTCAAACGAAAGAAATTCTTTATGAATGAAATGAAAAATGGGAAAGCTCCGGGTGAAGATGGTGTGCCGGTTGAAAGAGACAACAGCTTAGTTCAACAAATGTCTAGAATTAGAAAAAACACCAAATGCATGGGAAAATGCAGTGATTACATTACTGCACAAAAAAGGGGACATAACGAAGCTGGAAAACTATGAGCCAATCAGTCTGCTATCAATTCTCCATAAGCTGTTCATGAAGATCATTACGAAAAGGATTGCGACAAAACTGGATTTTTATCAACCAATCGAACAAATACAAGATTCTCATTGTCTTGTTATTCATAGACTATGAGAAAGCGTTGGAATCTGTCGAAACCTGGTCGATTTTGGAATCACTGGACGAATGCAGAAAGGACTCAAGATGTTCCAATTTGATAAAAAATATATACGAACATAACCAAAGACCCGTACGTATCAGAATAGATGTGACAAACAGAATAGATGTGGCAAAGTGACTCGAACGTATCTAAATATACAAATAAGCAAACAATCCAACGTATTCTGTTCTTTTATAATTGTAAGAATTTCAAAGATCCATAGAAATTACCCAAGGTAATGTCAAAGGCCCTACCGAAGTACGTCTCAGACCATTCAAATCTAGAAAAGCTTATATCCAAGGACTAAGTCGTTTTTCTCTAAAACCCAGAAACATGTGTTATCTAAAATTTTATTGTCTACAACTTTGTCCTTGGAAACAACTTTCTACCCCTCATAGTTCTGGAAATCTGGGTCATCCTGCCCAATTATGGAAGTGGCCATATACCAGGATTGGGCCATGTTTCCCCAAAAACCCTGAAACACGCGTTTGCTTATATTTAATTCTCTACAGCTACGCCTTTGGAACCAACTTTCTAACTCTCACAGTTCTGAAGATCCGGGTCATCCTGCCCAATTATGGAAGTGGCCATATACCAGGATTGGACCATATTTCCCCAAAACCCTGAGACACGTGTTCGCTAAAATTTGATTCTCTACAACTTCACCTTTGAAAGTAAATCTATGTATTGCGTATTTAAGCAAATACTGAAAAAAACTATCTCTTATCATTTTGGGCAGAGAAATTTATTTTCGCCCATTCCATGGCTCCCAGTGCCCAGTTTTTTGGTATCAAATGCTTTCATTTGTTACCAAATTGGGCAATTTCCGTGATTTACTTGCTGAGATATTTGCGAAAAATTTTCACCGACCCTCGAAAAACCATGTTTTTGGTCACTTCCTCGACCATACAGAGGGACGGACGGATAGACGGACGGACAGACAGACGGACAGACGGACAGACAGACGGACATTTTTTTTATTGCTGATTTGTCATCTCTAGACGATAATAGATGCATCCCCTCACTCCCACCTCGATCTACCCCATGTTACAATAAAATTGTTTGTAGTAAACGTATAGGACCTTTGTACTTCGTACGGGTCCAAAAATGCTACATGAGAACACGGCTAAATTCAAAATCGGACGTGGAGTAAGACAGGGCGACACCATATCACCACTATATTCAGATCTACTGTTTTCAAAATATTAGATTGGAGTCAAATGGGAATTGACATCAATGTAAAACACTTGAGTCACCTTCGTTCTGCAGATGACATTGTTTTGATTGAAAGGGATCTGGACCAAGTGAAAGTCATGTTGCAACAGCTGAATGTTGTCACTCAAAGTTGGATTCAAGATGAACTTAATAAAGACAAAATTCATGACAAACATTGACGATGATAGGGACATTAAAATTGGAGAAACCGTCATCGAAAGAGTCGACAATTATGTGTATCTTGACCACAACTTAAAATTAGGTCTTGACAATCAAACGTAGTCAAAAGTAGAATTGGCCTCGGATGGGTAGCATTCGGCAAACTCAAACACATTTTCAAATGCGAAATGAACAATAGTCTAAAACGGAAAGTGTTTGATTCGTGTGTCCCCCCGGTGTTGACGTATGGGGCAGAAACGTTGACAGTAACAAAAGCATCCGAGAACAAGCTCAGAGTAGCATAGAGAGCAATGGAGCGGAGCATGCTTGGAAATTACCCTTAGAGATGAAATGACAAACCAATGGATTCGTCAACAAACAAAAGTCGTTGACGTAATGGAAAGGATCGCATCTCTAAAGTGGAATTGGGCAGGACACATTGCGTGGATGTCAGACGATCGTTGGACAATAAGCATAACGAATTGGAGACCACCAATAAAACAGAAAATGGGTAGACCGCCAGAACGATGGACAAATTCGATAAAACGGGCAGTATGGACGAACTAGCAACGAATTGCAATGGACCGTTCAGAATGGAGGAAGAGAGGGGAGGCCTACATCCAGCAGTGGATATCAACAGGCTGAACAGGAGGAGGAGGAAGATTCTATCGAGCGTTAAGAACTAAAGAGCGGAAGAGCTGGCGACTTCCATAGGAACATAGTGACTTCGAATTAATATAATGAGAAACATGAGCAAAGACCCATATGTATCAAAATATGAGGCAAACAGAATAGATATTGCAAAAAGACTCAAACGTATCTAATTACAGAAGTGCTTTCTGTTCTTTTATAACTATAGGAATTTCAAAGATCCGTAGAAAGTACACAAGGTAATGTCAAAGGCCCTACCGAAGTACGTCTGAGACCATTGACCGAAATGCTCTCTCCCGCACCATATCACAAAGAAAACTAACGCAGTTTCTCCAAGAAGTCCTGAAACAGTTTCCTCTAAAATGTAATTCCCAACAATTTTGTCTTTAGAAACAAACTTCTAACTCCCACAATTTTATAGGTGTGCGTCATCCCTCTTAATTCAAGAAGTTCTTTTATCCCGGGATTCGTTAATTCTTCCCTAAAACCCTGAAACACGGGTTCTCTAAAATTTTATTCTCTACAACTTTGCCTTTGGAACATTTAAACATAAAATGGCAGAGTATCACTCAATGGCGCATTTCGTGGTTAACCTCCCGCTGTCAGAAGAAAAATTAAGAAAGAGACTGACACCATCATTGAAATAGGCAGGGTGAATGGATACAGGTGAAAATCATTAGGAACATCAAAAAAAGAAAGAGTTAGAGAATGTGTCCACTTTCCACAAATGGACCATTCCTGATGATGACCCAACAAAACGAGTTAGTTTCACGTACTACCCTCGAATCACTGGTCCCTTAAAAAAAATTATAACGAGTACAATATCCAAGTTGTACATAGAAATGACAGGTTGTTGAAAAATGTATTTGTTTCTTTGAAAGATATCCCTCCAGACATCCAGAAATAGGGGATATATAGAATACAATGTAAGACTTGCGGGTGGTACTATTTTGGGATGACGATTCGCCAGCTGTTTATACGTTTCAACGAACACGTGTGATGTCTGAAAAATGGAAACGAAAAACCGCATGACACAAAACATGAAATCGACATTACTACCCTAAAACTAGTGTAAGAAGTACGACGCCTCTAAAACGTTAAATTTTCTGAAGGGATTCACATACACAAAAATGCCTATGTTTGTTATCGACCCTCTTTATAGTTTTTAAGATAACCTATGTAAAACACTTATGTTTTTAGTCTTGGCCAAACCCTGAAGATGACAGTGTGACTCTCGAAAACGGTCGGAAATTGTTTAAATAAATGGCATAATTTAAAACTGGCTTGTCAAGTCTCGTCTATTTATGAAGTTAATAAGAAAAGCAACGTTCTTTGTAGATCTAGAGATATGACCCCGCCTAATTCTAGAAGTGGTCACATTGCAGGATTAGGCCATTTTTCCCTAAAACTCTGAAAAACGAGTTCTCTAAAATTTTATTCTCTGGGCCATTCCACTCAAAAGTTGAAAATAAAAAAGTGGATGACCTGGGAACCACGTTTTCCGATTAAACCGTTCGTCTGACAATGTTTTTTTGTATGAGAGACTTGAAGAATAAGTTTTTCCTGAAAAATGTTTCATATATCACAACTCTCGCACCTTTGTACGTTTCAGGAGATTAACACGGTTCCCAGGTCATGTACAAAATTCATTGCATGGAATTGCCCCTCTACAACTTTACAACAGTCAATCTCCATTTTGTATACTTAAGCAAATATAGACGAAAAACCATCTAATTTCGTATATGGTCAGGAAACTCAATTTCATCCATTGCATTGGTCCCAGTGACCAGACCAATGACCCGATTTCCACAAAAACTTTTTCCCAGTTTCCTGAGGTCAAATGCTTTAATTTTTAAAGAGGATTTCCGTGCTCTACTTGCCTAGATATTTGCGAACAAGTTTCACCGACCCTCGAAAATCCATGTTTTTGTATACTTCTTCGACTACATCTCCGGAACTACTTCACCGATTTTGTTAATCTTTGAAGATGAATCATTGGACTCATGTACCTTTAGGAAAACAAAAATATAGGGATCGGACATTTTTTTGCTTATTCGTCATCTCCAGGACCATAACAGATGTACCCCCCAACTCAGGCTTCGATCGACTAATAGGACCCTTTTTCACTTCCTACAGGTCCAAAAATTCTTAGAAAATATCCCAGATAACACAGATCACACTTTTAAATGTGGTTGCCCACTGAATGTACAATATATGTGCGAAATTCAATGTTGTTGAGAATATGTACATAAGATGTACAAAATGTGTGCCTGTAAAGTGGTACATATTTCGATGTACATAAAAAGCACATTTCTTGTGCTATTAAAACTCGAAATTTTTGCAAGTACATTTTTCGCACATTTTATGTGCGTGATAAGGTGTACACTATTCCTATCACATTGAATGTACCAAAAATGTGCTTGTGATGTAGTACATTTTTCGATGTAAATAAAAGGCACATTTTTTGTGCTATTAAAGCTCGAAATTATTGCACTAGATCACAAGTACATTTTTCGCACATTTTATGTGTGTGATAAGGTGTACACTATTCCTATCACATTTAATGGATTGGTAGAATATTTTTCCATCATATTTTGGCTGATTTGATGTAGTTATGGGGATGAATAATTTCTCGTAACTTTCGAAAAATATCTACTCCAAATTTTAAGTAAACTTTGAAAAGAGATTTACACATTTTTGGGACATGGTAATGAAGTCGACTGCTATACACCTTTTTCTGTATCCACGCCCTTTAGGTGTTTGCGGTTGTAATGTTCGGAATCAGAAATGTAATTAATGAATTGATATTTACATTTTACAGCCACAAACAAAGCAATAAAGCGTAAATAGTTTGTTAACACGTTTGATTCAATGATCCTTTGACGAAATGGTAACTAATTAAACGGAATTTGGAAACGAACTTACCAATGATAATCACTGAGACAATCAAATAATAGCATCGCATTCTACATTAAAATTTTGTTTGTCTATTCCATAAGCGTACATAATTCCCTTTCAATAGGAGTTGTTACCCACAAACCTGAATTGTTAATTAAGAATTTCCAATTTATCAACATAACATCCGTTAGTGTGTTTCATTCTTCTATGTGTACGTACCACATACTTAATAAATGAAACCTCCATATCGTTAGTTAATGTGTTTATTTTGAAAGCATTTTCGTCAAAAATGTGCAAGTGATATGAGATCCGAGCGTCGTTACTTTCGGCTGAGAAAGTAGGGAGCTTCCCTCGAGCTACAGTCGATCTTCTACTCACTTTCACAATGTTCTACTATATAAATTGTTATTAAATGTTTATGTTGTAAGCTGATTTCTTTCATACAAGAAACAGCTGAACCGTTGCGCCAATATTTCAAAGTCAAATCGGATGAACTGTTGAATGAAATCGATTTACCTAATCCAAGAACAAATTAAAACAATGTAAGTGAGTAGAAGGTCACGACGATTCTGAAGTAATTACAAATTCTGTTTCACCCCTCAGTAATTTAAAAAGATTTTATCCAAATGAAAATGAGCTCACCATGAAAATTAGCTCTATCGCTATGATCTTCCCCCTTTGATAGCAGCAAAAGTCGAGACCACGTACTTGCTACTGCCTTCCTGGTAGTTAGAAAATTTGAACACCTGGTTCAAAACTTCCGAAAGGTCAACGAGCGGTTATGCGTGCTTGGGAGATTTCAACGCCAAATTTACTGTCTGCATGATAAAACGAATGAAAACAGACAGGGCCTGACTTATTTCGCGGCTGGAAAAACCTCGTAGTGAATAGTACTTTGCACCAACATAAAAGCAGACATCTAGCTACCTGGAAGCACCCCCATGACAACTTGTATCAAATCGACCACATATTGGTTAACGGAAGACACCTCACTGATGTAAACGAATCTAAAACCAAGTACATGAAGTCCGAGCCGAGTCCGGTAGCCAATCAACAGGGAGACAAAATACGCATTGGAGCGCTCAATTTGGATGATTTCATTTATCGTGGAGCGCTGATACGGTATTGTATTCTCATCATACACCTATTATGGTCTAGTCAAACACTTACGCTCAAAGTTAATATCGAAGAAAACGAAGTGCCATATTTACAAAACACTTATTCGTCCAGTATTGACCTACGGATGCAAATCTTGAGCGATAAAGAAAAGTGATGAACTCCTGATAACACCATATTTGAAGCGATGTGCGAGGGGGAGAGGTGGCGACGGCGATCATAGCCGCAGTGGTCGCGGAGGGCATGACGCAGTTCCCACATCCCAAAAAAGAAGTCCACAAACCCAAAAAACGCCATACCTTTGGGACAAGGAGCCATATATAGGCGAACTTTTGAGTTTTTTCCACTCGCCCCTTTCCCCTCCAAATTGTTTTTACAAAAAACTACTAAACAGCAGCTTTGCAACGAGCCCGGAATCATCAAAATCGTTTGAAAATTGGCTGAGATATCGAGGTGTGAAATAGTAATTTTTGATACAAGTTACGTATGAATGTAGTTTAACGCACTAGATGTGAGATTGCCGATACGAGCCGAAGGCGAGTTCGGCAATACATCGTGTGCGTTAAACTACCAGCATACGTAACGTGTATCAAACAACGTTTTTTGCAATTCACCGACAAAAACGAGATTTTTGCACTAGTAGTAGTGCGTAAAAAAACCGTCATCGCACTAGTGCGGCAAAATGACTTCATGTGACACCGAAATGACGCACGGAAAAGCGAGTTTTTGACGGTGCATTGCAAAAATGACATTTTTGTATGGAGAATCGATTTTTCTATTCTTCTTATCATTATGAAAACTTTGTTCTGATCTGTCGGTTTCTATATTCTATTAATAATTTTCGATCTCAAGAACAAATTTTCAGGGAACGTCAGTCTCGGCACCAAATGGAAAATTTCATAGTCCGCTTTTCTGGAAAAGTGGTCAATTTTGAGGGTTTTTCACGTAGTGCTCGGAGTTTTCGAATTTTAGAGAATTGATTTTTTCGGGAAAGTTATAGAGTTTGGTCAGGAGAATTTTTTGGGATCTTAAGAAAGTGGCTGCCAGCAGTCAAATCGGCGCCATCTTGAATTTTCCCAATCAATAAATTAGGTTTTTTTAGTTTTCGAATTTTAGCTTTGAAATGACAATACTTAGAGAGTCTTCTACAAAGTTATAGAGTTTCATCAGGAGAGTTTCTCGGGATTTTCAGAAATCTGCCAATGTGACGCTATCTTGGATTTTTGTTAGGTATAAATTATGCATCCTTGGGTTTTCGAATTTTAGCTCGGGAATGATAACACTTAGAGAGTTGGTTTCTTCTAGAAAGTTATAGAGTTTCATCAGGAGAATTTGGTTGTGTCATTAAAAAATGGCTGCAAGCTGTCATAGTGGCGCCATCTTGGATTTTGGTTTATGCTTTTTCGGTTTTCGAATTTTAGCTGCGGAATGACACTACTTAGAGAGATGATTTCTTCTAGAAAGTTATAGAGTTTGGTCATGGTCAGGAGAACTTTTTAGCATTTTAAGAAAATTGCTGCCAACTGTCAAAGTAACGCCATCTTGGATTTTTGCTAAATTCTGAATAAGAATGCCTAGACAGTTGCTTTCTTCGGCAAAATTATATATATTAGTGACACTAAGTGCTCCGAAGGTAGCCGAAGGTGCCATAAAGTGTTCCGAAGGTAGCCGAAGGTGCCACGAAGTGTTCCGAAGGCAGCCGAAGGTGACACGAAGTGTTCCGAAGGTAGCTGAAAGTGCCACGAAGTGTTCCGAAGGCAGCCGAAGGTGACACGAAGTGTTCCGAAGGTAGCCGAAAATGACACGAAGTGTTCCGAAGGCAGGCGAGGGTGCCACAAAGTATTCCGAAGGTAGCCGAAGGTGCTACGAAGTGTTCCGATGGTAGCCGAAGGTGACACGAATTGTTCCGGAGGTAGCCGAAGGTGAAAAATTTTTTAGGAGGAAATTTTTTTTGGAGAAAAATTTTTTTCGGAAAGAAATTTTTTTTTAGAGAAAAAATTTTTGATTGAAAAATTTTTTTCGAGAAACATTTTTTCGAAAAAATTTTGTTGGAGAAGTTTTTTTTACGAAGGAAATTTTTTTTGGGAAAAAAACCTTTTTTTTCGAGAAAATTTTTTTCGGAGATAATTTTTTTTCGGAGAAAATTTTTTTCGAAGAAAATTTTTTTTCTAAGAAAATTTCATCTTCTTAGAAGGTAAAGTGTGACGCAGTCCGTTAGTCCGCTTCCAAAATTAATGATATCGCTTGAGGTGACGCTATCGCTAAAAATACGCAAAAGTTTTTGTTGTGATTCCATTTTACTGCCTTGAGGATAAACATACATGTCATGCTACAGCAAAAAAAAATAACTTACATTGGATGCTTGAAAGTCATTCATTAAATCGGAATCAATTTTGTGAACTGGCCAACTCACTCGTGTGTTTTTGAGCAATTCGCTCTGGAGACTGTTATTTTCACGCGTGCAGTTGCAAACCTCGCCTTCGGCAAAAGTCGTCGGACTCTACACTTGTAAGAATAGTAGTTTACAGAGCTTTTTTGCTCAGAAACACACTTGTCAGTTAGTTAATAGTTGTTAGTTGTTAATAGTTAAAAAATAGTATATGACAGGGGATGCGGTGGAAATCATTTATTGCGTGAAGGGCCAATTTTGTGATTTTGTGAGCCGAACTCACAAGCCTCAATCAGGCTTCAGGGGTGAGGAAAATCACAGAAAACATGAAGATAATTTTTATGAAGAAATGTCAATATGGCACAAAACACAGCAACAGAGAATTTTCTTTCTCTTTCACTCTAACACTTATTGCATATTTTTATTTTATTTTATTTTAAATTGCTGTGTATTTTATCTGTTGACTGTATGCGTGGGCAACAATAGTTTCTGTCTCATTTCATTATGATTGTTGTGCGTGAGTGAAAAAGATGCAACGGTGAAATGTTAACGTGGGCAACAATGGCTAAAGCCATAAGAGGTGGAAGGAAAGACGGGAAAAAAGAAAAGAAAGAAAAATTCGAAACTTAATGTTTTGTAAAACTGAGAGCCCTTAGGCGTTCGCTGTGCATATACCTACAGTTGATATTAACAAACAAAAACTAACTTGGAGTTTTCAGTCCATGTTTTGATTTGTTTTCTCATTCATGTCACCAGTAAAGCTAATGATTCAGTAGATAAAATGCCATGTTATAAATAAATCAAATTTAAAAGAACATTTTTTTATTCGTTTCTATTTTTTGTGTAGATTTTCACAACTTTAACAGACTTTTTATTTTCATTTCTTATTGTTTTTCCGTTTGACTCAGTCTTTATTTATGGGTCCTTTCCACCTAATATGCACATTAAACGTATATGTAAAAAGAGAATAAAATATATTTTGGTAACGTATTACTACGAACGTAAATCGCTTTAACATAGATTTTCTCGTGTATATTTCCCAAAAGAATTACAGAATTGAA
The DNA here is from genome assembly GCA_029228625.1 of Pseudolycoriella hygida. Lineage (NCBI taxonomy): Eukaryota > Metazoa > Arthropoda > Insecta > Diptera > Sciaridae > Pseudolycoriella > Pseudolycoriella hygida. The sequence continues at coordinate 159,372,018 of CM055403.1, read as the reverse complement.
CATGTTTTGATTATAAGGTAAACGCGAGTTGTGTACAGTTGATAGATACTTTTGTATATAAATTTATAGCAATTTGATGTTCGTGTAAACCTATTTAAGAATTTTTACAAATCAAAAAGTGCCAAATAGTTTCTTGCTTTTGAATACGATAAACCTTGTAGAAAACTTCGGTTTAAAGTTATTCCAAAAATTGTGCTGTGAATATTTTATTCGTAAATATTTTATTTCGTCACGGTTTTACTCACAAATATTGAAATTGGAATCCCTTCCGAAGAAAGCAATGGAAAATAAAATTGGGATTGATTGCACATTCATAATACAGTCGAGGTAATTAACATAAAACTTTAACAAATTTTTCCGCCTCTGCGTTGCTTGTTTTCATAACTCAAGTGAATGTGCCTTTATACAAGTCTACTGTGTACGAATTAATCAAAATCGAATGTGTGTTTAAGAAAAGGTCACAAACTGTTAAAGAAACAGTCAACATGACATTTAATGTAAGATTTCGACCGATGTGGACCTATAATATATTAGCGATGAAAAAGTTCCACCCCGCAATCAAAAGGTATTTCAAATTGTACCTCTACCTTTTTATTCTAAACTTTCCCTTATTTCGTTGTTTGTTAAATAAGTCCATATAGAAATCGGATTTATTTCTAAAATCTTTGTACGTTCCATCATTTCCCATATGCTTTTTATTATTACAAAATCAAGCTCATTAAAAATGCAAGTTGTTTGTTGTGTAGAGTAGAGGTTGTTGTTCTATTTGTGAAAACATGAAAATTTCGTAAAGCTAATAATATCCAGGCTAATATTAAGATAACACAAAGCGCCCGATTTCCCTTTAAAAATTTTGTGAGAAAGCAGATTAAAGAACAAGGAGATGAGCTTGATCTTATTCTCATTAGGCTACATACAAGCCGGATGGAATGACAGGAAGTATTTTCAAACGCACAAAGGCACTCTTTCACATTTCATGCAATTGCAGTTTGAAGTTCCGTTATATACGGGACAGCAAAGGCGCCGAGTTCACTTTCGGTCGTTGGGTAAAGGGATGCATAAAGGGATCGATCATAAATTACGTAACGCTAGAGTGGGAGCGGTGGGCATGAGGCTTGAGTTTAGGTTCTTTGTGTGTTACAGGGGGAGGGGTCTATGAAGAGCTCCAAATGAAAAACAAATCCAAGATTTTTTTGTAATTTCGCAAAATAGAAAATTTGTTTGAAGAATACTCTGGGAAGTAACGGAATCCATTTCAAACTTTACATTTTTAACTTGTGTCATCATCAGAACAAAGTCACATCCTAATTCAATTTATACGTTTCCAATTAAGATGAGTACCAGTACATACATCGTGCAAAATGAGTGAATATGTGTGTGAAAGTTAAAAATCTCCATACAAAATGTCATTTTTGAACCATTTTTCAGAGGTCTACGAAATGCTTGAAAAGTCATGTTTTGTATCGAGGTTTTTATTTCTCACACATTTTTCACGTATTTTCCACGATGTGTGTACTAGGCGTTATCATAAAATCTGAAAAATGTTAAGCCTTTTGAGTAGAGATAGAGTCGCATCATTGCACCTAGTCGTATACGAGTAATTATGGAAGTTGTTACACAGGGACTGCGTTTTTGGACCCGCACGAAGTGACGGGCCTATGAGTTTATCACGAGTTTCCTAATCAGTCGATTTGAGGTGGGGTAGTAGGGGGAGCATCGATCAATTGTACTTAGACGCGGAATCTGTCTGGGAGCTGCGGGAATGTATGAAATTCGGCAAAGTTTGTAAATCTTTAAGAAAAATTCACAAGTTTCGATAATGATAAATGCAATCTTTGGAATTATGAATTTTGTGTTTGTGCGTGCATTGATTCACCAAGAAGACACCTTTAACGATAGTCAAAATAGTGCTAAGTTAACTTTTTCATATAAATATGGTTTTGATGATTTTCAGATCCTCCGGAAAGTGTTATCTTAAGAGCGTGTCAGATATTTTGGAAGTTCTATGTTTTGCGATGTTTTTTCATTGCATATTTCTAAGGCAGTGATCATCAATTTTAAATTCCGAAACATCTTTTGTTTGCATAACACATCCCTTTATAGATTCTCTGAATCAGAGTATATAATTATTGAGTCTTAGTGTCAAAATTTGATATGAAAAAACATCGCAAAGACTCGGCGAATTCGATGTTTTTTCAGATCAAATTTTGTCACTAAGACTCAATAATTATATATTCTGATTCATAGAATCTATAAAGGGGTGTGTTATACAAACAAAAGATGTTTCGGAATTTAAAATTAATCATCATTGTCTTAGAAATATGCCACAAAAAAACATCGCAAAACATAGAACTGTCAAAATATCTGACACGCTCTTAACAGATTTTGGAGTATGGCTTTCCGGAAACAGAAGAACTAAGAATAGGTTGTGAAAACAGTTCTGTGAATTTTGAGGAAATTAGAGGTTACCGGATGGAAAAATGGTCGGAAAACAGCTAAAACTTCCATAAAAATAGGATTTTATAGGCCTTTGATGACTTTCAAATATTGCGAAAAGTATTATGACCTTGGCCGATTTTGGCTAAATTAGTTAAAAAATTTTCATCAGGCAAAAATAGTTTCATCGATGTAAATGTGAATTCGTTTCAAGTTGGGCTAATTTAAAATTGAAATGTTTGGGTGAATATCGAACATCAAATGTTTTCGTTACTGGCAGTGATCTTATTGTATGTATGTTTTAACTAAAAGACGATTGAGATCAAATTATATTTGACAAATTTTTGTGTATGATCAACTTTTGCAAAGTTTTAATTTCGTGTTTTCCGAAGCGAACTTTGTAAAATGAAAGAAATGCATCAGCGAAAAATTTCTTGGTGAATGAATGCACGCAAAAACACAAAATTCATAATTCCAAAGATTGCATTTATCATTATCGAAACTTGTGAATTTTTCTTAAAGATTTACAAACTTTGCCGAATTTCATACATTCCAGCAGCTACCAGTTGTTCTTATACATAAAAGGACTCTATGCCAATATCTGTTTTGATAGGTGCGGGTCGCTTTAGCTATGTTTTTTTGGAAACTATTAATGAATAGATAGAATTTTATAAAAATTTTGGTAAACCCATATTGGGCGCCACTGCGAAACAGGTCATGGATTTGGGAGCGGGCAAAATCGCCCACTGTACTTTCGTCACAGGATGATAATATCTTACCACCGGGCGATAGTATAGTTTAGTTTAGATAGTTTAGATATTTAACACTTTGGCGTTGTTTCTTTGCCGTACTTCACTTTTCGGTAGAGCCGTGCGCCGGTAAAAAAAAAATCGGCGGCGGCGAAAGCGATTTTCCAATTTCCTCCGCAGCGGCGAAAATCGGCGCAAGGGGTTCTCGGCGGCGTACGTCAAAACTAAGTTCGGCGGCGGCGGCGTGCTTTTTACAGAGTCTGGCGACGGCGCCATTTTATTTATAATAAAAAGTTTCACGGGTATTTATAAAAAAACAAGGATAAAAAAACACTTTTAACTACCACAAATCAACATCAATCATGTTTGTGGTTGATGATGATTTAACGTTTGGGCGCTACAAAAATTTACATTAACCAATTTACAATACACACGGGTAATCTTTGAAATTTTAGTATGAAAAACCGTCGCTTAACAGAAAAATAATATTTTCAGGCTATGGCTCATTTGAAAGACCTTACAATACTTGACTTAGGAAAAGATTGCTTGAAAAAGAGAAAGTGCAAGAAAGTTTAATAAAACAGTGGAAGACCAGGGACCCATACATCGGTTCCTGAATCACTTTCGTAAAAAAACTGCCCGAAAATTAGAGCCTTTGTTATAGATGAAATAACTAGAAAGTTTTCACTCGTTTGCAAACAAAAAATTTAATTTTTACGTTGTTTCTATAAAATGATTCAGATTTTAATGGAACTTGAGAAGATGTTGAAAAGACTGAATAGTTTTGGCAGAAACAATCAAAAAAATAGTTTTTTTGTTTCCAAACGACTTGTTGCCAATTAGTTACTTCATTCATAACAAAAATTCTAATTTTCACGCCGGTTTTTACAAAAGTATCCTAAGTATCCAAAAGGTTCCTATGTTTATGTCCTTGACCTTCCAGCTTTTTTGTGAACTTCCAACCTCAATAGTATTAGGAATTTTCACTCTTTTTTTAAACATTTTTTCTTAAGTCAAGTATTGTAATGAGCCACAGCTTGGAAGCATTTTTTAACGTTTTTCTGTAAAGCGAAAATTTGTTTTCAAATGGTAACGTTCACACAATGATCAGAAATTCTGAAGAAAAATTCGAATTTTGTACAAAAAGCGCACGTTTCCCGCAACTCTCCGTGAAACTTTTCATTAAAGATTTTGATTTATTATTTATTAGATGTAATTTCTTCTTCAGCCTATAAAGTTTGTATCTAAACAATATTCATGTGTGAAAAATTTTGTCTGAAAAATCAGCATTATCAGGAACATATTTCTCGGAGAATCGTAAGTCTCGTGAAATTATTTTACTGAGTATTTCCTAACGAATTTAATTGAGCGTGTCTTTAGAAATTGACATTTTTTATTTTTTTTTTCGTGTTTATAACTTCTGCAATCGCAATACTCTAAAATTCCAGGAGTTTTAAAGAAACACAATGCAAGTGATGGACTGTTTTCGGTCAATATTTATCTTTTTACTTCAATATATCAAAATTCCAATGTATTTTTACCGCGTCGATAAAAATCTTCGGCGGCGGCGGCGGCGGCGTGTCAATTTTTTAACATTCGGCGGCGGCGCAAATCGGCGCACGTTTAAAAATTCGTCGGCGGCGGCGCGCCTTTTTGACACTTTTTTCGGCGGCGTTTGTGCACGGGTCTAGTTTTCGGCGTTTTTTGGGATTTCATAGTGCTTTTTGTTGGCGTATAAAATTGTCCAGAAAAATCGGCAATTTATTATGTTTTCTTGTGTTCTAGTGGATAGTTAGACCATATTGAAACATAAAGTCTGTTAAAAATGCGCCGCGGGCCATAATCTACAATGCGCAAAGAAAAAGCGGGGTCGAGGGGCGGCAGCGTCCCCAATGTGGTGTCAAGAGTGATAAAGCCTCTAGCGGGGTTGTAGGAGAACGGAAAGAGTTTGCCGCCTGAAGGACGTTGTAAATGCCCGGCGCAGGCTTTTATTACAATAGCTCATATTTAATGAACTCCACAATTCATTGTATAGACACTTTCGTTGACTTTTCTGTTGACTACTTCAATCCACAAAACATTCACAACAAAAAAGTTTTTAATGTGTCAGTGGTAAATTGCACACAAACCTAGTGCCATCTATGATGTGAGTACACCCAGGCTTCATAACACGAGTAGTTTTGAATTTGGTGCCGCTACGAATCGTACATAGACAAATGACAAAATATGACGTCACTCATTTTCGATAAATTCTGTGTACAAATATCTGAGTCTAAAGTTTCGACGGAGATATAATTAGCACCAAAAGAAATCCTGATGGTAAAATGCAAGCTACCGTTCGGCGTGGTTCGTAATTCACGTTAAGTATGTGGTCCAAAAAATGCCTGCCGGTAAAACACATTGATAGAGCTCTTGGGGTTTTTTTCCACATTTTGGGAGTGCGCGTAACTCCGTGCAATTTCCAAATTATATTAAAGTTGAGTTAAAAATAGAGCATTTATTTTTAACTCAACTTTAACATTGATAGAGCAAACCGGTATTCTAAGATCTACTAGTTTCCGCACCTAGTACATCAAAGATAGCACTAGGTTTGTGTGAAATTTATTACTGACATAGTAAAAACATCAGTAACGAAAGGATCTCTAAGAAAAATCCATGTGAGCAAAAACTCACAAATATGCGGATGCAGAACCAGTCTCTGACCCGGACGATTGTAACGGCGTATTATTATTATTATTAATGAAGGATAAAACGTCAGGCCTAATTCAGATGGACATTCGTTAAAATTAACTTGTCAAAATAGCCATGGAGCATTCCGAAAGGTACCATTGCTCCATGGCTATTTTGACAAGTTAATTTTAACGAATGTCCATTTGAATTAGGAAAGCAAAAATCAGGAATCAAGAAACCAGGAACCAAAAATCTGGAAACGAAAATCAGGAACCTAAAATATGGAAAATCAAAAATCAGGAAAAACAAAAATCAGGAAATACCAAATTTAGGAAAAACCAAAATTAGGAAACACGAAAATCAGGAATTCCTAAGGAGGTCGCAATCTTAATTTTGGTATGTAGGGGGCTCTAAGCCCCTAAACCCCCGCGCCTGCGGTGAGCTAATAACCCGCTCCAGGCTGCCTTCCGTGCATGGGGCTCTGCCCCTTAGACCCCGCAAGGAGGGATACTCCCTACACCTCCCCTTGACCTCCCTACACGGGGGTTGCCGTCCCTCGAGCTCGTTTTTTTATTTTCCAGGATTTATCACGGTCTGCGGCGCATTCTCTCCAAAATTATTGTTTTTATTTTTCCTATTCTAGTTTTTCTTGATTTTTGTTTTTCCTAATTTTTGGCAACTAATTTTTTTTCCTAATTTTCGGTTTTCTAATTTTGTTTCCTAATTTTTGTTATTCCTAATTTTTGCTTTCCTAATTCGTGTGAAATACCAATTTTAACAGACGTAAAACGTAATTGTAAGGAATAAATTATTCTACGGCATACCTTCAAAACGTACCGTTTTTTTAATTTGTTGTTTTTGTTGAAAAAAATTACAAAATTTTAGCCCCATTTGACAGCCGCAAACGAACTGACGGAGGCCGAATGCACTACCGAATAGTATTTACTATGTTATGAGCCTTCTTTACGCTGGAAATCAAAATTATACAATTTTTAGGGTTACAAAGAGTTACATTGTGATTTGAAATTCAATTTAAGTGTACGTCATCGCTCACTTTTTTCGATTTCGGCGGCTGTACTAACTGAACTGCTCCTTTCATTTATTACTTTAATTAATTTTATAAAAATATTGGTGCATTTTTCCGGCATGTCGTAGAACAACTTTTTGTTTAAAATAATATTTTACGTCACTTTTGTCGAAATAGCCATGGTCCATTCCTCTAGTGCTAGTTAAAAGTCACCCAGGTGCATTGACGTCAGCATCGATAGGGCAGGACAGTTGCACAAGAAGTGCTTCGCCGTTTCCGGTTCGTTCCTTCTACAGTTCGGGCCACTGCTAAGTCCCATCTTGTCCAAATGGTATCTTAAGCAGTTTTGCCCCGTTAGCACTCCCATTAACAACCTTAGCCTTGCCTTGTCTAAGCTAAAGAGATATTTCGTGGTCTCAGAGTCGCATCCCAACGAAAACTCTTTCGCTTGCCTACAAGCGTTCAGGCGCTCCCACACTCCCACACTCTCTGATGCTTGACCTTGGCCTTATCCTTAATGAGTTCCGGCACCAACCCAGCGTTAATGCCGAGTTCTGGTTCTGGGCCAGTGCTGGTTCATTCCCTTCGAAGTCGGAGTGTCATTTCGTTTTCGTTCTTCTCTGAGAGGCTATCCAGGGCCACTCTACCCCTTAGGACTGATTGAGCCGATAGCTTGCAAGATGACAGTGCCATTAGCGCCTAGGAACGTTACTTTCATGGTATGCATTGCGATAATACGGTTACAGGAACGATATTATCACATCACCGGGCGAGAATATCTTTCCAGGAACGATATTATACAGTTCAAAAATGTTTAGAAGAGGTGCCGTCTACAGGTTCGATGCGCTCGTAGCGCTATAACGAAATCCGTTTTATTGCAAATTGAGTGTTCTCTTCCATACCCTGCAAAAACATGAAGAATGCCCGCGTTATAATTTCGTTTTTTCTTTCATTTGATCAAGCATCGTGTCGGTCATGAAATTGGCGTTCGAGGCAAAAAAACATGCTGATACAATGACACTGTGATTGCTTAAAATTTAAAAAGTGGCGAAAAAACGCTGTTGAGAGAGATTTAAAAATGTTTCTCAACAAAATAACAATAAAATCGCGCCTCATTCAACAAAACGTGTAGCGTGTGTAAAAACGTTTTCTTGCGAATATACAAGTGAATATTCGCAAAAAAAGTTGTTTTACACGTTTCCCAATAATATACACAAAACTTCTACGTCGAGGCAACAGAATAGATGTTGCAAAAAGACTCGAACGTATCAAAATAAATATGCCTTAACTCTGAAGCATATGAAACTGCGTCCACACTGAAGTATGGGACGAACTGATACTTTTTTTTTGCGGATTTGTCTCGTTGGGGTCTTCATTAGACCCCAAAACGAAAACCCTACTCCCGGGTCGAAATTCGACTGGTTACAAACGTAGTGGTAAACCCACAAGACTCCTTTTCGAAGCGCTGCGTTCTTCGTACGAGTCTAACAATTCCAAAATTATCACAAATCAAGGTCATTGACCTAATACATTGGTGATGGTCAATATTTCCGCAAGTACGTTGATACAAGTATTCAATACCATTTCACACAAGATATTGGTATATTTAAGTTGACCTACTTTGAGGCGCCGGTACGTATTATGCGTTGACTTTGTTCCAAATACAAAATACTTTCATCACCGACAACTGTTTACTCGCATAAATAATTACACTGGTGGTGGTGATTGGTCGTAAGATTCAGATTGTCTTGCCATTTAGTGTTTGTTCGCCGGTGAAAAAATAACTTTTGATTTACCTGATTTGGTTGTGCATGTCTGTTACTCATTAAACATGAATACCTCAAAAATTGTGATAATAATTTTACTTATGTCGTGTCTGACAAACACAATATACTGCGTCGAGATTTTACTGCTGGTGAGTTTTGTTCAAACTCAAAGTTTGGTCTCCAAATGGTTAGAACGATAACATTAACACTGTTAAAGGATGAAGACGCAGATACGAGTACCTACAAGACAAACATAGTTGCAACGCCAAAATGGTTGAGTAACTATTGGCTGATTGCGGCCGGATTGATCGCCTCCCAGGGCAGTATTCTCTCATATCTGGGACAACCCTTCATGAGTCGAACTGGAGGATTAAAGTTTTGGTGTGGAGACGTCCTAAGTCGAGAGAATTCACAGCACTTGACAGATTGGTATACGTTCACCCATATAATTCATGGTATCGGCTATTACTGGATTCTTGGATTGGTAACACCAAGATCTTCAATGCCAACTCGTTTCATCATTGCTGTTATGATGGAAGTGCTTTGGGAGATTGTAGAGAACACACCTACGGTTATCGATCGATATCGACGATTAGCTCTTGCTAATGGATATTCGGGAGACAGTGTAGTTAACTCTATATCCGATACTCTATCAATGTTCCTTGGATTTTATATGTCGAGGGCACTTCCAGTTCCTGTTGTGATCGCATATACTATATTCTCTGAATTGTTTTGTGCTTTTAAAATTCGTGATAATCTAACATTAAATTTGATACAACTTATCCATCCATTTGAATCAATTTCAAAGTGGCAAACTGGTAACTAGTGTAAAAAAATGTGATACAAAGAACATATGCCCGTACGGGCCGCATCAGAATAGATGCGGCAAACAAAATAGATGTTGCAAAACGGCTCGAGCGTATCTAAATAAAACATTTCATTGAGGATATTTAAATATTTTGTGTCTTCATGGGAAAGTCTTTCCGTCACTCGGGGCGAAAAGTCTTTCCTCCCTAGTGAGGAAAAATAATTCATCTGAAATATTTTTTCGAAAATCTTTAACGTGGAGACAACATTTTGTTGTTTTATTGTTGTCCACCACGCACTTTTCAATGAAAGTATTTTAACGTAGGCAAATGCATTAAAACTTTTAAAACACAGAATCGAAAGTGTCAGCCATGCTTGTTCTAGCGATGAACACAAACAGCTAATCCCTTTTATTTAAACCATTTTCTAAAACATATGACACTATTGCTCACGTTAATAATAATTCACATCACTTCACTGCAAAATTTGCTGTAATTGGTAGTACATCAATAAAATCAACAAAATTATTGCTCACCACATCATTGACGTTGACATTATAAATCTCATTTATTGCATAGGAGATAGTAAATCTCACATTAAATGCATTTTGAGGCGATAAACGTTACTTTATTGTCAGTACTTATCCGTCTAGAGGGATAGATTCCTCTGTCTACAATAGTTTCAATGGCAACGTTTAATGGCAAAACAGAACCCGATGTTTTTCAATTTTTTCAAATCAGGAAGATTGCAAGAAATGTGATCAAAGTTTAAAGTTTTTATCTATTTTTGAATATTTTATATTGTATGATATTTAGTTAATTGGAGTCGTGGTTAAGTGAATTTTAAAATTTTATTTGCTGAGCTTTCGACAAACAGTTGTTGTATTTTATTTGAATGAATAAATATTACTTCGTTTGTCGCTCAATTCTCGATGATTCGAAAATAAAACCTGATTATGCGACCTTTTTATAATGTTTTCATAGCACATTTTTAGTAAGCGAGATTGTACTGCTATCTTGTAAGCAATTGCACTGGAGAAACTGATGAGGGCCACCTCATATGCACTATTCCGTTACTGAAACAGCTTTTATAATTTAAAGAGATCTCTGTCACAGTTGATTTCAATAGCTCTGTTGAATGTTCGGGAGTAAGTTTGAATCGCGCTGTAAGAATATTCGCACAGGAAATGATTTAAATCGAACTTACTTTGGATAGATGGTGAATTCTGGATTAGAAATGGAGATCTGCTAACACTTATCGCTTGCTTTCATTAATTTTTAGTTGAAATGATTGATACGTTTGTTAGTGTACTTCCAAGTAGAAGTAGAAGAAAGAAATTTGAAGTGAAGTTTTATTTTATACAATTCCAAAGAGAGTGTACAGGGGAAAAAGCAAAGGATGTTGAATCCCTTCTATTCCTGTTAGTTTCAAGATTTTTTATTATGGTTTATTGTTCTTTGAACAGTACAAAACAGAACAGAACAAAAAGAGATCGTTGTTACTGATACGACTAAAATTAAAGTTTCCCCACATTCATTAGTAACTTGGTTTGTTGAGAGATAAAACGATAGAAAACAAATAGAAAATTTTTCTCATATAGATTGACTAGATTCACTGAGACGACAATTGCAATGAATGAACAATGAATAACACACTATTAGAAAAGCAAAAAGCGTGCTAGATCATAATCATAATATTGGGTGCGTTCAATGTTCGACTTACTATCTCCTATGCAATAAAAAAATGTATTGCCATACGTGGATTCCCTCATTTATTGTTCTCGTGTGTATTAAACTAACTCGCTGACGCTCGTTGTCGTTTAATACCCACTTGAACAATAAAATTCGGGTTATCCACGTATGGCAATAATCTTATATTGTGACGTAGATATGATCATTTAGCGACGCTAAAATTCAAAACTGCCCGCTAGTAGCGATTAGCGCTCGCTAAAATCCGATTAGCGAATATTTTTCGCTAATCGCTAATGGATTCGCTAAAATATGGAGCTTTTCATCACAAGTCATCAGTCTATTTTCGACCGAATGCCAGTTTTTCAAAAATTTTTGGTGTTTTTTCTATTCCAGATTTTGGATTATCAGCGAAAAATTAGCGACCGCTAGTAGCGGCCACTACTAGCGCGCTAGTTTTTTTTAGACTAGCGAATCAGTTAGCGACGCTAGTATTTTTTGAAAGTAGCGTTAGTGTTAGCGTCGCTAAAAAAAATGACTAGCGAGCACAACCTTGAGTATGAGGTACTTAAGTCGAAATCTCCGACCTAGCGAAAAAGAATACTTATGCCCGTGTAGCCCTTAGAGGTGGTGGTATTTACTAGTCTACTAATAACGTGGAAACTGCAAACAAAATCGTATATGAGTGTTTGTTTTTGCTACTGTGTCCGCGTAACAGCAGACAATGTAAATATGGCAGATAATGTCAAAGAACATAAAATCGAATAAAAAAACTTTGTGAAAATCATCTCTTTCGTAAGACAAATTTTCTTTTTTCATTTAGGGGGGGAGGTGCCTTGAGTTTTGAACGTCCAGACCGGAGGGGACTTCGATATTGGCTGCACTTGGACAAGGACTTGCACTTTGTTAAGATTGGTCACTCGATTGCCGATAGAATTCACAATTTGGGTGACCTCAACAAGCATGGGACTATACAAACTTGTGTGCACAGCATTTTCTTTCGAAGTACGAATGAATATGAAGTCCAGGATTTATTGGAAAAATTAGATGTGCAGAAAAGTTCCGGAGTGGACGGAATCTCGGCCTTATACCTGAAAAAATGCGCTGATCTTATCTCTATGGTGCTTGCTAAGTGTATAAACCTCTCCCTGAGCAATGGTATTTATCCCGACAGCCTAAAAGTGGCCCGCGTCACCCCTGTTTTTAAGGCTGAAAGTAGAACTGACCCCTCGAATTATAGACCTATCTCAGTGTTACCGCTGGTGAATAAAATCTTTGAGATGATAATTCTAGATAGAATGTTAAACTTCCTAAAAAAAACGTTCCTCTATGTGCGGCAGTATGGGTTCAGGAGAAAATTTGGTACTGACACTGCAGTATATGAGATGCTGGACAAATTAATGTCTGATTTGGATGAGGGGAAGAGAGTAAGTGCCCTCTTCCTTGATCTAACTAAGGTATTTGACTGTGTCAACCATAAGAAGCTCTTATATAAGCTTGAGATGTCAGGCATTAGAGGCATACCGCTAAAGCTCATGGAAAGCTACCTTCGCAATCGTCACCAATGTGTGCAGGTTGGTCAGGCGCAAAGTAGCCTTAAATCTATCGATATTGGAGTGCCGCAGGGTAGTGTGCTAGGTCCGCTACTATTCCTGCTGTACATAAATGATTTGCATCGACTGGCTACGAAAGGTTTAGTGAATTTGTTTGCAGACGATACAGGAGTTTTCAGTGCAAATTTAACGTATAGGCAGAATGTGAGTGATCTTAATTCCGACCTTGCTCTAATTAATGACTTTCTGGAGATTAACAGTCTGACCCTAAACGTAAAAAAAACCAAAGTCATGCATTTTCGAACGAGGGCTCGGGAGGAGAATGACATTGGCCAGATAAGCTTGAATGGGAATATAGTAGAAGTTGTCTCCACCTTCAAGTACCTGGGTCTGGTTATAGATGAAGGTCTGACTTGGAAGCCTCACATTTCTAAGATCTGCGGAAAGTTAGCATCTCTAAGTGGAGTTCTGAGCAAGATTAAGCACAGGCTGCCCAAATCCATTCTCTTGAAAATTTATTATGCGCAAGGGCACTCACATCTGAATCATGTTGTGGGAGCCTGGGGGAGTGCAAGTAAGACAGATCTGAAACAGCTGCAGACCTTGCAGAAGCGATGTCTGAAGCACGTCTGTAAGCTGAAGCAAACTCACTCTACTACCGACCTGTTCACGACACATTGCCCTGGAGTGCTAAATATTTCTAGCCTCTATCAGCAAAGTGTGAATTGCTTTGTGCACGGTGCACTGCAAAAGAAAACACATAATGCTGTTACTATTAAGTGCACAACGCATCGCTACCCAACTAGGAAACTGCCGGTGGTGGTTGTGGGCACGAGGAAAACGGAGAGAGGAATCAAGGCGGTCACCATCGCTGGGGGAAAATTGTTCAATGCACTTCCTGAAGTGATTCGGAACGCCCCAGTCTGTCGGTTCAAAGGGTTACTTAAGGAATGTTTATCAGAGAGGCAGTATCCGGGAAGATGATCAGGCAGTATGGTGCACATTTTGACGCAAATATGGGCAACTTCCTGTGGGCTTACTGAAAAAGGAAAAAAAAAAGGAAACTTAATAATATAAAATAAATATATCAATCTGAAAAAATCGTTTAAATCTACTAATGGAGGTATTAATGGCTGAACAAAGAGAGTGTGCCACCAGCCGCGGCTCTTCTTGGCTAATCGTTGTCTTGAGTTATCGACCATACTAACTCTTCGACTCCTTGTTAAGTCACATTCATATTTTCTTCTATTCTTTATAATTTTTACTGATCAAAATTGCCCATCTCTTTGTCCACAAATCATAAATAATAAAAATTTCTAGATATTTCTTGTTTTCAAATTGTTTTTAAATTCTTTCACAGTGCTAGGCACATTAGAATTTAATTATGTTATAAACTTGTAAACAACAATATATTAATAAAAAAAAGGAATAGGGGGAGTCGTAAAATGCAAGTTTTGTGTGGACGTCATTTATCTGAAGTATTGTTGTTTCGCTTGGTCCTTGGTCGGTAATTTAAAATTACTAAAACTTTTGTATTGCTTCGATACCACCGAATTTATAGACAGCCCCCATGGATTTATCGTAAAGTGTTGTCTACACGGTGGGTTTTCGTTGAACTTCTACGATAATACATACATGATGAAATTCAGGTAAAAATTGAGAAAATTCTCGTTTTGGTACAATTGCACCCA
>CM055403.1:159315255-159357131 GCA_029228625.1 Pseudolycoriella hygida | reverse complement strand
GACTATATCATTTTTATTAGTAGTGACTCATCCGACTCATCCCTCAAATTTGCGAGTATTAATTTTTGATCTGTAAAAAACTCAAGAATTATTTTAAAATCGATTAAAAATGGTCGAGAGTCAGGTTAAGTGTCATACGAAATGTGCTACCTACAAGACAAACATAGTTGCAACGTCAAAATGGTTGAGTAACTATTGGCTAATTGCGGCTGCATTGATCGTCTCTCAGGGCAGTATTCTCTGCTATTTTGGACAACCAATCATCAGTCGAACTGGAGGATTAAAATTATGGTGTGGAGACGTCAAAGGTCCAGAGAATTCACAGCAACTGACTGACTGGTATACGTTCACCCATATAATTCATGGTATCGGATATTACTGGATTCTTAGACTCGTAACGCCAACATCTTCAATACAAACTCGTTTCATCATTGCTGTTGTGCTGGAAGTGCTTTGGGAGATTGTAGAGAACACACCTATGGTAATCAATCGATATAGACAAACAGCTCTTGCTAATGGATATTCGGGGGACAGTGTAGTTAACTCTATATCCGACACTCTAGCAATGTTCCTTGGATTTTATATGACAACATCACTTCCAATTCCTGTTGTGATCGCGTATACTATATTCTCTGAATTACTTTGTGCATTCGAAATTCGTGATAATCTAACACTAAATTTGATACAACTTATCCATCCATTTGAATCAATTTCAAAGTGGCAGACTTGTAAATAAGTATTAGAAAATGTAATACAAAAAACAAAGACAAGGGGCCCGTATGCATCAGAATAGATGCTGCAAGAAGGCTCGACCATATCTAAATAAATGTCATTTGAACTCTAAAGTGTATGAAATTACGTCCGCATTAAATTGGATTGGAAATTGCCGTAGGGGCAACATTGAAAAACAAAAAACAATGTAAAAACCTCTCCAAATACCATCGAAATCTCCTAATTTTGAAAAAAAAAATAATTATTCGAGGTCGGCACGACCTATGGCAATAAGGAGAGCCTCGGACCCTTACTTGCATGGACCTTTTTCTGTGCAACACTGCACACAAAACCTCATCATTAAAGAACTACACTAAGGACCCTACAGCCCCAACCACTCAGCGAAGTTTCATTGTATGTCTACTTCAATCAAAAGTTTGCAAAAAAATGAGATTTCGTTGTATTACTAGACTAGACCAAAAAAAAATTCACATTTTAGTGCTTTCTGCGATTAAAAAATGGCACCAATTTTTACGATCAGCAAAATTATTGCTTCTGGTCAGCAAAATCATTGCTTTTGGTCAGCGAAATTATTGCTTTGAACAGCATATTTAAGGTAGATGCTATTCGCCGGCGCCGGCGAATAGTCAGAAGATACGAAAGTGGCTATTCGCCGGCGCCATCGAATAGCAACCACATATGAAAATGTTGTCTGGCCTGAACTCGTTTATTTCATGATTAGCCATTTTCATATATTTTGTCACTAATTTCGTTATTCACCTAAGTTTCGTGGCACTTCGTAAAAGGAAAAATTCCTAGGTCTTCGTGAGGTATCCTTAGAGCGCAACTTCACTAGTTTCGTTAGCGACCTATATTTTGGGACAATTCGTAAAAGGACGAATTCCCTAGGTTTGGTTAAAGCGCAAAGTCCCTAGTTTCGTTACCACCTCGTGGCTTTTCGTAGAAGGAAAAATTCATAGGCCTTTGTGACGTTTGACGTCTCCTTAAAGCGCAAGTTTATTAGTTTCTTTAGCGACATAGTTTTCGGGAAAATTCGTAGAAGGACAAGGTCCCAAGGTTTCTATGATATTTCCTTAAAGCGCAAAGACCTGAATTTCGTAATTCTGAATTTCGTAAAAGGACAAATTCACTAGGCCTTAATCACATTTCCTGAAATCGCAAGTTCACTAGTTTCGTATTTTTGTTACAAAATCACATGATCTTTGGCAGTTGTTTCACTTGTCACCAATTTTCTTATCGATTTCACGATGTTAGCAATAGTTTTAGCGTTTTTTCTTGTGACGTTTCATAAAAGGATAACTCCTCTAGTCTCGTTACCTAAGTGTATCGTAACATTTTGTGAAGTGCGCCGGCGAATAGCCATTTTCATATCTTCTGACTATTCGCCGGCGCTGGCGAATAGTCACTTCGCAAATTTAATGGTTATGATACACACGACTATTCTTTGAGCAACGAAATTATTCTTTTAGTTCAGCAAAACTATCGTTTTTAGTCAGCGAAATTGTTACTTTTGGTTAGCGATATTATTGCTTTTATCAGCAAATTTATTGTTTATGGTCAGCAAAATTACTCACTGGAAACACTCCAATCAAAATGGGTTGAAATAAATCTAAGCGTCGCGGGAAACAATGCTCATCTAAGTGTATATTATGTGTATTACGTCATTACATCTACAACAACAATTTTCAAGCTATCACCTGAACACTAGAGTGGGTCGGAAAAAGAAAGTTTTTTTTTTCGTTCAAGGCGCCCACGTCGGAAATGTGTTCAGGACCACCCTAGGAAGATTTCGTGGAAGAACTTTTTTTCAATGCGTTTTTAGATTGTCGTCCATCGAATTCGCATCGATTTAGCAGGAGACGCATGGGTCAGGAATTGATCGGAAAATTCAGGGTGTTTGGCAAGGACGTCACACCCAGGAGCCAAGTAAAATACTTGGGTGGCATACTAGACAGAACACGTAAAGAAAAGAGCGAGGTAAGAACTGGGGCCTACCGTCCAAGGCGATACTGTGGATCTTTGAAGCAGTAGTGAGGCCTATGATCTGCTACGGTAGTGTAGTGTGGTGGCCTAGGCTGGAAAAGGAGTGCGTGAAAGAGGAGATGAGCGAGATTCAGAGGCTTGGATGCATATGTATTACCGGAGCTATGAAGACGACAGCGACGGCAGCCATGGAAGCGCTGCTAGCTGTACCACCGGTCCATACCATCGTCAAGGCTAGAGCATTTGCGACAGCAGATAGGCGTTGGCTTAACGGTCTGTGGATGAGGAATTTTTCTGTAGGACATAGAAGAATAAGAAATGCAAAAGCTGATCCTATTTTTGACATGCCTAGAGACCGCATAAAAGCGGAGATAACTTTGAGAGACGCTGTGAGGCTATCGTACAGTAGACAAGAATGGCTAGGCAATTGGCCAGATTGTATACCCGAAGATGGACTCATAAGCTTTACGGACGATTCGAAAAACTCCGAATGAACGGGGGCTGGGGTAATTACTCTGGAACCCAGAACGGAAGAGAATTTCTATATAGGAAAGTGCACCAGTGTGTTTCAGGCGGAAACGTTTGCAGCGATGAAAGGACTACGGTGCTCTTTCGAACCGGAATTGGAGAATGAAAGAATCACAGTACTTTCTGATAGTGAAACGATTATTTAGGCGATAATGTCGCCTGTCACAACTGCCAAACTCATGAAAGAGTTCAAGGAGACCCTGACAAACTAGGTCTGAGAAATCAGATAACGGTCGCTTGGGTACCTGGGCACTCTGGAATAGAAGGTGGTGAAAAGCCAGATGAGCTGGCGAAGCTGAGCTCTAAATCTGTTAGCCACGGACCAGAACCGTTCATTCCCATACCGCAGCCGCTGTGTGACAAGGTGATAAAGCAATGGACATGGTCAGAAGCAAACAAGCATTAGCAAGTTTATAAAGGAGGTCTACATTAGGGTGGTCCAAAAAACTAAGTTATTAAAAAGTCTGGGGCCCCACCCCTAAAAAGTTTCTGAATGTGTCCCTGATAAAAAGTGTATATGTAGCCATCTGAATCCAAAGCCGTCCTGAGGGTTCCCCGAAGCAAAATAGTCAAAAAAGCGTGAAAATCTTGTAAAACGTAGGTTTTAAGAAAAGTGCATGAAACTTGTGAAAAATGAGGAGCGGTTTTAGGGCAACTTTGGTTTATTCCGTTCAAAATAGTCCCGAGAAAATACTTTTTCATGTGGTGGGCGCATCCGAAGTGTTTCGATGTCAAGAGAGTCCGTCAAGTGGCTTTCTTAGCTCACAACTTCTTTGCTCTAGGCCTCGGTGAGTTTAGCAGTTTTTGGAAAACGGTCTTCTATGAAATTTTGAGTCTAGATAGGACTTCAAAATAACGCCTAAACAGTTTGTCTTGGAAGCATAAAATTCATTAAGTCTGAACAAAAATTTATTTTTCGAGAACCTCCATGAAATTTCATGAACTTCCATAAACCTGCCTAAGTGGCCGTCCGTGTGTTTCGTCATTATTTGGCTATTTTAGGAAGGACTAATACTATAAGAGTAGAAAAAAGCCAAAAGTCACTTTGAATGACAGCTAAATGCTTGCTGGTGATGCCTTACACGTAGGCATGTCATTCTACTCGAACTCATACGGAGATTATTAAAATTTTGAATTATTTTTAATTATTTCTTGATTTTTGCCGATTATTGTGCGGTAGACACAAAAAATTGTTAGAAAAATACTTTTATTGAAATTTTGCGTACATCTGTGAAAATTCATATGAAGTTCGAGTAGAGTGACACGCCTACGTGTTAGGCATCCCCAGCATGCATTTACCTGTAAATCAAAGTGACTTTCGGCATTTTTCTACTCTTATAGTATTAGTCCTTCCCAAAAAAGCCAAATAATGACGAAACACACGGACGGCCACTTAGGCAGGCTCATGGAAGTTCATGAAATTTCATGGAGGTTCTCGAAAAATAAATTTTTGTTCAGCCTTAATGAATTTTATACTTCCAAGTCAAACTGTTTAGGCGTTATTTTGAAGTCCTATCTAGACTCAAAATTTCATAGAAGACCGTTTTCCAAAAACTGTGAAACTCACCGAGGCCTGGAGCAAAGAAGTTGTGAACTAAGAAAGCCACTTGACGGACTCTCTTGACACCGAAACACTTCGGATGCGTCCAGCACATGAAAAAGTATTTTCTCGGGACTATTTTGAACGGAATAAACCAAAGTTGCCCTAACACCACTCCTCATCTTTGACAAGTTTCATGCACTTTTCCTAAAACCCACGTTTTACGCGCTTTCCACGTTTTTTTACTATTTTGCTCTGGGGAACCCTCAGGACGGCTTTGGATTCAGATGGCTCTATATACACTTTTTATCAGTGACACATTTAGAAACTTTTTAGAGGTGGGGCCCCGAACTTTTCGACAAGTTAATTTTCCCATACATTTTTGGACCACCCTAGTCTACATACAAAGAGATTCTTCCCAGTGGCCGATCGTGGTTGGGCGAAGGAACTGTTGCACATGGACCGGGATCGAATAAGAAGACTTGTAGGAGCGATCACGGGACACTGTGGACTAAACAGTCACTTGGCCAAAATGGGTATCGTCAACGACCCAAACTGCACCTGTGGCCTTGGTGAGGAAACGGGACGCCACATTATTTGTGAATGTCCGAACTTTTCTCTACTAAGACATAGGATTGTTGGTGGTCATGTGATCAAATCGCTGGATGTGCTGAAGCTGGGGCCACCTGTCCTGGACAAGTTCCTAGCGAGCACAGGTAGGTTCAAATGATTTACATGATGAACGGAAAAGAGGAACAAAGAATCGGATGATCTGTGTTTCGTGGCTCTCAGCCGTCCCAAATTGATAAATCTAAAAAGTAGACTAGAAAAATGTTGTAAAATACTTGCGTGGACAAGGAATTCAATAGACAATCTAGAACAGAAATCCGATTGAAGATCGGTCTAGAAATGTTTGATATCGAAGCTTTTAAGTTATCAAAAACATAGGAGAAACGGGCACGATTTTCTTTAAATTCGTTTGTTTAAAAGTGAATGATGCCAAAGAACGTGAATTTTATTTGTTTGAATACGTAAATACTCTCCATACGCGATGGTAATGAAGAAGAAACCGGACCATTCAACAACGCTCTTTGACATCTTTCACTGTTAAACATTCGAATTTAGAGAATATCTTGAATACCTGCACAGTGCACAAATTGGACCAAGTGTAGTTGGAGAAATCTTCAAAGTGCATTTTTATAATTTAAGAATATCGGTGACCTTAAATAATAATGTTCCTTGGCAGTAGAATGATTATGCTGAGCGAAAAGAACACGAAATTAAAAACATTAGATCGAAGCAAAAATTTTGCTGATCCAAAGCTAAAATTTTGCTGACCAATGAATAATTTTGCTGCCCACAAACATATATCCCTTAAAAAATCTGTCGTATTTCGTTGCTGAGTTATGAGGCTGTTTTTTTTTTGTTGATTGTATGGATGAGGTGCACTGTAGCTCCATCCTACCACGGCGAACTAGGCTAATGCTGAACGAATTCAACTAGTAGGATGGCTGCACTGAAACTTTCCGCAATCGGACACTAATAGTAGTGCCATCATGCTGTCACTGACGTATTCGTAAAATTGGACACTTTCAGTGCAGCCCTCGTAATATTGAAGTTCGCGTAACGAAGCACAGCTCTTAAATCTACTCTCCCCACTGTCTAGTTCTGTCCAACGTTTCTGGGGCAACACAGACAATCTCAGAAAGACTATTGGAGAGTTGAAACTTTTACTCACCGAGCAGGTCTAGCAGTGTCGGGAGTGCAAGATACCAACTGTAGTAGTCATTCGTGACTGCGATCCCCACCCGAGGGTTTAATATCGGTTCCAATGGGTTGGGGAGCCCGTAAGTTTCAATAACATCGATGCTTAAACCCAACAAGGTTAAGGTGTCTTTGGTGCTGTTAGGTGGTAGCTATGGTATTAACCGGTGACTGCGCCAATCCAACAAAGCAGTAGACATTAAGATAGAGGTCTCAGCCCCGATCGAGGGTGAAGAATGCACTTGCATACAGGATCTCAATTGGGTAGAACTTTAACTAGCGCTAATTAGACGTGTTCCACCCAATTCCACGTCCAAGGGGACCGTGCGGTGTAGTCCTTACTAGGTACACACGTTAATCTCCAATCATGCAATCATGTCTCGCTCTGTCACTTATGTCCGAACCCTCCTCCTCCCCCCTCGGCGTCACATTCTTTATAAACGACCTCTTATACCAATTCGAATTTCTATAGAAAAAAATGATTATTTCAAGCTTTCCACCAGCTCAAAGTATTCATACATTCAAAAGCATGAAATTTATTCGCCTCACGTCAACTAAGTGAACAATACATTACAATTTGCTGGTGACATAACATCAGCTTAAAATAATGATTTGTCACAATCCTCTTAGTTTTTATATAAGGGAACATTTTATATCCGTTTCACTTTTAATATTGTTCGGGACAACAGGGTAGAGATCGCTTAAGTCATACCCAATTCAGAGAAAATACCAAAAACTGTTTATCTAAAAATGTGTCTCGTTAACCGACTTCGTATCTAAATTAAGATTAGTGTCCAGATGCTGTGTGGTGAAGATAAACTCACAAATATTTCATTGAATAATTTCCACTTTAACTTTCATTTTCATAACGTTGCTTTGTTATCCAACGACACAATGGACAACAAATATACTTTTTTGTCTCGTTACGACATTCACACTCCTGTTGTATTCAATCGTCATGATGGAATTGCGAACGTACGGCGTAGACTATTATCACCACGCAAGTGTTACATTACATATAAATATTCATTGCACTCCCGATGTGCTATTTCGTCCGCCCTCACAATGCGTAAAGTATTTTTGACTATAAATCATTGTATCTTATTTTACTTTTGTTGTATCCACTAGCAAATTCAACCGTAACCTTAAAATGTTACACTTTTCATTAAAAACATTTTCCTACACAATATGTTCGTGTTTTTAATTAAACTATTAAAAAAAACTAATTAAAAGATAATAAATATTAGCGGAAAATGGTAACTATGATGTGGCTATTGCCAGTCGGTGGTTAATAGTAAATAAAATAATATTCTCTTTCGGAGAATACCATTGTCTATGACCTTGCGATATCTGAAGGAGTCAAAAACAACAGAAATCCTTTTTAAAAGGGAAACGTGACGCAAGTCCTCGTCCCTTGTTAAACAACTGTTATCAATTTGGGTGACGCTTACAGCTTTGGAACGTAAAAAATTCTTTTCAGGAGCTAAAGAAGACGCGTCAAATTACAGGCCAAATTCCATCCCATCTTTATTGAATAAGGTCTTTGAGGTAGCAATTAGGGATAGGTTATCGAAATTCCTAGTGAAGGCTAAACTTTTGTATGCGCGTCAGTACGGATTTAGGGAAAAGCCTGGAGTCCACTCGGCTATATATGAGATTTTGGACAAAATTATCAAGGGAGGCGGGTGAGTGCGCTCTTTCTTGACATTACAAAACCTTTTGATTGTGTCAACTATAGAAAACTTCTGCGGAAGTTAGAAATATATGGCGTACGCGGCATCCCGCTGAAGCTATTTGAGAGTTATCTGAGTAACCGCAGACAATGTGTGCGAGTGGAGGAATCGCTTAGTGAGCTTGAGGTCATCGATATTGGGGTACCACAGGGAAGTGTCTTTGGGCCGATATTTTCCCTGGTTTATATAAACGATATGCATCGATTACCCACGAAAGGGGTGGTTTCTCTCTTTGCGGATGACACAGGAGTTCTCTGTACGAATTTAACTCACAACATAAATGTTAATGATCTTAACTTGGACTTAAAACTCATAAATGATTACCTAGGAATGAATGGGTTGCGTCTGAATCCCAAAAAAACGAAAGTTGTGCACTTTCTATCGGACAGTGTGAATAAAGGGAATCTGGGTCACGTGATGCTTGATGGGGAAATCATAGAAGTAGTTCATACATATAAATACTTGGGTGTGACTTTGGATGACAAAGTGTCATGGAGGCCGCACATATCTGGTATATGCAAAAAACTTGCTTGTCTTTGTGGTATTCTTTGTAAAATAAAGCACAGTCTACCGAAGGCTATATTGATGAGCATCTATTATGCGCTGGGTCACACACACCTGAATAATGTCATTGGAGTTTGGGGATGTGCGAATGCTAGTGACATAAAGCAGCTGCAGATTCTGCAGAAGAGATGCTTGAAGCTCGTGTGCAAGTTAAAACAGACTCACCCGACCGCTGATCAATGGATTATACCAACTTAACCTAGGGTGCTTCATTCACAATGCTCTGAATAGTAAAACGCATAACGCTGTGGAATTTGAGCGTAATGTGCACAGATATCATACAAGAAAACGACCAGTGCTAGTGAGGGGAAAGAATCGGACACAATGTACAATGCGTTACTAGCGGAGATGTATGTGGCTTCATCAACGCGATTTAAATCAATACTAAAAGAATGGATGTCGGAGAAGCAATATCCTGGATAGTCAAAAGAATTAAGTAATTATTTGTGTGAATCGGTATTTGCATGTTCCTATTGAATATATTTTTGAAACTCCCTAAACATCTAAATTTGGAAAGTAGACACTAAACATGATAGAATCTTGGAGAATTAATGCTTGCCATCGTTGATCCACCCACCCATTGCTGGCTTTTGATTACTGCTTTACTGATGAGTGATTCATTGACAAGTTTTTTCTGTATTATGACGTTTTTATTCTTAACATTTGGAATTTACTTTTGAGGAGTTGTCCATTTCGGCGCGCATTGCCAGGTTTTTTTATATATTACTGTTTTGGGCAGGATGACCCAGATCTCCATAACTATGAGAGTTGGAAAGTTGGTTCCAAAGGCGAAGTTATAGAGAATTAAATTTAAGCGAACACGTGTTTCAGGGTTTTGGGGAAATATGGCCCAATCCTGGTATACGGCCACTTCCATAATTGGGCAGGATGACCCAGATCTCCAGAACTATGAGATGTAGAAAGTTGTTTCCAAGGACAAAGTTGTAGACAATAAAATTTTAGATAACACGCGTTTCTGGGTTTTAGGGAAAAACGACTTAGTCCTTGGATATAAGCTTTTCTAGATTTGAATGGTCTGAGACGTACTTCGGTAGGGCCTTGTGCGTACCTTTTTTCATCGGCGTAGAAATTTCCTGGATTTGGATGTTGGCAGATCGTGGATGTATAAATTGAACAAAATGCAAGCCAGAACAGATCCCTGTGGTAGACCGTTGTTCAATTTCTTCAACGAGCTGAGCTTGTCATCCAACAAAACTTTGAAACAGCGATCGCTTAACATATTGCAAATCACGTCACACAACTGCATACATGGGATTGCTTTCAACAGCCTTTTTCCAGACTGTGTCATATGAACATGACAAATCAATTAAGACAACACCAGTCTTCAGTTCCCGTTCAAATCCGGACTCGATGAAATTTGTAAGCGTCAGAACCTGGTCGGAACAACTACGTCCTTGTCTAAATCCAGCTTGTTCCGGAGGGAGCACTTTCTCTACTTTTATTATTTTCGCTATCTTGAAGGCGCTTGGTATTGTGTTCGTGGCAAGAATGTGCGAATAGAAACCGGATAGCCACTGTTTAGGTAAATAGGAAGGAAATAGCTAGGTCCTTCTATTTGCTGTTAGAAGGAAATTCCAATGCAATGGTGTGACACGATTAGCCATTGTCGTTTCCCCCCGGACAAGGCCCATGTTGTTAAGATGCTTCTTAAAGGTGCAGTGTCCAGTGACTACACTGATGATAATTCTTAGGTCCTGTCTAGATTTGTTAAGTAGAAGCTTTGTAATACTCTTGCTTGGGCCATCGATAATGTTTTTACTGTGTTTGCAAGTAGGGCAAATTTTTCACTGTTCTTTGTGTTGGGTTTGAAAGAAGTTCCTGATTGCCTCACGTTGGGTTGCATGAGTAAGACCAAAAGACAGTGAAAGGCCTTGTAAGGGTTCGGAGCTGCTGGAACGAGCTGAGTTATCTGCTATTTCGTTGCCTTCAATGTTGCTGTGTCCGGGGACCCAGAGAAGGTTAACAGCGTTACAGTTAGATAGAAGATTTAAGGCTTCTATGCATTCCGTTTTCAGTTTAGAGGTGGATAAAGGATAATGGAATCTTTGATCAGCAATAGGCAACGACAGAGCGATATAATATGAGTTTTATGGAACCGAAATAAATTCGATGGTTATCCTTGCCACCCCCTCCACATAGCGATCATATTCTTCCAGCTGTTATGCAAATTAACAGCGAAATCTCCAGGATTTATGAAAGTATATCTCCTTCAACTGATCTTGACTTTAGCATTTGGACCTAGTTCTTGTTATGCAATATTTCTTGAACTATTAAAGCGTTTTACTGTGTCTGAACGTGCTTATACATAGAAAATATTTGCAATTTATGAAATAAAATTTTATGATATTTTCGAAGAATCAATATTTTAATTTTTTTTTCTTCTTTTTCAATTGTCAACAAACGTGCATGACATTGACATTATTTATTGGATTTTCAAGAAAATTTCACTTAATAAGGCCATATTCCTTTGATTTAGTTGGAAAACATATACCAGGAGAACATGCCAATACCACATACATGTTGGATCGCGAAACATAAAATCATAAATAAATATATGAAAATACTGTTTGGGCATAAGCTAACATACTTTAGTCGATATGTATAGTTTGTTTCGATGTTCTGAATATCCTAAATGATTTACATTTTTGTATTTTATGATAGAGGAGATCCACGAATTCCATCGGCTTCGGAGGGGGGAGGGTAAGAATAGAGGGAATAATCAAGGATATGGACATTTCTCGAAACATCTACGTTTTACACTTGTTTTAAGAGGGGACGGAGGTTTACTAAGAATTGACTATTTCAATTGAGAGAGAATTCATCGATGGTGGTAAAGTGAGTAAGTTTTTTGTATGGAAAACTAACCTCAAATCGGGGAGAGTTCTTCGAATACAATGACCGAAATTTAAACGCGAACTTTATAAACTTTGTACTTCTGCGCAGGTTTTTACCACCGCATAGTGTGACATTTCTTTCAAAATGGAGGCGTTTGTCAAAATCGGCCACTACGCCAAATTTACCAAATAAGGCAAAATCGGCACAAATTAACAAAAAAAATACTGTAGCGTTGCTTGTAGCTCATAATAGATTCAACATCCTTATCCGCTTTTGCCTTATTTGGTAAATTTGGCGTAGTGCCCGATTTTAATACACGCCGCCATTTTGAAAGAAATGTCACACGGTGCACCGGGAAAACCTGTGCAGAAGTACAAAGTTTAAAAAGTTCTCATTTAAATTTCGGTCATTGTAGAATATTCGGTCGTAATTTTTTCCGTTATTCGAATCTTAAGCTTTCGTTTGCACCTTGACTTAGAGTTGACAATAGATAGCAGTATGGGGAGGGAACAACATACAAAATCGGTTTCTTTGATGAAAAATCAATTGACAGAATTGTCCTTAAAAATGTCCTACGGAATTTATGAACATCCGCCTACTTTTCTTACGAATTTGCATATGAGAATTGGAGCTTTTCGAAAGCTTTGATGTCTCTCTATGTATATATTGCGGCTATGTGGTAGATCTGATATTCTTTACGATTTTCGTACGATTTTATAGGCTGAAGTACATATGAAAACAATTTTCCGATACAATATACGATTTTTCCATATTGCGATTTTTTACTATGATATGAAGGACTTGGCGTGATTTGGATTTCAGTTGTTAATAAGATAGGTTTTACCATCGAACGCGATTATTTCTATTTTAACGAGTTCTTCAATAAAAATACATTTATGGTTTGAAAATAAAATAAAATTAAAAACACAACTTATAAGTAAACGAAACACCAATAAATATATTTTATTAATTTCCATTGTTTTGATGGCAGAAAAGAAATTGTTTTCATTACTTTAAAATAAACTTTTTTTTTCGTGTAGTTTCAACTTGTCCAGAGTTAGTGCTCAGTTAGAGAGACTCATGGGAACAAATGTGGTTCGATTGACCGATCGCAAATATATGATGGAATTACGGCAGAGGATACACGAGGATTTTAATGAAATGCTGGCGAAAAGAATCGAAAACCGAGAGGTAAGAACTTTTTACACCTTTCATATAGGGCGAAAAAAGAGGAGAGTAGTGAACAAACTTTGACTTTAAATTGGGTCATTTACCATCCATTAATGTAGAACTGCTCTAAGCTGAAATAGTAAGTTGCGTTTCTAGTACTTTTTGATGAATTGACGCTCTTGCAATGGTTTTTATTATGTCTATTGCGATGTAGAAGCAAATGATACACTGAAGAAAATATCTACAAGCGACGCGTTTATAATATACGCCGCACAGTAGGCTAATCCGTTATATTCATGTTCAAAAATCTATATCTCGTGATATATTCATAATTTAAATGTAAGAATTCTTAAAACGTGATTTAAGAATGTTCAAAAATGTCGGGAAAAATATTTGTGCATGTAGGCCGCAGATTAATAGTCGTAAGGTTGTTAGACAAAGTTACAGGTTTGATTTCTCCCCATACATAACCTCAAAAAAATATATTTTCCATACTTTCGTCAGAAACTTGTCGAAATCAGTTGTAAACGTTAAAGTAATTCATAATAAGTCGAAGCGGGTATCGTTGGAAAGTTAATGAATGAGCCTTTCAGGGAAAAATAAATTTGGAAAAATTAGACAAAATAGGTGGCGCTGACGACGCTTTAAAGTGCAAATTTGAAAAAATGAAGTTTTTTGATTTTTCCCACCGACAATTTTCTTTCAAAAAATTTAAAAAAAATATTTTTGGTGTTTTTTAGGTCAAACAATATTTTGTGTGAGGTTAAGGAATCAATTTGAAAAAACTTTTTTTTCGGACATGCCCCACTCGACTCGACCCCCAATCCGCAATAAAGTGGGACATTCAACTGTGTATTTCCTGTCTTTGTTTCACTTGAATGTTAGAGAAAATTAGTCACATCTGGGGCATTTCAGATGGATAGTAATAAATACCAAGTGATAGAAAACAGTCTTTTCCGCGTAACTATCCACGGGAATGAATGTTTTTTATTGCTTCCTATTTAACATGTAGATTTATCGGCATCCGAACTTGGAATACTAATATCTGAGACGCACCAAGTGTGACTAATTTTCTCTGAAATTCAAAGTAAAGACAAACGATATTTTGAAAACAGTCGTCGACTACTGTCTGAAGGCTGTTTGTATTCAGATATGATATTAACATTACACAAAGAACCCGACCCGTCAAATTGATTCTGGTTCGGGTCGAGTTTTACTTCGAGTTTCGGGAGGCCCGCACACCTCTACTGTAGAAGCGCGCGCGAAATTATCTCAAATGAATCGTCCAAAAGATATGCATCCCTGTGATGACACACAACAACAAGGGACGAAAAGAAAAAGCAAGAAAAAAATATGAAAAACCTTAATTTTATTGTTGTTATATTGTTGTATAGCTGATCTTTGATAGCTTTGTATAGCTTGGAATTTTGACCGAAAATATTAGAGTGCACGAAATAAATAAAAGGGATTTTTTTTCCATCTTTTATGAAGGTCACTATATAAGGGACGAAACAATGGACGATAACAAAATGCTGATTTCGGCGTATCACGCCCTCAGATACCAGGGTATGTGATTTCATCAGTACACCTATGTCATGTCATGACTATGTGTATATCAGCAGACATAAAGGTAGAATGAACAACCACTCGAATTACCTTTGCTTAAATACACTTGTTTCTAAACGGTTAATTTAGTTGAAGCACAAGACTTCACCTTTGATAATTTTGTATGCTAGATTTGTTACTTCCAGCAATAATTTTGCATTACCGGATTTGTTACTTCCAGCAATGTATTAGGTCTCTGACACCGTAACACTTAGTTAATTTTATGTCCGTAGATATTGAAGCGCCAACGAGTGTCGGTGGTGTGTACAAAACAACCTTTTCGAACATGAGTTACATACCATATTTTGTGTAACGAAGCAATTTTCCATATTCGCGCATGGTTTTCAGAAAAACTGTACGAGAATGTTTTTCCGACTACTGAGTTACACAAAATGCTTATTGTAACTCAACTGAGTACTGTAATGAACTTTCATCCATTTGCTACAGCACTGGTGCTGTAATGAAAATAATAGCGTTAGGAAAGCCACTATTAAAAGCTACAGAAAATCTTGTTCCTGACTTTGCTTTAAATGGAATTTTCGCATAAATTAAGGCACAAGTTAAGAAAATAGCTATTTGCTTATGATTTTTGGTTATTAAGGAAAAGAAAATTTTCGCAACTCATAGACAGTTTTACGCCACAAAGAATTTTCTGCAAACATGAACATTAGTTAGTAGCTATTCGTTCGCCTATGGGCAAAAATAAGAAATTCCAACAAAACCGGTTCTGTCGAACATCATTCTTGTGTTTCTATTTTCTCCACTCGTTTAACAAGTAACTTTTGTGATTTTTTTACAATTTCTACGTTGTTGCAGTTGACTGTTCCGTTTTGTATTCATAGCAGCTATAAGTTCCATCATACATAGATACAACGAATGTTTCATATAAAGAGCCACTGAAATAAATTTCGAGTCTGTACGTATCGTTATATTTAGTGATAGGTCACGCGATTTTATTGACAATAAAAACTACTGATAGAAATTTATACTTAGCATATGTTTGATAGATACCACAGATTCGCAAGTCACAATAATATTTCGTATAAAGAAAAATGACAAATAGATTGAACCAGCAACGTACAAGGTAGATGAACTCTAACAAAAGTAGCATGTCACTATTTCATATCATCGCTTAATACAACAGTCTAGAAAAGACATCAAACTCATAGGAAGTAGAAGACGTAGAAAAATGAAGGAAACTTAATGTTTACCATGGAAAATGATAATAGCTGAAAAAATGAGAAATGGACAGTTTGGTATGATCATTAAGCAAATGATTCAACGTCCATTATTTGGGAATGACATCTCTAAAGTCCTCTCAAACTTCCTCTAAACTCATGCCCAGTGTGAGGCCCCGCACAGAATTGAGGTTTCCGATTTTCGGTAAATTGTCTCTGTTCAATGAATAAACCGGGGTAAGGAATCTCGCGGGTTCCCGTTCTGGAATTTATAGTTCACTTAGTGGTAATATCTTGCTAAAGTCATGGTCAGGTGATCAGTTTCGACTTGGTCTTTTCAATTGAAACTTAAGAACGCTTGAAAACGATAAAAAAAACAACAAAAAGCACACAACCGTGAAATTGGTTTTGCTTCCGTGTTATGCCTTGAACATGTATACATTGATATTGTCTACAATCGCAATCGTAATCGAATGAAATCGAAACCATCAACTATTTGATTTAAACAAAACCATCTGATAGTGTTTAGCGTACATTGTTTCTATATCCGCGAACATTGATTTATGAATAGATAAAAAGTCCCACAACAAGTATTCATAAAATCAATCGTTTATTCCAATTACTCACTTCTGTCTTAGGGGCCCGTTCATAAAGAATGTCATGCTAAATAATAAGTTTGCAACACTTTTACACGAAAGTGTTAGAGGGAAAATATCAAGTCATCTTCCTCTCAAGGATCAGAAAAATCCGTCAGTCTAGCTTTGTCAACTTTCGCATGAAATTCATTGGTGTGGTATGCTGTGTCCCTCCCTCCATCGACATTGGATACTTATGAACGCACTTTTATATTGGTTTTAGTAACGGGTTTCTATGAAATGTTATTCCGATTGATAGAGAAATTCATGCGCTCACACCTCTTGTCGGTGTGGATATTTATGACTGACATGTCATAAATCAACTGATTTATATCGCTCTGTCGGTATCTCAAAACTAATCACCAATTATGTTCCAATTTTGTTGTGACTCATCAATAGAGCCATTTACGCAAAAATGTATCACGACATTCTTCGAAAAGCTAAAAATTTGTGCTTTCATTTAGGGATCGAAACAAACTCGCTGGGGACAAGCCCTGATGTTTCTTTATTTCTTTAGAAACGTACAAAGAACGAAGTTTACCACGACGTTTGTAATCAGTCGAATTTCGATCCGGGAGTTGACTACTTTTTCGTTTCGGGGTCCAAATGAGAGAAAAAAGCAAAAAAAATTTGTCCGTCCGTTCGTCACCGCGATAACTCGAGTAGAACTCAACCAACTGAAACGTAATCTCAAAATCTTTAATGGGGCTGAATGTGTGCACTGTCTGCTCAAGGGCTGTCGAGCTAGGGCTGTTTAAGTAGTTTTTGGTGTTTTTTACATAACTCGCGTAAGTCTTTTCAGATTTGCATATATTTTTTTTCTTCCATTTTTTTTTTTTAATTTTTAGCCTTTGGATTCAGCCAAGGCCCTAAAACTGAGTCTCTACTGGGGCCAAACGTGTTTTTCCTACATAAATCGAGTAAATCTAATCAGATTTTCAATTTTTTTTTTAAGAACGATATTTGAAAAGATAATTACGGGATCAATTTGGACCAAATCGGTGAAGAAGTTTTGAAGTTACGGTCGAAAAAGGGGTCAAAAACGTGGTTTTTTGAAGGTTGGTGGAACTTTTTTACTTATATCTCTGCGAAAGTAGAACGGAAATTGCCCTTCAAGGTTTTGAATGAAAGATGTGGACATCAGAAAACTAAATTAGTGAAAACCTGTTGAGTGTTTCGGTCTGTATAGTCCTTAGTTTGAGTCCAACTCACCCTACGCGACCCTATACGATATTTAGTGGGATATTTGTGAGAATTTTTTTTTTAAATTATTTTAAATTTTGGGTTTTTATTAGGGATTTGGAGAGGTTTTTTGCGGTGACGGAAATTATCGGCCAGTGAATTATCGCCCAGACGTAAATAATTGGCATTTTCACCCAGGGAGTTATCGCCCGAACATATGGGATTTATCAACCAGGGAATTGTCGCCCAGGAATTGTCGCCCAGACAATTGGGAATTATCATTATTATTAGAGAGCTTTTTCCTTTTACAAAATGTCACTAAAATCTAGGTGTATTTTAGATTTTCTGGTCGAGGCGGCCAACTGGCCTTGAAACACAGATCCTATGATCCTTTGTTCCTTTTCCGTTGCTCTTCTATCATTCCACCTAGTCATGTATTCTGTCTTAGTTAGATTCCCACACTTAAATGTTCCCGTTTCAGAACACATAGTTGTAACCGGTACGCCGAATAAGCCTCGTCGCCTGAGCACACGTACTACGATACATCTTCTAGCCTCCGGCACAAGCCGTACACGCCAAATAAATCTCGTTGTTTGGGCCCGAACATTACGATACATCTTCAAGCCTCCGACTTAACTATGCTTAATCTAAACGAGCCCGTAAATGCTGCGTATCACACGCAACTGAAATACCTTTTTCTAGGGCATTTGTGTGAGAAACCATTAACCTGTTTGTTGGACCACATGCTTAACGTGAATTCCGAACCACGCCTATATATTGTAGCTACATATAGGATTTCATCTGGTGTTCATCATATCTCCGCCTTAAGATACACTCAGATATCTGTACACAGAATTCATCGGTAATGGGTGACGTCATACATGTCGTTCTTCTGCGTACGGCTCGTTGTGGACACCAAACACCACAACTACCCATTTTTAAAAGCTTGGGTGTGCTTAGGAACGATACTTTCATGCTACAAATCGAAGAAAAATCCTATACAGAATTTTATCCTCACCGGGCTTGAACCCGGGTATTCTTGGTGGATAGCCAGTACGTTACCACTGAGTTAACCCGTTCCCTTCTATGTATAGCGAAGCTAGGGACTTTTATCTTTTATGAAACGTCGCGAAGACCCGGTGGCTAACAAAGCCAGGATTTTGCGCTTTAATGAAATGCCACAAAAACCTGGGTAGCTAATAAAACTAGGGAACTTTTTCCTTCTACAAAATGTAATTAATACCTAGGTGTACAATAGGGTGAGTCGATTTGAAAAAAAATTTTTGCCAGATTTTGAATTAAAAAAAAAAAATTCCTCCGATTCTTAGACAAAATATCTTTCAAATGACACGTCACCAGTAAAATTTGGATATTTATTTGTGCCCGAAACGACCTCAAACGACCAAAAAAAGTCATAGAAATGGACGTTCGTGAAAACTTTTGCCATACAAAAACGTATTATTAAAGTTATTTCAACTCTTTTGTATCTTTTACACCTAAATTAGACCTAGCAGAGTGTTTTAAAAAGAAACCCCACTACAAAACATTATTAGTATCATTTTGGTGGCACCGAATATGCAGAAATTTTTGAAAACTCGTCATTTCGCATAAAATGTCAGGGCGCAAGCTTATTTCACTATAAAAAAACATTTTCATTTATAAATAATTTATCGTTACCGAGCCCTGCATCGAACCAGGGGGGTTCAAAATCTGGCAATTTTTTTTTTTTTAAATCGACGCACCCTAGTGTATAACGAAGCTATGTACTTTTACCTTTTACGAAACGTCAAAAACCTTAGATTGATGGAGATTTGGACAGATTTTGACGGTGGTCTCGAACGGAAGCGCCTCAATCAGTGAAAGCGCTGCCGGCTAATAATTAGCGGCAGTCCAGGGGGCGGCAGGTATAAAAAAATAATTTTGTTAATCACAACACAGTTTCATGCACGTTTTCGCTTCGTGCTTACGAGTGCCCTTGCACCCACCCCTCCAAAGCCTTCAGAGAGCCGTCGTGGGGTGCCCCGGAGGCTAACGGGATATACTAGTAGCTATGTTATATTCTCAGAAAGCTGGGCGATAATTCCTTGGGTGAAACTTTCCATTCCTCTGGGCGATAGTTCCTGCCAGACAGTCCACTGGGTAATAAGTCTCGAATAGCTCTGTGTTAGTTGTGTCATAGCTCGGTTATAATTCCCGGGTGATAATTCCCTGGGTGACAATTCCCATTTGTCTGGGCGATAATTCCTGGGTGATAATTCTCATTTGTCTGGGCGATAATTCCCTGGGTGAAAATGCCAATTTATTTATTTATTGGTCTGGGCGATAATTCAGGTCGCCTTTCTTTGCGCCGTTGCTTCGGACGGGTTTTTCAATATTGCCCTGTCGGCAATTTCCAATACAATTTTATGTCGACGTAATTTCATACACTTAAGAGTACGTAAAAATGTGAACTGTCAAATTTGCGATGTTTTTTCAGAACAGAATCCTGCGTAAATAAGAAATTACTCAAAATTATAGCTACTGTACTGTGAGAGGATGACTCTTAACCAAATAATAGATGAAGTAGAATTCAAAAACTTTAAGTATGAAGGTACAAATTTGCTCTAAAATAACATCGCAAATCCACTTAGAATGCGACGATTTTTCAGAGCAACTTTCGACCTTCTTACTCAAACTTTTTGAATTCTGATTCATCTATTATTCGTGTAAGAGTCATCCTCTCACAGTACATGAGTTATCATTTTGAATAATTTGTTATTTATGAAGGATTCTGCTCTAAAAAACATCGCAAATTTGACAGTTCACATTTTTGCGACGTGCAAATTTACATTTTTGCGACGTGCAACATTTACTTAAAGATAATAATAAGCGACAAATGTATTTTATGGACATTCCCTTAAAATGTTTACGGTTTGATGTTCGTTTCCTCCAAAAACTTCGAAACTTTGCCAAGGGAAAAAGTGATAAGATTTCATTCTTAGATTAAAGAAACTTGTCGTTAAAAGCACGATTTAGTTTTTCTCTACCTACAACAGCAGTGGCAATTAGATCGTTCAACCGCGAGGTGCTTCGCTTTTACTGTTTTGAAAGGTTTATATTTTTTAATTACCGTACGGAATAAACACGGCACAAAATATTTATTCTCTTCCCGAAATAATTCCATTGATCCAAAAAAGCTTTCAGTATAAGAAAAAGTAAATTTACGAAAATTTTACATGAATAAAAAACTGAAAAGTGATAAAAAATGGCCTCAAAGTTCTCAAAAAGTAGAAGTCAAGCCGAGTTTAAGTTTTTTGACTACTCAAACAACGAAAATCGTAATTTACATCCTTCTTAGTAGATCTGAAAGTAAAAATGTTAATTTTGAGGGGTGAAAGTTTACTGTTTTTACTTTCGGCTCTTATATTTATGAAGCACTTAATAGCTATTTAAGTCACAAGGACAAAAGGTGAAACATTCGCCCCTCAAAATTGACATTTTCTTAACTTTCGGCTCTGATATGAATCATGTAAAACTTAATAGTTATGTCACTCGGAAAAGTTCGTTCAACTCTTGTACTTGCGACGTAAATAACTATTCGACTTTTTCCTTGTGAAGTAAATAACTATTTCACTTCCCAAATGGGAGCCCAAAATAAAAAATTAAGACCTGAGTAAACCAATAGATACGCATTGACAACATCTCGTCAGATCAACTTCTTTATTTCATCTTGAGGAGTCGTTTTTCTGGCAGATTATTTGACGTAGATCAACGTTTGTGAAGAACGTTTTTCGAAAAAATTGGGTCTTGATGCCCGGCACGCGACTTTTGTTCTTCAATTCTAAAGCGTTAGTTAGAAAGAGACAAACTATATGTGTCTCACTCTAACCAAAGACCCAATTTTTTCGGAAAACTTTCTTCACAAATGTTGAACTACGTCAAATTATCTGCCAGAAAAACTACTCTCCAAGATGAAAAAGACAAGTTGATCTGACAAGAATTTGGCTTATGTGCCTGTGCCGGGCAGCAATTCTTGTACTGTGTTGAATTTTATACTTTCGTCTCTTGTGCCGTAAATAACTATGGTAAGTTCCACGTAATAGAATCTATTAGATTTCGTACATTTTATTGTTCATCTTAAACCAGTCTTAAAGGAGAAAAATAAGCAGCCCTTCAGGGAGCTGATTTTGATCATTTCTTTAAGTAATAGACATTTATGTTACCCCACAGTGCAGAGCTCCAACAGCATCTCCTCTTTATGTCACTGATTTATGATTTTAGGAGAAATTATGTTCCAACCAGTTTACAATTTTTTTCATTTCAATTTTGAAAGGTAAAAGAAATGGAACGTCAGCGTAATCTCTTTATGGAAGGAAAAATCACTCAATGCTCTGAAAACTACAACAGTCATCCAATTTTTATTGTGAACCAGACCGCAGGCCAACCAATCGTCAAGAGGAGATCGAAACTGAAAACGAATCGACAGAAAAATGCTGAACGTCTCATTCGACAGGGTGCAAAGTGGGAGAAGGAACGACAAAAATTACATGAAATCGAACGGCAACGAGAATTGGAAGAGAAGGCTAGACAAGAGGCTGCTTTGAATATGGTTAATGAATATCATGCGGCGAATAAAGATCATGACATGAAAATGCCCAGGTTGGTATTACTGTGATGTGGCGTTTTTGTATGAAGATGGGAGAAATTTGGTGATGTTGACTTCTAGTCATTAAGTGTTAAAATTTTTTGTGAATTTTCGTCCATAGTTTTGTTCTCTATTAAGAAGCAGAAAATCTCTTATTTCTTTTTTGTCAAAGCCTTCCCCGAAAGCTGCCCTTAGCCTTATACTTTTAGCTCTAGAAACTGTCTTTGGGCTCTTTGTACTAATTAAGAGAAGGAGAATTCTAAAAACATACGGAAGTGGTGGGGGCAGCAGGTTTCAACAAAACAAAACTTACTTCACATTTCAGTGGCAAACAGTGAGTGAATGAGTTTTGGTTGTAGCAGCGAAAATGCACTTACTCCCTCGCCGCTCGGCTCAAGCTCATATTTCCCACTGACTATTTTATAAACGAAGATATCAGTGGCGCCGACTTTGTGTAAGATACAATCGGATAAAAAGAAAAAAATAGCAAAAAATATGAATGATATGAGAGGCAGCGCTGGAAATTAATTTAGAAGATTTCCCATAAAGCATAAAGCTTAGTTAGGTAGTTTGTAGTCTCTAGTGGGCCTCTTATGCATGCCTACGGTGAACTACTTAAATTCTTCCGATTAGGTTCAAGTAGTTTAGTATATAGTTAGGTTGAATGCTCCAGATAATGTTATATGGGAGAATGTAGGATCCCAGGCATTTTGCTCTGGCTCTGATGTAAGCTGGGTACTTGAATAGAAGGTGCTCGGCTGTTTCTATATCTCCACACTTAGGGCATCGATCGCTGTGACTGAAACCTATCACATTCGGGCCGGAACCACACATCCCTGTCCCGAACTCACTTTATACGAAAGTGATAAAGGATTGGGTGAAGGCGGAACACGGTAAGAGCTTGACAGCGTATGAAGGAGGAGTGCACACCAAGTGCTTCCTCCCCACTCCGAACGAGAGATGGACAAAAGAGCTCCTGACGATGAGCCGGGACCGAGTGAGGAGGATCGTGGGAGCGGTGACCGGCCATTGCGGACTCAACAAGCACCTAACGAAAATGAAGATTCTAGGTGACCCGGAGTGCTCCTGTGGCTTGCAAGAGGAAACGGGTTTTCACCTTATATGCGAATGCCCCCAAGTTCGTTCAGCTGAGGCAAAGGACACTCGGCGACTATCTCGTCCACCCTTCGAGAGTGGCTGAGCTGGGACCTATCACATTAGACAAGGTCCTGGTCGGCACGCGAACGTTCTCTTGATTTTTACATGATGAACGGGATTGGGTCAAGAGATCTGTGTTCGAGATCGAGAAATCGATCGTCCCAAACGGTTAAATTCTAAAAAAGTGCTTGTTAAAGTGACAGCGTCCGGTAAGAACTGAGGTCATTCTACGAATTTTAGAGTTTTTATGTAGTTTTTTTATTGTCTGACATGGTCTACGGAGTTCCAGTGCTTGTTGAAAGCATTTGATTTCCATTTGTTAATAAGATTCTTGAAGAAAGGTGAAGAGACTTTGAGCTTTGGCTCAGCCCCTATTTTTGGATTACTCGCTCCAGCTTTCGCTAGGCTGTCGGTGATTTCGTTACTCTCAATGCTACTGTGAGCGGGAACCCAAAGTAGCGTGACGGATTTCTGTTGGGCTAGTCACTGCATTTTAGCACGGTGGACGAGTGAATTTTGTACGCGCTGATTGCTTTAAGTGCACCTAGACTGTCCGAACTTATTGAGATTGAGTTTTCTCGAATATTGCGTGATAGAGTTTCCTTGCTACATTGACTTTAGTGTCATGAGGCATTTCGAAGCTTGGAGATTTTGTAATCATGGTTTCCCAAAGTTAGCATGACCGACGTTTGTTTTGATCAGGGGCGATGATTGTTGAAGTCTAAGACATGTCGTTCTGGCCACCGTTTCCACGTGTATGTGAAGTGGTTCAATGTTAAGGAGAGCTTCTGCCGCTGCTATGGGAGTGGATTTCATGGCGCCAGTTATACTTTTTAACGCCAGTCTTTGTATTTTTGCGAGTAGTTTACCAGTAGGTATAAAGCTTTGTCAAAAATTTAATGTGTGGCTTTCGCTTTGACATTTGCCACCCATATCGAATAAAATTCGGCGCCACAGCCACTGAAAAATCGCATTTCAATTTCCTAAAAATTTCTTAAAATTCAAAGATTTCGGAATTCCGTTGCTGATTCAGAATTGGTCTTAAAGGAGTTATCTGACGATGACAACGATAAGTCCACCTGTCAAAGTGGAAAAAGCAAAGCTAAAGAAAGGTTTGCCTTTGAAACAGAAATGTGACAATATAAGATTTTCGTTATTTTAAACCTAGACGAAGGAATTCTATACTAAAAAATGAAGAGTCGGAAAGGACGACCAAGTATAATTTGAGAACTGGCAGATCAACGGATGATGACGACGATGGAAATGAAAACGATGAAATTTCAAATAACTCAAAGTCACATCGAAGTCAAATGGTTTGCAATGGTGACAATGTTCCCTACGAAGATCCAATGGTTAGCGAATTGAAACAAACAGAGGTTTAGTGATTTCTTAACGCTTGAAGATTAAACACGGTGTAAATGTAAATATTTTTGCAGTCAGTCAAAGATATGTACAAACTGGCTAATGACATACTTTGTGGAAGGGCTAATTCGCACTCAACAATATCGGAAGAATCGTCTGCAGACGACGAAGAACTTGGGTCGGATGAACAGTAAGCGACAGTAGTTGATTCTCGCACATTCTTGTTGTAGCAAATGTCTTGAAATACATTAATGTTTTCAAAAGCTTGTTTTAACATTGAAAATATGTAAACAAAAATTGAAAAGGTTGAAGTCGAAGTTTGTCCCTAATTTAAAGTCTTTCTGAGTGAAACTGAATCCATGTGGGTTTGTAGACGATAGTATTCCCATATGGAACCGTATATGCTCTTGTGTTTCATACGAGTATTACTTGTGTATGCTTTATTGCTACTCACCTCTCTACACTTAAGAGCACAACATAAAAAAACGATGTTTTTCCAGAGTAACTTCTGTTTAAAAACATAACCAAAGACCCATACGTATCAGAATAGATGTGACAAACAGAATAGATGTGGCAAATAGAAGAAATCTTGTAAAAAGACTCGAACGTATCTTAATATAGTATAAGCAAACAGCCCAACGTTTTATGTTCTTTAATAACTATAAGAATTTCAAAGATCCATAGAAATTACCCAAGGCAATGTCAAAGACCCTACCGAAGTACATCTGAGACCATTCAAATCTAGAAATGGTTATATCCCAGGATTGGGGCAATTCATTAAGCCGCAATTCCGGAAAATCATTTGCCCACCTTGTAGTCGAGAACCTAACCGCCATTGTCTTCTGTGCATTGAGCATGAGACCGTTTGCTCCTGCCCAGAAGGAAATCGAACTAAGGTCTTGAGACATCTTCTCCATGTCTTCCCGAAAACGGTCCTTTCGAATGCCCATATACAATTGGACATCGTCTGCGAAAAGATGGATCTGAGAATGCTTCACAACCTGCGGCAGATCATTTATGAAGAACGAAAACAACAGGGGTCCAAGAACCGAACCTTGTGGAATCCCAGCCACAACATTGCGAAAACCCCAATTTGATCCACTAGCTACTACTTTCTGACTTCTACCAGTCAAGTAGCTCCTCATAATCTTAATGGCGGGCGTCGAAAAGCGAAAATGTGATGCTAGCTTACCAAGGAGCAAATTATGCCTAACTGTATGGAAGGCCTTTGAGAAATCTAGCAGCAACAAAACCGTACTCAGCCCGCTGTCAAAGTTCATCCTAGCGTCGTGCGTAATCTTTAACAAAGCTGTTGCCGTTCCGTGGATAGAGCGGAAACCTGACTGGAAGCGATGAAGAAGACGAAACTCATCGAAAAAGTCCGTCATTTGCCTCTTCATTAGCCTCTCGAGTGCCTTAGACACTGCTGGCAACATGGAGACATGAAGATTAGGTCGTGCTTAGATATTTCACTGAGGCTAATCTGCGAGCAACGAGTAACTTTTTTGATCCTGTTAGCAAGGAAGTTGTCAATGCAAGTGGACGTTGAGGCGGAAAAATGAGTAGGCTGACTCTCTACCTCTTATAGTTCTAGAGATATGGATCATCCCTCCCAGTTCTAGAAGTGGTCATATCCCAGGATTGAGGCATTTTTACCCAAAACCCTGAAACACGTGTACCCTAAAATTTCATTCTCTACAACTTTGCCTTTGACAGTGAATCTCCATATTGCATAGTTAAGGAAATAAACACGAAAAACTGTTTTCGTATACGGCCAAGAAACTCAATTTCCTCGATTCCATTGGTCCCGGTGCCCCGACCCTTGATTCGATTCCCATAAAAATTTTTCCCAATTTTCTGACATCGAATCCTTTCATTTGACACCAACATGAGCAATTTCTACGCCGATGAAAAAAGGTACGCACAAGGCCCTACCGAAGTACGTCTCAGACCATTCAAATCTAGAAAAGCTTATATCCAAGGACTAAGTCGTTTTTCCCTAAAACCCAGAAACGCGTGTTATCTAAAATTTTATTGTCTACAACTTTGTCCTTGGAAACAACTTTCTAACTCTCATAGTTCTGGAGATCTGGGTCATCCTGCCCAATTATAGAAGTGGCCATATACCAGGATTGGGCCATATTCCACCAAAACTCTGAAACACGTGTTCGCTTATTTTAAATTCTCTACAATTTCGCCTTTAGAACCAACTTTCTAATCTCATTGTTCTGGAAATCTGGGTCATCCTGCCCAATTATGGAAGTGGCCATATACCAGGATTGGGCCATATTTCCCCAAAACCCTGAGACACGTGTTCGCTAAAATTTTATTCTCTACAACTTTGCCTTTGAAAGTAAATCTCTGTATTGCGTATTTAAGCAAATACTGAAAAAAAACTATCTCTTATCATTTTGGGTAGAAAAATTTATTTTCGCCCATTCCATGGCTCCCAGTGCCCAGACCCCTGACCCGATTCCAACAAGAAAAATTCCCCAGTTTTTTGGCATCAAATGCTTTCATTTGACACCAAATTGAGCAATTTCCGTCCTTTACTTGCTGAGATATTTTGAGAAAAAGCTTCACCGACCCTCGAAAAACCATGTTTTTGGTCACTTCCTCCACCATATCTCCGGAACCACTTGATTGATTTTGCTCATCTTCGAACTGGAATCATGGGAGGCATGTATCTTTCAGGGAAAAAAAGTTTAGGGTGATCGGTTGAGCCGTGTGGAAAAAAAGTGGAGACGGACGAACGGACATTTTTTGTATTGTTGATTCGTCATATTTAGACGATAATAAATGCATCCCTCCAACTACCACCTCAATCTATCATCGATCTACCATCGATCTACATTAAAATTGTTTGTAGTAAACGTATAGGACCGTCGTACTTCGTACGGGTCCAAATATATAAAGGGACCCGTACGTATCAGAATAGATGCGACAAACAGAGTTGATGTTACGAAAAGACTCAAGAGTATCTAAGTAAATATTGCCTTAACTTTTAAGTGTATGAAATTCCGTTCACATTAAATTGGATTGGAAATTGCCGAAAGGCCAATATTGAAAAACCTGTCCGAAGCAACGGCGCAAAAAATCTTTCCAAGCCAAATAAGCCCAGAATTTAGAACCAACCTAGAGTACTTAGCAGAGACCTCTGACCCATGTCTCCATGAATAAAAAAGTTCACATCTTTTTTCTCTACAACGAACCACTCGACAGATTAGATTTTCACTAATTTATTTTTCGTGATTTTCTGATGTCGGTATCTTTCATTCAAAACCTTGAAGAGCGATTTCTGTTCTAATTTCGCAGTGGTAGAAGTGAAAAAGTTCCACCAACCTTCAAAAAACCACGATTTTCACCACTTTTTCGACCGTGGCTGAGTCCAAAAGCTCAAAATCAAAAAAATTTCTTCTATAAGTTGTGAGGTATGCCCAGACCTTTCATACAAAAAAAAATTATGAAAATCGGAGAAGATTTACTCGAGTTATGTACAAAAGACCAAAAACCACTTTAACGGCCCTTGGGCCGGCAGTGCCCAAATTCAATCCCAAAAAATATTTTTCGATTACTTTTCGGGGAAAAGATCTTATGAAAATCGGTTGAGTTTTACTCAAGTTATCACGGTGACGTACGGTCGGACAACGTTTTTATTGCTGATTCGTAATCTAAGGACCATGATCGGTGCTCCCTCCCCCCTACTTGCGGGTTGAACGTCGTATTAAACGCAATAGACCCCTTTTCGAAGAACTCCGTTCTTCGTACGGTTCTAAAAATTGTCAAATTCAAAAAAGTACCTCAAATATATTGTTTTTTCATCTAGTACTTGAGCTACTTGTTTGAGATTGCTTAGTTTTTTCAAAAAACTTTTAGCTAGATAGGTCTGCACTTTCAGTTAGGACACTTGGTGGCGAAAATTTGGAAATACCAAAATTAAGGAAGTAGCGAGTACATTACATTATATTAGTTTATAATTTGACACCTGGCTGCGTACATGAGCCTTGTACGTAGGATTAAAGAAGCCAGCTTGGTGCACAGTATCTGTTTTTACCAGAGTATAGGCAGTAGTGAGATTTATGCGTCCGTCACATATATTTCAACTCGACATTAGGCTGCGTCCTTGAGTTATGAAACTTTGAATGCAGTGGCAACAGCAGTCTGATGCTGAATTGAAACTTATGTGACGTATAGAACACTCCTGCCTCCACGTTGGCAAAAACAGATATTCAGCACCAGGCTGCCTACTTTATTCCCAGCCTTAGGTCCCAAGCACGCAGCCTGGTGCCCACTTCGATGACGTTCCTAGCTATTAAGCTTGCTCCTTCTTCCATGCAAGCGTAGTCAGAACTTCAGCACCAGGCTGCCTTGGTCTGACAAGATTTTACTTTTCTTCGGTAGTGCACTAGCTAAGTCCAAGGACTCAAATCCAAAATAGTTTCTTCCATAAATTTCGGCCATGCCCAGATCTTTCAAACAAATAAAAATGTATGAAAATCGGAAAAGATTTACTCGAGTTATGTACAAAAGTCCAAAAACCACGTAATCGGCCCTAGCTTGGCGGCCCTTGAGCCGACAGTGCCTAGATTCAATCCCATAAACTATTTCTCGATTGCCTTTCATGGAAAAAAAAGTTTCTGGCTTTAGTTTTCATCCACATCAATTCTATTTCAATAAAACTCAGGCTTTCCGATTCTCTCACAAGCTCTGTAGAATGAAGTCTGACGAACTTCACGAAACTTCGAATCTGAGAGTCTAACGAAGGAATGTATCCAACAAACTATTATAGTCTGAGGAAGGTGAAGCCTAATTGAGTTTTCTCAGAAAATATAATCTTTTCCGAGAATCTTACTAAGACTTTTATTTCCATTTATGGATTAGTGTTCCTCCCACAAAGACATTGTTCGTCCTTTCCGAATTCGATTTCTGTCACTCTAAGCAAATCAATAAATATCTTTCAAAAACGGTA
Source organism: Pseudolycoriella hygida (assembly GCA_029228625.1). Taxonomy (NCBI): domain Eukaryota; kingdom Metazoa; phylum Arthropoda; class Insecta; order Diptera; family Sciaridae; genus Pseudolycoriella; species Pseudolycoriella hygida. The sequence goes on along the minus strand of CM055403.1, from coordinate 159,327,548 downwards.
AAAAAATCCTTGCGCAACTAAAACATACGATTATCTGTCACTCGATTACGATACAGGAACATGTTTTCTCTTCCCAAAACAATCCTCAAATATTCACGAAAATACCCATTTCCATTTTTCTCATCCCTAATGGATAGACCATGATGAACAGGTATTTGATTGTCAAAGCGTTCTGAATCCCTTCCTCGGATAGAACGAATAAGCAAGAATGGATAACAATGTTTGGATTAAGTCGAAAAAAACTTTTACAACCTGAAATCGAAAAGGTGATACTACCTTGTAGAGAGTTACGTAAATCCCGTCTGGGTTGAAACACTCTGTTGTGTTAAGTAAAGTAAGATAAATTGATTGCCAACTCCCTCAACTCATGTGTTCCACTTCCACCATCCTTATCAGGCTAATTATATCTATCGACAAATGTTAATTCGGTGTAAGTCATAATTTCTAAAACCATTAATTATATCTCTAATTCGCTCTAAACAGGTAAATCCCATTAATCACAACGAGCAATGCAATTACAAATCAAGAGCGGCTAAAGTTCATAATTTCATTTTTTTGTTCGATATTTACCGCATCATATTTTCTGATTAAATTCGATTTTATTAATAATTTGACGTCAATTATCTGAATAGACGCACACACACATCACATTGCTCGATGTAATTTAATTTGTGACATTATGTATCCTATTTTATCTATCCCCCCACACGTGTCTGTTCAGTAGCAAAGTACAAAAAACAGGTGTGAAACACAGTCTTTCATATTCTAACGAAAAATTTGAATTTTAGTGTGAACACGACGTTAATGTATCACAATTATGAACATAATAATTGCGATGATGAAAAATGATAAAGCAGAATTTAAAAAAAAATTATGTAATTAAATTCTCGTACTAGGAAAAATCAAGTAAGAATGGTGGCGCTAGAACATGCGTTAATAGAATTTATTAAATTACATGAAATGATGTCGACATTCATCAACTTTAACTTATTAAACACGGCGCGGCGTATAAAATGGCAGGGTAGATGGATAAGGTGAGTATCTAAGGTCACACTAGTAGTTAACTCATTTATTCAGTATAGCTCACTCTAAAATTCGTCTGCAAAAAAATGCGCACTGAATTTTTACGTGTCGCAATTATTCACGTTTACATAGAAGGGCAATTCCATTGGTAGGCTATGCGCAAACGTTGTTTTCTTGCTAAACAAAGCACATACGAGGCTTGTGTTATATGAAAGAAGTTTCTACAAATGTTCAATCTTCAACTTCTCCATACAAAGGAATTCTAATATCTAAATATTTTACCCTTTAGAGCGTTTGCACGTAACGCATTTTCCACTTTTTGCATTGAATTGGCCAGAAACGGCCAATATTTGATTATTTATTTCTTAACGTGCGATGCGAATAAATCGTATAAGGTTTGTCAAGTTGAGCTTTCAAACAAATCTTACAAGATCTTACAAAAGATGGGAAAAATCAGAAATACCGAATTATCAAAATATTTTATTTGATTTGAACATACGAAGGGAACAAATGATGCGTTGTCCAGGTTAAAACCAATCTTGAGCTGTCCACTTTGACATATGCGATAAGAATCATGCCCGCAGCGGTAGCGGAGGGCGTGACACAGTCCCCACACCCCAAAAAATAAGTCCACAAACTCAAAAAACGCCATACAAAAACCTTTGGGACAAGTCACAATATATACGCAAAATTTTGAGTTTTTTCCCCTCGTCCTCCTACTCCTCCAAACTTTGTCGAAGCAGCTTTCCAACGAGTTCAGACTCATCAAAATCGGTTGGCAATTGGCTGAGATATCGAGGTTTGAAATAGTATATTTTGTAACTAGTGATGAAAAGTTGAATTTTTTGGGACTAGTCGAAAGCTTACGAACGTGTCCCAAAAAATTCCACTTTCATGACGAGTTACAAACAACGTTTTTTACTCCTTTATGATCATAATGAGACGAAATCACACAAACGAACATATAAAAATCACTCTACAACAATGCTGTGCACACTGTGCGGCCGAAACAGTAATTTTTGATACAATTCACGTATGAAGGTAGTTTATGTGTAAGATTGTCGATGATGTAAGATGTAAGATTGCCGATACGAGCCGAAGGCGAGTTCGGCAACACATCGTGTGCGTTAAACTACCAGGATACGTAACGTATATCAAACAACGTTTTTTGCAATTCACCGACAAAAACGAGATTTTCTTTTAATACAAAAATTCAATTCCAGTAGTGCGCAAAAAAACCTTCATCGCGCTAGTGCGGCAAAATGACTTCATGCAACACCGACATGACGCACGAAAAAGCGAGTTTTTGTCGGTGAATTGCAAAAATGCACTTTTCCAGACTCAAACTACACCTACAAAAGCTTTAAGTTTTCGATCATAATTGCCGTTACGTCGAATTATGGTTATTGGGAGCAAAAATGACGTTTTTCTATGGGTCGTCGATTTTTCTATTGTCCTAATTATTGTATAAACTTTTTTCTGATCTGTCGGTTTCTATCTATGTTCTATCCATCTATAAACTAGACAGCCAATTTTGATGAAATTTTCTCGGCCCCAAATGAAAATTTTCATATGCCGCTTTTCCGGGAAAGCTCTTGGAAAGTCGTGGCATCTGGAAAAGTGGTCAATTTTGAGGGTTTTTCACATAGTGTTCGGAGTTTTCGAATTTGAGCTTCGGAATGACAATACTTAGAGAGTTGGTTTCTTGTACAAAGTCTTAGAGTTTCGTTAGGCAAATTTTTTGGGATCTTCAGAAAGGGTCTGCCAGCTGTCATAGCGGCGTCATCTTGGGTTTTCGTCGGCAAATAACTAGGCTTTTTTGCTTTTTTAGTTTCGGAATGACAGTACTTAGAGAGATGTTTTAGGCATTTTGCGGGGTGGAATGCTGTGAGAGCTGGTTTCTTCTCGAAAGTTATAGAGATTAGTTAGGAGACTTTTTTGGGTAAAAGTGACACCATCTTGGATTTTTTGCTGAATTAGAATAGCTAGACAGTTGGTTTATTCGGGAAAGTTATAGAGATTGGTGAGAGCAGGCTAAAAGAAGCCGGAAATTTTTTTTGGCCCGAAATTTTCTTTCGCCGGAAATTTTTTTTCGCTCGAAATTTTTTTTCGCCGAAAATTTTGTTTGCCGGAAAATTTTTTCGCCGCAAAAATGTTTTTTCGCCAGAAATTTTTTCGCCGCAAGTTTTTTTTTCGTCGGAAATTTGTTCGTCAGAATTTTTTTTGCCGAAATTTTTTTTCACCGGAAATTTTTTTCGTCGGAAAATTTTTTCTCCGGAATTTGTTTTCGCTAGAAACTTTTTTTCTCGCCAGAATTTTTTTCGCCGCATATTTTTTTTCGTGTCGGACATTTTTTCGACGGAAGTTTTTTTGCCGAAAATTTTTTTTCACCGGAAATTTTTTCCGACGGAGATTTTTTTCACGGGAAATTTTTTTCTCCAAAATTTGTCCCCTTCTTCTTCCAAAATGGATTGACACTAATTGATTTTATCTTATCACGAAAGTTGAGGTCGCCGCCGCAAGCTATGGGGGCTGCGTGAAGTGCCGTAGTTCAAAATTTCGTACCTACATCCAAAACTACTGATATCACAACAAAAACCTCTTAAAAGGTAAAGTGTGACGCAGTCCCTAATGTCCTCTTCCAAAATTAGCGATATCATTTGAGGTAACGCTATCACTGATAATACGCAGAAATTTGTTTGAATTAAATGAGGTGTAAGTTTTAGAAAATTAGAAAAAATTTATATCATACAAAAAAAAATTAATTTTTATACACCTCAGTGGCTGTCAAGGGAGATAGGTCATACATTACTGTCGTGTATCGAAAGCTGTTTTGTCGATTTCTTGCTTCGGTGCATAAAAACTCTTACGTTTCTGAAGGATAAGTTATTTATCCTCTCGGAGGATTATATCACTTGCCTTCGGCTCGGGATACAAGCTTCCTCCTCGAAGATAAATAAATTTTCCCGCAGATGCGTAATAATTATTCTGTACTTTCAGTTTTTACGCTGTAAAAATTTAACTTTTGTTTCGTTGTGCGAAGATTGTTTTGTTTTCTAAATTTTTGCGTGTGAAAACTGAAAGTGTTGAAAAATTATTACGCTGCTATTTGGATAGAAGGAGGGTTTGTTTCACGGTGTAGTCATAGCAACAGGTGTCTTGTATGTTGCCCTAAATTGCTATATCTTCAATTTCAGTAACGATAATTTATTCTCTTTAAAATTGCTCCGGAAACCAAAAATGAATCAGAATATGGACACGCTACACCCTTTGACACGCTAATTTCACGCAAGCGAAAGAATTTTAGGGATTCAAGTCATTACTATAAAACTTGATGCCGAAGTTCAAATCTGACAGCTGTTAAGAGTTTACAGTTGTATTTAAATCATTAATTTACGGATAAAGGCGACAATATCTTGAGTATTGATTTTTCGATTGATATCTACGATTATCAAATTATCGGTGGAGATTTGACATATCAATTATCGATAATTTTGAACGTCTCCCATGCCTAGAGTTGAAGTCTTCTGTATCAGTTTTTCATCTCTAAGAAAAATCGCCGAAGAAAAAAACGCCAAATTTTTCGGCATAGCCTAGTTGTCATGACGATGTTGTATCTCCAAGCAGGCCCGGACTGGCCATACTGGGCGATCGGGCGATGCCCGAAGCGCCCCACGGTCTTGGCGCCCCACACACGGTCAAGCGCCCTTCTAAAAAAATGTGTTATAAATTCGCAACCAACGTCAATTCTTGAATTTTGACGAATATTCAAATATTGCAAGAGATGTTACTTGTGTCGTTGATAAGCTAGATGAATTTCTTCCTTGCCGATACATTTTATTACAGCCCGCAAATGAAGAAAAAACCAATGTCTATGCTCTAATTTTAAAAATTTTCGCCTGCGGCGCTATAGTCATTCAATTATTGTATTAATAATCTTACATACAGAGATTTTCAGCTTAAAAATTTCGCTGAAATTAGACGTTAATATATGCGAAGTGAAATACGAAAATGGAATGTAAGGAGACCAAAAACTAAAAATTTATGAAGAACGTTCAAAAAAATTTCGCTCGCTCCGCTCGCGTCTTTGCAGAAATTGTATTCAGCCTAATAATCAAATCTATGGCGCTTAAAAAATGTAATTGTGTAATGTCTAACTAAAACGGAGTTATGATAAAAGACTGTCACAACGTCAAATTTAAAGAAAAATTTAAATGAAGTACTCGAATGATTTACATTCTTAAAATTATGAAAGCTCGACATGACTATTTTTTGGGTGATCACATGCACCTTTTAATACGCACTTCGGGTGTGTGCCCGATACTTGCGCCTTTAATCTCAATTTCGGCGCCTTTTAGTCTCATCGCCCGATGCGCCTTTTGGTAGCCAGTTCGGCCCTGTCTCCAAGAAGTATTGCCGAGAAAAACTTCGGAATTTCAAGTCGCTTAAAACATTTTCCTTTAACGAAAGCTTTTCATGACATTTCGTAAAAAGAAAATTAGTTTACACATCTCCTTATACAAAGAAATCCAAATTTCCTTTTAGAAATATCACGGAAAATCTTCCGTACAGGGAAAATGTTTTCAGTGGTTCGAAATTCCGCGGTTTTTTTAGGCGATACTTCTTGAAGATAGAAACATTGTCACGACTTCGAGACTATGCCGAAAAATTCGGCGTCTTGGTGATCTGTTTTTCCACAAGTCTACAATATCTAGAAAATGCAGCGCTCGGGGTTAGGACCGAATGTCTTAAAAATAATATTCCCAACCAAAATATCCCCAGACAAAATAAACGGACATAATAACCACAATTTTCCCATAAAAAGAAAGGACAAAATATCCCCGAACAAAATATTTCCTCATACAAAATATGCACACTCAAAAAATTAAGAATATTTAATGTAAAGTGTACTTAGCGCCGCAGGCCTGAAATAAACAACAACAAAAAGCAGGGTCGAGGGGCGGCAGCCCCCGAAAAGGAGGGGTTAAGGGAGGAATATCCCCCCTTGCGGGGTGTAAGGGGCAAAGCCCCTAGTGGGGTTTGGGGCAGCGCCCCATTTACGTAAGGCCGCCTGCAGGCCTAATAAAAGCCCGCCTGCAGGCCTAATAAAAGCCCGCCGCAGGCGGAGGGGGGGTAAGGAGTGTCCGTTTTTTGTGGGATATTTTGTCTGGGGACATTTTGTCCGAGTCGCGGCGCTCTAAGTTATTTACTGCAGCGAATACGGGTAGCATGTGAATTGAAAATTGATTGAAATCAGCATTTCAACAATGGCACTGAGAAAAGCCAAGTTGAACTAAGCAACGGTGTTACTTTCGTGACAGCAGGACTACACCATCAGAGAAACTGATCATTCGCGCTTTTGGTGACAAATGATAGGAAAGGTACCGGCTTTAATGATGCCTTCAGTCAGAATTACACCAGTACATAAGTTCGACAGAAAATTCAACATCATAATACTCCAGAGAGAAGAATGACTAAACGGAAAACTCCCACCAAGGGGAAAAGTATTATATACTGATGGATCACTGTTAAACGGATCAGCAGGAGCAGGAATATACTGTGAGATATATACTGGAAGAATCAATATCTTTAGGCGCATACGCATGCATTTTTCTAGCTGAGATCAGAGCCATATTAGACAGTTGTGGTATAGGAGCGTATGACAAAAATGCCGTTGAAAGCTCTAAAATCATTCAAAATTGACGCATTGACGGCATTGACGTTAGAATGCTGGGAAACCCTAAACAATATGGCTCATTCTTCGCAGGTAGATTTAATTTGGGTACCGGGGCACTGCGGCGTTGCAGGAAACGAAAGGGCAAATGAACTGGCCAGAGTAGGAGCATCAATCGAGCCGATAGGGCCAGAACCCCTATATAAGAACAATAACAAACCATAGTAGAGACAATTCATTTCAAAAATACTGGCAAAACCACCACGGCTGCCGCCAGGCCAAGAACAGTATTATTATCAACAAGAAGTATTTGAAGTTCCTCATGAATGTTAGCCGCACCAGGCTGAAAATTTATACCGGTGTAATGACGGGACACTACGGATTTAATAAACACCTGACCACTATTGGTAAAAGGAGTGATGCGAGCTGCGACTTTTGCGGCTTTTATTTGGACACGGCTGAGCACTACCTCTGTAACTGTCCAGCTTTTATTAGTGCAATAGGCGTATACACCTCGGCGGTTACATAATAAGGTAAAATGCCTACATCCAAAGGACATCATGAACTATATAGCTGGCACAGGTAGATTTGAGTAATTGATTCGTGTTGTTAATGGCTGGCACAATGGGCCCATCGAAGGCTCCCGTGCATGTTTCTTCCGAGGAAGAAACAGTCATATTTATTAAAAAAAAGCAACTAAATGATGTGACTCAATCAACGTGATGTCTGCCTGCGTGAATGTCGTCATTTGAAATTTCTGGAAAAATTCTATATTTTTTGGAAATCAATCCATAAATTTTCTATTCAAAAATTTTTCATTCTTACTAGCACACAGAAATAAACTTTGAATTCTTAATTCTGCGATCTTAATTTCTCGAATATCAATCCATTTGTACCTTTCGGAAATGTAACTGAAAAACTTTTCATTATTCTGGTAACGTAGAGTATTGAAAAAGCAATTTTCCCGCGCCGGGCTACATTATGAATAAAACGAAATTCCCAATAATTTGGGGAGCACGTGCGTTCCATTTATATTCGACCTACTTAACCGGTTGCCTTAAAACACGAAACATTGAATAAAAACACTGATTTATCAATTAACTTGCAACTTTACTAGACTCGAGCATCCTTCCGGCGAAATTACACTGTTCGATTTCCAGTGTTGAAACGACAACAGCAATAAATCAACAAACGATTCGGAAAGCACTTTTCAGAAACGATTTAGTCTTCTTTGTGTTATGCTTTCGTAGTAATGGATAGGCTTCACATTTCCCTATTTACTCATAAAAAAACATAAAAACGCACGCCTAAAAGTACACGATTCGGCACGCAACATTGTAAATATAGTAAAAGTGTTTGTAATTACATCACTTTTCGAAGGAATTCTGTTATGACGTCAGAATGGGAAAAAAATATAAATTCATAGACCGTTTACCATCGTCTTTGCCTTTCCATAGAATTGCAATGTGTTAAATTTAACAAGAATTGTGCACACAATAGAGGGGAAATTACAAGAATCTCTTATCACTGTTTAGAATAATGGAAAAACCCATTGTCACCCCTCATACAAATAAGCGATGTGTACCATGCTGTATGAGAAACCATGCGCTGATGCCAAACACTTGTTGGGGAAATCCAATCCATCATATAAAAGGAAACACTTACGACTATTTCTCTTCAGATATTTCAACAAGTGTCCGTGTTATTCAAATTGTACCTCGATACGAAATCGTATGTTATTCATTCATGAATTGAAATTGCAGTTTGTTACAAAGTTAAAGGACCTCAAAGCGTTGTATTCAAAATATTCGTAACGACAAAATTACGTGTGTGCTCATTGTTTTCATAAGTTGCTTAGAACGATGATTTCTTGTTAATTATTTTGTGAATAAAGACACATTTTCCGAGAATACGATGCGACGTTGTGGATAAATATCGCATTTATGAATTGTTGCAATTAATTTATCTTGTTAAAGTAACGACTCGAGATAAATAGCTCGTAAAGACGACAGTGAAGCACTTATAATGGCAGTTATTTTTGCTGTAAATTTCACAGCTCTTTTCTGTGTGCTAATACATGACAACAGGATTGGGTAGCTTTTAATAACAATTCTGGTTTCACAAGCAATTGTGACTTACTTTCGTGCTTAAAGGAATTGATTGACCGCCTGAATTTGCAATCTTTCCATTTAGGAGCTATACACAAGATCTAGTTTTCACGAAAATTCTATTCTCCAGAAAGTTCTGATTTCCTATTTTGTTAAGTTTTTTCTGTTACTATCGAGGATATCGGATAACTTACAATATGAATTATTACGTTTGTTGGTCCAAGATAAGGTAGAGGAAATTATCAGACCAAATAGCGACCAATCAATTTTTTTTCAAGTTAAATGTAAATACTTTAGGGGCCGTTCATAAATTACATAACGCTAAAATTGGCATTTTTTAGACCTCCCCTCCCCCCTGTAACGCTAGCGTAACGCAAGGATCTAAACATGAAATTCTTGGAGTTCTGGTTTAAGAACACGAGTGGAAGAGAGTTAAATGTTTGGCTTTGTTTTTCGAGCTTTTACGGGGACTTCCAAAGAATGTTTAATGAAATTGAAACTTTTCTTCTAAATGAAGGTTTTATTCACCTTGGTAAAATTCTTACACCAACATAAAGTCATGATCTGATCAATTAATGAACTTTGTTACTTGAGTAAAACTTCCAACCGCAGTATGTAAAAGCAAAACATAAAACAACCATCATCGGTTCACAGTAAGAACTTCTGAGGCATACTCGACACAAGTGAAAGTGACAAGGATTGAGTTTAGTTTTGGGAAAATGTTGTTAAGTATTTGGTATGAATTTAGGTGAATTTTTATTTTTTGCTAATTTGTGAAACCAAAGTTTAAATAGGAAAATGTTTTCCTCCATTCAAAATTTGTTATTCCAATACAAATTTTGATGATTTTTCCGGACCGCGAAAACGCGTAAAAAATTATGGAAAAAAAACATATGCAGAGGACTCGTACGTATCAGAATAGATGTGCCAAGCAGAATAGATGTTGCAAAAAGATTCGAATGTATCTAAGTAAATGTCGCCGTGTTTGAAATTGCGTCGACATCAAATTGGATTGGAAATTGCCGAAAAGGCAATATTGAAAAACTCGTCCAAGGAAACGGCGCAAAAAACATTTCCAATCCTTAAAAAAGCCCGAAATAAAAAAAAATGGAACAAATTTGAAAAAAAATTGCACCAGACCCGATCTTAGTTCACATAACCAGGCGTGTGTTAAATGCACTGCAGTGCAAATAGTGTTCTAATAGACTATTTGCCCTGCAGTGCAAATAGTGTTCTAATAGACTATTTGCACTTCAGTGCAAATAGTGTTTTAATAGACTATTTGCACTTCAGTGTAAACAGTGTTCTAATAGAGCATTTGATAATTTCTATTATTTCTTGATTATTTCTGAGGGACCGTCCATAAAGCAAGTCCGTTTGAGGGGGGGAGGGGGGCGGGGGACAAAATGGGACAGGGGGGAGGGGGGTAAAATGCATTTTGGACGTCCACTTTTTTTATCACTTTAATGAACTGAAGAAAAATTATTTGAAAATTTACAATAATGCAGTTTCGTTATCTTCAAAATATTTCGCAATTACAAGAGTATAGTCGGCAAAGGTAAACCGACTGTCAAATATGTTTTGATCTATTGTTTTGCTGTCAGCGTGTAGATGAGCACACGAGCATTAATTTGTTTGTTGTATAGAGACGAATGTAAACGTTAACGAAATGGAAGACGCTGAGTAGCATCTTCAGGATGATCTAAATTTGGAAGGTGCGTAGAGATCCCAGATGAAACTTTTGCTTTGGGAAACATTGTAATATCCGACTAGTCTGCACTGTGAGTGGCAAAGCCTATTTTCGTGAAACAATTTCGCGAATCTCACGAAGAGTTGACGATATTCACGAAAAAAAAATCCGTCAATTTCGTGAATTTTTCGCCAAATTCGGATGTCCTTGGGGAGGGTGGGTAGGGTATGGCTAAACGGACAAAGCGGGAAATGGGGGAGGGGGATGTCGAAAAAGTCGTTAAAAATGCGGACGTCCTTTATGGACGGCCCCTGATGTAAATTTGGTTTTGGGTGCCGAGAAAAGGACAATGAAGAAAATATCGACATCATTGAATATGAAAGTTTCTATTATAAGCAATGTTGTTGTTTTTCTCAAAACTTAAATCATATTAACATACATTATTCGATCGTGGTATTCGTTTCCCGGAATTTCACGTGACATTTTGTAGAAGGAAAAGCCAGTTCCTCAATCACATTTTGTAGAACTAAAAGCTAGTTCTTCACGTGACATTTTCTTGAAGGAAAAGCTACTTCTTCACGTGACAATTTTTCAAAAGGAAAAGCTTTTTTCACGTGACATTTTGTAGAAGGGAAAGCTAGTGCTTCACGTCACATTTTGTAGAAGGAAGAGCTAGTTCTTCACGTCACATTTTGTAGAAGGAAAAGCTAGTGCTTCACGTTACATTTTGTACATCGAAAAGCAAGTTCTCCACGTGACATTTTCTAGAAGGAAAAGCTAGTTCTTCACGTGACATTTTGTAGAAGAAAAGCTAGTTCTTCAATCACATTTTGTAGAAGGCAAAGCTAGCTCTTCTCGTGACATTTTCTAGAAGGAAAAGCTAGTTCTTCACGTGACATTTTGTAGAAGGAAAGCTAGTTCTTCACGTGACATTTCGCAGAAGAAAATGCTAGCGCTTCACGTGACATTTTAAAGAAGGAGAAGCTAGTTCTTTAAGTAACATTTTGTAGAAGAAAAAGCTACTTCTTCACGTCACATTTTGTAGAAGGAAAATCTAGTTCTTCATGTCACATTTTGCTGAAGAAAAAGCTAATTCGTCACATGACATTTTGTAGAAGGGAAAGATAGTTCTTTACGTGACATTTCGTAGGAGGAAAAGCTAGTTCTTTACGTGACATTTCGCAGGAGGAAAAGCTAGTTCTTCACGTGACATTTTGTAGAAGGAAAAGCTAGTTCTTCACGTGACATTTTGTAGAAGGAAAAGCTAGTGCTTCACGTCACATTTTGTAGAAGAAAAAGCTACTGCTTCACGTAACATTTTGTAGAAGGAAAAGTTAGTTCTTCACGTCACATTTTGCTGAAGAAAAAGCTAATTCGTCACATGACATTTTGTAGAAGAAAAATCTAGTTGTTGACGTCACATTTTGCAGAAGAAAAGCTAGCTCTTCACGTGACGGCATGTCCGAAAAAAAGTTTTTTGAAATCGATTCCTTAACCTCACACAAAATATTGTTTGACCTAAAAAGCATCAAAAATATTTTTTTTAAATTTTTTGAAAGAAAATTGTCGGTGGGAAAAATCAAAAACCTAATTTTGCACTTAAAAGCGTCGTCAGCGCCACCTATTTTGCCCAATGTTTCCAAATTTATTTTTCCCTGAAAGGCTCGTTCATTACCTTTCCAACGATATCCCACAAGATGAATTTGATGGAGAAATGAGCTTTATACAATTTTTTTTGTGCAAGCATGTCATGTGAATTTTCTTCAGAATTTTTCATTTTGAACTTTTTCAAAAGCAA
>CM055403.1:159183138-159314755 GCA_029228625.1 Pseudolycoriella hygida | reverse complement strand
TATTTTAGTTGGCGAGTGGATGTGATTTCCTCCCCATCAATGTTCAAAACGATCCGCTCATTGTTTTTGCAGTTACTGACTAGCATGATCTCGGTTTTCTGGTGGGCCAGCTTCAGTTTTGCCGTTGTAATTCAGTTTTCGACAGTTCTAGCGTCTCCATCGTAACTACCTCCACCTCCATAATCGACGTTCCGGATACCGTGAGGATCAAGTCGTCGGCAAAATCAATCGTTTTAGCGCATCTTGGCAATTTCAGCCGCAGCGCTGTGGTACTCCAGCTGTGATTTCTATTGTCTTTTTCCCTTTATTAGTATCGTACGTAAGCACTCGTCGTTCGAAATAGCTTTTCAGCATCCTGCAGAGGTAATCGGGGACTCTCATGGCATGCAACGCCTTTGCTATCTCCATCCAGCTTGCACTATTAAAGGCATTTCTGGCATCTATCGTCGTTACAGCACAGAAGCGAAATCCGAATTGTTCGTCTGATAGTCCGTGCTCGCCCTTTGTGTACTTTCTTAGTCTATTCAGAACCGCGGCTTCCAGCATTTTTCCCAATCCATCCATCGTGCGGTTTGCTTGGTTTTGGTATTAGGACCATATTCCATATTTCAGGAAAATATCCGTCGTGGAGGCATTTCTGCATTGTCAATCTGAGCATGCTAGACTTCCCGCATGCTGCTGTCTTCAGAGCTACATTGGAGATTCCATCTAGTGCTGGCGCCTTGTTATTCTTTGACTTTTGTGCAGCCATCTGGATCTCTTCTACAGTGATCGACCGTTCATCTATGTCTCCCGCTTTATGGTCATGAGGAGTTTGCGGCCATGTGATCTGTTCGTGTTGTGGGAAGAGCTCCCTCACTATGGCACCTAGACTCTCCGGGCACTTTTCTTTTGGCCCCGATGTATCTTTCATAATCGACAATCGTCATTACTGTTCTGAACACTTTGCCCTACGGGTTCGCGTCTGTCTCCTGGCACAGTTTCTTCCAAAAATCTCTCTTACTCGCACGGATTGCTCGCTTCATTGCTAGTTTTGCATTTCGATGTTTCTTTCACCTTACCGCTCTGACGCTCTCGTTTCTGGCCCGTTGCATTCTCCTTCTTGTCTTAAAACAACTCGCACGCAAAAGTCTTATTTCGTCGTTCCACCAAAATGCCGGTTTTCGTCCATTCCTCGGTTTTTCTTGGCATCGCCGCGTCACATGCATTCACCATTTCTTTCGTCAATTCTTCGACCGATTTCTCTTCGTGGATGTCTTTTGATTGTAGATATTCCTTGAAAACTTCTTGATCGAAATTTCCCGTCCTCCATCTTCGTTCTCTTCTATGAGTCATCTGTCTTGTCGCCTCCATACTCTTTTTCACAGTGTACCTCAATGCCTGGTGATCGCTGTGTGTGTAACTTTTGTCCACTCTCCAGTTCAGGCTTGGTACTAGTACTAGACTGCAGAATGTCACGTCACTCTCGACTCTCGCCCATTCTTGCGGAATGTAGTTGTGTTTCCCACTTTCGCCAGAACCATATTTAATTTAACTAGCGCTCTTGTAGACTGAAGCCGCTGTCATTTGTAAATCTACTACCCCACTCAACTTCCCATTCGTTAAAGTCGCCTCCAATGTTAACTGGATTTAGTCCCGTTAGTTCTCCTGTGAGTAAGTCTAACATTCGTTCAAACCTCACGATCGTCCCTCTTGGTGGGGTATAGCAGCTAACAATATACACTCCGTCAATTTTCGCTACCACGAATCCTTCGAGGGCGTCTGATACAATTTCTTGTATGGGATACTTGCCCATCGTCAATATTGCGGCCATCCCGGCTCTGTCAGCAGCTTCAACAAGCTGCACCTCACTCGAAAATTCTCTCGTCTATTTTGAGCAAATCGCTCTGTAAACTGTTATTTTGATTCGTGTAGTTGCGTAACCTCTAACTAAACTATACACTTGTCAAATCTACAGTTTCTAAAGCTTTTTGCTGAGAAACTCGCTCGTAAGTTTGGCTCTTATCACAAAATTGTGTCCTCATTATAACAGAAATTTCCACTAAAGCTTTTAATGAAAGGGATGGTCCTGTCTTCTCTCCTATTCTTTTAAAGAAAAAACACTTTCATAACGATAATAAATTGTGTGAACTCAGCTTTCAGCCCCAGGGCATATGTATAAAATTATGCAAAGTAAAATCTTCTTTTAGAATCAGGGATCAATACTCGACATAGCTAGTGAGGCGAAAATTGGTTTTCTTCTTGATCTTGGACAGAAACATTTTTATAGACACGTCACGTATCCTCATTAAATGCTCGAAACTTGTGATAGAGTTTGGTAAAGGAGTCAGTGTGTTATAAGCATATCATTTTGAATTTCGAGAGTGTTATTCTCGACTGGCACTCAACGAATGTGGATGCTCTTTGCTCTCAGACAAAATAGTTTGCCTTTCATCACGTCATTATTACAAAAATTGTGGATTTTGTCTGCATGTGACTGTTAACACAATGCGTTTCAACTATATAAAGGAAACCCGAAAGGCTAAAAAGCTTTGTTCTATGTTTTTTGTAGTTTGTAGTTGATTTAATTTTACACTTCTACTCCCTCTATTTTGTGTTTATCTTCGAAAGAAAAATACCACAGCTACCGATGCTATCAAAGTTTCAAAGATAATAATAAAATATTAGCTTAACTTTGGCCATATGTTATACACATTATCACACTTACTTGTAAGAAAAGCAATATTTTTCATAACATGTTTGTACGTATAAAAGCTCTCACAATTCACTTCAAAAGTGAGAACTCTTTAAAGGGTAATGTATATGGATATTGCAAGCAAAGTAACTGCAACATCAATTTTTGTACACATCTTTTACCTCTTTAACCCAAGTCAATGAACAGGAGCTAAGATCAATTATTTTATCTGATAAATGAACCATGTTTAATGTCTAGTCGAATAAAGACTTTATAACGAAACACAGTGCCCACAATTGGAAAAAATCTAAAGTTTCGCGGCTGGTTTTCTTTTTTTCACGAGTTTTATGTTGTTGTTTCATGCGTTACGTTGCATAAAAAGTTTAGATTTTTCTATTGTAACGTCGTATATGAAAGCATTTAGACATAATTCAAAAATATGAACAAAGCTGCTGCCCTCATTACATTCCCATCTATCTGTCGACAATCTTCATTAGATTTCTTTTTTTACTTTGGTTTTATCAAGCAGGTCATCTGTAAATATGATTGTTAATTTGCTTGTTTTGTTGTCTCTTGACTTCTCTGAAGATTGTATAAGAAGCTAAAGGCAGGGAAACTGTTCAGTTCTTACAAGACACAACAATTAGTTGCAAGCAATTATAAATTTTGACTGTCTGAAACAGTAGATTAATAAGACAGTTTCAGAGAACAGATCAGTTTTGTTTTAACTTGTCTCAGGAACTACAGTCAAACATTATAAATGAAAATAATTGAGAGAGGAAGGAATAGTTTAAATTTCTCTTCTCTCTTTTTCAAATGAAATTTTCATTTCTCCTTTCTTTCCCTCATTTCAACAGCTCTCTGAAACTCCCTTACAACTTTAAGCCCTGGTCACTTAGAAAAATATCCCTCCTTTTTGAAACTGAGCATACGCATGTGGAGAATTTTCTCTATGCGCATGCGCAGTTTCAAAACGGAGGGAAATTTTTTTAGTTGCAAATCCAAACTAAGGACTGTAAAGGACATGCTCTGCGAGAGAAAAATTACTACATTATAATCCCCCCTCAGTCCTGACAGTATAAATAATTTTATAAATGTGGCTGTTGATAGGTTCCAATTGTCAAAGTGACGTTTTAAACGTCAATGTACTTCAGCTATCGATTTCAGGGACGCGAATGTTTAAAAGTGAAAAAAATGTTTTGGACTTCTTCCCGAGGGGTAACTCACTTCTAAGATTTCTGAATGAAATGGACTTAAATGGTATTAAATGGACTAAAAATGGAATTAAATGAACTAAAAATGGGAACAAATGGAAAAATATCATCCGTTACCAATTCTTCCAAAACACTTCAAACGACTTTATTTTAAGAGAACAGCTCATTAGTGACTGTAAAAAAACGAAATATCACTCTTTTCAGTGTATTCAGGGATATTAGGTGTAAATGGGAATAAATGGATCAAATGGACTAAATTGAAGTGAGTGACCCCTCGCTTCTTCCACAACACCTCACAAACTTCATGCTTATAAAATTTAAAAGGCTAATGTGGTAAACCGAATAGACCGATTTCACTAGCCAACGGAGGTTTTGTGTTTTAAAAATGATTGATGCCACTTTATAATATTCCGAATCTGAAATCCATTATTTTCTATCAGGCTAGGTTTCGTTAGTGCCATCCTCGGAACCTGCCATACATTCCCAAAATCCTTGAGCATTTGCCTACAAGAAGAAGCCTTTACTTATAGGTAATAGTATTTTTTACTACAAGAACTGTAAAGGGTATTTTATGTTCGGGAAATGGTAAATGGTTCGAGACGCAGTCGAGATCCTATTTGCCATTTCATGAACATAAAATACTCGTAAAATAGTGTAGTTTTATATATTGAGCGCTTAGATGCACTTTATTTGATCGAAAACAGAACACACATTCTGTTTTCATATAAACGCGTCATCTATGTAACTTTACAGTTTTACTGTAAAACTTATATACTTGTATATTGGTCTATGTACATTTTAGGCGGTGATGTTTATACAGTGTATACACGAATTGCAAAGCCTTCTTTAAATCGAGTTTTTCGCTCAAATAAAGTGCGTTTTATATGCGTGAAAGATATAATAGTACTTTATTCGTATGTGCGGATAAATTAGGAATTACGCGGTGTGTATATATTGTATGTAACAAGCAACGAAGTCGTGCGTATATACAATATATACATAAGACGTGATTCGAAATTTTCTACACATACAAATATAAAGTTTTATCGCGTTGTAGTGACTATATCACACATTCAACGTTTCTGTATATAAACGAGAGAGAAGTTGAGAGACAGTATAATTTTATTGTAATAGCGATGATAAGTTGGACACTATGTAAAAGTCCTAATAACCGAGCGGGTAAGCGCGCCGCAGTACTTTGAAACGCGTTTTCTCAGATGGACAACATTTTTTTTAGAGCGTATCTTTTCAAAAACAATTTTGTTGTTGAAAAGATCGTTTTTTTAGAGCGTATATTTTCAAAAATTATTTTGTTGTTGAAAAGATCATTTTTTACTGGCTACGCCAATGTGAGCAGTCTTTTTTTTCGCTTTAAATAAAAAAAATTATAAAAAGACTTTAACGAAATAAACTCGGAAACAATTCGGAAATTCCGGTGAAATAATTCCCTTCGTTCATAATTTCAAATTCGCCTTTCGTATACTAATAACTGCTGACCGCAGCAACTCGATAGCGAGGTGGTTAACACGTCTGCTTGCTACTACGAGATTGAGTTGCCAGTGCGTTGGTTCGAAACTCAACCGCAGACGGATTTGTACCGATTGTTGGTTTTGTAAACAAAACAAAGCTAATTGAATCGGTTCAAGTCATGTGAAGTTGAGTGTAGCGCCATCGTACGGCTTACCGGTGAAAGGCATTGTTGGGAGGTGCCGGTATTCTACTCCTACTAGTTTCGCTCCTAGTTACATCTCATAGATGGCACTGGGTTTGTCGCACAGCTTACCATTGGCACAGTAAAACTTTCCGGTAATGAAAGGATCGAAACCGGTCTTGTTGTAACAGGTTAATTGCACATTTTTAAATTGCAAATAAAGCCAACTAGCCATGGAACCGCGTATAACCAGTTGTACCACTTTCTCTATCGATATTTCCAAATTGCATTGCAAGTGTAGTCAGTTATGCGACCGTAGGATTTTTCGTTTGTTCTTAATAAAATTCTATGATGATATGCGAGCAACAAAGAAACGTTTTTCACAAGAAGTTGTAATCACAACAAAAACCTTTTTAAAAGTAAAGTGTGACGCAGTCCCTAATGTCTACTTCCAAAATTAATGACATCAGTGGAGGTGACGCTTGCGCTGAAAATACGCATACATTTCCTTGACGACAACGTTACCCTGTGTTCAAAAAATCGCGTCACAAATGCCAGACCCACCAGCGTAATAATTTTTCAACACTTTCAGTTTTCACACGCAAACAATTTAAACTCAAAAACATCTTCGCAAAAAAGACACGAATGTTAAATTTTCATTGGTTTAAAAAATTTCTATTTTTTGAAAAAAATGTTTCTCAAAAAAGAAAATTTTTCTTAGAAAAAAAATTCTCCTCCGAAAAAAAATTTTTTCTCTCCGACAATTTTCTCAGAAAAAATTTTCTCCAAAAAAATATTTCTCCAAAAAAAATTTTCTCCAAAAAAAATTTTATACTGAAAAGTTTTTTCTCCAAAAAAATTTTTCTCCGATCTATCGATTCCGACGAAAAAAATTTTTTGGCGAAAACTTTCGCCTCGATTTTGAGCAACTTCCGCGCTTCGGCGACCCCACTTTCTATTCATCAAAATGATGCGCAAGTCAATATCTATCGATTTCAACGAAAAAAAATTTATGGCGAAAACTTTCGCCTCGATTTTGACCAACTTCCGCGCCTTGGCGACCCCACATTCTATTCATCAAAATGATGCGCAAGTCAATATCTATCGATTCCGACGAAAAAAATTTTTTGGCGAAAACTTTCGCCTCAATTTTGCCTAACTTCCGCGCCTCGGCGACCCCACTTTCTATTCATCAAAATCATGCGGAAGTCAATATCTATCGATTCCGACGAAAAAAATTTTTTGGCGAAAACTTTCGCCTCGATTTTGGCCAACTTCCGCGCCTCGGCGACCCCACTTTCTATTCATCAAAATGATGCGCAAGTCAATATCTATCGATTCCGACGAAAAAAAATTTATGGCGAAAACTTTCGCCTCAATTTTGGCCAACTTCCGCGCCTCGGCGACCCCACTTTCTATTCATCAAAAAAATTCTCCTCACCAATCTCTATAACTTTCCCGAAGAAACCAACTGTCTAGCTATTCTAATTCAGAAGATAGCAAAAAATTCAAGATGGCGTCACTTTGACAGCTGGCAGCCATTTTCTAATGATACCAAAAAATTCTCCTGGTGAAACTCTATAACTTTCTAGAAGAAACCGTCTCTCTAAGTAGCGTCATTCCGAAGCTAAAATTCGAAAACCGAAAAAGCATAAATGAAAATCCAAGATGGCGCCGCTATGACAGATGGCAGCCATTTTCTTATGATTCCAAAAAATTCTCCTGATGAAACTCTATAACTGTCTAGAAGAAACCAACTGTCTAAGTGCTATCATTCCGGAGCTAAAAATCAAAAACCCAAAGAAGCATAATTTATACCTTACAAAAATCCAAGATGGCGTCACTTTGGCAGATTTCTGAAAATCCCAAAAAATTCTTCTGATCAAACTTTATAACTTCTATGAAGAAACCTCCTCTCTAGGTATTGTCATTCCGAAGCTAAAATTCGAAAACCAAAAAAAACCTAATTTATTTCTTAGGAAAATTCAAGATGGCGCCGCTTTGACAGATGGCAGCCACTTTCTTAAGATCCCAAAAAATTCTCCTGACCAAACTCTAAAACTTTCCCGAAGAAACCAACTCTCTAGGTATTGTCACTCCGGAGCTAAAATTCGAAAACTGCGAGCACTACGTGAAAAAACATGAAAATTGACCACTTTTCCACACTTTCCGATTTTTCCAGAGTTTTCCCGGAAAAGCGGCATATGAAATTTTTCATTTTGGACCGATTCTGACGTTCCCTGAAAATTTCATGCAAATCGGCTGTCTAGTTCTCGAGATCGAAAATTATTAATAGAACATAGATAGATAGATAGAACATAGATAGAAACCGACAGATCAGAAAAAAAGTTTCCGTAATGATCAGAACAATAGAAAAATTATTTCTCCATAGAAAAATGTCATTTTCAAACCTCGATATCTCAGCCAATTTTTAACCGATTTTGATGAGTGAGGGCTTGTTTGAAAGCTGCTGCGACGTAGTTTTTTTTAAAAATAATTTGGAGGGGGAGGGGGGTGAGGGGAAAGAACTCAAAAGTTCGCCTATATATGGCTCCTTGTCCCAAAGGTTTTTGTATGGAGTTTTTTTGGGTTTGTGGACGTTTTTTTTTTGGGTGTGGGGACTGCGTCACGCCCTCCGCTACCGCTGCGGGCATGATAAAATTTATCCCTCGAGATATAGACGTATAATTTCATAAAGTAACGTATGTGTTAGAGTTTATATACAGAAACGTTTAATGTACGATATAGTCACTACGACGTGATAAAAGCCTTCACATGTTTCTGCTCGTTAAATGCGTCATTGCCTCGTCGCAAGCGAATCGGAAAACGCATTTACCGAGCATTAACATGTAAAATATTGTACGTAAGTGCTTCCAAATAATTGTTTTGACTCGTAGGCTCATGCAGCAAACTTCCTACGAGCCAATTTGGAAGCACATACGTAACGTACTATTACTTATTGTTATACTTGTAAGTAAATGCTTTTACTTATAAGTAGAAGCTTCTTCTTGTAAGCAAATGCTCAAGGAATTTGAGAATGTATGGCAGGTTCTGAGGATGACACTGGCAAAACCTAGCCCAATAGGAAATAATGGATTTCAGATTCGGAATATTCGAGTCGGAATTTATAAAGTGGCATCAATCGTTTTTAAAACACAAAACCTCTGTAGGCTATTGTTTTTGGAATAGAGAGTTTAAATATAGGTCTTACGAACAAAACACCAAACACATTTTATCGCTCATATTTACCATGCCATAACCGTCAGTTATAGACTATTTACTTTTATAGTTCCACTGTAAAGACGATAAGGCAAAGCTTTTATTTGTTATGTATTCCGTGAAGAGTGCCGTTTGTTTGTTAATACCAGAGCCTTCTTTATATGGAGAATGTTGGCGACATAAAAGGCATTTTTTATTTGAGAAATATATGCGATTTATGTGATTGTGTGCATGAATGTGTCAACATTTATTATAGGCGTGGTACGCGAAGATCTAGCGAAACTTTAAGTAAGCAATAATACACCACTTTTGTTAAACGTTAGGTTATACAATTCGAATCGCGGCTTTTTGTTTCTTTTCTTCTGAAATGTGACGATGTTCAGTTCAACTTGTCGACTTGTCTATATAATTTGACGATTTTTTCATTTTGAATGATCATTTTACTCCTATTTTTAGGAATATAATGTCTAACTATATGCAATCAACGCTGTGTTAACAGGAAAGAGGCAAAAAATTTGGTATTTGGCAGAGAATGTTTATGGGAAATCAAAATTGTCTTTACTTAATGAGTTCATACGCAGAAAACCTAATAAACAAAAAACCTCGCAAACATGCCATTCAAACACAGTCAGCGAGCGGAACAAATTTTGTGCGAAGCTCTTTCTCTGTTACTATACCTCAATAATATCATAGTTCAACACATTTCTGTTTACTCACAACAAACATTTGGTAAAGGAATCGAAAATTAAAACTTAGAAGTGTGGGTACACAACTCCACTGGAGTTCATCTACTGCATTCATGTTGTCAACCTTATGGCTTAAATCAAGTTGTCATAATGCGGTGTAAGTTAAAGTAAATATAAAAGTCCAATTGGTTTTTCATTAGTCGTAAGTTCATCAAATTGGGAGCGTTGAATGTAAGACAATGGGATAATGCGAAACGGGGTATTGAGTATTGGATACGTTTCACATCTTGTATTAGGTGAATGTCCTTCCATTGATGGCAAACACAATGAATGACCGTTAATCAATCATTTACGAATTTGATTATTTTTTGTTTACAAAGACATTGTAACGTATGATATACAGCCGAGTCAAAAGTTATTTTATTGAAGTAAAAAGTGAAACCCTTAAAACTCGATATAATTTATTGTCGTTTACTGCGTTCTACATAAAAGGTTAACAGGATTATCTCGTGTAAATTAAGGTGGTGTTGGTGTTTTTATTTTCTCTGGAAATTCGCTTATGTGAGCCATTTTCAGCTACACATCATTTTTTATTTGAATGTTACACCAATGATAAAAGTGTTTGTAACCATAATGTTAACCATTTTTTATGTCATTGTCTATCCCTTACGGAATTTCCTTAAAATTTTCATCGCCATTGTCTTCCCACCTAACATTGGGGTTGAAGTGTTTTATGTCGTCACTTTTATCGGCTGCATGAATTAAAACGTTCTATCTAAAATACATCTGCGTAGGGGTAGGTGAGAGATCTGTTATTAATTATAGTGCGAAACGGTTGAACGTTGTCTATAAATAAAATTGAAAGATTCAACGTGGAACAGCAACTTACATTATGAATAATTTGATTATAAATTGCAAGTTAATTTGTTAAATTGAATGAAAAAATTTCAAAACACACGCATACGCGTACGAGAAAAAATATTGGCGCAAAGTATGATTATTTGAAGCGGAAAAGAGACGTGATGAATATTTAAACGGTGAAAATGACAAAAACGCTTGATTTTCCATTGTGAAATCGTTTAATCATTTTGAAATATAGGCTTGATTAGAGATGGTCTCAATTTGCATAAAAGTATACATTTTGAAATTCATCATCAACAACACGATAGTTGTTTATTAAACAAGAGATGAGAATAAAAAACTGAGTGAAGTTTTTGCCGTTTGAATTTCAATTTCAATTTTTTCGAATATTGTGTTATGCGATGAGAAAGTTGACTTGTTCAGTGCGACATCGGCTTCTGTTATAGTATAGCGAATTTTATGATGAAGCGCACAAACTGTGAAAGAGTTCACATCATACTTGTGTAAAGTTTAAATGTCTCATCATAAAATTCTGTATACTTTTACAGAGGCCGACACAGTGTTTCATTATCAAGTGAGGCATTCGACTGAAGCATGAACACATAAAACCCAATTTGATTGTTTGTTGGTTATACTTTTCTGGTCCAGTTGAGGTTTTTTAGATGGCTTTTTGCGATTGCAATTAGCTCCATGTTTGCTGCATTATATACATTCGCAACCGTTGAAGCCATATTACGTAAATATCTCATATATGTCCTCATATATATGTATGCCAAAAAAGATATAAATCGAAGGATGTTTCCATCCTGATGGCTACACAATCCCATTATAACCGAATTTACCCTCAGCAAAGCTTTACCATTTCGGCTCTTGACCCAGCTACTTCGGTATGGGGTCCTATGACCCAATAATAATGATATGGGCAGCTCAGTAAACCGTGGTGTCGTTCTGCACCTATAGGTTAATCTATGGTTCTTAGTGCGGTGTCGGCTTATGCCAAAGTGTTTTGCGAGTTTCGTTTCGTTCGTTGCATGGGTCGGGCGTGTTGTGCTCTCGGTAAATAGTCCAGGCTTTCTGGTTCTTCATCGCTGGAATTGGGAATTGCTTCGAGCCGGTCGTTCCGGCCTTCCTCCGTTGGTTGGCTTGGTCAGCGCTGCTCGGAGTCGAAATGGGTATCTAGACTTGAAATAATTTGCTCGATGACACCAAAATATATAGTTCAATGTTTTCAATGTTTCCAGCTCCAAGCAATACAACGAAATTTAGTTCAATGTTTCATGTTTCAATGTTTTCAATGTTTGACGTGGGAGAAATGGATCCGCTAGACCCAAGCACTTAACTAAATTTGTATAGATACAGATCTGTGGAAATGAAATGAAATTTGTTGTTGTTGTTTGCGATGCGGAGGGATAAATTCAAAGGTTTCGATCATTATTTAAATGAATGTACCGTTAAAAAAGTATCGATAAAAAACGCGATTGTACCGTTAAACTACCAATATGTGAGTCTACCGTTATTTTTGGCTTATTGGTACAAAATCATGAAATATCGGTAGATTATTAACCTTACCAATAATATATAAAACAAACCAATATTTATTTTAGTATACCGATATATTACAAAATGTACCGATAAAAAGAGACAGACTACTGATAAAAATAATAAAAATATATCGGAACATAATTTTGAGTTATCTGCATGTAATGCATGCTTAACAGCGGAAGGTTGGTCTGCATGTTCTAAATAGTCACTAAGCCTCAAAGGGCTTAATGACTATTTAGAACATGCAGACTAGCTTGTCACTTAGCCTTGGCCTAGCTTGGCGATGAACGAAATTTTATCCCACCAGTTTCGAGGCTAACTGACTATTTGGATCATGAAGGCCAAGCATTTACGATGGGGCGTTAAAAACGCATTATCTACCGATAACGTCGAATTATGTACCGATATTCTAAAAATAAAAAAGTTACCGGTACAAACCAGCAAATTAACGGTAAATTATATGTTTTTGAGGTTGAATTTTTTTATCGGTAGATGAATTTGATTTATTGGTAACTTTAATTTGTTTTAAGAGTGCCCACTGCTTACTAAAGAGCCATCTTTCGGAATCTTTTCAACTAATGAAAATTTGTATGGAAAAAATCGCAATTTTCTGTAACGTTTTTCTCTTAAAGTCTTAAATGAAAACGAATGTGTTTGCTCACTTAACCTTTAACTGAATAATCAATTGAACAGACAGAAAACATTTTCTCCAAGTCAGAAATGGATACAAGCTTTTTGAGTCGATACATTTGCAAATATTTGTAAACGTCAAAAGCCAACAAAGGTGGCGGCCATTTTTATTTGCAATCATCAATCCAAACCTTTTGTATCAATTTCTAACTTTTAGAAAACGTTTTCTGTCATTTAAATTGATTATTCAGTTAAAGATTAAGTGAGCACACACATTGGTCGAAAAAATTATGCGTTTTGAAGTGTTTATTAAGTGGAAAAGATGAAAGACTGACTTTTGCAGTGAAATATTGGAATTCACATTTCTAGCAAATGTAAATGTTTTCTCCAAAAGTGTTTCCGTAATTTTGTTTGGGAATAGGTTAAGTATGTAATGACGACATAAGCATTCGTTTTCATTTAAGGCTTTAAAAGAAAAACGTTACATAAAATTGCGACTTTTTCCATACAAATTTTCATTAGTTGAAAAGATTCCGACAGATGGCTCTTTTGTAAGCAGTGTGCACTCTTAACGGTAGGCTTACATTTAACATCGGTAGCGTGTTATCCCTCTAGGGCAAATTTACTTATCTTGAAATATTTGTTCTTGATAGATAATATAAGATCTTGCCAAAATTATTATTGCGATGTGTGGGCATTGCGAATCGAGCCGCAGGCGATAAAATAGATAAATTAGATAAAATAGCATATGCACCTCTTGCCAAAATTGTTATTTGTGACCCTAGGCATTGTGACCCTAGACGAAGACGTGACAGACAATGCCTCTCACGTCAAAATAACAATTTTGGCAAGAGGTGCATAATCTACTATTACTAGTTTATGGAATTTTAACTTGGATATACCGCTTATCTTTTAGATAATTTTCGTCATTTTCTTGAATTTTTCGCGATTTTTTTTGGAAAGATTTAGCGAGTTTTTTTTACAAAATTTTCATGATTTTATCGAATTTAATGGAATTTCATCGAATTTGCAGTAAAACAATTTTTTCAACAAAATTCGAGAAAAATCACGAAAATTTCGTAAAAGATAGGCAATACTTTGATGGTTGTGTCCCTCAGAGTAAGAAGGCTGATATTTTTGTAAAATTGTTGCAAAGCACAGAAAGTGCACATAATGTACGCAGTCTTTGTGCGATGACTTTCGGCACACAGAATGTTGCACAGTAGCCGAGGGGTGGCGCACTTCATTTATTTCATTTATTCTTTTATTCCATTCATTCCCAAATTTTTTTTTTTGTTTCTGCGAAATATCTGAACCAAGCACATCACAATTTAGACAAATAAGTTGAAAAAAAGGTCTGCACAAATCATAAAGCTTTAAATGCTTCTTGAGATTAACTTTTATTTTTTTTTGGAATAAATTGAATAAATTTATTTATTCCATTTTTCAACAAAAATTCTTTTAAGTTTTCAAAAGTGGGTTTTTTCACTTTTTGACACATTAGTATGGTTTGTTGTGTGCGTTGCCATCAAAATCAAGTCTATTTGAGGTTTCGACGAATTTGAAGAAATTATCATTTATTCCATTTATTCCAATATTTATTCCATTTATTCCCATTTATTCCATTTATTTCCATTTATTCCATAAACCGCAGAAATGCGTCACCCCTCGACAGTAGCCCTTCTCATATCAGACTGAGTTCTTTTTTTCAGCTTGTGGAGTTGTTTTCTGGTAGATAATCGAGCCTAGATCAACGTTTAGGAAGATTATTTTTCGAAAAAATGAAATCTAGGTAGGCGCGGATGACTTTTGTTCTTCTTATTTCAAAGCGTTGGTTAGTTAGAATGAGACCAACTATATCTACCTCTTTCTGACCAACGCTTTTAAACAACTCCACAAACCTAAAGAAAGAGCTCAAACTGAAATGAGAAGGGTTATTTTACAGGTATGTGTCATGTGAGTAAGTGGTGTACACTCAATAATATCGACCCTTTTGCCCAGACGGGTGGCGTCGCCACATACGAATTTGCTCGTATGTGGCGGGAGCCAAATACGTCACGGAAGTTGGCGCGTCTGAAATATAAAGACAAAAGAACAAAAAAAGGCGTTAAATGGCGTGTGATAGCGCGAGTTTATGTAGATGAATAGACTGACTTTTCGGATAAAAAATGGGCGTAGGCCTGCTTTAATAAAGAAATAAATAACAACAGAGGAGTTTTTTATCAAAATTCATGTTCAATTTCATTTCTTATGATTCGCGTAGTATTTCGCGGCTTCGCGTAGCTTCCTCAATGACAACAACAATTAGCAACTTAAAACTATCTTAAAAAAACTTTTAACGAATTATAAAAAAAATGAATTTGGTAAGCCGATGCGACTTCGCGAACTAAACATGTGTATTGGGTATGAATAAGAATTTCCAAGCAATGATGTAGTACACTTTCACGATACTCAATACGTTCTCAAGGGCGGAATGTAATTTTCAAAGTATTTGGAACTAGCAATGTTACCCGGGCTTCGCCCGGGATATGATTTTAAAAACTTGTAAAAATTGTTCCGTTACTTACACCATTATTGTTTTAAACTTCAAAGAGTTACCTACATAATCAGTTTTTGAGCAAAAAAGAGTACCGTCTAAGACCATTTCTTTAAATTCCCAAAAATGAAGTTTCACAACTTAAACTACAAAATATCAAGTCGTGAATAAATGGTTCCTCGGGCTTCGCTTATAATGTAAACTTTTTTGAAGAATTGATCAGAAACTTTTAACTTGCTGGAAATTTGTCAAAACTATGTCTTATAGCTTAAGAGAGTCACACAGTGTCATCTATTTTCAGTTCTGACCCATAATTAATTACTAATATTTTTTGTACTAGAGCCGACCAACAGACCAACCCAGAGTTGGACCCATCTATACTTGTAGTGGGCAACAACGCTCCGCTGAGTTTTCTTAACATCAATGCAAAAACATATTTTTAGGGTCGAACTTTGGGCCAGCCTATTTGCTAGGGACAGGCATTGGATCGATACATCCAGTACAATAAAATTTTCCCCTATTTTCTCTTCAACACAAAAATCTCATCATTAAAGAAATATCCATGTGTGATCACCCTGATCGAAACTATGAAGTAAATTTTAAAACTTGAGTTGAAGAGTGGAAAAATTCCTCAATTCAAACCTTATATTAGCTATGGCGAACCTTCAGAGTAGTATGACTCACGAAGACTGGAAAATTTTCAAAAAACCGCTTTGGGCAAGCAATGGCCGGACTTTTTATAATTTTGCTTTTGACCCAAGATGCTATAAATGATTGAATACGTCGATGAAAATAGGTCCAGAGCTGAAAAAAAACATTTTGCGTTTCTCGACCCACCCTAACACTACCTCATTGCATCTCATTACACTTCACTGCCTTTCACTGCACCCAACTACACCTCACTGAAACTCACTACAACTTACTGGCCCACCAAAGAGCAGTAAGGTGCATCAAGGTGCAGTAAGGTGCACCAAGGTGCGGTAACGTGCACCGAAGTGCATCAAGGTGCAGTTAGGTGCACCAAGGTTCAGTAAGATGCAGTAAGGTGTAGTGAGGTACAGTGAAATGCAGATAGGTAGATAAAAGGTTTTTAATCGATGTCCCACCGAAAACTTGTCATTACATGCATATGTGCACCCCACAGAAATTATTCATTACGTGTATGTTAGGGTTCCCACCGGAAACTTCTCATTACATGTATATCTGCATTTAATGACGCGTTTTCGAATGTGACATCGATTAAAACAGTATACAGTGGGGGGGGGGGGGGCGTGCTTAGTAAGTCATCCATTCAGGATCATTTCGTGACACTCGCAAACTCATTCGTGTATTTTTAAGCAACTCGCTTTAAAAATTGTTTTTTGACTCGTGCAGTTGTATACCCCGCCTTCGGCTCGGGATACAAACTCTACACTCGTCAAGAAATAGTTTTTAAAGCTTTTTGCTTAAAAACACCCTCTTGAGTTTAGCTCATTTCACAAAATAGATCCCTCATGTAATGACTTACTTCCGCACCCCCCACTGTAATCTACAATTCCTACTAATTGAAGAGTGCAGCATTTCTCATAAGCTAGGTAATAATTTATTACCTAAGATGTTCTTATCGCAATAAACGTTGTTTCTAACTCGTAAGGTGAACATGAATTCGTCCAAAACGTTCGAAGCCCCTTAACATCACATCTGCTACGAAAAATATTCTCATTTCGTTACTAGCTACAGACACAACCATTGAGGACTGTAGGACTGGTGGGAATTCAAAAAACACTCCAGTTTTTCTTATTTGTATTTTGTTTTATTCAATCAACTCGAATTTTATTGTTTGTTAATTTAACAAATTGAACCTTGTTGCAAATGTTGTATATTATTGACCCATAAATATAACGTAAACGAGATAATGTAGCGAAGAAAGGCAATGAAAATCAAATATAACGTCTCCTTGTTTTTGTGTATGTTTTTCGATATTTACACATTGCCAAACTTTTAGGTGAAAGCGTTTTTTTTTAAGATTCGAACTCAATGGGAGACTTTATATGAAAGGCTAGAATTTCAAATTATTTGACTGAGATAAATGTTTACCCTTTTATTTCTTAGGGAAGAGAAACACTTCTACGCATTCCAATAAGTTAGTTTTCTGTCTTTTTTTTGCAATATATGAAGACCATCAATTCAGAATTCGGACATCACGTTAACGACAAGTAAATAGAACATTCAATAATTGGTTATCTTTTAGCCTTCCATTTTGTATCGTTCATTAACTTGATGGGCATTTTACTACACCCTTGAAAGTTCAACTGAATCGTTCACAACTTCGGTGCAATTAGCGCATCCAATGGCACGTTAGCCATGGGTATTAATTAAGCAAACAATTACTAGAAATTTACAACCGCCCTGACTGTGCTCACAACATTGTACAATAAAAAGTATTCAGAAAGTGAATTTGCCTAATTACTTTCAGCAGGTAAACGAGTTATAATTTTATCTATTCATCACTTTCTGCATCGACAAACTAATTGCATGTCCCTACGCTCAACCAACAATTTTCTTAATTTTATCAGCCCCGCCGTATAATCATTTGATGAAAAATGTTAAATAAATTTCCCGTTATCGTTTAGATCAATCAATTGTGAATATACCCGAATCACTGGACCCCAACTTACAACAAACGTATGATAGCAACAAAGAAGCTTTAATAATCGATAAATTGAAAGAAGACATAAAAGAGGAGGAAGACATCGCCATGAAATCGGCCCTTTTGCTGCAACTACTAGAGGTAGGTTTGACGGTAGAACTAATAAAATGATTCCTACGACATTTCCAAAGTGAACAATGAACAATGTTCCCATTTGGATTTATTTCTTCCAGAAAACAACAATTGATAGTCCGCTACCGCTTTTATATGTTGAAAATCAGCCATCTGAAGCAAATGAGGATGAAACATTTTATTCTAATGAAAAGCGTTCTGGAAGATATTATCGTCGATACCCTTGGAAGCGTCAGAATAGCAGACATCGAGCGTGAGTAAAAATTCTTCAAAATTAGTCGATGACCCTGCTATCTATCGGTGTATATAGTTATTTACGTCCAAGGGTTTCAGAATTATATAATTGATGTTTTGCTTATGTATTGGTGATGTATTAGAAGTGTTATTGGCGATTTTCACGTTATGTAGATGGCAGAAGTTTCTATGCGATTCTTGTGCCTCTTGAATGTTCCATTTTTTCTCACTACGCTTATATGTCTCTACTTTATATAAACAAGTTGTGCCTCTTGAATGTTCTACTTCTTTCCGCTACGCGTCGCACCCTTTGATGCAAATCGCCAATAGTTGGTAATGGATGGTAATAAACGACCGATAAAACAATTCAACTTTACCGATAAAAAATGATAAATGACCGATAAATTTTTAAACTCATACAATTACACGTTTTTATTTTGTTACTTAATTACAAGATTTTAGTTTATTGTGGGTCTTGTCAATTCCACAACTTTGACAGTAGAACCATAGACTTTTTTTTGACTAGACGGGAATGTTAGCATGGCGCCAAATTTGAAATGAGAAATGCAAAAGCATAACTATTTTGTCGTAGTTTGTGTTCTTCTAACATTCCTCAAACTTTAATAATTTCAGTTTTTCAGCCAAATTTTTTAAAGTTCTCAAATTTTTAAATTTTGTGAAATTTATTAAATTTACAAAAAATTTCAAATTTCTGAAAAGTTTTCAAATTCATTGAGATCGGAATTTTGAAAAATAATGAAAATTATCAAATTTGGAAGAATTTTCACACAATAAAGAATTTCTATGAGTTTCAAATTTAACATTTTCTCAGAAATTTTGAGTTTTGTAACTTCTCTACACTTTTTAAACATTTAAGAAATTTATGAAAATTCTTGAAATTTTAAAATTACTAAAATTTCAAATTTGAAAATATTTCATGATTTGCTATTAGTCATTTTGAAATTTCAAGAATCAATTTCTAAAATGTTTAAAAAGTGTTGAAGTTACAAAAGTCCAAATTTCTGAGAAAATGTCAAATCTGAAATTCATAGAAATTCCCCATTCCATGCATGATTGTGAGAGAACGACGATTGCAGACTAAACGAAGCTTTTTCTAAATTTTCGTTAAATGAACGAATTGCAGATAAAACGTCTGTAATACTTTCTGCCATACAACATATATCTCAAAAATCAAAGTTTCAGTGTGCAGACATCGTTCTCTCATAACCTTACATGGAATGGCCCATAAAAAGTCATCAAAATTTGATAATTTTCTTTATTTTTCGAAATTCCGATCTCCATGAATTTGAAAACTTTTCAGAAATTTGAAATTTGTTTTTAAATTTAATAAATTTCACAAAAATTGAGAAATTCGAGAACTTTCAAAAATTTGGCCTAAAAACTAAAATTGTTAAAGTTTAAGGAATGTTAGAAGAACATAAACTACGACAAATTGTTATGCTTCTGCATTTCGCATTTCAAATTTGGCGCCATGCTAACATTCCCGTCTAGTCAAAAAAAGTCTATGGTTCTACTGTCAAAGTTGTGGAATTGACAATAAACTAAAATCTTGTAATTGTGTAACAAAATAAAAACGTTTAACCGTATTTAAAGTAAGATTAAAGCGCAAATATTTTGGGTAGTGCCCAAAAAACCTTATGACATTTTGTAAAAGGAAAAATTGTCTAGATAAGTTGCTGAGATGAAGGTATCGGTAAAACGTTATCGATCATTTATTACTTTTTATCGGTAAAGTTGATTTGTTTTATCGGTCAAATATAATATTCCGTTGGTAATTTGACAAGTCGGTTGCATCGGTAATGTAAATTGAAGGCATTGGATTTACTTAATCATTCGATCATCTAGAAAGTAAGGGGCCATTCGTAAATTACGTAACGCAAAAATGAAGAGATTTGACGATAATTTGTTAGACCTGTCACGCTTGCCTCATACCCCCTCCCCTCTCTTGCGTTACGTAATTTTTGAACGTCCCCTAACATGCAATCAGAGTTTGAGAAATTTAATGGAATTAATTTTGCCGTTATAATGACGCTCAATTTGAACTTAACAGTTCTCGAATGAATGTGTTAGAAACATCAACTTTTTGGCGTATCGTGCTAGTATTCAGTCAAGTCATTCAACTTGATACCCTGAAATGATAATTTTACGAAAATTAGATGGCCTGTATGAACAATCCACTGTCTAGTGAATTTTAACTGAAATGGTACGTGTTTCGAGGGGTTATCCACTTTATTTTTTTGGTACACTCTGATGGAATTTTTGGAATTTCCGGAATTGCTGAACTCCGGAATTTCGATGAAATTTTTGGAATTTCTGTCGAATTTTCGAAACTTCTTAACTTCGGAAATTTTGTGGAATTTTTGGAATTTTTGGAATTTCGATGGAATTTTTGGAGTTTCTTGGAATTTTTGTGGCATTTTTTTATGGAATTGGAATTTTTAGTACAAATTTTTGACCAGTGGATAACCCCTCGACGTGTTTCCATCTGTCGTCAAACTCCAAACTGTCTCAAGCTTTGAAAGCAACAAGTGATAGTCAATTGGTAAAAACTGACATTTTGTTTGTACAATGTTTGACTATTCGTATGTTGCATGTCATTTGTTTCCTACTGAACCGTATTTATCAATGAAACAATGTGACGCTTCTGGATAAAAACGACTCAGCTTTTGTGTTGAATCGTATGAATGTATGAAAAAAGGTAGCAGGAATGTTCCCTGATGAAATCTGATAGTAGACACGGTCTATTGTTGTATGGAAGAATGACAATCGGACATAAGTCATAACGTTGGTTTTGTTTTTCTGTCATTTCTTTTGTTGCAACATTTACCATACAAACAAATGCTTGACCTACGTCCATTTTTCCAGCGTAAGCGGCATTCCATGTTTTTTACTCTGAAATAAGATGGTGAACTTTAAAGTGTTGTTCTGATGAATTTTGATATCATGGCCACTCGGTAGTAAGAAGCCGTGACGCAAGTCACAAGAAATTTTTTCGTAGATTAGGTAATCACATACAGCAACTTTTTGACTTTCTCTCCTTGCGACGTACCCCCCGAAAATATTTTTCCCGGATTCTACTCAAAATTTTAAGCCGAAGTGCCTTTTTGGACCCGTACGAAGTACAAAGGTCCTATACGTTTACTACAAACAATTTTATTGTAACATGGGGTAGATCGAGGTGGGAGTTGGGGGGATGCATCTATTATTATCTAGAGATGACGAATCAGCAATAAAAAAATGTCCGTCTGTCCGTCAGTCTCCACTTGTTTTTCCAAACGGCTGTACCGGTCACCACAAACTTTTTTTTTTCCTGAAAGGTACATGCCCATGATCCAAGTTCGAAGATGAGCAAAATCGGTCAAGTACTTCCGAAGATATGGTCGAAGAAGTGGAGGTTGGATATAGATTTTCGAGCGTCGATGAAACTTTTTCGCAAATACCTCGACAAGTAGCGCATCGAAATTGTTCATTTTGGAGTCAAATTAAAGCATTTGATCTCAGAAAACTAAGAAAAACTTTTTTGTGGAAATCGGGTCAGTGCAGTGGTTTGGGTACAAGGGCTCTAGGACCGATTATCCACAGTCAAAATATCCCCGTACAAAATGTCCCCAGACAAAATGTCCCTAGACAAAATATCCCACAAAAAACGGACAAAATATCCCAGATGTAATGTCTACTCAGAAATGGTGAATATAGGTAGGTATTATTAATTAAATATTATATTGTGTGTTGGGGGGCTCTGCCCTCTCACCCCCGCGATTGCGGCGGTCTTTTGTACGACTTACGTAAATGGGGTGCTGCCCCAAACCCCGCTAAGGGATCCGCCCCTTAGACCCCGCAAGGAGGATATTCGCCCCTTGACCCAATTTTTCGGGGGCTGCCGCCCCTCGACCCCGAATATTCTTAATTTTTTGAGTGTGGATATTTTGTCTGAAAGGATATTTTGTCCACGGGGATATTTTGGTTGGGGATATTATTTTTTTTTTGGACATTCGGTCCTAACCCCGGGTACAAGGACCAATGGAATGGACGAAATTGAGTTTCTTGGCCATATACGAAAGCAGGATGGTTTTTCGTCTATATTTGCTTAACTATGCAATATGGAGATTTACTATCAAAGGCAAAGTTGTAGAGAATTGAATTTTAGGGAACACGTGTTTCAGGGTTTTAGGGAAAAATCGCCCTGGAATATGACCACTTCTAGAATTTGGCGGGATGACCCATATCTCTAGAGCTATGAAAGTGAGAAAGTTGCTTCCAAAGGCGAAGTTGTGGAGAATAAAATTTTAGAGTAAACGTTTTTCACGGTTTTAGGAAAAATGACCCTATCCTAGGATATGGGCACTTTTAGAATTGGGCGGGATGGCCCATATCTCTAAAACTATGAGAGTTAGAAGGTTGCTTCCAAACACAAAGTTATAGAGAAACATAACCAAAGACCCGTACGTATCAGAATAGATGTGACAAACAGAATAGATGTGGCGAAGTGACTCGAACGTACCTGAATATACAAACAATCCAATGTTTTCTGTTCTTTTATAACTGTAAGAATTTCAAAGATCCATCGAAATTACCCAAGGTAATGTCAAAGGCCCTACCGAAGTACGTCTCAGAAAATTCAAATCTAGAAAAGCTTATATCCAAGGACTAAGTCGTTTTTCCTCAAACCCAGAGACACGTGTTATCTATATTTGTCCTACAACTTTGTCCTTGGAAGCAACTTTCTACCTCTCATAGTTCTGTAGATCTGGGTCATCCTGCCCGATTATTGAAGTGGCCATATACCAGGATTGGGCCATATTTTCCCAAAACCCTGAAACACGTGTTCGCTTAAATTTAATTCTCTATAACTTCCCCTTTGGAACCAACTTTCTAACTCTCATAGTTCTGGAGATCTGGGTCATCCTGCCCAATTATAGAAGTGGCCATATCCCAGGATTGGGCCATATTCCACCAAAACTCTGAAACACGTGTTCGCTTATTTTAAATTCTCTACAATTTCGCCTTTAGAACCAACTTTCTAATCTCATTGTTCTGGAAATCTGGGTCATCCTGCCCAATTATGGAAGTGGCCATATACCCAAGAATTGGGCCATATTGCCCCAGAACCCAGACACGTGTTTCGCTAAAAATTTTATTCTCTACAACTTGCCTTTGAAAGTAATCTCTGTATTGCGTATATTAAGCAAATACTGAAAAAAAACTATCTCTTATCATTTTGGGCAGAAAAATTTATTTTCGCCCATTCCATGGCTCCCAGTGCCCAGACCCCTGACCCGATTCCAACAAGAAAAATTCCCCAGTTTTTTGGCATCAAATGCTTTCATTTGACACCAAATTGAGCAATTTCCGTCCTTTACTTGCTGAGGTATTTGCGAAAAAGTTTCACCAACCCTCGAAAAACCATGTTTTTGGTCACTTCCTCGACCATATCTCCGGAACCACTTGATCGATTTTGCTCATCTTCGAACTTGAATCATGGGAGGCATGTACCTTTCAGGAAAAAAAAAGATTAGGCTGATCGGTTGAGCCGTTTGAAAAAAAAGTGGAGACGGACAGACGGACGGACGGACAGACGGACATTTTTTTATTGCTGATTCGTCATCTCTAGACGATAATAGATGCATGTCCAATAAGGTCGTAGAGAACACGTGTTTCAGGGTTGTAGGAGAAAGTGGCCCAATCCTGGAATATGAATACTCCTAGAATTGGACGGGATAATCCATACCTCTAGAGCTATGGCAGCTAGAAAGTTGTTTCCGAAAGCAAAGTTGTATAGAATAAAATTTTAGTGAGCACGTGTCTCAGAGTTTCGGGGAAATATTACCCAATCCTAAGATATGGCCACTTCTCTAATTGGGAGGGATGACCCATTTCTCTTGAACTATGAGAATTAGGCAGTTTTGAAGTTGTAAAGAATCAAATTTTAGCGAAAACGTGTCTCAGAGTTTTGAGGAAATATGACCAAGTCCTTGGAATATGGTCACTTCTAGAATTCGGAGGGATGACGTACTTTCCAACTTCCATCAGGTTTTTATTTCTATATTTTTCGGTTGTTCTCAACATGATTGAGATCATCCAATGGGGCTTTCTGGGTTTATGAGATTATCGTGGATTTCTCTTGCACTTTTCCACTTCCTTTGGTTTTTTTTATATTTTTGGTCATTCTCGACATGATATTCAAATTTAGCAAAATTTTTAAGTGTTTTTGACGAGAGATAAACTTACAAAAGTATTGATATCCTCACAAAAAACTCCTTGCAGAGAAGGTGTGACGCAAGCTTCTAACGCAAAATGATTTTCTTCCAGTTACAAAAGTTCGGAAATCAAATGATGGTGACGCATTCAGCTAAGATACGACGGAAACAAATTTCGTCACAAATGCCAGACCCAACAACGAAATAATTTTGCAAAAATTTACATTCACACAGTACAATCCTCAAAAGTCAAATTTTTGCATAGACGTAATTTTTTAAAAACACAACGTAACTTTGCTTCAACTTGTTTTGCGTATCGAAGCTGAATGCGTGAACCCTCCTCTGATTTCCGATCTTTTGTAATTGGAAGAAAATCGTTTGGAATGAGATGCTTAATGCGTCACCCTTTGCTGATTTCAAAACTTTTGCAAGTAAACAAAAAGACTTGCGCCACACCTCCTCTGTAAGAAGTTTTTTTTTTTTGAGGTCATCATTCACATTGGGTGAAAGTGTTCTATATTCTATTGGGTTCTACTTTATCGTAGGAATTACAAATTGAAGCGGGAATGGAGTGTCAGCCTGAATTTAAATTCAGAAGTCAGTGCAAAGATATCAGACCTTGAAATTATTTTTTATTAATGAATTGGACCGAATTTGCCCTATAGTGCGGTGCCATGTGTAAGCTTTATTTTAGAAATTTATTTAAATCCTTCTTTATTTTCACCCGCAACACGAAATACATTAAGCGAATTATAATTTGTATAATACGAGTGCTACCATTTTGCGTTTCATATTTATTTTGTTTTCACCAATCCAGCAAATTTAATTATTTATCCCAAAAGAATAAAAGTTTAATTCAAATCTCAGAACTCATTCCAGATATGAAGCAGATGCCCGATACATGTGCGTACCTAGCCGTGACGAAGTTTTCAAACTATTGGTTGGATTGCACGAAAATAGAAATGGTAATCACCAACGTACAGTTCATTTCTGCAATCGAAAACGCCCAGCTAAGGCAATATTCACGAATATACGATTCTTGGGATAAACGAGGTGAAACAAAATGGCGAAAATGAATACAAGAAAAGTCTGACAGCAAAACACAACTATTTTAACAACAAACTCAAAATTATTTGAAAACTATTTACAATTTGTCGATTTCATTACATTTTCAAAAATCAAATTTAAAACTAAAAATACAGAAAGGTGCTACAAAAAATGTGCAAGTTTTGATTGGATTCGAAATTCAAATGGACAATTTATTTAATGAGATTCTCATTAGTCGGATATTTTTAGAATCGTATCGGGACAGAGAGCCGCCGAAATGTAGCCGTCATTAAGTGGTGCAAAGTTGTCATCGGCTTATGTCAAAATATAGTCAATTTCATAATGAAATACATAAACTGTCAAGCAATTTATATTTGATTAGAGGATTGAGTCGTCATGAAATTAGCTATATTCTGACAGAAGCCAATGTCGCACTAAACTAGTTTTGTTTGAAATAACTAACACATAACAATCTGCCTTAACAACCAGTCATTAGTTTGGGGCAGATCATTATTTGCTAGTTTTGCTGCTTGTGGTTCTACTTTTCGAGCTGCCGCTGACGTTTTTTGGACGGCTTTCTGGCTTGAATCATATTCACAATCGTCAAATCTGTGCAGAGGTGTGAAGTGGTGAATTTCTCTATTGTCTTCGCTTTGTTTAATTCACATTTTCAAAGTTGTGCTGTACTGTGCGAAACAAAAGACAGGCTGGCGAACATATAACGGGTGCTCGGAAGGTAAAGCGACAAAATTCAAATGCCAATAGAAAATTCAATTGTTAATCGGTGTATTTCGGTGCCTTTTGTTTTTTGCACCTCTTGAGGTTAACTTTGTGCAAATTGTGCTTCGTGAGATACCAAATTTACGGGCCAACTGTCGTTATGACACTCCAATACAATTTTTGACCAATTTTTTCAGTTGGGTCACTTGCCGTTTACTTAGCTTCGTTGACCGTCCACTTTTTTGGGTTCTTTCAGGTGGTAGACCATCCTAGTATCGTTCGATTATCTTATATACAAGTTGTCGTTGAATCTCTCCTTGACAGAAGTGACGAACGGTGTCTCCCTTTTTAAATGATTTTTGATATGAATACACCCGTTTCCGAAGTGCCACCTGTTCAGCAACTTTCATCGTAAATGGTTACATGTATCGATCTGTCATGAGAAGTAACGGTTGTTGACATTTGAATTTTGTCGCTGTACTTTCCCGTTATATGTAGAAATCAAATAGTTCGTTTTCCTTCAATCAATTTCTTGAGGTTTCAAATAATCACAAATTATCATAAACGATGCAGCATAGAAAGCTTCGGAACGATATTGGTTCCGTAATTTTTGAAACTTCGGAGCGGGGAGATCACTTCATACTTAGATTATTGAGCCTGTTCACTTGCTACCACTTGCAACTTCACGAGATTTTTTTGTCTTATTCAAAAAGTTCTTTGTTTTCACTGTTACACTGTAGAAAAACAAAGGAGAAAGACAACTTGAGTGTGACTGTCACGCTGAAGAATTCTGAAATTCTGAAAAGGTGAGGATACGAACGGTAGTCCTTAGGGCGATGACGAAGGTTACCATTTGTCGACGTGAGCTCAAAGCGAGGTGTGGTAGTACTTCGAATGTGGCCGAATAGCACAGTGTGTTTTGTTGTATTTTTCTTATAAGAAGTAAGAGTTTGTTACATAAGAAGACTTTTCGGTGCGTTGTTAAGAGAAATGTCGTAATACTCTCTTTTACCTGAGAGACTCATCCCACTTTCGCGTCTTCTTATGTAAATATTTAATGGGTAAAACCTTATTCTGATGATTTCTTACGCTTCGCGCTAAATTTTGATCGAGCTTAGGGGTTGTGACAGCTGCAACAAATGAATTGATCAAATAAAGCACATTTTTTGTTTGGCACATCTATAACTAAACATTAAAAGTTAGTCGTATTCTGAAACATTTAACAGCCAATTTACTAAATGAAGAAAATCACGAGAGATGTTATTTCTATGTATAAAATATATTCATCACTTTTGTGAAAAAGTTTACATAATCAAATTGTTACAAGTAAATAGATCATAAAATATACGCAGTGCATAATATACAACTCTTTATAAATATTTATATATATTTATTATATCCATTGTGTTCTTATCATTGGGAGAGGAAGACACATATTCTAATTTAATGTATAAAATCGATATCTTATAAAATTCTCTTGTAAATATTATAAATTAATGTAATAATAAAAGCGAATTCAATTATATGGTGAGTGAGAAAGACATTTTGCTATATATACGAATTTTCGAAGATTTATTTTGGGTTCCATCTCTTTCATAATCTAATGGTAACATGTAGCAATTGCTGGAGCACCTGAAGCAATTGCTGGTGAAGTTTACTCTGGTGAATATTTTGACAGATGGGGTAAGGAGTTGTGAAGTGGTGAATTCTTTTTCATATAATTTGACAGCACTGTATACAACCCTGTCTCAAATAAGATCGTTCAATGATGGCCTTAAAGACATCATTTGTGATGGGGATCAAAAATGTATGGAATTTGACATTTTTTCAAAGAAACACAGCGCCACTTTCTTACACACGACAATAAATTCAACGGGAACGTTCACTGATGTTATTTATATAGGTAGACCTGTCATAAATAAATTAACTTAACGAAGGGGATTTTCATAGAGAGAGTAACCTCACATAGTTCCTTTCAACTTTTAAAAACTCACCACGTCTCGCTTTTTGAATTTTTTAGCGGGCAACGAATTTTCGATCCTCATGTAAAGAAAATTACAACAAAAAGCCTTTTTAAAAGGGAAACGTGACGCAGGTCCTCGTCTCTTCTTCCAAAACAACTGATATCAATTTGGGTGATGCTTACAGCTTCGGAACGCAAAAATTCTTTTGAAATATTTTCATTTTCGATTAAAGAAATGCGTCACGAAATATCTATCTTCAACAAAAAAAAATTAATTTTCCCTTTAAGTCCGTCCCATACCAACGTCGGCCAACCCAACCCATCATATTTTCCCTTGACACGAAACATCTTTTTCCATCCTAACTAGAGGTGTGCGGGCCGACTTTTTTTAGAAGCCCGGCCCGGACCGAACCCGATCCGAAATTAAAACCCGAATCCCGACCGCCCGGAAAACGCTGGCGGCTCGGCCCGGCCCGACCCGAACCCGATCCGAAATTAAAACCCAAAGCCCGACCGACCGGGATTTTCTAAACCCGAAAGCCCGAAACCCAAATCCGTGAAAAGTAGTTCGGGTTCTGGTCGGGTTCGGGCGGGCTTTCTTTTCGAATTTCGGGCAACCCGCTCACCTCTAAAATTTAAAATCTGAAACCCGACCGACCGGGATTTTCTAGACCCAAAAGCCCGAAACCCAAACCCGTGAAAAGTAGTTTTTCGAATTTCGGGCAACTCGCCTACCTCTAATCCTAACACAGTCCAAAAATTTTGCTCTTATTTTACCCATACTTTGAATACACTCACACACACATACAAAACATTCTTTTCTATAAGCTTTATATGGCACCTTCTAAGAGCCCTGGCGGCGCCCAAACGAGGCCGGTACCCCCCTTTTTTTGATTTCAATCAAAATTTTGCGTAGAATTCGAAAAACAAGGTCTCAGGGGGGTAAGACGCAAGGGAAAAAAGTCAAAACTTATCAGTATGGTTCCGAAGTCACGAAAAAAAATTTTCTGATTTTTTGTTTGTATGGGGACTTGCGTCACGGGCGCATCGCTAACGCGCGCCCATGATCAAAAACAAAAATGATGTATGAGCAGCGGGAAAATGTT
The DNA here is from genome assembly GCA_029228625.1 of Pseudolycoriella hygida. Lineage (NCBI taxonomy): Eukaryota > Metazoa > Arthropoda > Insecta > Diptera > Sciaridae > Pseudolycoriella > Pseudolycoriella hygida. The sequence goes on along the minus strand of CM055403.1, from coordinate 159,285,693 downwards.
TTATTATTGTTCATTACATTACTTTCAGACAACCTAACCTACCTGTTAGAGTCCCGCTAAAAAATTTAAAAAGCCAGATCCACGTGGTGAGTTTAAGGTGAGAGAAACTATGTTAGTTACACTCTTTGAAAATTCCCTATAATTGCTGTACGCATTCCTGGTGAAGTTTACCTCCGGTGATAATTTTGACTAGCTTATACTAAAACTTATGAAAAGTTAACTTAACGAATAATAACCGTACGCCCGTAAAGAGTGACGCAGTCCGTTAGTGTCCTTTCAAAATTAATGACATCGTTTGAGGTGATGCGGTGATGGGAAATCAGTCGTTTTGGAAGTTTTCAGTTGTTATAACCAAAATTCATGTGAAAAACTTTCTATTTTGCGAAAAAATTTTCTCCAAAATATTTTCTTAAAAAAAAAAATTTCTTCGAAATACTTCGTGTCATCTCCGGCGACCTTCGGAATACTTCGTGACACCAATTCTTCTCACCGATCTATATAACTTTGCCGAAAGAACCAACTGTCTGGGCAATCTTATTCAGAAGAAGCTTGGCAGTCACTTTCTTAGATCTCAAAAAATTGTCCATACCAAACTCCATAACTTTGTAGGTTTGTAGGTTTGTAGGTTTGTAGGTTTGTAGGTTTGTTATTCCGGAGCTAAAATTCGAGAACCCGAAGCAGCATAATTTATTTCTTAAGAAAATCCATGATGGTGCCACTTTGGCAGCCTTATGAAAATACCAAAACATTTTCTTGATCAAACTTAACTTTGTAGAAGACACTAACTTTCTAGGTATTGTCATTCCGGTGCTAAAATTCAAAAACCAAAAAAACATCAGCTGGCAGCCAGTTACTTAAAATCTCAAAAAATTCTCCTAACCAAACTCTGAAACTTCTTCGAAGAAACCAACAAGCTATTGTCACTCCGGAGCCAAAATTCGAAAGCTCCGAGCATAACCTGAAAAACCCACATGCCACGACTTTTCCAGGGTTTTCCCAGGAAAGCATCCCATCAAATTTTTCATTTTTTCCGGGATAGACGTTCAGGAATATCGGCTGCCTTGTTCTCGAGATCGAAAATTATTAGTTAGCTGACATCAATAGACAGATAGGAACCGACAGATCAGGAAAAACGTTTATTCAACAATGAGAGCAATAAAAGATTGAAAAGACATAGAAAAATGTAATTTTCAAACTTCGATATCTCAGCCAATTTCCAACCGATTTTGATGAGTTTGGGTTCGTTGGGAAGCTGCTGCGACGTTATTTTTTTCAATAATTTAGAGGGGAACGAGGGCAGGGGTAAAAGCTCAAAAGTTCGCGTATATATGGTGACTTGTCTAAAAGGCTTTTTTATGGTGTTTTTTGAGTTTTTGAACTTCTTTTTTGGGGTGTAGGGACTGCGTCACGCCCTACACTACCGCTGCGGACATGATGAAATTAGGTTTTTCACAAAAGACATTCTTACATTTATTGCGAAAAACATTATCGTTTCCTGTATTAATTTTCTCTCGGTAATGCTTCGTCCATTAATTTCAGTTCTTTGTTGTAACCATCTCAACAAATTCATCAGACAATATTGTTTATGCTTTTCAATTAGACCCGCAAACACCGCCGAAAAAAGTGTCAAAAAAGTGTGCCGTCGCCGAAAATTACACATCGAAATGCGCCGCCGTTGAGAGCTGATAAAAAATCGCACCACCGCCGAGTCATTTTCCATCGGCACTGTAACAAGAAATTTTCAGATCAGATTCTCAGTTCAAAAATTCTCTTGCGCCAGCGCGTCGGTAAAGAACTGTCAAACTGTCTCATCACACCGGCAACTTCAGCGCCTCCGAAATTTTTTGACCGGCGCGGCGCACGGTTCTATTTTCATCCTAAGAGGCTCATAAAATATAATGTTGTGGCACACAATAAAATTTTTGTGTTTATCAGTCGCTTCAAAAAGTTTCTTCAAACTTTAAGAAACGAAAAAACGTGAGCCGTTCAAGAAGTTTCCGTAAAATGAAAGCAAAAATCAAAACTTTAAAAATATTTATTACAAAAAGTTTTCGTACAACAATTTTATCTTCTACACGAAGGTTTAACCAACCACAATGGATCAGCCAGTAACTGCACCCAATGAGAGTAGCTAAAAACGCACTGATTTCTCTGACCGGTAGTTGGAAAGAAGAATCGGGCATTTGGTCCTTCGGCTCTGTGTTCAAAGTCTTCCTTGGTTTCCAACTGTCCTTTCGGTTTCTCTTCATCGCTTCCATCCGAGTAATAGTAATATGTGGTCGTTGACGAACTATTTCTATGAGTAATGGCTCGATGAAGCACTGCGTCAGATCGATCCCAATTCGTTTCATTAGAACCCAATTTGTTACTTCGACTAAAGCGATAGGGGCAGGGTTCTTGTATAACATCCAATAGGAAACCGCGCACTCCTTCCGCTGTACCAGCTCTACTATGGACGCGTATAATTTTCGATCCGATTCCCCACTGAGAGACATATCGCATTCCACTTTGACAACCGCAAATACGGCGGCCATCGATTTCAATAAAATTGTCTGCACAGCCGAACTGCGGATTGTAATAGCCCATGAAGAAGAATTTGAATTCTATGCGAATGCGACACACGCTTGGGTTATTCCGATTGATGTAGTGAAGGCAATCAACGTTTTGTGTATTTTTTGTTGGAAAATTTGGGCTAGCCACATAAAATCTTTGTTGGTTGAACTGTCGTGTGCAACACTGCGGTATTGCGGAAGGAAATACTTGTGCTTGAACAACATCTCGAGTTGGAGTAGTTGGCTCATCATTAAGTGACGGTGTAGGCTGAGCAATCGAAGGGTAGAAGGAATTTGTCGGATGTGTAGGAGGATTGTTGGGAAAGTGATTGGTGTTAGGTGGAGGTAAGTATCCATTCGATGGAGGTAAGTAGCCATTCGATGGAGGAAGGAATCCATTGGATGAAGGAAAATTGTTTGTTGGCGGTAAGTTGTTATTTACTGAAGGAAAGTTTGTGTTGGGATGTACGTTTATGGGGGGAACAACAGGAAGTTGAGGGAAACCGAACCAGGGATTTTGATTAGGGTATTGTCCTCCACCCACTGGATATTGACCTCCCCCTATAGGATATTGTCCTCCCCCAATAGGATATTGTCCTCCCCCTATAGGATATTGTCCTCCTCCAATAGGATATTGTCCTCCTCCAATAGGATATTGTCCTCCTCCAATAGGATATTGTCCTCCCCCAATAGGATATTGTCCTCCCCCAATAGGATATTGTCCTCCCCCAATAGGATATTGTCCTCCCCCAATAGGATATTGTCCTCCATCGATAGGATGTTGTCCTCCACCAACAGGATAGCAATTTGTGTGTGTAGTATGAATGTCAGTAGAAGGTGGGGGCAAGTACCCATTGCCATTAGAGCCCAAAAAGGAGAACTGGTAGCTCTTATTTTGCGTTTCTCCGAAGTGGTCGTAGATAGGAGTTTGTAGAGTAAGAATCGGTCTTACCACATCATAATAAATGGTCTTTGAAGTGTCCTCAACTTTCGTTTTCTTGTCAAAATTTATGTCTTCAGTTGTAGATTCTTCAACGCTCGAAGTTGTAAATTCAATAGCATTTGTAGACCATTCGTCATTTTCAGTGGTTTCTCTTTCATATATCGGAAAAATTGTGGACGATTCTTCATCGCTGCACGGCAGTCTGGTAACAAGTAAGTTAAAACCAAGACCTTCTACATTGTTGTCGGTAGCGAATGTGATTTTCAGAACACCATCCATAGCTTTATACTTCATAATTCCAATAGCTTTACCACATAATGTTTCATGCTTACCGATTTTCAGGTGGTCCTGAAATAAAAATCGAATATTTTTCAAACAATAATTCCTCCCTCATTACAAAAACGTTAAAATATTTCAAAACACAGATTTCTGCTTGAGTCAATTTTTTCTAAGAACATGAGTCACTAAGATTTGAGATGAAAGAGTTAGAGGAATTTCGCATCTTAATTCTTGGTCCTGAAACCCGTCTTGAAACGATGGACTATAAGGGGTGGGGTAAATATACGTTTCCCATTTCCAATTTATAGATTCAGTTGTTTGGAACAATCTAGAAGAGGTGTGCGGGCCGACCTTTTTTCAAAACCCGATTCGACCTGAACCCCAAAGTGAACATCGGGTCGGAACTCGTAGCCCTAAAAAATGTATAACGGAAACCCGACTACAACCCGAAAGTGAATATCGGGTAAGGACCCAAACCCGAAAACCCGATCTGAACCCAATCCAGAGTTTCGGGTCAAACTCGAAACCCGATTTTTTGTTTTATGAAACCCCAAACCGACCCGAGCTCGATCGCAAATGATATAAGATCATAACCAAAAACCACAAAAGTGGGTGTATGTCACAAGTCTTTCTGTCTGCTTACAAAACATCTGATATCTAAAGGGTGTGACGCATAAAGTTTTAACTCTCAAAACATTTTTCTTCCAGTTACAAAAGTTATGATATCAGAGGAAGTTGAAGCATTTTGCTTCAAACGAATGTTCGGAATGTTTTGTAAGCAGACATGAGTACCTGTGATATCAGTAGTTTTGTAAGTTTTTGACATTTTCCGGGAAAACCCTGAACCAGGTGTTCGGTAAAATTTCATTCTCCAGGCACTTCAGATAGCTAAAATGCAAATTTCTTCTGAACCGATTTTAATGAGTGAAAAAGCAATTCTGTCTAGAAATTTGGGGAGAATCCAAAAATCCTAGCTTCGGAAAGGTACGTCGCGCCGAGTCGCAATGGGGCACTGCTGCCTCCATGACCTATTATGAATATTATTGGCACAAAATTTACTTAATATACTGACACGACATTCATATACTAGACATCAGATCATATCTGCAATATTGTACTTCAAAAGACAATGCATTGAATCAAGGTTAACGTTTATATTAGAGTGCATTAATATTGGCTGATTAGGCTGGGCTGCATCATTCAAAAAATAAGTAAGCTGGCATTGTAGCGTACTTTGTATGAAGTGCAGATACGACTTGGTACTTTGTTTTGTAGTTCGTTAAGGCGGGTTGTACCTGACCTGACAAGATCAAAGTGAAACTCGACCCGACCGACCTGATGGAGCCTCTACCCGACCCTACCCGTGAAATTAATTCGGGTCGAGTTCGGGTCGGGTCGAGTTCGGGTCGGGTCGAGTTCGAGTCGGGTCGAGTTCGGGTCGGATCCAGTTCGGGTCGGGTCGAGTTCGAGTTGGGTCGAGTTCGGGTCGGGTCGAGTTCGGGTCGATTCGAGTTCGGGTCGATTCGAGTTCGGGTCGATTCGAGTTCGGGTCGGGTCGAGTTCGGGTCGGGTCGGATCGAGTTCGGCTCGGGTCGAGTTCGGGCCGGGTCGGATCGAGTTCGGGTCGGGTCGAGTTCGGGTCGGGTCGGGTTTTGGTTTTTTTGGATTTTCGGGTGGCCCGCTCAACTCTTGAACAATCAGATTCTCGTTGATATAAAGTGTTTAATATACAGTGAGCCGCTGCTGGAAATGCTAAAAATCATGAACTTGTAGTGCAGAAGGACTTTCTGAAAGAAGATCCTCGAAGGATTTTCTTTGATTTTCTATTGTCTTCTTTGATCTTCAAGAATTTTCTTTGTCAATTTCAACAGATTTTCTAACATTTTTACACTATTTTTCTTTTGATTTTTAAGGATTTTGTTTGATTTTCTATGGATTTCCTTAAAATTGAATAGATTTTTTGAGGATTTTCTTGATCTTTAAAAGATTTTTTGAAGATTTTCAACGAATTTGAGGACTTACTTAACAATTGATTTTCTTTTGAGTGGAAAAGGACATTTTACGGACGCACTTGCTTGAATCCGAAGGGGCACTCTGGTGTCAAAGTCATATTTATGGAAATGAAATTTTATAGTTGTACATTTCATTGGTCCCAATCAGAATTTTACCACAAGCCTTCTTATAGCTCCAATAGAGGAAAATAGTCTTTGAGTTAGCAACTAAGGATGCAGGCTGGTGTCAAGTTTATGACTACATGGGACAAGCAGATTTTTGACACCAGCCTGCCTCCTTATAGCTCCCATACGGATTTTTCATTCCTTGAGCTAGAACTCAAGGAGGCAGGCTGGTGTCAAGTTGAGAATAAACCATTGAAATGGGTATAGGAAAGTAGCGATAGAGTGTAGTCAAAAACGTTAATTCACCAATAACAAATCACCGATGACAAGTAACCGATTACAAATCATCGATGACAAATCGTCGACGACAAATCACCGATGAGAAATCATCGATTACAAATCATCGGTGACAAACAGAGCCAATTATTTGGGAATTTTTTTATACTTTTTTGGGAAATTTTGATTTCAATCCCTCACAACGCTCATATACGGTTGAAAACAATGCCATTATGTTACATTATCCGATACGAAAAACGTTTGTTCTACCCCTTTCTTGTTGAGCGCTAGGAGGGCCTTGCATATCTCAGCCATCACACTTCGCAGAAAATACAAATTTATGCCAAAATGAAGAGAATGGAGCCTAATAAAAATTGAAAAAAATAAACATTTTGGTGGCAGACAATCCAAAATATCGAATTTTCAACTCGTCTGGAAAGAGATGCTCTTTATCATAAAGTTTACTATTAAATTATTATTTGTAAATTTTTTATATTTTTTTTTTGGGAAATTTTGGGAACTTACGGGAAATTTTGGGAATTTTCGGGAAATTTTGGGAAAGTTTAGTGAATTTTGGGAATTTTTTCTCAAATAATAGGCCCTGGTGACAAATCACCGATTACACATAACCGATGGTGCACAGACGGACAGGAAAGGTGGAAACACAAACGGTTAAATGAAAGTAGCGATAGAGTGCAGCCAAAGAAGTTAATTTGAGCTTATATGTCATTGCCTATCTTCTCCAACAATTCACCGATGACAAATCATTCATGGCAAATCAACACTGACACACAGGGTGCACAGACGAACGGACAGGAAGGGTGAAAACATAAAGTAGCTATCGCTTCAAAATAAGTGAGATGCTACCTTGCATTAACACCTCTCATTTGGCTCTACCAGAATCTTGGCAGCAGTACATAAAATCCCAAATACAAGTCCAGGACTCACGGTGGCAGGCTGCTGTCAAGTTGATGATTATGCAAACGTCGTTTTATAGTAATACCTTCATTTGGCGCAACAGAATTTTGACACCTGCCTGCCTTCTTATTGCTCCCATACGGATTTTCTATCCTTTAAACTAGATCTCAAGGAGGCAGGCTCGTGTAAAATTGATATTAATGGAAATTAGGACTAGTAGTGACACCTTTCATTTGGGGTAGGCAGAATTTTAACGCCAGCCGTCTTTGTTATAGCGCCCATACAAATTTAGTACTTTTTGTGCCATAACTCAGGGAGGCAGCTGGTCCCAAGTTCATAATAAGTGATAAATAAGCTTTCTCATTTAAGTTTCTGCCTCTCGAAAAATTTTGAGTTTAAATCATTTTTTCAGAAGTTGTCAGGTCGACCACGAAATTTAAAAATGCAATGGCCAATCAATAAGAAAGGGTTAAGTAGCTACACGAAGATGGCCATTCTCGCGAACGACCTCTTATATGTTAGAGAGAGTTGGTCAGACTGTATCATCACTTCGAAGTTTCTAACATAAAAGGGTTCTTGGGTCGAAGGGTAATCTCAGGGAGGGTTTTGTCGGTAAAAGAGGCGATACATCAAGGAATTGGTGATAACTGAATATCAAACATATGAAGGGACCCGTACGTATCAGAATAGATGTTTCAAACAGAATTTATGTTACGAAAAGACTCGAACCTATTTAAATAAGTATTGCCTTAACTCCTAGGTGTTTGAAATTACGTCCACATTAGGTTGTATTGGAAATTGCCGATAAAGCAATATGGAAAAACCCGTCCGAAGAAACGGTGTAAAAGAACGCTCCCGAAAGCACAAAATTGATCTCCAAATAGACAAAAATGTTCGCCTCAATTTTCTCTACAATTTAGCAAAAAACAATTTTTTGTTAAGGGCCGTCTTTAGGACCGACCTAGGGTCATAAGGAATTGCCTCTGACACATACTTCCTTAGAAAAAAATGTTTCCATCAATCTGCTCTGCAATACGACGAAAATTTTTTTTTGGTTAGGGCCGACCTTAGGACCGACCAGAGGCCCACTTGAGCCCCAAGCACCGGGTCAAATTTGTTTATGAATATAATTCGGTACGCGGTTACCTCTCAAATAGAAAAAGAATCAACAAAGTCGGTTAGGATTTGCCCGACTTATACAAACAAAAACAAGTTGGGCCTAGTTGCAGGGTCCTGGCTGAGTCCAAGGGCATCTTATCAAAAAACTTTCTTCCATAAAATGTGAGACATTCCTAGACCTTTCGATTAAAAAATTTTAAACTCGAGTTATGTAAAAAAAAAATGTAGGGCCCTAGCAGAGACTCGTTTTTAGTGCCCTAGCTAAGTCCAAGGGCTCAAAATCAAAAAAGTTTCTTCTACGAATTGTCGGCCACCCAGATCTTTCAAACAAAGTTTATGACCATCGGAATAGATTTACCCGAGTTATGTACAAAAAACACGTATGGCCCTAGCATAGAATCCATAGAAGCCATGCCCAGATCTTTCAAACAATCGAAATTCAACTGGTCACAAACGTCGTGGTAAACGCAATAAACCCCTTTCGAAGAACTTCCTTCTTCGTACTGGTCTAAAAAGGAATTCAAAGGCATTTCTAGATGGTCTAGAGGTAGACAAGGAAAAGTTTTAAAGATTCTTCAGGCGCAGAAATTAGGGATAGAATGGAGATGGCTAAGGCGATGCATGCCATGAGAGTCCCTGACCACCACTGCAGAATGCTTAAAAGCTATTGCGAGCGATGAGTGTTAACGTACGATAAAGAAAAAAAAAGACGATGGACATCACAGCTGGAGTACCGCTGGGATCCATATTGGGACCAACGCTGTGGAATGTAATGTATGACACAGCGCTGCGGCTGCAACTGCCAAGATGTGCTACGAGTGCTTTGCCGACGATGCAGGCGTTGGAAACAGTCGAAAGCTGGATGACAACGGCCAAACTGCAGCTGGCCCACCAGAAAACCAGGATCATGCATCTGTGTAATTTCAAAAAAACTGAGGAGATTGTAATGAACATTGACGGGAACGAGATCACCCGTGGGTGTGTCGCGATGAGGAGGTTTGCAAAGTGGCGGATAATGTAATTGCAAAGATAGTGGGGAAGCTGTAAAGTGCGTGGAGGGATTATCAACGAAGAGAAGCAGTTGGCAGGAGAATGAGCGAAAGCGCAACCACTCCTCGAAGTAATGCTATGAGGGGGTTCCGGGAAGACGAAAGCATGGTGGCCAAGGAAGGAGGTTTAAGTTGGTAGGTAGTCGAAAGACGCTACCCAGGTCCATCAGGACCGAGTATCTATAAAGATATCCTTACCCTTGAAAAAGAGGATGCCGTGGAGTAAGGTAGTTCACAAGTCAGGGGTGTAACAGTGTGACATAATGACCTCACACAGAAAGATGCTCTTAAACATTCAAGGAATCACAAGTTTAACATGTTCCTTAGATGTTATTGTTATTTATGTTGCATGAATGTCTGACTTAAATTCTCGAAATTGTAGTTAAAAATGCTTAATGATGTAAAAAATCACCTTAACACAATCCTTTGATGTCTCTAATGAGAAAAATAAAAATTGAATATGAAACTCATTTTTGCATACGAACGGCGATTTAAATACATATTCACAGTACAAATTTGGTTGATATTCATTGGGATAATCCGGTGATTGAATCGTCGTCTGAACGCTTCTGAATGTTCCACCGCATTTGCTACTGCTATCACCGTAAATTACTCCATTGTCTCTGTACACTCTTGAATAATTTTGATAAATGAATTTTAATTGGTCATTGTTACGCTCATTACGTTCAACATTGCTCAAAAGCACCAAATCTTTGTCTCTGTTGTTTTGCGTGTTCACCAAATTCAAACATTTTACCGAAATTGTTGACGCGAATATAATCGAAAAAGTTGCGATTTTAATGAGCAACATCCTTAGTTAGTATTCCAAAGACCACACAGTGTACCGTCGCGTCGGGCGTACAATCATTCATCTACAGCTCGATCCAAAGTAATTTTCACTTCATTACACTTGTAAGACATAACTTGATGGCTTTCGTTATTAGGTTTGGATTGTTACAGTCGATCGAAATTACTACGGACACTTCAAAAACGTTTACTCAAGAGACGTTCCGGCGGTTGTTGCTGATTGAAGTTTTAATTACCATCTAAAGGTTAAGACAAAGTTTTCACATCTTTTAAAAACCATCTACGCAAATATCTCGTTCGTAATTTTAACATTTTAATTATTCATCAAATCTTATCTTATCTTATTTGGACACACACCACTTTATGTTCGTGTGAAAATACCTTACCTTCCTTCAACTTGAATTCATTTCTCAAAAAGTTTCTCCAATTGTTTGACACCGAATTATCGATGTTTATAGGCAATAGAACTAGCTTGATATGAGTGGGTGGGCACGGTACTTCCGACATCCGGTTAAATATTGCATTAGTGTACAATTGAAAATGAAACTTTTGTCAAACAAATGCAATCACTTTCATTAGTAACCTAGTTGCTAAATGAGTTATAACACAATTGATAAGTGTTTGACACCAATTTCAGACATCAAACACAAAAAAATGGAATGAAAACATTTGGCGAGGCCTTCGCCTGCGAGCTGACATGCGAAATCCTAAAAGAACTCAACTCAAATCTAAAATTTTGCACAGGGAAACTTAAATTGTGTTGTATCCATGAACCAGAGCCTATATTTTAGAAAATATTTTCTCAATTTTCTCGAATTTTCCTGATTTTGTTGAAATTTTTCTCGAATTTCTTGAAATTTACTCGAAGTTTTCAATTTTTGCTAATGAGAGAATGGTGATGTAAATAGTCAGGTATTTTTCTTGGATTTTAGCGCCGTAAAATCCAAGAAAGATACCTGACTATTAGACACAAGCATGGCTCCACAATTTTATGTTGTCCATTAATTAGTTGCACAAAACAATTCAAGGTGTCGTACAAAACATTCAAAGGTTGCTACAAACCTTAGAAGAAACTGGCAGAAAGCCAGCGTCCTGTACCAGCACACTGTTCCTCCTCATCTTACACATCTTCACCGCTACAAACTGATGAAACTTTGGTAGAAAACGTTGTTATATCCCCTCCACTCGAGCCTACACTTCAAAAAGAGAAAACTGTGCAAATGAAATGTCAATCAGCACAACCATCAAATCGATTTTGAATCAGAGATCTGCAAGTCGATTGGAACATCATCGATTAAACAGCCTCTGCTTCTGAAACACTAAATCAGCATTCACCTCGAAAAAGAGCTGTTGCATAATGTAAAACATTGACACTTCGGAACAAAAAAATCAATTTTTTTTTTTTGAAAAATTCTCAAAAAAATTGATTTTTTGTTCCGAAGTGCCATGTGTGGATACTTATGTCTACATGGTTTGAGGGTGTTGAGTAGATTAAACTCATTTTTTAAACCGATTCTCATCGGTCAGCAGATTTCGTTCAATGTTGGCTTTTCCAAGCCAAATAACTATTTCATGCTTCCAAGCAGGGCGGTGAAATTGACATTTTTTTTTTACTTTTGACTCTGCTAAGAAACATAAAAGGCTCACATCACTCGATCGGAACAGGTCAGGTTCAGGTAAGGTCACGACCTGATTACTGACCTGAACCTGATTTTGAGTTTCAGGTCCGACCTAAGTCTAACCCACAGGTTATATTCAGAAAATATCAATAAACAATGAGGATAGTAAATAGTATATTTCAACATACCCAATACACACGAGATGTGTACGTACGCGCGGGCGAAGCCCAAGTGAGAAGTACACATCCAGTGTGTATTGGGGTATTTTGAAAGATATTTTTCTGTAATAGGGATAGTGTGTTGGTGCACATACCGCGGAAAGCAACTTTTCGTCCCAAGTGATAGGATAATATTTTCCGTCACAACCAATACACTCTCACGTATGCAGAAATATCTTTTCGAATCTACCGTCTATCGTCTTTCGATGAATCTATGCCATATTTCTAAATTGACGCAAATTCTGACCTATTTCTGATAAAGTCGCCCGAAATAATTTTAAAATTGCAAGATCAAAGAAACATTGACCGAATTGAAAAAATTTTTTTCTCCGAAAAAAAATTTTCTCCAAAAAAATTTTTCCTTAAAAAATGTTTTCCGAAAAAATTTTTCCCTAAAAAAATTTTCTCCCACACACTTCCCACATCATCCCACACACTTCCCACATCACTCCTCACACTTCCCACATCATCCCACACACTTCCCACATCATTCCACACAATTCCCACATCATTTCTCACACTTCCCACATCATCCCACACACTTCCCACATCATCCTACGCACTTTCCACATCATTTTCGGTCACTTCAAAAAAAAATTTTCTCATGCTGTCCGGCAGCGTAGATCATTTCGGACCACTTTGACCGACTCATGACTACGAACCCCCGAACCGTATTCCACAAGACCGGTTCCGTTGGCTTCGTGAGATGGATACCTTTCATTTGATACCCCATTCACCGCGATCTGACCACTACCGGCTGAGATATAGCCGAAGAAGTGCTCCCGTCGGTGGATTTTCATATATGGGGGTTGTATGGAAACTTTGAAGGCCAATAACTCAGTTCCAAGATTTTTTTGGGGGTAGCCACAGGCTGAATTTCCCATTTGCGACCGAAACTGAACTTCCCTAAAAATTTTAAGGAAATCGCCCGGGCGGTTCGTTCTCGAGAAAAAAATAGTAGATAGATACATAGAGACATAGATGATACATATACATCGTGGACACACAACACAGGAATAAAATTTTGATTATTTTCAAACATAAATTTTATTATATGGAAATTGGTCATCTTTGATTGGCGATATCTCAGCTCGTTTTCAACCGATTTTGATGATCCAAAGTGCGCTGGAATCAGAATAGGAAGTAGTTTTTTTTAAATAATTTGGAGAGGGAGACGGCCGTGGGGAAAAAACTCAAAAGTTCTCCTATACATCGTGTCTTGTCTCAAAGGTTTTTGTATGGAGTTTTTTGGGTTTGTGGACGTTTTTTTGGGTTTAAGGACTGCGTCACGCCCTCTACTACCGCTCCGAGCATGATATCATCAATTTAAGAAATTTGTTCTCAATCCAGAGTCAATCCCCGGTGACAGTTCATCCTTTGTATGCCTGTGAATTTTCATTTTCGTTATATTGGTACGTCCTCGTTTTTGACACATTTCTTTGCGCGCTAAATCTGAAGTTCATAAAGGTAAAGGTAAGTCACAAAGAGAAGTAAAATGAACTTTTCGGACGCAATTACCTGATCCAAAATTACCATCCCATAAAAGTGCATTTGATTTTATTTCGTTTTGCACGAGTTATAGTCAAAAAACCATTTTTATCACCCCCTGACATGCACTTACTTAGAGCACCTTAACTCCCTCGAGATATCAAATTTTCCAAAAATGAGCAATTACTTCTCTTACTATAGAACAAGGAATCGAATGTCATATTCATCGGGAAAAAGTAGGACATGTTGTCAGAAAAGTGTACGAAATCGTTCGACGTTTTCGCAAAATCACTCTTAAATATTCGAAAATGATCGCATACCAAAATTTTGGACCTAAGATTTAATGGTAGTAACGCCTGTCCATTGCGATTATTACGATATATCTAGGGAATTGAATCATGCTGATTCGAAGATGTTCATAAACAGACTGAAACGCATAGTACCGAATCATCAGATGTACAAAAATATTAATAAACTATTGAGATCTGACCACTCCGTTAAACCAATCCTGTAGACAAAGCAAATGTCATAGCGAGCGAGTATGATAAAATCCATAAGCAAAACCATGACATGGGTGACCCAGAATTCGATATGAAAGTGGAATCTGAAATATGTTCCTTTCTGACGATGCCAAGTGCCCTCTACAATACTACTGATCCACACTCTACGGTACATGCTCTCATGAGACTATGTGAGGAATGCCTCCTGGGTTTCAGGAATAATAAAGTCACGGTGGCTGCTTTCCTAGACATAGAGAAAGCATTCGATACAATGTGGGTTGAAGGTTTGATCTACAAAATGATACGAATGAAATTCCCTGACTATCTCAGAAGGATTACACTGTCCTATCTCCAGCACAGAGAATATAGAGTGAAATTGGAAAACCATCTGTCAAATCCTATCACAGTTAATGATGGAGTCCCACAAGGCTCTATTCTTGGACCTCTTCTGTTTATCATATTTATAGCTGATTTACCGATGCACACTAACACGACACTATCCGTATTTGCTGATGACACGAACGCCTTTTTTACTAGACTGTCGCCGAGTAGAGCTAAATCTAACGTTCAGAGCCATCTCTACAAGCTTCAAAACTACTATCATAAGTGGAAAATCAAAGTCAATGTGGGAAAATCTGAGGTACTTTACATTAGGAAATCTAATGTTGGGGGCCGTGGAAATAAAAGTCTGCCTGACTTAGAGATAAATAGCGAGAAAATCCAATACAAGGAAAGCGTGCGGTACCTCGGTTACCATGTGCAATCAAATATGAAGCGCAATGATCATATCAAAAGAATGATTCTTAAGGCACACTCTGGATTGCATAGACTCTATCCTATTATGAGGGTGAATAACGGTATATCACATGAGGTTAAAGTTAAAGCCTATGTAACTATTTTGAGACCAGTACTCACCTATGCCGTGGCTATATGGCACGCTCTGCCCAAGTATCTAATCAGAAAAATGAAGGTTTTTGAAAACAAATGCCTTCGCATGGCAATTAACTTCAAAAGGACAAGAAGCAACTTCAAGTATATATCTACTGATTCATTACATGAACTGACCAAAACTCATAGATTGAATAAATATTTATATGACCTAGCAAAAAGGATGCTCAGCAGAACTTATACTCCTTACTGTGGAGTCGCGAATCCAAGCTATAATCTTTATAGACAGAGGCATTGCTTGACTTATCTGAATTAATTTGATCATTTGATGTTGATGATTGCGCCATTACGGCATTCTCTAATTCTTAGCCGATCGACCTAGCACGCTATGAATCGTGTTGCGTCTCTTTAGGTTAAGTTAGCTTAAGTTTTATTAGGTTTAAGTTTTAATTTTAAGTACAAAATTAGGAATATTGATTCCTTTAAAAAAAAAAATTTACAATCCAAAGGAACATTAGCACCTCCAATGAAATTCCAAATTCGACAAATAAATGATAACAACTCTGAGTTATCAGGCGACTGCGCTTGACATAAAGAAATTTCGTCATATAAATTTGATAAAGTCTTTATAGCCTGTAAATTTATCTCAACATTTACAATATTTAATAATTTGTAACAAATTTTTACTATTTTTAAATAAATACATATGGCGTCACACATATGACGTCACAGATATGACGTCATAAAAATGACGTCAACAATATGACATAATAAAAATTACGACAAAAAAAAGACGTCACAAACATAACCAAAAGTTATGACGTCATAGATATTTTTCTACCGCTACTTTTCTATACACATGTCAACTGTTTATTAACTAGCGATAGCCACTTTCCGTCCGTGCACTGCACCTAGGTGCACCTCACTGCACACCTAGCTGAAACCACCTGCACCTAGGGAATCAAATTCTTTGACTTCATTCTATCTCTGCTTAACTTTATCAATATCAATGGTTTATTTGGTATTTAAGACACAAGTTGCAGTTTTCTGTTTAGCATTAGGACGAGTTGGGTCATCAACTCGTGTTTTTTCATCCCATTGATGACACGACATATTTAGCCGTTTCGAAAAGGTTAAAGTTCAAAGCGTAATATTTTCTAATTTTTGAGGTCCTTTGATCTTTGTGGTCTTGAGGGGATATTTTGTCATGGTTGTTTATGAGCTTTATAAAAAAACAATGAATATTCGAGACGAGTTCCAACTATCTGTAATTGCCTTAATACAAGGACTAATGCGTATTGCATCTCCTATAATGCTACCCCCAGGCAAAATTTCACATAATTTTTAAGGCCATGACCCAATTTTTTCATTGAATTTAATTTAAAGACATCGAAAATAGCTTCTAATGTACGAATGAGGTTTAATTTTTTCGTCTTTGAATATATCCATGAACGAGAACAAATGAAATGTTTCGTCGAGAGCGAAATTTTAAAAATTATGCAGTTACCTTCATATATGAAGTCAAATAAATTGATCAAATTCACACCGAAAGACCACCCACATCACATTTTACAGTTGAATGAAATATAATTCATAGCCGAAAAAGGATTTTTGATACGATTCTGTTTAAAATTCTTTTATGTAGTCTTCAACATGTCTATCACACATCGTTTTAATAAAAGCGTACCTATTTCAGATATGATGATGATAGATCTGATTGTGCAATGCGAGCGTATAATTTGTACACAAAATCTTAGCACTTTCTTTGTTATATACTTTGTAATCTCATGTCTATGCTTAACTTCCTTCTGCGTACATTGAAGAAGAAGGATGACCTTCAAAAGGAAAAAAATTCACGTGATGACTATTTATATGACAAAGAATAAAGTACCTGGAATCGATTTAATCGTTTATTGACTTTCTATCTAAAAATTCCCATTTTTAACTCGTTTATTTCATTACATCATTTCAGTAGTATATTACAACACAAAGAGTACATAATCGCATTTGTAACCCAGTTTTGAGGGCGCAATTTTAGACTCGTACATAGCAGTAAGGTCAAAGATGTCGCATCTGACGTGCGTCTGTAACTCGAGTAAATCCTTTTTTTCCTCAAAGGTAGTAGAAAAAGTGACATCGTGTTCGAAGGTGATCATTTTTGTGGCTAGGGACACTCTAATATTTTTCGGCTTTTTTGTACATAATTGGAGTCAGTCTCATTCTATTTTTCTAATTCTTCTTTATTCGAGAGTCAATGAAAATCCAACAATGAAAGAAATTATTTTGATTTTGGACCCCACCAGAGCCTATTTCTGGGAAACCGGTTTCCCGAATTTCCCGAAATTTCCTAAAATTTCACGAAATTTCCTAAAATTTCACGAAATTTCCTAAAATTTCACGAAATTTCCTAAAATTTCACAAAATTTCCTAAAATTTCACGAAATTTCCTAAAATTTCACGAAATTTCCTAAAATTTCACGAAAATTCCTATCACGAAATTTCCTAAAATTTCACGAAATTTCCTAAAATTTCACGAAATTTCCAAAATTAAAAAAAAAAAATTTGTTGATATGACGATCGGAAAAGACCATCGAAGTACTCATTTACTTACTAAAACATGCTTAAACATATATTTTACCTGCGTTCCGTTAAAATAACGGCGAAGAAGACGTCTAGTTTGTAATGTCTTTTGCTTATTTGTAACTATTTCATCATAAAAAATACTTCAAATCAATATTATTAGCTTTACTTGCTTATCTAAATTATGTTTTCTTGTAGCAAAAGTTATTGACTCGCTTCACTTTTCCAAACATTTTCTGGTGTTTTCTTGAAATTACCGAAAAATTCCCGAAAATTCCTGGAATATCCCGAAATTTCCTGGAATATCCCGAAATTTCCCGAAATTTCCTGGAATATCCCGAAATTTCCCGAAATTTCCTGGAATATCCCGAAATTTTCCGAAATTTCCCGAGAATTTCCCAAAAATAGGCTCTGAAGTGTACTGATACATTCTATCCGATTTATACTGATACCTTTTATCTATTTAAAAGGTTGTCGAAAGCCTAACAGTATAATGAAGAAATAATGTGCCCCGAGAAACAATTTTGTCCAGACAAGTGTTGTTTTGAGGCCTCTAGTTAGGGCCGGCTCTATGCAGATGGATTTAGTAAAAGTTGGAAGAGTTCATATTACACCGTTGCTTTTTGCTTGTTCTTCAAAAGGGCTTTTCGGACAATTACTAATTTAACAAAATGTCATTACAATAATCGACTTGAGATGGACGTAGACTTCGTGGTTAATAGGACGGGTTTGAGTAGCTCATGTATTTTAATTATAGGAGTTGGAGACAGAAAGAGACAGTACATGCCTGGAGGATGGCGTCAGGAAAAAGCAGACGTCATTAATGGACGGTTCTAATAAATCGTATTGTTCATTCAACTTTTTACTTTCGTTAAAGTCTCATGCTTTTCATATGTTTTATCGGAGTATCACAGGGTTTACCCAAAATTTTTCTCTCTTCAAACGGTAAACAATATCAAATTGATGTTATCTGCATTTCTATTGAGTCTGTTTTTATCACACCATTCCATTCCATTAATGTCTAATACCGCTTGTAGCACAGGGCGTGTACTTTGTCTCGAATTAATGCCATGAGGTAATTTGAAAATACCTCGGAAATGTTCTTTGGAAGGAAATTCACCGCCTTCTGGGCATGAAGTTTTTAAACTGATTTGGATTGACAAGTCTAGCAGACCAAAGCTATGGATGTTTATTTAGTAAACAGTTAAATAAAAGAGAAATTAACAAAACGTCCTACGTTCGCTTTAATTTATCATTGTGCAGTTATTCTAATTTCTCTCATTTGCAATTTTATTTACTACAGCAGAGCCTATTTTCGAGAAAATTTTTCAAGAAAATTGAGAAAATTTCAAGAAATATTCAAGAAAATCGAGCAAAATTCGAAACATTTTCAAGAAAATTGAAAAAACGTGAGAATTTAAAAAATTCCTACATAATTGAGAAAATTTACTAAATTGAGGAAGAAAAACGTGTTGGAGAACTACTTCTTTTACTTTAAAAATTTTTTAGATTTTTTGGTTTTAATTATTGTGCGACGGAAGCGATTTCGTCTTGGTTTAAGCTTTCTTGTACGTCGGGAGATATTTGCGCTGGGTGTGACATTTCCTATAAAGCAGGAGAGGTTTGTGCTGGGTCTGATATGCCCCTCTAGTGTGCGACTGTTGCGTCTGCAGCGTTAATTATATTGGACGCGAGCGATTAAAATCGCTCGAACAAAATTCACTTACTGCGTTCATTAGAGATGAGCGGGTTGCCCGAAACTTCGAGAAACCCGACCCGAACCCGAACCCGAATTGTTTTTTTTCCGGGTTCATGGGTTTCGAGTTTCGAAAATTTTAATCGGGTCAGGTTCGGTCCGCGCCGGGTTTGGAAACAGTTCGGGTTTCGGGCTTCGAAAAATTTTATCGGGTCGGGTTCGGTCCGGCTCGGGATTTGAAACTGTTCGGGTTTCGGGTATCGAAAATTTTATTCGGGTCGGGTTCGGTCCGGTTCAGCTTTCGAAAAATGGTCGACCCGCTCATCTCTAGTGTTCATTGTTTGAGTAATGATTGATTGATTTTATTTAAGGGTACAAGCTACATAAAATAACAATGAATAAAAAGTACTCCTTGTATAATTGCTCGCTTGAAGCACTTAGGCCAGCTTCATTGGGCCCATTGTGCCAAACCCAATTTTTGCTATTCTATTGTTGTTGTGTGGTGATGCGGTGAAGTGATGATGGTATGATGAGGGCTATTGTGTGGTTGTGTGGTGACATGTGGTGATTCTGTGGTAAATGTGGTAAATTCTTCCAAAGTGAGGTAGAAGTCTCCTAGCCACTTAATCCTCAAGCCCACAAGGGCTGGACAGTGTAACAGGAAGTGCTTAGATGTCTCAGGCACGTCCCTGCACTTTCTACAGTTCGGGTCATTGCTGAGTCCCATCTTGTTCAGGTGGTATCTCAGCGTGTTGTGTCCTGTCAGCATTCCCACCGTCCACCCCAAGTTTCTCCTGTTAAGTCTTAGAAGATCTTTAGTAGTCTGCAAGTTGCATCCTTCCAAGAACTCTTTGGCCTGCCTGCAGCAGGAGCGCAGTCTTTCCCAAGACTTTTGATGCCTTTCGCGAGTCCGCCTATTAATGAGTCCCATTACCAGCTCGGTGTGAATCCCAAGGGCTGGTTCAGGACCTTCGAATGCGGTTTCGCTAGCCAGCCTTGCCAAATCGTCGGCTGTCTAGTTGCCTGGAACGCCTGAGTGACCCGGAACCCACACCAGTGTCACTTCATTGTTCTCGGAAAGGGCCTCCAGTGCCACCCTGCTCTCCAGTATCGATTTAGCCGCGAACTTACAAGACGATAGCGCCTTTATCGCTGACTCGCTATCCGAGCAAATGGCGATTCGTCTGTTTGCAACCTGATTTTCCATCAGAGTTTCACAGCTCCTCCCGACCGCTAGGGCATCCGCTTGGAACACTGTCGGTTATTTCGCAAGAGGTATTGAGATTCTGATGCTCAAATCCTCGCACGAGATGCCCGCTCCCGTTCCTTCCGCATTTTTAGACCCGTCCGTGAAGACGGTTAAGTCTCCTGCCCCTGGGGGGTTTTCGCCCCACCATTCCTCCCTCCCTGCGAAGACCGTTTCAAAGTTCTTCTCAAACCGAAACTGCGTTTCCATCCCATCCGAAGGCATTGACATCTCCTCGAAATCTCTTACTAAAGAACTAAGAATACCCGCATGGCCCACATTCCTTCCCAACGCGAGCCATTGGCCGCCTCGGTAATTAACAGGCCCGTATCTAGGGGGGCGGCAGAAGGGGCTAAGTCCCCCCCTGGGAACCTCTGAGCCCCCCTGAGATTCTGAAAACTATATAAATTACATAAATTACATAACGCTAAAATTGGCATTATTCGAATCCCCTCCTCCTCCTCCCTGTAACGCAAAAAGAGTCAAGTTTGACTCATTTTTGCTGTAGCCGTAACGCTTACGGTCATTTCCTTGGGACAGAGCACAATGGGGAAGTCAGGGCGCGTACCAACTTTGATGACCCAAACGTTAGTAATTTCACATTATGCTTCCACAACAATCATCAAAATAATAAATTGTTCCTGTAATTTCACTATGCTCGCCCTTTATTGATTAATATCAAATAGAAATGTTAAGCGCCATCAGAACAGTTCTTAGTAACTATGGACACTATTTGGGGCACTTAAAAAAACTGTACAGTTTACTAGAATGGGGGCACCGGGAATTTACGAACGAAGATTTTGTAATTCTGGCGAGAAATGAGCCATTTTAAAGCTTCGCATCCAATGAAAACGAAAGTTATTTAAAAAAACATAACCAAAGACCCGTACTTATCAGAATAGATGTGGCAAACAGAATAGATGTGGCAAAGTGACTCGAACGTATCTAAATATACAAATAAGCAAACAATCCAACGTTTTCTTTTCTTTTATAACTGTAAGAATTTCAAAGATCCACAGAAATTACCCAGGGAAATGTCAAAGGGCCTACCGAAGTACGTCTCAGACCATTCAAAATAAGAAAAGCTTATATCCAAGGACTAAGTCATTTTCCCCTGAAACTCTGAAACACGTGTTCTCTAAAATTTTATTCTCTACAACATTGTGTTTGGAAGCAACTTTCTATCTCTCACAGTTCTGGAGATTCGGGTCATCCTTCCCAATTATGGAAGTGGCCATATGCCAGAATCGGGCCATATTTTCCCAAAACCTTGAAACACGTGTTCGCTTAAATTTAATTCTCTACAACTTTGCCATTGAAACCCACTTTCTAACTCTCATAGTTCTGGAGATCTAGGTCATCCTGCCCAATTATGGAAGAGATCATATACCAGTATTGTGCCATATTTCACCAAAGCCCTGAAACACGTTTTCGCTTAAATTTAATTTTCTACAACTTCGCCTTTGGAACTAACTTTCTAACTCTCACAGTTCTGGAGATCCGGATCATCCTGCCCAATAATGGAAGTGGCCATATACCAGGATTGGGCCATATTTCACCAAAACCCTGATACACGTGTTCGCTTAACTTTAATTCTCTACAACTTTGCCTTTGACAGTAAATCTCCATATTGTATAGTTAAAGAAATATAGACGAAAAACTGTTTTCGTATATGGCCAAGAATCTCAATTTCGTCCATTCCATTGGTCCCAGTGCCCAACCCCTGTACCGATTCCCACAAAAATTTTTTCACAGTTTTGTGACATCAAATGCTTTCATTTGACACCAAAATGAGGAATTTTCGTGCTATACTTGCTGGCATATTTGCGAAAAAGCTTCACCGACCTTCGAAAAACCATGTTTTTGGTCGCTTCCTCGACCATATCTCCGGAACCACTTCATCGATTTTGCTCATCTTCGAATTTGAATCATGGAGGCATGTACCTTTCAGGGAAAAAAAGTTTAGGCTGTCGGTTGACGGACGGACATTTTTTTTTATTGCTGATTCGTCATATTTCCCCCCAACTTCCACCTCGACCTACCCCATGTTACAATAAAATTGTTTGTAGTAAACGTATAGGACCTTTGTACTTCGTACGGGTCCAAAAAGTTTGCTCGCGATTCATAATTTCTCTAACAAGAACATAAGAACAATTTTCCCGCATGATGAGAAAATGTTAGTTTCAGGCTTATCTTGAAACGTTTAAAAAATTCGTATTTTCTGTGGCACTTCTTTCTGGAGGGGGGGGGGGGGGTCCGGCAGTTTAGGGCAGATTTCATATTACAAACAACTAATTTCTTCAAGTGCCACTTTTTCATCTTCCAGTTCTACAATTACATTTTTCTTCCTCAATTTTAGTTTTTCTCGATTATGTAGGATCTAGCTTTTGGTCGATTTTCTTGAAATTTTCTCGGTTTTCTTGAAATTTTCTCTTGATTTTCTTTCAAAAATTTCTCGAATATAGAAGAATATATAATCTGGTTTCCTTTTTGCTCTCAAAGTATCTTTTTACAAGAACTATAAATTCTAGATAGTTCCGAGAAAATAGAGGAAATTCTTAAGAATTTTGGTAAGCGAGAATCGACTCTGATGATGCTGCTGGATTATACAAAGGCCTTTGACACCGTGAACCATGCGCTATTGCTTGTTATTGAGATCTTTGTTTTATTTCGAAAGTTCGGCTGTTAATCTCATCGCTAGCTTCTTACATGGCCGCTTCCATTGTGTGCAAATTGGCGAATATAACTCGCCATTTCTTCCTACAGTTAAGGGACTGCCACAAGGCTCGGTCCTCTCCCCATTACTATTCACTCTATTTATCAATGATCTGCCAGATGCATTATCCAATACTAAACCACATTTATATGCCGATGATGTGCAAAATTATATCGGTGTAAAGAGAGACCAACTGTCAATTGCTGAGGGGCTACAAAAACTAAATGATGATTTCGGCAGCATCAGAGAATGGTCGCGAGCTAATGATCTGAAACTCAATGTGAAGAAGACGAAAGCCATATGCTTCAACTCTAGTCTTAATCTAGAGCTACCCGATATCATAGCCGATGGAGAGACAATTGCTTTCGATGAGTTACTAATTTGGGATTGATATTGAGTAGTGATATGTCATGGGGAGCTCAATGCAATGCGATTGCGTCAAAGGTTTACGGCGGATTACGTTCTTTGTGGTTGCATGGTAACGTCTTATCACGCCGCGTCCGCCTAAACTTAGTTAAATCTTTGCTTATACCTCATTTCACTTACTGTTGCGAGATTTTTGCTTTTGCCCTGGATGCAAAATGTAAGGGTATATTGTCCAAAGCTTTCAACGCTTGCATCAGATTTGTTTTCGGTTTGCGACGTAGGGATAGGGTGAACGAATATAGAAACGAAATATTGGGGTGTGACATCATAGGTTACTTGAAGTATCGTGCCTTACTATTCCTGCATAAAATCATCAAGACTGGATCACCAGACTACATTTTTGAGAGACTGCGTTTCGCGAGATCTTCTCGTACTCGTCATTTAATTCCAGCAAGGACAACGGTTGCCCGTAATGAAAATTCGCTTCTATTCAAGGGTATATTCGAATACAATTCTCTTCCTGTAAATGTCAGGAGGTTACTATCCATTGATGACTTCAGTAAATACGTGATTGACTACTACCGTAGAAGAACATAGTTTGGCGATGTGTGACTTTTGTGCAGGGTTTGGTGATGGTGGATGTCTTCCTACAGTATGTTAATTTTGGTGGTGCAAAATCACTGATATGATACGGTGTAGTGTCGACATTTGTAATCTCCTCTATTTGGTGTGAACGTTTTTGTGGATTTTAATTCTCTTCGGATATTTTTTTTATTTTTATTTTTTTTTATTCTTACTTTTTTTAGATTTTGTTACATATTCATCCAGTACTTATATTCAGTTTGATGAACCTTTATAATTTTAATTAGTATTATTCTTATGAGCTTTTCATTTAGCTTACCTTGTTAATTTTAAGGCCCCTAGCCTTTACTTGGTACATAAATAAATGTGAATTGAATTGAATTGAAATTTTAAGGAAATCGAGAGCAAATCGAGAGAATTTCAAGAAAATCGAGAAAATTTCCAGAAAATCGAGAAAATTCACGAAACTAGGCCCTGATTATAAATTTCAATATATCTCGTATAACATGCTACATTTGGTATACTTGAACAGATTGCGAACATACGGCCAGCCAATATTAAAGAGATATTGCAAGTGTGATGTTACGAATACCCGTACGACTGAAAAATAGTGAAAGCTTTTTTAAAACCGAATTTTTTAATAATTAATTTTTTTAGGAAATTCAAAATTTTTAGAAAAATTAAATTTTTTTGAAAAACTAAAATTGTTTCTTCAAAAACTTGAAAAAACTTAAGATTTTTTTTTTCAACAGTTCTATTTTTTCAGTCGTACGGGTATTCGTAACATCACACTAACAATATCTCTTTAACATTGGCTGGCCGTATGTTCGCAATTCGTTCAAGTACACCAAATGTGGCATATGTATCATATACGAGGCATATTGAAATTTATAATAGAAAAACTGCACAATGTTCAATTAAACCGAATGTTATGCAAATTCCTCAGCTGTCATTAATCACTCAATGTTTTGTGGTGCATTTTTTGTACGTATTGCAAATTAATTTTTGAAAAATTGCAACATAACATAAAGGGAGTCAGGCTAATTGGTCTATATTTTGCCTGCAGTGAATAATTGGCTTCTTGTGGTTTTTATGAATAATAACTCAACTTACCGCACTGTCCAGCTCCATCAGTCCTGAGTTTATTGCCCACATTTTCTGTCCCATAAAATCATACTACGTTAAAGTAGAATGAAATATGATTTATTTAGTCAGTCAGCCAGATAGACTAAAAATGTTAGCAAATGGTCATCATCAATTGACATTTCGTGACCACGTTAATGCAACGAAAAATTTCTCCATATGACAGTTTGTTTCATTTCATATTATAGTCTATGTTGAGAGCCCAGTCGCTATATCACGTCTCTCCTAATTTATCTTAGGGTTGAATCCGTAAATAGTTTCGGTTGCGCGAATTTGGGCTTGTAGCCTAGAATTTAGTTTGAGGGAAAACGTCTTTTGGGGCTCGTAAAAAGTGAACGGCTATCGGACTATCCACGCGACGTCAGCTTGTGTCAACGTATGCACATTGATTACGGAATATGTGAAGCAACGAAAAATGTTGTGCTTGTCAACTTAACGCGCGGATCGCTTATCAATCAAAAGAATGCATGACAATCAGCATGTTTAGTGCGGGTAGCATTTGAAATTTTCACGTCAAATATTTTTTCAATTTCGAAAAATTTGCATGGAACAACTGTCAACTATCACGTTGCAACGCCTAATATGATATATCATGTTGTGACGCAGCGTTATAACATCAAACGCAAATAAAGATTGAAATTATTGCCGCACTAAACATGTCAATTACTAACATTGTATCGGTAGTTACCGCTTCTGGCACTTAGTTACCGCTTCTGGCACTAGTTACAACATGCTTTCAGCATCGACTGAACGAATAGAATCCGGACTGAACGAATAGAATCCGAGACTTTGATAAGTATGGGTCTGCGTTCATACATTTTGAATTATAAAAGAATTCAGAGTCATTTTCAAGTCGTCTATGTTAAATTTAAGCAAATACGGTTTTCCTTCTCATAATGTGTTTACCGAACACACAGATTCATGTTGTTAACAAATAAATAAAAAAAGTTAGCAAATGTATATCGTAGATGACACAGAGGAGGAAATCATTGTTGTAGCTGTTACGTACAGTGACCTGTGAAAAGGTTAAACACTTTGTAAAAAGGATTTTCTTTCCGCTGAAGCTCGTAAAAGTGTCATGGAAAATTTAAAATCGCTTTCGGGGTTCAGCGCACAGAACTATTGGACATGATAATAAAGATACCGAGTGAGGTTTGTGTGAGACCTGATTTTTATCGTTTTTCGTTCAAACATATTTTTGTACTTGATCAACGAATCAGGGAGTCGGTCAAAATACCCCCTGGACAAAATAACCTCAAATGAAAAAACCCCAGATGAAATAACCCTGGACAAAATATCTCCTGAACAAAATAACTCCGAACGAAATTACCCCCACATAATCAGTATCGTTCTTTCGAGTATACGGGTCGACTCTCGTTAATTTGTATATGCGTTTTTAGTGGTAAACTCAAGGTACGAATGAACAAGAATTCACCCATATATCAACTTGGCGGCTACATGCAGCGTTTGTAGAAAGAACGTGTGGAAGAGTCTTTAAAGCAGAGGACTAACCTAATCAATTGGGGCGACGCTTAAAGCTATGAAACGCAAAAAATTTTCTTGGAATGTTTCCATTTTTTATTAAAACAATGCGTCACAAATGCCGGACCCCCCAGTGTTATAGTTTCTCTGTTATATCAGCTTTCACAACGTAAAAATTTATGGGATGTATGGCGTATTTTTGTACAGGAAATCAAATTTTTCCGTTATAAGCTGAAGGCGAAAAAAAAGAGTGACCGAAGAATTTTGCTGTTTCGTCACCCAAGAACGCCTCATTGAAATCTGATCCAATTGATAGCGTATAATTGAATAAGTATAATATGAAGTTTGGCATTGATCCGCGTTGATCCTGAGTCTTGTTACTGAGATCGAGGGCATCAAAGTAGGCCTCGCCTTGTGTTTCTCTTCAATATTGTCTGTTTTGAACACGCTTACTGGGGAAAAAGGCTCGAAATAAGGTGAAACAAGATGAATTGGTAGAACATACAACTCATGTTATAAGCTGCCATTAGGACTTTTCTATAACTTTCGTTTCCGGGGTGATAAAAAAGGAAAAATTTCGCTGTTTTTTTCGGTTACTCTTTCCGCGAAAAAAATTTTCAGCGAAAAACAATTCGACCAAAAAAAATTTACAGCGAAAAAAATTTTCAGTGATAAAATTTTTAGCGAAAAATTTCCGGCGAAAAAAAAATTCCAGGCGAAAAAAATTTCAGCGAAAAAAAATTTCGGCGAAAAAAATTTAGGCGAAAAAAAAATTTCGGCGAAAAAAAATTTCGGCGAAAAAAAATTTCAGCGAAAAAAATCCAGCGAAACACAAGTTGTCATCAAAAAAAAAATTCAGCGAAAAAAAATTTTGGCGAAAAAAAAAATTTCCTTTGACACGAAAACAACAACAACAACAAAATTTAAAAAAAAAAATCAATTTTCCCACTAAATCCATACCTCCGTCGACCATTTTGTTGGTCACCCTGACACACTACACACTCAACCCAATAACTTTTTCTTTGACAACAAACATCTATCTCATGTTTGACCCATACCTTGAATACAAACATAAACACATACAAAATATGCATTGGGATTTGTATGGGAGCTTACATGAGCGCTGGTGCCCAAACGAGGCCGGGCCATCCTTTTTTTAAATGTCATATGGCGTAGAATGCCCACATGAAGGTCCCTACAAAATTTCAAGGAAAGTTATCGGGCCGTTTTCGAGCACGAGCCAAAAAGTCGGTTTTCATACAAATGGCTCTGGAACTAACTAACTAACCCACCCACCAACTAACGTAGGATGTTTCCGTTAACTTTGGCTTCTATGAAATAGAACATTTTGTATGGAAAATGACGATTTTCTAAAGGTCATATCTTCGGACCGATTTTAATGAGTAAAATGTCGATTTCAATCAAAATTTTACGTAGAATCCGAAAAACTAGTTCTCAGGAGGGTACGACGTAAGGGAAAAAGGTCAAAACTTAGCTGTATATATGGTTCCGCAGTCTACGAAAAAAAAAATCTGATTTTTTTGATCGTATGGGGACATGCGTCACGGGCGCAATGCTACCGCGCGCCCATGATATAAGGTACATAACACGTGGGAATTTGCCTATATATGTACGCCCCTAAGATGCTCATGTTTGAATCTAAAATTTCCTACAATACACACACCTGAAATCAAATTTCGAATTCCCAGATGAGAACAATTCTGTTACTGTATATTAGCCGAATGTGTACGTAAACATTGTATTTGGAGTCAAAGAGTACTTCGTGAGTGACTAACCTAGGATTCCCGACTCCCGACCCTCTCTAGCGTGGTGTATCATGCACAACGTTGAATTAACTTGACGAACGTTTAAGCTAGAAACACAATGTGTTTAGAGATCTTTCCTTAAGTGGGGCCCGTACTCCTCTAGTGGTAAATGTAGATGTAGTGGCAGACTTACAATTTTTTTGTGATCGTCGAAAAATCCCAACTCTGCAGTCGATTACATAAATAACAATTTTCGATTTACCCTCTGACATCGAAAAAAAATGACTTTAATTTCAACTTTGAACGTAATCAGCAATTCACTTTAATTATTGAGCAAAGGAATAACTTTTACAATTTGCTTAAAACATTTTTCCTACTTAATTGAGAATAAATAATGCCACTCGGCTTATCCACGGGATGGAAAACTTCCTTATTTTCTCCTTGAACAACTTTCGGATATTTTGAAGTGTCGAATTGGAAATAATGTTTGTTCGGCATTTGAATGGAAATACTTGAAATCTGTAGATGAAATTTAAGAAAAATGTAAATCGTAAAATGGATTCTTTTTCAAATTAACTTACTTCCTTAATGGTTTTCAGAACGTCTCTCTGGGCTAAATAAATTGTGTTTTGAACGCTCGGTGACGGAATACCAACATGAACGTCTCCAGCAAAGTTTTGTAGAATTATCTCTTTGACATGATGCCATAAGAAATCGAAATTAATCTTCTCGTAGACGGAATATTGCCAAGATGCGGCTATTATTGTGCTATAAGTAAATAACGTAAGAATTAAGTTGTCATGCATTCCATTATTTTTTCAGCTACATAGGCGGTTTTAATCTGTTCATTTGAAGCAATTTTTTATAATTTGCGTCTTGGATGTGTACCCCGGGCGAATGGTTTGTGTTTACAAATTAAAATTTCTTTGTGTAATTAACTTCCTTGAAATCTCTAAGAAAAATTACTTTCGTTGCTGTACAAAATTTTAGAAATCAACTACATAGACTCCTACTAAGCTGACATTTACGACGAACTAAATTTTATATTAATATCGTAACGCATACCGTCAACATTTTATACCAAATGGTGATCGATTGCCATTCTTTAAGGGGACGTCCACATATTTCGAACGCAAGAACCCAAAGGGAAGGGGGTTTCTTCAGTAATTAGTACGTGACAACGTCCTCTTTATCTAGAAAAATGTTCCTAACGTGTGACACATTTCCTTAAATTGAAAACTCCTTCAACTTTAAAAAAAAGTTTTGGCATGTTAGAAGGACGTTCTTTTGAATGTACGCAAAAATATGAGTGACAAATTCACACGCATTTGAAGCGTTGTATTGAGCGATTCTTTTGAAAAACAGCCTGCCGAAATCGGATGCTTCTCCCAGCAGATTTTTTTATACTTTCCTGAATGGGTACTGATCCCTAGAAGCCAAAAATATTTTTTAAAAAAATCATCGATGTTTGTGTCGCTATTGAGAGGTGTTCAAAAACCGAAAACATGCAGTTTTTTTACAGAAATTTCTCCGGCTAGAAGAAGCGCACAAGGTCGAGTGGGGGCTCGTTGGAAAGGTAATTGCACGTAGTTTTGGGGCAAAAGGGTCTTATTGGGCTTAAAATTCATCCACAATGAGTTATGAGCAGTTGAAAGTAGGGGTGAAACTTTGATTATTTCGGATAACTTCAAACCATTCCTGTGCATCCGAAAAGCGTCTAAAATATTAAAAAACTATTTTTCCTGGTGGCTACTGGTACCAGCTTTCCAATAATACCAAACTTATATGGGTACTGTCGCGCTGGGCCTGCTTTTAAGGTGTAAATATGACGCTAAGTTCTTCTACACCAAATTTTTATACAAATCTACGCTATCTTAGCTTTGCAATCTAGGGATCAGTACCCATTCAGGAAAGTATAAAAAAATCTGCTGGGAAATGCATCCGATTTCGGCAGGCTCTTTTTCAAAAGAATCCCTCATTACCTTTTGGGGTTCAATTCGCATATTCACTCTATTCTAACTTATCAACCGTAGTCTGAATCTTTGAGCATTCTATGAAAAATGGACGTTCAAAATTTTCTAAGGGTATGCATCAGCGGTTCAAGTATAAGGATTTAGACTTCAGGGTAAGCCGTTACCAGCTTTGGAAATTAGTAGCCCAAGATATTTGTTCAATTTGTTCAATGTAAATAAGGTACAGTTTCACAGCCCCTCCAGGTATCTCCAGAAAGAAGCGACAGATTTTACTCAAAAGTAAGAATTTGTGAGAAACAAAATTTATCCCTAAAATACAAATCACAACAAGAAACCCTTTTAAAAGGAAAATGTGACGCAAGTCCTCGTCCCTTTCTCCAAAACAACTGATATCGACTTGGGTGACGCGTAAAGCTGCGGAACAAGAGTCCAGAGCCGAAAAAAAACGGCTGGCGGCGGCTATATAAGATTGGATCATTCTGCTAGACATCTAGCCCATTGAGCCTGCTCCAGTAACGATAGGAATAAGGGGATTGAGTAATGGGAAATTTGGAGCTGGGCCTACTGAATCCGAACCAGCGTCAATGTAAGTGTTAAATTACATCGAATGTGGCATTTCGACTTGAAAGCTCCTCGTCGGACGTACAGCTGTATATAGATGCATGAGAGCACACGCGGTGGGTCGTTTAATTCGCTTTTTTTCCGCCGTTACAACCCGTCCGGGTCAGAGGTTAGATCATTTTATTTTCGCTCATATGGATTTTTTGGACCACATGCTTAACGTGTATTCCGAACTACGCCTTACGGTAGCTAGTATTTTACCATTAGGATTTCTTCTGGTGCCTAAAGTTAGACTCATATATTTGTACACAGAATTCATCAAATATGGGTGACGTCATCCTCTATGTACCATTCGTTGCGCCACCAAATTCACAACTACCCAAATTATGAAGCACGGTGGGGCCTAGTAACGTTACTTTCATGCAATACATTGAAGAAAAATCTTATACAGAATTTGTCCCCACTAGGATTGAACCCGGATATTTTTGGTGGAAAGCCAGTACGTTACCACTGAGCTTTACGGGTTTGCTGTACGGGAAAGCAAATCTTACAACATAGTAGGCCAAAAAATATTTCTTCATTAAAATTAAATTAAATAAAAATTTCATTTTAAAAACTTTTACTTTATTTTTCAAACCATTTACGAAAACGCATTTCAGCCGTCGAGTTAGCCGCCGACTATCGTTGGCGGCGGCGGCGCTGATTTCAACCGCCAGCCGCCGTTTTCGGCGGCTAATTTTGGCGGCTCTGGGCTCTGTTCGGAACGCAAAAAATTCTTATGAAATATTTTCACATTTGATTAAAAAATGCGTCACAAATGCTCGACCCTCCCAACGTAAAATGTAGCTTTGAGTAATGTATGGAGTCAGGGTAGCCAAATTTTTGTGTATGAAATCTGAAAGCGCCGAAAAATTACTAAGTTGGGAGAGTCCGGCATTTGTGACGAATTTTTTAATCGAATGTGAAAATGTTTCGAAAGATTTGTTTGCTTTCCGAAGCTTTAAGTGTCACACAAATTCATATCAGTTGTTTTGGAAGAAGGGACGAGGACTTGCGTCACATTTCCCTTTTAAAAGGAGTCTTTGTTGTGATATCAGCTTTTTTGGGAAGTAGGAAAAGTGTTTTTGATGAATTGTACATATAATTTTTTGAGCCGTCACCGCTGATAAACAGAAGCGTGACGGCTACTACTTTCATGGGCGAAAAAAATCCACTTAACCTGATCTATAACATATCAGTTTTTTTTTGAGCCGCCGCCGCCGCCGTCAAACCGAAACCCGGCGGCTAATTTTCCAAAGACGAAAATGATCCTCTCAACTTACCCCACAACATATCAACAGTTTTTTCCGCCTATTTTCCGCCATCTTGGCGGTCACCTCGGTACACTACACATACACCCAGCCCAACAACTTTCCCTTTCACACCAAACATCTATCTCGAACAACTAACCTTTGTCTCATACAAAATGTGGTACCATACACATTACACACACACAAACGCATATAAAATATTGTTGGACCCGTACGAAGTACAAAGGCCCTATACGTTTACTACAAACAATTTTATCGTTACATGGGGTAGATGGAGGTGGGAGTTGGGGGGATGCATCTATTATCGTCTAGAGATGACGTCCGTTTCCTCTTTTCGAAGGTCTATGAAACTTTTTCGCAAATATCTCAGCAAGTATAGCACGTAAATTCCTCATTTTGGTGTCAAATAAAAGCATTTCACGCCAAAAAACTGGGAAAAATATTTTGTGGGAATCGGGTCTGGGGTCTGGGCACTGGAACCAATGGAATGGACGAAATTGAGTTTCGTGGCCATACGAAAACAGTTTTTCGTCTATATTTCCTTAACGAAACAATATGGAGATTTACTGTCATAGGTAAAGTTGTAGAGAATAAAATTTTAGAGACCACGTGTTTCAGGGTTTTGGGTAAAAATGCCTCAATCCTGGGATATGATCATTTCTAGAATTAGGAGGGATGACCCATATCTCTAGAACTATAATAGGTAGAAAGTTGCTTTCAAAGACAAAGTTGTAGAGAATAAAATTTTAGAAAACATGTGTTTCAGGGTTTTAGGGGAAAATGGCCATAAGCATTTCTAGATTTGAATGGTCTGAGACGTACTTCTGTAGGGCCTTTGACATTACCTTGGGTAATGTGTATGGATGAAAAGAACAGAAAACGTTGGATTGCTTGCTTATTTGTATATTTAGATACGTTCGAGTCTCTTTGCCACATCTCTTCTGATACGTACGGGTCTTTGGTAATGTTTTTCTAAGGAATTTGTATGAGAACTTCCAGGAAAATCTCAGAGGTCGTAGAATCCCCAGTTGACGCTACCTGAAAAGTTATCGACACGTTTTCGAGTACTAGCCAAAAAAGTCGTTCTTCATACAAGTGCCAATGGAAACCAGTATCTAGCCAACTAAGTAACTAACTAAATTAACTAACCAACGTTGGATGTTGGCATTAACTTTGGCTTCTATGAAAATGCACTTTTTGTAATGAAAATGATCATTTTATAAAGGTGATATCTCCGGATCCACTGAACCGATTTTAATGAGTGAAAAGACACTTCGCCTCAGAATCCCGGAAAAATATTTTCCGGGTGGTACGTCGAAGGGGGGGAGGGGGCAGTCCAAACTTAGCTGTATATATGGTTCCTCAGTCTACAAAAAAAAATCTTTCTAAATTTTTTGTCCGTATGCGGACTTACGTCACGGACGCATTGGTACAGTGCGCCCATGATTTGTTTTGTGTTAAATCCGGTAGGTGGCACCAAATTGTATATATTTTGTTGTATTGCTTAGTGATTAGTCATTTCCACGTCAGATTTTAATCAGGAAATACTACGAAAAATAGGAGAATTTCTCTGAACCGACCAATGCCGTAGTACGATTATTGTCACGTGACCCGAAAACATTGAAAAGAAAAATGATTTGGTGTAGACGAATGTAGATGTGGCAATTTCATTACACGAAATTGGTTTTGAATTAACTATATAGACGTCACATACACAGCCTTCCGGAAAGCATTTGATAGAGTCAAGCATTCGATTCTTTTGCACAAATTGAACCAAATAGGTGTTCATTCAAACCTGTTATCTTAATAGACGTTCACAATTCGTCAAATTAGGGAATTTCTCTTCTCGAATGTTCAAAGTGACCGCTGCGCTGGTGTTCCTCAAGGTAGCAATCTGGGCCCGCTCTTGTTCTTATTACTCATGGACGATGCTAAAGTCTTCTCTTCTTCAGTTACTTAATGTATGCTGACTACTTGAAAGTTTTCATTTATAAAAGAAACTTTTGCCTGTGCTTAGGGCTGAAGTGGACCTCATGTCGGTCCTAAGGTCGGCCCTAACCAAAAAAAGAAGAGAAAAAGAGCCAAGAGAAAAAAAATGGTTTTTTGCTATGTTGTGGAGAAAATTGAGAGAAATATTTTTTTCTATGGAAGTATTTGTACGAGGCCTCTCCTGAAGGCCCTAGGTCGGACTAAGGTCGACCCTAGCCAAAAAAATGGTTTTTTGCTATGGTGTAGAGAAAACTCAGATGAACATTTTCGTCTATTTGGAGATGAATTTTGTGCTTTCAGAAGGGTTTTTTACACCGTTGCTTCGGACGGGTTTTTCAATATTGCCCTATCGGCAATTTCCAATACAATTTAATGTGGGTGTAAGGCAATATTTACTTAAATGCCGCTTGCCGCATCTATCCCTTCATATGTTTTTTTTTTCTTTCCTTTTTGTTATCAATAGTAATCAGTCAGAGGGCTTCGGCCATTGATGAAATAAATATATCTCGTAAAGAAATGGTTCAAATGCGCTAGTTGGTATATCCCTTTAGGTATCCTTTATAGTGTGAGTGGAAAGTCGATTAAAAAACATATGCAAGAGACCCGTACGCATGTTGCGAAAAGACTAGAACGTATCTAAGTAAATATTGCCTCAACTTTTAAGTATATGCAATTACGTCCACATTAAATTAAATTGGAAATTGCTCAATGAATGGATTCCAAACACAGTTTTAAAAATTGATCCGATAAAAACTAGACGTCTTGTCCTATATGATCGTAGCTGTAGGATAATAGTAGGCTGACTCAGATAAGAGCCATGCACCTAGGCCGCGGTTGGGCCTGTTGTGCGTAGCTGTATTGAAAGTTCTCAGTAGTCATTCATATTTTTATAAACGAATCGCTCTCCTGGAAAAGTTACATTTCCGGTAACCGACGCGACGTTTTTCTAACGGCGCACATGTCTGAGCTAAGTTCTTTTTTTAGCACTTGCAAGTAATTTAGCAATATTTGTTGTGATTAGAAACTCAGATATTATTTATCAAATAATCAAGTTTATTTTAAAAACGTGTTTATGAGCAAAGCGTCAATAATGCACAATGCACACATTACACTGCATTCGAATAGAATTGTTCGAAGAACTTAGTTATGTCATTTAATCGTTTAGCAAACAATAAACATTGTAGTGAGATAACGAAGTCATAACCAGTTTACTGACTGCGTGATACATTACCAACAAAGGGAATTTACGACATAAGAATAAATTGCAATTCAAATTAAAATTTATGTAACGGCCAATCAACGAATGATGGTATAAGAATCTTACCTAAAAACTCTGTCCTCCATATCCGGAAGTGACCTATATTCATCGTCAATGAAATTCACGAATGAAGATTGAGTGGTTTTCAGTACCCTTAAATCTTTCAGGCCACTTATGACAGTCGGATGCTTATCTGAAAAATAAATTAATTCTATATTTGTATGACCTTCCAATGGATATATTTATTGTGGGCAATTCTAAGAATACAATGTGACTACATTTCTATTCGTTTATTATGTTTATTGATTTAAAATTTAAAAACAAGGTAAATATTGAGTCAAGTCAAATGAAAGGCTACAGTAATAAATCGTGGGTTGACGTTGATGGTTTAAGTAAAAGAAACATTGCTTCATTTCTGTTTTATGACACAAACGTTCCGGGTTAATCTTTAAGGAAGCAATAAAACAAGCGAATTTGCAAGGAGCTTTTGTGCGGTTAAATTTTATGTCTGAGTGGCAGCAGGCGGATGTGCACTAGTGACCTTGCGAGAAATTTGTTTCGAATAAGAGTCTTGAAAGGGCAAAGACAACGAAATTCTAGGGCAAAGACAACGCAATTATAGAAGGAATTCATAAACATTTCCTTTAAAAGTTATCCCTCTCTAAGCCCCTTCGCCCGTTTCGAAACGAAAAATTTTTTATTTCACGAGTAGGATCCAAACGGATAGCAAACAGTGCGTAAAACATGTGGAGTTAGGTTAGTTAAGCCTTGGTTTCCACTCAAAAAAAGTACTCGATTTAGCACACCCTACGATAAGAATTTTAATGCATTCGCTGTCGGTGTTTTAGTAGAGTTCATGAGTGCAGTTGGTTAAGACCGTATATAAGTTAGTTAAACCAACACTCCTAAAAACGTGAACGGTTAAACTAACACACCTCCAACAGTGATGACCTCGACGCCGACAGCGGTGGTGCTGCTGTCACTATCCGCCGCTCGACCTGTTCATAAAACAAGAAGCTGAATTGACAGTGTACAGACTGTATAAGGGAGAGAACTGGCTTGCTCAAGACTGAAGTGTTGGCCATGCCAGAATTCTGTCTGACTTGAAGCGGAAGTTCAAGGAAGTAGAGATGCCTGAAGACAGGCTACCTTTTGTTTTCAAAGAAATTTTAAGACTAGTCTACCAATCTGAAGTCATAGCCATATGTGAAGGCGCCCAGGAAATGATCCGAGCTGGGATCGAAGCAAGAGAGTTTTGATTTGTACGGACAGTGAATCGTCGATAGAATCACTGTCGTCGGTCAAGCTTTCGTCAGGGTTAGTTCTCCAATGTTTCTCAATGTGAGAGACCCTATCAAACAACAATAACGTTAAGCTTGCCTGGTACCTGGATATTCTGGAATGTTGGGGAACGAAAAAGCCGACGAACTAGCCAGGAGTGGAAGTAGCGCCAAATTCATTGGAGCCGAACCAGCCGTCGGAAGATACGCGGGTTTTATTAGAACTCTGGTGAGAAAACAAACGGAAAAAAACCATCAGAATAAGTGGGAGGCCTTGACTAGTTGCAGACAATCGAAGGAATTCTTGGTGGGCTGTAATAAAAAGAACACCAAGTTCCTTCTCAGTCTGGGCCGAGTCAAGCTCCGCACGTTGATTGGAATTCTTACGAGGCACACGTGCCTGAACTATCACCTTAACAAGATAAGGATCGTAAACGACCCAGTCTGTTGAGGGTGTGGCTTAGAGCCAGAGACACGAGACATTTTGCGTGCACATGTCCAGCACTGATGAGTCTCAGAACAAAGCACTTGGGAGATTTCTATAAAACTCCCGAAGAGCAATTGGAGCTTAAATTAGCTAATTTGTTATATTTTATTATAGGAAGCAAATGGCTGATCGCACCGTAAGGGCAAAATTATAACTAACAAAAAGGAGTACAGCACAATGGGCCCAACAAAGATTGGCCTAGGTGTTTTTGGAAGAAGCATATAGCTTAGGTTAAAATCAATTTAGCTCTTAACTATTTGAATTGTAATTATGGTAATGTTTTTCTTTCAAACTCCCCAATAAAACCGAACCAAACCAAACACACCTCCAGCTTCTGCATTAAAGCATCGTAATGAATAGACAATGCATATAAGCGGTTGGTGACTTAAATTATCCCCAGGACATTGAGATTTTTTCCAACGAGAAATATTTCTCCCTAAAGCAATATCACGAGAGAATTTTACGAGAAATTGTCGCATAAAATTTGACATTTACGAGAAATTCTCACAAGAAACGTCAAAAGTCACGCATTGAAAATATAATTTTTCCGAACCACGACGCGACGCCTCGTGTGGAGGTTTCTCTCGACTTAAAATCTCTCTAATATTGAAAATAGGGCCCAGACTGAAAAAAATGGGAATTATCACCCAAGAATTATCACCAAGCAAGTTTAAAGCTGTAAATTTGTACAAGGAAAATGGGTTCTCAAGCGTTCAATTTGTATAGGAAAATGCCTTTTTGTAAAAGGAAAACTCCATTTTGTATAAGGAAAACCCCATTTTGTATAAGGAAAATGATTGTATGAGGAAAATGGTGATAATTCCTGGGCGATAATTATCCTGGGGATAATTCCCATTTCTCTGGGCGATAATTCCCTAAAGTAAGCACGTCTATGCAGTATTATACTATTAATTGGTTGAAATTCGTAACATGATTTTTTTAACCAAATAAAATTCTTAACGGAGCGCTAAACGGAGTATTTTTTTTCGTGGAAACGGGGACATTCTATATTTTAACAATCCACGACAAAAAGTTTGGCTGATTGGGACGTTTACTCCTCTTCAGTGCACCTTTGTCGCACGACCATGTGCATATCAGCGTGGTCACATATTGAGTGATTAATCATCTCAAATATGCGGCCTTATATAACACCCCGTTTGTTCGATTATTCAAAGAGAAAGTCTTTGACTTAGTAGATCCGTTGATATGCTAACATTTGGAAGTACTGGTTGTCGTGGATTGTTAAAATATAGAATGGATAGAAACATGTCTGCTGTAAAAGCGACGAATCTATGCCACATTTCTAAATTCGCTCTATTTCTGAGAAAATCGTCCGAATAATATTGACCGAATTGAAAAATTTTTATTATTTCACATTCATCTACTCGCCGCCGCTCATTTTCCACGGCTGACAAGATAATTTATATTTTTAAATGAGTTCATAAATCTTTTGTTACAACTTCCTAAGTCGGATGCAATTGACTTCAATAATCTTATTTACTGAATGCATAAATACAAAATTTCGCTTCTAATTTTACTCCTTACATTCAATTGATTATTTGTTTATTTACAGTCTTATCATCACTTTTGTTGTAAAGTTATAAATAAAACAGTAAAACAACTAAAAAGATCTAATAAACTTTGAGTTTGCATAAAGTTGTTCAGCATCATGCAGGACCGCAACAGATATGTGCGGCTAGAGCGATTTGTAAAAATTTTTGTAACCGAAAAGCCAGTTTCCACAAAGGTCAACATTTTCGGTTTTTTGTTAAACCCAAAAGAAACGAAAGATTTTATTAGCACTTCGGGTTCTGGAGTCTTCTTTAAACTTTCTTTGCTTCTTCTTCTTCCACTGACGATACTCCCAAGGTTTCCCTAATGTCGTCGTTCACCCAACTCTTACTGTCATACACAGCTGTCGGTCTAAAAATTGACCTGTGGATAGCTAACTTCGTTTCGCTACCCGATTCCTTTTTGTTGAACACGTGCGACCTCAATTGACTGGCTACCGCGTTTCCCATTTTCCTCCTTTCCCCAAATTCGCTAACTAGCTTGGCATCCTCTGAAAAATGGTTTCTAAGTATTTGAATTCACAAGCCTGCTCCAGCTCCTCCCCATTCAAATTGCAGGCATTCCCTACTAAGTCACCCGCATGGGCTAGTATTCCCATTATTACCTCACCCACCTGAAGCTTTCCCTGCAATTGGTCTGCTTGATGATTTTGCCCATGAAAATTATGAACAGAAGCGGGGAGATGCAAAGATGCAACAACTCTGACGAACGCCCATATAAACCTCGGAAGACTCGCTAATTTCGCCATCTATTCTTACCGCGGCCCTGCTCCCTGAGTATGTGCTTTTAATGGCACGCATCAAGCCCCCATTGATGCCGTATTCGCTAAGAACTCCGAACAGCTTCTACCTTGGTACCCGGTCGAATGCCTTCTCCAAGTTGATAAATATTAGAGAAACTCACGACGATGACATTAAACGTTAATTGCTTGCAAAGTTAAAACTTGAAACGTCACTCGGCAAAACACTTTCGGTCTATTGTCACTGTGACGTGAGTAACTATTTCCAATATTTCGACATGTAATGGCCGATTTCAAAAATGGGTTGGGAAAACTTTGGTGTGCTCGAAGGTGAGCTTACATCATGAAAACGATAAAAGTTTCAAATTGAGCAACATCACAAAATATGGCGTCTGTTTTCGTCAAACACCTTCATCCCCCTGTCTGTTTTCAATGACCTCCCTCCCCCCGCCCCCCCTCAAACGCAGACGTCATTTATGAACCCTACCAAAAAGAAATTTCCAAAAAAAATTTTAAGAAAAAATTGGAAACAAATTTTTTCACACACAATTTTTTTTGTGCTAGGGCCGATCTTAGGACTGATCTAGAGCACTTAGCAGAGGCATCCAACAAAAACTTCCATACAAAAAAGTGCGCCTCTCTTTTCTCTACAACACTGCACAAGGAACCTCATGATTAAAGAAATATTCACGAAAAACGACCAAATATCGTTAGGGTCGCGTGGTCTTTGGGTGGTGAGTTTGGCCTACACTAAGGACACTACAGCCCGAACGACTCAAAAGATTTTCTATAATGTAATTTTTGTGATTTTCTGATGTCCATTTCTTTTATTTAAAACCTTCCGTAGCGATTTGCGTCCTAATTTCGCAGAGATATTAGTGAAAAAGTTCGAAAACCTTCAAAAAGCCATGTTTTTGGCAACTTATTCGACCGTAACTTCGAAAGTTTTCGAACGATTTTGCCCAAATTCAATCCCTTAATCAATTTTTAGATTATCTTTCAAGAAAAAAAAATAATTTGAAAATCGGATAAGATTTACCCGATTTATGTAAAAAAAAAACACGTTGGGCCCTAGTAGAGACTCAGTTTTAGGCCTCTGGCTGAGTCCAAAAGTCCAAAATCACAAAAGTTTCTTCTATAAGTTGTGGGGCATGCCCAGACCTTTCAAACAAAAAAAATTATGGAAATCGTAAAAGATTTACTCGAGGTATGTACAAAGACCAAAAACCACTTAAACTGCCTTAGCTCGGCGGCCCTTGAGCCGACAGTGCCCACATTCAATCACATGAAAGATATTTCGATTACCTTAGTTTAGTTAGTTCGTTAAGTTTATTGGTTCTCCATTGTTACATAATATTGTTGTGAATGTGAATCTTTAAAACTTTCCCTCGGGTCTTGCTTATCGTAAGGATTTTACATGCTTCACTTATAGCGCATGTTTCAGCTTGCTTAATTGCCGCATATCTGTCCAGGGATAGCGATACCTTTATTTCGGGATTAGACTCCCTTCGTTCGTTTTCGAACCATCTGTATATATGTTGAAATCTGCATCTTCGAGGATGTTACTGCCTTGAAGAATTTCTTCATGTGGTATGATAACCTTAAATTTCTTATTAAAGAAGTATATGGGGGTGCATTTATCCGTATGCATTAAGAGTTCAGGGATTACTTTTGAGTTCTTGATCATGACCATACTCTGAATTTTACCAGCAGTTAACATTGGCCAGTCTTATAGCCGTTCTTATAGGGCTTCTTGCTCTCCGTATAGATCCACTGGAAGAGTATCTATAAGAATTTCTAGTGCTCTCGTCGGAGTTGATTTCATGGTTCCTGTAATCCCCAACAGGATCATCCTTTGGACGTGCTCCATTTCGGATTTATTCTTCTTCACTTTTAAACTATGGTACCATAAGTGGCTTCCATAAAACAATATCGGTCTGATAATCGCAGTGTATAGCCAGTGGACTAGTTTAGGTCTTAAGCTACTCTGCATTGCCAGAATATTTTCGTTCCTTTCTTTACTCTTTCTTCAATATGTCTTGTAAAGTTCAACTTTTCATCAAGTATGATTCCCAAGAATTTTGCTTCATCAGATAACTTCAGCTGTATACCGTTTATCTTCGGTCCTTTATAACCCGATAATTTCTGCTTATTGGAGAAGAGTACGAATTTCGTTTTGCTTGGGTTCACAGTTAATCCATTTTCAGTGCACCATTTCCCTACGATTGTTAGAGCGGAGTTCATTACTGAGCTCAATGTACTTTCGAATTACCTATGATTAATATCACCAAATCGTCAGCAAATCCTTCTGCGTTATAGTCGTTATCATTTAGTTGCCTTAGGAGACCGTCTATCACCATATTCCAGAGAATCGACGTGTCGACGGA
Organism: Pseudolycoriella hygida; assembly: GCA_029228625.1. Classification (NCBI taxonomy): domain Eukaryota; kingdom Metazoa; phylum Arthropoda; class Insecta; order Diptera; family Sciaridae; genus Pseudolycoriella; species Pseudolycoriella hygida. The sequence goes on along the minus strand of CM055403.1, from coordinate 159,243,787 downwards.
CGGACGGACATTTTTAGACTCGTAGTAAGAACGAAGTTCTTCGAAAAGGGGTCGTCTTATGCGTTTACCACGTGGTTTGTAACCACCTCAATTTCGACCCGGGAGTAGGGGGGAGCACCGATCATGGTCCTTGGATGACGAATCAGCAATAAAAAAAATGTCCGTCCGTCCGTCTGTCTCTCTGTGAGCGCGATAACTCGAGCAAAACTGAACCGATTTTCAAAAACTTTTTTCCCTAAAAGGTAATCGAAACATCTTTTTTGGGATTGAATCTGGGCCCAGGTTTTTTTCCATAAATTGTTGGGCTTTTAACGACCTCTCGACTAAAACCTGATTTAGTAAAATCCCATGCGACTGGTTACAGATGCAACGGTAAACGCAAAAAAAGACGCGTAATTCGTATACGTACAAAAATAAGGATGCAGCCATTGCTTGTTTCAGAACTAAGGAGCTATGGTGCAATAAATAATTCATTCTCTGAGTGTAAGCTTAAAAACATCCTCGTGCATTTACTTACCATTTTCACTTTAGACGCTAAACTGCTATAATATCAACGAGAAAAGCACGTGACTGCTACGGTTTTATCAAAACGAAGAGGATTTTCTAGGTCATTTACATTTTAATGTTGTGCTACAATGTAAAATCTGATGAACTGAGCAATTTCATCGCAAAATGCAAAGCTCAGTTTGAGATGATTTTGCGAATCGAAAGTGAAAATGAATCCGTTAATCGATTGTAATTTATCGGTAATTTACTCGTTAGCTAGTCGTACGACAAGTTCGATGTTGCATACTGGACGCAACCGGATTCCAATTAATTGAGAGTCAAAGATCGACTGCAATAAAAGTAAATGATGCAATTCAATTTTACTCATCGATAACGGTTTATAATTGCGACATTATTGCATGTGGAGCTTTTTTTCGCGAAAGGCTTGCGAATATGTGAATTACACACACTGGGAATGACGGGGATTTGTCATCACATAGTCTACATCGTATCAACAACGGAACACACGTGTAACATTTCATTAATTTTCGGACATAGGTTTGCATAGCAGAATATTATTAAATTTTCCGTTTCGTTATAACTTACCATTTCGCTTCTGTTGGACATCACAATATCTGGTAGCAACTGGTGTAAAGATGAACGCATGATTGTGCTCGCGCCCATGTAAATCTTTCGAATAGTTAAGACGCTTCCAAGGATATTCTTCGATGTAAACATGAGCAGCTTCAACGTGACGATATTTGGTTAGAAAGTGATTTACTAGTCGCATTGCGAACTCTTCCGGGCTTTTAACACCATACTTTTTTGCAAGTAGGTAGACGGTATTCTTTTGAGAATCCGTTGCCACAATGTCCGAATTATCACCTAGAAGAGAAATAGTCAGTTATGTAAACAAGAGGCTAGTTACGTAAAATAAGTGTTCAAGGGTTGATTTGTAAAGAGAGAAAGTATTCAAAAGCTATTCACACAAGAGGGTTGAATACATTTCCTGGGTGGTAAGTTCGTTAAGCGCTAAAAGTGCTGATGCTCCATATTCATATCCAGTGGACAACAGTTGTCTTTTTGCAACAAAAATTCTATTAACACATTCATCTGAAAAGCAGCGCTTACGCTCAACGTTTGTAATTTTACATCACGTTACAACTTACCGCCCACACATTTTAATAAAATGATTTCACAGATAGGGTTGTCGTTTGTTCATACTTTTTGGGAAAATAAATTATTTTTATGTTATGAAGAACGGAAACTGATAGAATTGAATAAGTGAGGGTGGATAATTAAATAATAAACTTTTGTAAGAAGAAATGGAAAAGGCTCTTTATTAGGAACGTACGAAGTTTATGGGGTTTATGCGTTTACCACGAACACTGGCGGACGTTTGTAGTCATTCGAATTGTCATCATAAAGTTTTTAGGAAACTAATTTTTTGCGCAGACGGAAAAAAAACTTCAGATTTCCTCACAGAATTTAGACCCAGAAATAACACATTTAGGATCACTTTTGACCATTGTTTTTTCCTTGCTTTATTTCTCGTCTGTCAATTTTTTTCTTGCTTTGTTTCCCACCTGTCAACAATTTCCCTATTTTATATCGCTCCTGCCACCTATTTCCCTACTATATTTCTCACCTTTCAATTATTTCCCTCCTGGCAATTGTTTCCCAACTTTATTTCCCACCTGTCAATAATTTCCCTACTTTATTTCCATTCTGCCAGTTTCCCAACGCTATTTCTAACCTGCCAATTATTTACTTACGTTATTTCCCTACAATTATTTCCTTACTTCATTTAACACCTGTCTATTATTTCCCTAATTTATTTCCCACCTGTCTATTATTATTATTTCGCTATATGCTTTGTTCGGAATCTGATTTTTTGTCTATTCTGCGGTGCATAAGTAATATAAATAACGCGAAGTAGAAACGGCTGATTTAGACCACGGTGGTGAAAAAGTCCTCCACATGGCCCGCCCTCTGACTTGTTCACCACCTGATCTAAATCAACCGTTTCGGCTCCTTGTTATGTAATACAACATCTGCAACGACAACGATTTTTTTTCCTCTGAAAAAAAAATATAGAGTCGAAAAAGTGAGGAGTAAATATATGATCGCAAAATCGGTAAAGAATTTTCGAAAATGCGTCTCAAAATAAAAAATTGTTTTTCTAGGTTTCAAATTCGTTTGTTTGATTCAAAAAGTAGCGACAGCTACTTTATCCGTCCGTGCACTACACTTCATTGCACCTAGCTGCACTTCATTGCACTTAACTGCACTTCATCGCACCTAGCTGCGCTTCATTGCACCTAGCTGCGCTTCATTGCACCTAGCTTCACTTCATCGCACCTAGCTTTATTTCATTGCACCTAGCTACACTACATTGCACCTAGCTGCATTTCACTGCACCTAGCTGCACTTCATTGCACCTAGCTGCACTTCATTGCACCTAGCTGCACTTCATTGCACCTAGCTGCACTTCATTGCACCTAGCTGCACTTCATTGCACCTAGCTGCACTTCATTGCACCTAGCTGCACTTCATTGCACCTAGCTGCACTTCATTGCACCTAGCTGCACTTCATTGCACCTAGCTGCACTTCATTGCACCTAGCTGCACTTCATTGCACCTAGCTGCACTTCATTGCCCCTAGCTGCACTTCATTGCACCTAGCTGCACTTCATTGCACCTTTTTTTTATTGAGATGCAGCCGTTTCACCCTTTGGTAAAACTCACACGGAGGCCTCTATGTTTTTCATACTGTCATACCTAATTATGTTACCGCCTAGATGAACTCTTCTTATTGTGATGAATGCCGGACAGTTACACAGGTAGTGTTCGGCTGTGTCTGTGTCATGTCCGCACAGATCGCAACCTGGGGCAGACCGTTTTCCGATTGTAGTTAGATGTTTGTTAAAGCCGTAATGTCCTGTTATCACTCCAGTGAACATTTTTAATCTCGTATGGCTTATGTTTAGAAGATATTTGGAGTTCTTTTTGCATATTCTGATACAATTCTTCGCCTGGCGGCACGTTGGGATACTTTGCCAGTGACTTACGAATTTTCGTTCCTTCATCATTTTGATGATGCTTTTTGAGTGTAAGTGGATGGTTCAGGTCGATGGTTCAAGTACTAGAAGTCTTTTCAGCGTCCCAAATCTAGGTAGTTCATCAGCTTTTTCGTTGCCTAGTGACTACATCCTATGGTTGATCTGATTTCCGCTTCACCTCACTGCACCAAGGGGATCAACTTCTTTGACTTCACTTTATTGTTAGTTTCCTACACCCATTTCAATGATTTATTAGGATTAGTATGAGGTGGTTGGGTAAAGAACTAAACACAGCAGTAGTGAGACCAATGTTCTGCCATGGGTGCATTGTTTGGTGGCCTAGAGTAGAGATAGGGACAGCAAAAAAGAAGTAAGATAAACTCCAGAGGTTAGCTTGTCTATGCATTACTGGGGTGAAAGTTAGATCAGCCACAAGGGCCCTAGAAGCACTTCTATACATCCCACCGCTAGACCTGTATGTAAAAGCTGCAGCTTTCAGCTCAGCTCTTAATATCCAAAGTAATGGATTTTGGGCACCGAGCTCGGCTAGAGGTCACATGGCAATTTCTAACCTAATCAAAGAGGAAATTCTCCTTATGAGGAGTGACCAGATCTCGACTATCTTGATGCTGGAGGACAACTTTAGGTGTCTCATACCGAGCAGGGAAGAATGGTTAGGCATGGAAAAAATCTACCCTCCAGTGGATGGCCTAGTGAGCTACACAGACGGGTCCAGGAAAGAAGGGCTGTCTGGAGCTGGGTTCATCTGTGATGAAGCCGGGATTGAAAGTTCTATATCTCTGGGACACTTCACCACAGTAATGCAAACGGTGCTCCTAGCAATATCTGAACTGGTCAGCACCGAGGCGTTTAAGAATCTTCAGCATAAAAGACTCTACATCTGCTCGGATAGCCAAGCCTCAGTTGAAGCACTAGAATCCCCAATGGTCAGTTCGGCCACGGCGCTTCAATGTAAGGTTGGCCTCAATGAGCTAAGTAACAAGGAAAATGAGGTTATAATTCTATGGGTGCCGGGTTATTCTGGCATCCAAGGGAATGAGAGAGACGACGAATTAGCAGACAAGGGAGCAAATTAGTGTCCGATGGGGCCGGAGCCCTTCTGCGGTATAACGAAGAATGAAAGGAAACGCGTTATAAATAACTAGCATAGGAGAGTCTGGGACGGGTACCAAGGGGGTAAATACACAAAAATTTTCTGTAAGGCTCCTCTTAGTAAATTCAGTGAATGTTTACTGGACCTTGATAGGCCTTACATAAAGCACGTTGCTGAAGTCCTGACTGCGGACTCAACAAATATCTCTATGTTACAGGATGTGTAGATAACCCCAAATGTGCCTGTGGCTATGACGAAGAAACTGGTTTCCACGTCATCAGTGACTACCCAAGATATAGAAGTAACTGTTAAAGCTTACTAGCCTATTACATTCAGCGGAATGAATTGTTCTTTATCTTGTGTGTGAAATGAATCTTTCTATTCAATAAATTTAACCACTTCCTTTTGTACAACCTAACATACTGGACGTGTTTTTATTTCGGCCTCTTGAGAACCAGACGTGGACATTGGTCGATTTGCCTCCTGGAAGAAAAGCAGTCAAATCAATGTGGATCTTCAAAGTGAAGCGTGACAGCGAAGGGCAAATTGTTCGGCACAAGGCAAGATTAGTGGCGAAAGGCTATTCGCAGCGCTACGGATTGGATTATGAAGAAACATTTTCACCTGTTGTGCGGCGTGAATCTCTTCGTTTTTTGGTTGCATTGGCTGCAAAAAATGGAATGAAAATCGATCAAATGGACGCCGTGACCGCTTTCATGCAAGGCGAATTGTCAGAGGAAATATTTCTTCAGCAGCCTGAGGGTTTCAGTGACGGAACCAGCCGAGTATGCAGATTGAAGCGAGCAATAAATGGATTGAAACAAGCCGGACGAGTGTGGAACATCAAGTTGGTGAAAGCATTGAAATCCTTCGGACTGAAGCAATCGAAATTGGATCCATGTGTGTTCTTTACGGAAAAACTCGATCTCTTACTGGCGGTTTGGGTCGACGATATCTTCATCTTTTGGAAAAACGAAGTCGTACTGAAGAAATTGAAAAGTTCGCTGAGTGGATCGTTCAAAATGAAAGACATGGGATCCGCAACCAGTTGTGCTGGCATAAGAATTTCACATTCCGAGGATTCAATTTGTTTGGATCAGTCAGTCTACATCAAGGAAATTCTTAAACGTTTTGGAATGGAACACTGCAAGCCGATATCGACGCCGAGCGATACAAATAAAAAATTGTCAATCAACATGGAACCAAGCAAGGTGGAGTATGCTGGAGAGAAAATTCCATACCAGGAAGCTGTTGGTTGCCTGTTGTATTTGGTGACGGGCACCAGACCTGACATAGCGTTCGCTGTTCACGACGTCAGCCGGTTCAACAATAACCATTGTCACGCACATTGGCAAGCAGTCAAAAGAATTTTTCGTTATCTTCAAGGCACAATTGACTACAAGCTCCGTTACACATCAGTTGGAAATACAACGCTCATTGGTTACATCGACTCGGATTGGGCGTCAGATATAGACAGACGTCGTTCATGTTCTGGACATTTTTTTAAATTGACAAATGGAGCGATCACATGGTCAAGCAAGCGTCAGTCAACGATTGCCTTATCCAGTACTGAGGCAGAGTACATGTCATTATAGTCAGCGGTTCGAGAGGCAATTTGGCTGAAGCAATTTGGTCTCGAATTGGACAAAGATTTGAACGTTGCCTGTAAATTGCTATGTGACAATCAAGGGGCAATATACTTGTCAAATTCCAATCAATTCAGACAACGAACGAAACATATTGACATTCGTCACCATCACATTCGTGAACGAGTCGAGGATCAAACTGTGGTCATCAATTACGTAACAACCGAGGCAATGGCTGCTGATAATTTGACGAAGGCAGTCACTAAGGACAAACACGAGTTTTGTTGCAGAGAAATGGGATTATTTTGAAAAATTTGATTTAATTTTCTTTTTCTTTCAAGTTTATTTTTCTTATCGGTTTGGTATGTTCGTTGATTTTATTTTTGAATATTTGAATTTTTTGAATTTTTTTTTTGAAGTTAGTTTAAACATAAAATTTGAAAGAGTGAGGGTGTTAAAGCTTACTAGCCTATTACATTCAGCGGAATGAATTGTTCATTTATCTTGTGTGTGAAATGAATCATCTTCTTTCTATTCAATAAAGTTAACCACTTCCTTTTGTACAACCTAACATACTGGACGTGTTTTTATTTCGGCCTCTTTAGTAACAGACAACGGAACTTGGGCAAACCAGAACTAAGCCAACCTGGCCTTACGATAGATAAATTGAAGGTCCAGGATTTGGCCTTTTTCCTTAAAAGGACAAGAAGGCTGGACTGGTAGTGAAGCGGTACACCTTAACAAGACACGCAACCCTTCGGATATGATGTTCACACAAATTCTCATTTCTTATACGTATCTTTCTTTCTTGGTGAAATTGTACTATTTTATGCATATGTATTCATGTATTTATGTACTTATGTATTTATGTATTTTATCAATAAACGAAGAAAGGAGGGGGTAAGGGAACAAAGGACAAATTGTCTAGGTTCCATGCAAATTCATTTTGACCCCCCTCACACCTTCAATCTAATCTAAATGCCATTGAATGAGGACATAATCAATAATTAACAACATTGGCTCAGGTTTTTTAAGGAAACGTACGGGTCTGCGTAGCTTATGTTGAAATGTTGAATTTATCAAGAGCAAGATGTTTTTTTTTTTTGGCAGGAAGATAAAATGTTTCGCTCTGAATCATTTCTATTCCCTAAAGAGATGATAGTTGATAGCTGAATGCTGGTAGCAGTCGAACGAATTACGGGTATCGACCGTGAGGGCTTCATTGTGCCATCTATTTGGTATCAACAATTGGTAGTGCAGCGGTTAGTTTTGCTTTAGAAGTCTTTGAAGTCTATAAGCACTCTATTTGATAAGAAGGACAGAACTGAACTCTCACATTGGTATGGGACTGTTCTGGAACAGACAATTCTCTACTCTCAAAACTTTCGAAAAATTTCTGTATTTTGAATATCGCTTTTTCTCTCCGATTTGTCAGTACAAATCAATCAAAATATTTACAAACGAAAATTAAGATTTTCCATGTGATAAGGACGTGACAAAACTTCTCTAATGAATTTTCAAAGAGCAACATCACAGCAGATTTTTACACTTTGTTTGCTGTTCATGTAACACTGGGTTATGTTTATATTAGTAGCTTATTTACTTGAGTGATTTCCATTTTATTTACGAAAAATGATAAAAGTTATGTTATGATCTTGTTTATGAATGTGCTTCTAATATTTCGGAAGCAAATTCGTTAGTGCGCATTTAAACAAGTCGAATAAAACAAACTGACAACGTAATAATTAAGCTGAAAAAAAACTTTATTTTGAAATAAACAAATCGTACGACAGATAACTTTTTTCCTCAGAGATAGTGAACCTGAATCAATGTCAAGTCGTACATACGTTTCTTTTTCGTCGTAAAAAATGTCCCAGATCTCTATGTGGTAAGTGACATAATTCAGAATTGAAGTCGATTATTTTATCGACACTCTTAAATTTTCGACGACCTTCATGAACTTTCTCTTAATTATATTTACATCTTCCTACATCTGAGATGGACGTTGTGAATAACACCAGAACTCTTGTATTTGACATAGGAGTCATTATATGCATACGGTACGCGTGTTGTTTGAAGGAGAAAGTTAAATTGGAACAACAGTGGAGGTGATAAGAGATTTTTGAAAAAAAAATTGTCATCTGCTGATTTCTCATCGAAGTCAATAATCGATTAATGTCACTAACATGTGATTCATAGATTTTTTGAAAGGGTGATAAGATTTCACCTTTGCATTCCGATGCAAAGTTGATTTTAATGATGACGTTTTACACGCGTGTTGTTTTCTATGGTTTTATAAAGGATTATTGACTACTTCGACAGATATCGCGACAGATTGTGGCATTTCAACAGATGGAAAATTACCGGTGATTATTGGTTTTTTCGATAATCTTACGTAATATTTTTGATGTTAGTTGGCATAACAACTTATGAGTTTTTGATATCATTTTGATGAATAAAAGCGATGTAAAAACACCACAATCGCAACGTTTTAAATAGGTAGAGAAAGAAACTATTCCCACATTGTGCGACGAAAATTTGTAAACACTGATTGCTCCCCCGCGGAGTAGGGACTAAGTTTTGCGGGTAGACTTTTTTTTAATTCTGACCCGAACTGAAATTTACTGAGAGAAGGCTTAGCAGTGCCACAAGTGTAAGATCTTAACTGTTCCAGTCATATGTTATTGCAAGCAAGTTCGAGGGTATGAATATCGGTTACCATGGCGTTAGTATGCCGCCAAGTATCAACAACATCAACAGACATCTTTCATCCCTATCCTCCGTTAGAAGCGTGCTACTTTGTAGACGGTGCCTAAGACTTATGCTTTCAGTCAATATCGTATCATGTTTGCTCTAGGATATCGTTTGTTGATATTAGTTATTTGTCTGTCTGTTTTGGACGATTGATTTTAGGCAATTTTGCGAGTTGTAGACCGAGCAAAGCAATACTCACAAAGTTTTTCATGCAGAGGTACAAAATCGAGAGAAAAACAAAATTGTTTAAAACATTATTCTAATAGGTGCCGCTACAAAATCCGAAGGCACAAAATCCGGAGGCACAAAATCCGGACGAAAAATCCGGAGGCGTCAAAATCCGGTGGCGTCAAAATCCAGAAGAAAATAAAAAATCATACGAAGTACGGACGAAATATGTATGTATTTACAGCAGCTACAGTTTATTTATACGAATTGTGTTATGAATATGTATTGCTGCGCCGCAGGCCGTGAATAAAATTAAAAAAACATAAAAGGGACCCGTACGTATCAGAAATAGATGCGGCAAACAGAGTTGATGTTACGAAAAGACTGGAACGTATTTAAGTAAATATTGCTTTCACATTAGACTGTATTGGAAATTGCCCGTTGGGCAATTTTGAAAAACCCGTCCGAAGTAACGGTGTAAAAAAATTCTCCGAACGCACAAAATTGACCTCCAAATAGAGAAAAATATTCTCCTCAGTTTTGTCTACAACATAGCAAAAAACTATTTTTTTGGGCTAGGGCCGACCTTAGTACTGACCTAGGGTCTTAAATAGAGGCCTCGGATACATACTTCCATAGACAAAAACGTTTCCTTCAATTTGCTCTGCAACATAGCAAAAAACATTTTTTTATGTTAGTGCCGACCTTAGGACCGACATGAGGCCTACTTGAGCCCTAAGCACAGGCAAAAATTCTTCTGTTAATTGTCGGCCGTGCCGAGATCTTTCAAACAAAAAGAAAGTTTCTGAAAATCGGAAGAGATTTACTCGAGTTATGTACAAAAAACACGTAGGGCCCTAACAAAGACTCTTTTTTAGTGCCCTAGCTAAGTCCAAGGAGTCAAATTAAAAAAAGTTTCTTCCACAAATTGTCGGTCATGCCCAGATCTTTCAAACAAAAAAACATTTATGAAAATCAGAAAAGATTTACTCGAGTTATGTACAAAAGACCAAAAACCACTTAAACGGCCCTTGGGCGTAAATGATGGAAAAGTTTATATGATAGTCCATGTAACATTTTTGAAGATTTACGTATACGTAACAACCATTGTGCGACAGTGCCCAGATTCAATACCATAGAATATTTTTCGACTACCTTTCGAGAAAAAAAAAAGTTTTTGAAAATTGGTCAAGATTTACTCAAGTTATCGTGTTGAAGGACAGACAGACCGACAGAGAGACAGACAGACCGACAGAGGGACATTCTTTTTTTCGCTGATTTGTCATCTGGAGGCAATAAAAAAACGTCCCCCCTTACTGCCGGGTTCGAATTCGCAATGTAACAATCCCTTGAGGGGTCTAAGGGGCAGAGCCCCTAGCGGGGTTTGGGGCAGAACCCCTAGCAAGGTTTGGGGCAGAGCCCCTAGCGGAGTTTGGGGCAGATCCCCATGCACATATGGCCGCCTGCAGGAAGTAGCCAAGCCCGCCGCAGGCGCGGGGGTGAGGGGGCAGAGCCCCCAAATATTAAATATAATTAAGACCGTCGCGTCGCCAATGAATTACAATCATTCATTCGCTGTGATATATTTTAAGTTAAACGTTAAATTTGTAAAAAATTCAAAATACAGTATTGTCTACTTAGTATTAGGCACGTTCTATGCGTCGTGTTTTGTATCTGAACTGGGAACGACGCTTCTCCGGCTTAAGAGCGCTCAGACGCCCGTGGTGATGTAGGAAGAAAGTTTCAATAAATGTTTTATCTACAACTTCTTCATACAACGCAATCCTGTCAATTGAACGACTTAACCAGGAGAGGCCATTCCCAGTTCATACACATTCAAAAATTAAATTTTTACGTAGAATATGCTATTAATAAAAATCCGGAGGCTGCAACAACATCATCAGGATTTTGATGCCTCTGGATTTTGACGCGACCGGATTTTAACGCCTCCTGATTTTGAAGCCTCCGGATTTTGACGTCTCTCTTCAATTAATTTCTAAATTATATTTGCATTTCGACCATTAATTTCAAGGGGAAATCATACAATAACAGTAGATTACAGTAGGGGTGCGGAAGCGAGGGATCAATTTTGTGAAATGAGCCAAACTGAAGAGAAAGAGAGAGAGAGAGAGAGAGAGAGAAAAAGAAAACTTTGAAAACTGTTTTTTGACGAGCGTAGAGCTTGTCTTCCGAGCCGAAGGTCAGAAATACACGATATATACGAGTCAACAAACAGTTTTTAAAGCGAGTTGCAACTCTAACCACATAAAACCCAATTAACCAAATTCCTCCGAGGAAAGTCGTTCTGACATTGAACAAAAGAATATTTTGAAAGCTTTCCTTGTTCTTTGTCCGAACGAATTTCCGCGGAATTGGGAAAGTAAGGACCCAACAAAACTGCTCTCTTAAATTAAAAAAAAAACGCCAGATTTCTTCACATTTAAACATCATTTTTAAGACCAGGTCTGAAAATGAGGTGGACCGAAAATTACTTTTTTTTCCACCTCTCAGTGTTGACCGAAAAATGAAAATATCACAATCAAGGCAAGATTTATCACTGCTGACCACTGAAACTGAAATTCGAAAACAAGTAGACTTTGTGATGTAAATGACTATTTTATCATTCTCGACCAAATATGGCCCATGTAAATTTAGAAAACAGAGTAGCATAGGACATTTATTGGTTAGAAACGACTGTTATGGATTATTATTAGTCGAGGTTATTGTGAATAACGAAAATAAAATGTCCTATGTCACCGTGAATGAAATCACCATGGAAACATGAATGAAAATCATTCAAATGTTTGTTTTAAAATAAGAAAATAAAAAATATTTCAGAAGAAATTTTAACAAATTGAATTAAACTCAACTTCTGTTTGTATTAACGATGTCCAATGGATTGATAGATATGCTGTGTACTAGAGCAACTTACAACATGTAAGCAGCACCTTTATATCAATAAATGAGAAAGAAGCTCTATCACTCATGGTCTCATATGTAACCGTTGTCGAACACACACAATAAATGGATGGAAATGGAGCTAAAACAGTGCTGATCTAGACCACGTTGATAAAAAGGTCTTCTTGGGCTGCTAAGCTCCACCATCGGATTGGACCTTTTCACTACCTGGGTCTAAATACACCGTTTTAGCTCCTTGTGATGTAATGTACTATTTAATGAGAAAATCAATTTTTACTGTTGAAGACAGCAACAGAAAATACTCTTTCGGTGGCATTCGAGCATGCTCATAGTTGATGGAATCGCTGTAAACTTTCCTTTAACAGATTCGTCTCATTATTCGTCACTTTTTATAACTTCATAACAATGTCTATTTGTTTATTTATTCGTCTATTTATGTGTCTATTTATTTATTTGTCTGTCGGTCACAATCCCGTTGTTTTTGCGTTTAAACTGAGGAGTAAAAAAAAACTTTTTGATATGTTGTCGGGGATGGTGTAAAACGTCGAGAAAACATGTTCCGGGTGGGATATTGTTCTGAAATAAGGGAGTTATAGGTAAAAAACGGGTCAAAATTAAAAATTGGCCAAAAGTCAGTCAAGATGTTGTGTTAGAGTTTTGGTCGGCGAAGTTTTTGATGGCCTACAACTTTATAGAAGAAAATTTTTTGATCCGACTTCATGCGGAGGAGCTAGACAGCGAAACCGTCAAGATGTTAGGTTAGGTTAGGTTGGGTGTTAGGATGAAATTTGGGTCAAATCAGTTTTCAAACGTATCTTCGTATGTATGGGAGATACGGCGTTGGTTTCTTCGACAAAGTCTCAGAGCTCTGTTAGTAGAATCGGTGACAAATGGCCAAAATTAGAAAAATTTGTGTCAAATCAGTTTTTAAACGTATTTTCATATGTATGGGAGATATGGCGTTGATTTCTTCGAAAATGTCGGACAATTGGACATGTGGTCAATTTTGATGGTCTCAGAAATTCGGGGAAGGTATAAAAGATAAACCATCGGTTTCTTTAGTAATGTGTCAGAGGATAATACGTAGCAAGTGCAACGCTGAATACGCTGAACGTTGAATACGGTGAACGTTGAATACGGTGAACGTTGCATAGGGTGAACGTGGAATACGGGAGAGGTGGAATACGGAGGAAGTGGAATAAGGGGGAAGTGGAATAGGGGGAATGTGGAATACGGGGGAAATGGAATACGGGGGAAGTGGAATTCGGGAACTTGGAATACGGGGAACTTGGAATACGGTGCACGTTGAATACGGTGAGAGTTGAATACGGTGAACGTTGCATAAAGTGAACGTTGCATACGGTGAACGTTGCATACGAAGAACGTAGAATACTGAGGAAGTGAAATACGGGGAACTTGGAATACGGGGAAAGTTGAATACGGGGGACGTTGCACACGGTGAACGTGGAATACGGGGGAAGTGGAATACGGGGAAAGTGGAATACGGGGAACGTGGAATACGGGGAAGTGGAATACGGGGAAGTGGAATACGGGGAACTTGGAATACGGTGCACGTTGCATACGGGGAACGTTGCATACGGTGGACGTGGAATACGGGGGAGATGGAGTTATTTTGCGGCAAAGAAAGTATTTTGAGTTATAGTGCCTTTCGCGCCGACTTCGATTTTAGTATTATTAGCGGTAATACCAACGAAGTGATATAACGACCTTCAACATTACGCATCATTATGTAAAACGAAAAATTATTTGCCTTGGCTCTCTAAATAGACAACATGCGAAAATGATAAAGCCTGCGTAGCCCCTAGGGGCGGGGGTTTCGACTAGTTGAACTTATAGAAGTTGTTGGATTTATTTTATCTAATACTAACAGACTAACGCTATAAGGTGAAGCCACATAAACTGTCAATTTAAACTTAGATATCAAATGTATGTGGCTCAGAACCTTATAACGTAAGAGTCTCCGTACATCATACTGTTAAAGCTGGGACAGACTAGAGTGTTTCACTCTTCAAGTGAATTCAATCTCACAAGCATTTCACTGCTTTTTAATTCAATTCTGCCACACAACCCGATCCGACACCTGAACAGCACACTGTTACACCTACCAAACGTTTGCGTCACCCAGGCCGCTTGCCTAAACAAATCAACTGTATCTTCTACATAGCCTATAATTACTGTAGCACATGAAATCTTTCATTTCTAGAGTGAAACACTCTTCTACAACAAATTCCGTACTAAAGACAACATTCCTCTGCCTTTCTAATTCATAATTTTCCCTGTCTTGATGATGAGACACTAAGTATCCAACTCAACAATCTCAAACGAAAATACAATTTTTTATGCAAATATAATATTAAATTCACCCAATTCTGTTATACTTTAAACAACATCAAGGAAATTTTTTACTTTCACTTTTTACTCATTTGTCAAAGTGTCGACAATTTAAATTCGAAACATCGCCTAAAATGTAAAAAACGTGTCTAAAAAAACAATTATACGAAATAATGGTAATATCTGCGTAACAGTTATTTGTTGTCACGTCAAGTTATCGCGTCGTAAAGAAGACAACAGTACGCATTACAGAAAATAGCAATCAAATGAAAACTCTTCAGCTTACAACAAAAATATTTTACTTTGAGTGCAATTCATGCATAAAATTCCATTTTTATATATCGCATCCCACATTTGCTACAATCATACAATAAATTTTTGCATTTGTACTTACCGTGAGTGTAATCCTTTTTGCTGTACAGTTGTAGATGAGTGTTCACTTCGAATTCCTTGATGTTATGCACGGTGCCATTCCGTTGGACATGAAGCAATTTCACATTGTCCTTGCCATAGCCGCTGTCTGTGATTTGATATTCAGACACAAATTCGCCATCATGAGATAATTTCAACGAATTATCCAATTTTCGCGGAAACATTTTCTTGTTTTTATTAGCTATCGAGTAATAAGTTGAACGACGATTGACGGTTATGGATGTTGTTAAAATTGGATCATGTGAATTCAAAGACAATTTATTTCTTATGGAAATAATTTTGAAAATAATATCACGTTGAAGCAAAGAATTTTAAAAACAATTCAATAAAATACTATAGGGCGTTGTAGCTGGTGCAACCAGTCAATGCGGTTTGAATAATGAAGATTAACTGAAATAAGATCACAAGTACTATTGAAATGAAAGTTAAACGAACGAAGTAAACTGTCTTGCTGTAAACTGGTTTCGTGATAACGATGTAGTTTTGAACAGAACGAAAATGATTGCAGATAATGTCTACACACGAGTATGTAGTAGAATTTAATAAATACTTAAAAACAGAATTAAACGACAAAGACGTCGATTACAAACAATAAATTTACAGTCGATGTAATGTCTTAATGTGCATTCGTGTGCATTTGTTTACGAACAATCAAATCCAAACACTGCAGCCATGTGCTTTTAACTTTCATCATTTTCATTAGAATTCTTTTGTTTAAAATTGAGGTATGATTAAAGATAAAAGCACATGGCTGTAGAAAATTATTTTAAGTTTGAATTGAATTGAAAATCATTATCATCAAGTGTGTTTCGGTGTTAGGTCTTGTTGTTGTAATCCCGCACCAACTTCACGTCCCCTGTCACCCACCAAATAGATGATAGTGAAGAAAGTCCACTTTAACTCAATCTACAAACCTTCCGAACTTCTGCAATTCCGCAGACGATGAGAAAATGGATACTTAGTATATTCAAACATATGCAATAGATGCGGCAAACAGATGTTACAAAAAGGCTCGATAGTATCTAAGTAAATATTGCTTTAACTCTTAAGTATGTGCAATTGCGTGCTCATTAAATTGCATTGGAAAAAACCGAAAGGGCAATATTGAAAAACCCGTCCGGAGCAAAATCTCTTCAAGCCCTTAAAGTAAGACAAGAATTTAGAACCAACCTAGAGCACTTAGCAGCAGAGTATACTTGGTCACATCTTATTCTAATACCTTCACTTTGATGTTTATCATTCAAACCGAAAGTTTTGAATTCGCCGTTGCGTCTGGCATTTGTGACGCAATTTTTTGAACACAACCTAATTTTGTTTTAAAAAAAGTGGTGCAAATTTTTTTCAGAATAAAACTTTAACCACAAGCTAACATTCTATTCAAACAAATGTTTGCGCCTCATCAGCGAAAGCGTCACCTCTGACGATATGAATAATTTTGAAAGTGGACTTACTTACTGCGTCACAATTTACCTTCGAAGAAGTTTTTTTGTTGTGATATCAGTAGTCTTGTAAGTTTTGTAAGACGAGCTCTGCGACCTATGCTACAATGGACAAAAATGATCTGAGACTTTCTAGCAATTGCTGACAACTTTTCGACACTTGCTGACAGCTTTTTGACACTTGCTGACAACTTTTTGACACTTGTTGACAACTTTCTGACACTTGATGACAATTTTCCTACACTTGTTAATAACTTTTTGAGACTTTCTTACTTTTGCTGACAACTTTCTGAGGCTTGCCTGAGACTTTCTGTGACTTGCTGATAACTTTCTCAGACTTTTTGACACTTGCTGTCAACTTTCTGACACTTGCTGACAACTTTTTGATACTTGCTGACAACTTTCTGACACTTGATGACAATTTTCCGACACTTGTTAATAACTTTTTGAGACTTTTTTTCTTTTGCTGACAACTTTCTGAGGCTTGCTGACAACTTTCTGAAACTGTCTGACAATTTGTTATTAACTGACACTTACTGACAACTTTCTGACACTTGCTGACAAGTTTTCGAGACTTTCTGACATTTGCTGACAACTTTATGAGACTATCTGACACTTGCTGACAACTTTCTAAGACTTGTTGACAACTTTTTGACAGTTGCTGATAACTCTCTGAGAATGTCTGACACTTGCTGACAACTTTCTTAGAATTTCTGACCGAATTTCAACCGATTTTGATTAGTCTAAGCTGCTACGACTTAGTTTTTTTTAAAAAATAATTGAGAAGGACAGTGTTAAAAGTTGGTTAGTGCACAAAGGATTGGCAGCTACTCACCGAAATCTGAAAATAGGGCCCCAGAGATGCAGAGAACGAGTGAAAAGGGAATTGGTTGTTAATGATGCAAGAAATTGCACGTTACTTTCGTAAGACGAAAAACGCGACTATCATTTTCGACGACCTTTTTGCATAGGTTAGTAGTACACTCACGGAAACAGTGAAAACAGACACATTTTTGTGTTTTGTAGTTTACTGACTTTATTGATTTCTCCATATAAAATTACATGCAAAAATTCACAAATTCACGTAAAACACAAAACCAAAAATGTGTCGGTTTTCATTTTTTTTTGTTTCAACAGGTACGCATGTAAACATCTCACCGGATTTATCTCCACATGAGAGAATCGCGCGAGAAAAAAACAGGGAGAAGTATTTATCACTTGTATGAGTTAATATGTACACGCTTCTTGCCGTCGAGTATTATAGGAACTTTTCAGAGAGCCAAAACAGCATAACAGCTGACTGAACAAGGTCATACGTGAGTGATAAAAATTGCTCTAGGCCAATCAGATTATAGCATTTGTCATACGTGAACGAACGTGAATGAAACAATTAAAAATGATGTGCTCTGACTCTCTGCATGAAAAGCTCATATATTGTTAGTTGGTCGCTACTCACCGAAATTTGAAAATAGAGCCCCTGAGCGATGTTGTTCAATTCACTAACGGATTTTTCGTACACTCTCCGTTCACTCGCACACTTCACATCTTCACTCCTGATGCGTTCAGAATATTTTTGAGCTTCGACTTTACTGCCAATAAAAATTCCTCAGATAAGAGCCCTAATCGGGGATTGAGAATAATGGGCTTTGGCACTGCGAACTTCGGAAAGATTCTCGTTATTGAATTGGGGATGTCAAAACATTTTATTAATGTCAAACCAGAAAGTATGAACAGTACAGGAGTGCGTTTACTTAACTTTGTGATTCAACAACAGCTGTTACAACAACGAAACCATACTGTAAACCTTTATCTGTTCGTAAATTAGCATTGTCAGATAAAACAATGAAACAAACGAATGGAATTTATTATTCTAAACGCATTTTCGAGGAAAATGCATAAAGCACTTTTGTTCGGTAATTTGTTGTACGTTTTATTAATCTTATGAACAAAATGAATGAAATAAGATTAACTCATCGCACTCACCGTACAGTTGTCTCTTACCGGAGTATTTTAAGAATTTAATTAAAAACTGCATATTTGATAAACTCAAAAAAACAGTAAGGGGAATAAATGAATTATTGATCAGTCGAAGAATGTATGTACTGTTGAATGTAGAATTTAAATACAAAATTTCCTTTCATCTTTCTTTAGTATACACGTAAGACCTTCCACACTTGCCAGTGAGATGAATGCACTCGATTACATAAAATAAACGAAATGGTAAGCACCGAACAAAGAGAGCACAAAAGCGTAATTGTAAAAATAGGTTTGTTTTGTCAGTACAGTTACAAAATAAACCTTTTTGCTCATCTTTCATGTCTTGTAATTTATTCAACAACAACACTTTTGATACAAATAAAACATAAGACTGCATGTTGGCAAGCTTCAAGGACATGAATGTAGAGTTGATTTACTTATATAAGAAAAAGGGTTGTTTCTTCCTGTATTATGATGATTCATCAGTGATTCTTCGGTGAATCATCAGTGCCCGGTGAATCATCACTGATTCCTTGATGAATCATCAGTGATTCCCCGGTGAATCATCAGTGATTCCCCGGTGAATCATCAGTGATTCCACGGTGAATCATCAGTGATTCCACAGTGAATCATCAGTGATTCCACGGTGAATCATCAGTGATTCCCCGTCGAATCATCAGTGATTCCACGGTGAATCATCAGTGATTCCACTGTGAATCATCAGTGATTGCCCGGTTAATCATCAGCGACTGTCCAGTGAATCATCAGTGATTTCCCGGTGAATCATTAGTGATTGCTCGTTGAATCATCAGTGATTCCCCGGTGAATCATCAGTGATTCCACGGTGAATCACCAGCGATTCACCAGTGAATCATCAGTGATTCCCCAGTGCATCATCAGTGATTCCCCGGTGAATCATCAGTGATTTCCTGGTGAATCATCAGTGATTCCACTGTGAATCATCAGTGATTCCACGGTGAATCATCAGTGATTCCACGGTGAATCATCAGTGATTCCACGGTGAATCATCAGTGATTCCACGGTGAATCATCAGTGATTCCACGGTGAATCATCAGTGATTCCACGGTGAATCATCAGTGATTGCCCGGTGAATCATCAGTGATTGCCAGGTGAATCATCAGTGAATCATCAGTGATTCCCCGGTGAATCATCAGTGATTCACCGGTAAATCATCAGTGATTCACCGGTGAATCATCAGTGATTGCCCAGTGAATCATCAGTGATTGCCCGGTGAATCATCAGTGATTCCCCGGCGAATCATCAGTGTTTCCCCAGTGAATCATCAGTGTTTCCCCAGTGAATCATCAGTGATTCCCCGATGAATCATCAGTGATTCTCCGGTGAATCATCAGTGATTGCCCGGTGAATCATCAGTGATTCCCCAGTGAATCATCAGTGATTCCCCAGTGAATCATCAGTGATTCTTCAGTGAATCATCAGTGATTCCCCAGTGAATCATCGTTGATTCCCCGATGAATCATTAGTGATTGTGATTGTGCTGTACTCCTTGTGTTAGTTAAAATTTTCCCTTACGGTTCCATCAGCCATTTTGTTACTATAATAAAAGATAACAAATTAGCTAAATTTAGCTCCAATTTAGAGATGAGCGGGTCGACCATTTTTCGAAACCGGACCCGGACCGAACGCGATCCGAAAAAATTTTTCGAAACCCGAAACCCGAACTGTTTCCAAACCCGGCCCGGACCGAACCCGACCCGATTAAAATTTTCGAAACGCGAAACCCATGAACCCGAAAAAAACAACCCCACTCATCTCTACTCCAATTGCTCTTCGGGAGTTATATAAAAAAATCCCAAGTGCTTTGTTCTAAGATTCATCAGCGCTGGGCATGTGCAGACTGGGTCATTTACGATCCCTATCTTGTTAAAGTGATAGTTCAGGCTGAAAAGGAACTTGGTGTTCTTTTTATTACACCCCTCCAAGAATTCCTTCGATTGTCTGCAAGTAGTCAAACCCTTCCAAATACTTTAATGGTTTTTTTCGTTTGTTTCCTCACCAGAGTCCTAATCAAAACCGAGCATCTTCCGACAGCCGATTCGGCTCCAATGAATTCGGCACTACTCCTGACTAGAGTAGTTCGTCGGCTTTTTCGTTTCCCACTATTCCAGAATGGGCTGATACCCAGGCAAGCTCAGCGTCATTTTTGCTTGATAGGGTCTATAAAATTAAGAAACATTGGAGAACTAACCCTGACGAAAAATTGACCGACGAAGACTCAATATTCGTACAAATCAAAACTTACTTATGTAGACGCGACGTTTGGGTACTAAACAGTGATTTAGTAAACAAAAAATCGGACTTGCTGGGCTGTTTAATTTTATAAGAAAGATGGGAATTGCATAAGTTTGCTCGTTGCCGCCGCAGCGAAATGCCAAGGATCTGCGCAAACCTCTGTATAAAGCCTTGGATTGTAACTACTCCGTTACTTACTCGTACGAGTCTTGCATAGCTTTCTATTTTTAAATAATTTGATGATAATGTAAAATGAGTTGAACGAAGTAAACAAAAATCTTTTACTACGAATTAAACTTAACCTATATAGAGATTACGATACATTTTTAAAAACAAAGATAACAATTTTGGAGATTATTTCATCTATGAAATATTCAAGACAGAACCCTAGCTGCTTCACTAGACCCGTACGCATTTTCGCAGCCAACAACCACTTTAAAATAGAAATGCAATTACTTTCATTTATTTTTATAGATTTATTGAATATCCGCATATTTCTCAGAATTTCATTGTTCAAGCAATGGAATTTTATTATCTGCAAATAAACCTACAAAACCAAATGATAAAGATTGTGTAAGAAAAAAGTTTCAAATTAGAGATAGCATTTTTTGATAGGCCATTAGCCTATAGTAAGACTATAGACAGATTGATAAAAGAGAGGAAATGAAGAAGGAAATGCAAAGCGACGTGACGTTTGAAAAAGTTCATATATTGGCTAATAGATCAAGTCTTGCCTCAGGTCTGATCAGGCAATACTACATAAGTTTCAACTATTTCGTCGGGGACAAAACATTAGCCTTGAAAATTGAGGTTAACGCCATGAACAGGGAAATCAAGGCCCAAACCGAGGCGTTCAAGAACGAAGTCTGCAACAATAAGCTGTCGCGTATGAATAAGCATCCCAACCAATTCTGGAAGATAGCTAAAACTCTGAAAAACCCTATCAGAAGCATTCCTCCAATTAAAGCTGAATCTGGACTTTTGACGTCTGACTTAGACAAAGCTACTGAAATAGGTAGCACCTTTTGCAAAGCTCATAGTACCACATTTAGTGACGTGAGCGACCCTGTCACTGAATCCGCAGTGAGGACGTCCATCAACAATATCAATTTCTTCCAACCCACCATTCATGAAACGAATATGCCTACACCACGGGAAATCTCCCGAGTCATTCAGGGTTTATAAACGAGGAAAAGCCCGGGTGAAGACTCTGTAAGTACATGCTTGAAGCTATCATACTTTCCCCTCGTCTGGCGCCTAGCGAAAGTGGTACCCATTGCGAAAGCCAAAAAGAATGCTGCTCTTGCATGCAATTACAGGCCCAATCCTGATGGATGAACAATTTGGGTTCCGTTCAGCCCACTCTACTGATCACCAGTCGCTGCGAGTTTCGAAATATATCAAAGATTCACTACTCAAAAAGCATTCTACCGGCATGGTAGCTTTTGACATTAAAAAGGCCTTCGATAGCGTTTGGCACAAAGCCCTATTACACAAAATGTTTCTACTGAAATTCCCGCTCTACCTCATCAAAATTATTCAATCATTTCTTTCCAAACGCTCTTTTTATGTGACTGTTGGTAGCCAAAAGTCAAAAATCTACAACATTCTGGCGGGCGTTCCCCAAGGCAGTGTCCTAAGCCCGACACTATATAACATTTTTACTTCAGACCTGAAAATAACCGATAGCGAGAAAGCATTCTTCGCGGACGACACTTGCTTATATGTGTCAAGCAAATCGCCTCGGAAGATAGTCAAAAAGCTGGATCGTGCCTGTGACTTTGCCAATAAGTGGAAAATTAAGCTTAACGATAACAAGACCAACGCAGCCTTCTTCACTAGAAGAATCTTTCCGAGATGGCTACCTGTTAATGGAGTCACTATCCGTAACTCAACAATCGAATGGAAGAATTCTATTAAATATCTGGGAGTCACCCTGGATAAAACTCTAACTTTCAGAGAACATGTTGATCTCGCTGTAGAAAAATCATTGAAATCCTTCGGCATGTTATATCCCATACTCAACAGCAAATCGAAGTTGAACGTGAAGAATAAGGTTGTCATATACAGAGCAACTGTACAGAGTATACTGCTAAATGCATGTCCAGTTTGGGGAAATTGTGCTGAGCACCACAAGAGCAAACTCCAAACCGTTCAAAACAAATGCTTGAGAACAATATTCAACCTCCCAAAGAGGTATAGAACGTCTGACCTTCACAGGCTCGCTTCTGTTCCCTACATTTCCGATCAGATCACCAAGATCATCTGATATTTTAGAACGAAATTGTCTAAATCTGAAAATATTCTGATTAGAAACTTGCACTGAACAACACCCAACTCGACTGTGATAATTTTAATTTTAATTTAATTTAAAAAATTAGGACTCATTTGAAGTTTTTTTTTTAATTTTTCTTCTGCCTTGACCGGATCACTTAGACACGACGCGCGAATTATTCAACCGATTCACAGTATGAAAAGCGTTCCTTATGCTACGTTACGTTTATTATTATTATTAAAACATTAAACCTCGTTTTTTGCGAATTAATCATTTTCTGTATTTAATTAAGCAGACCAAATGAACGACGTCGGAAGTTCATCTAATATTACTTTAAAATAACTCACTTGGTCCGCTTTACACAAAAGACAAAATGAATAAATCACAAAAAACGAATTTCTTCCATACAATTCGGATGTTTTGTCACCGACGGAACAGTTGAAACTCGGGGCGCACTCAGCTATTTTGTGGCCAATATGTGAAATACGCGTTTGATCCGTTGGCAGGAAAATCCGCAGGTGTAGATGAAATTTGGAAAGAATTAATTAAGCATAGCGGGCCAGGTGGGATTCATTAAGAAGGGAACCGTAAAGTTTGTAGCAACTACAGGAGGATGTCTCTTTTGAGTGTGGCGTGGTAGGAAAGGTTTATGCGAGTGTTCTAGTAGATCGGGTTAGGGTTATAGTGTAAGAGGTTCTTGACGAGACTCAGAGTGGTTTCAGACTTCTGCGAGGTCGTCAGGATCAGATCTTTTGTCTCAGGCAAGCTATAGGAAAGCTCTTTGAAAGGAATACTGTTTATTGGGCGCTAAAAAGCATTTACTCAGGGAGCAGGGCTGCGGTAAGAATAGATGGTGAAATTTGTGACGCTTTTGAGGTTAATGAGGGCGTTCGTCAGGGTTGTTGTCTCTCTCCTCTTCTCTCACAAAGGTTATGCATGTCGGCAAATGTCGGAAAGAGGTATCTTGTAGTGTAAATGGGAAGCACTTGGAACAGGTTTCGGAGTTTAAATATTTAGGATGCATTTTTTCAGAGGATAGCATTGGTAGGCTAAAAGTAGCCATTTTTTCTCTTTCATAGCTGTCATTTGGAGAAATAACAGAGGTTGAGATATTGAGAGACAGATTTTAATGGAATTGTTTTGTCATTGTAATGACGCTCAGATGTAACTCAACTCGACTGCTCTAGTAGTATCCAATAGGACCGCTATGAAAGAGCAAAAATGGCTACTTTCAGCTTACCAATGCTTGCATTTAACGGACGAGAAAAATTCGAGAGATACATAAGTTATCTTTCAAACCAATTTTTCTCAGAGGATGGCGAGTTAGTTAGGGAATTTGAAGAAAGGAGGAAAATGGGAAACGCAGTGACAGTCAGTTGTGGTCGCATGTGTTCAATAAAAGGGAATTAAGTAGCGGCACAAAGTTGGCTGTTCACAGCTCAATATTCAGGCCAAGGATTTTATATGGTAGTGAAAGTTGGGTGAACTGCGGTTACCTTGTGCATGTCCAGGTTTCTGATATGATGGTTCTTAAGAGAATAGCAAAGGTGAATAGAAGGGAACAGTGCGACAATTTTATCAGGAACGACGACATCAGGGAAAATTTAGGGATTACGTCAGTGGAAGAGGCAGCAAGAGCTAGTCGTCTGCGATGGTACGGGCAAGTTCAGAAGATGGGTAGTAACAGAACAGAACAGAATGCTCAGGTCCCGGGTGTGCGCCCTAGGGGTAGGCCAAGGAGAAGGTTTATAGACTCAATTAAATCAGATTTTGAAGTTAGGGGACTTTCTCAAACCATCTCCTTGGCGCAGGGTAGGAGACTATGAAGGAGGATGGTCCATGATCACCGGGCGTAAATACCTCACACCGAAAGGTATAAACGGTCTATTAAGTTTGATGATAATAATTGGCTAATACGCTCTAAATTTTGCGAATTTTGTGGAACTGTTGGACCATGTCGACCTTACGGATGTCACTTATCAAGGTTTATCAACTTAAAAAATGCCATTTCACATCACGGCGACGATCATCCTCAAGTATAGAAATATTGATATGAATCGCACTGCACAGTCAACAGTAATAAACAAGTATTGACAAAGTCTGTTTTCAATGTCAATGAAAGTCTGTTGTTTTTAGAAGACCCGTACGTGTCTTAAGCTTTTACCGCGTCAGTAGTTAAACATCATTCATACGGTTCTAAGATATGCCCTAGCACAAAAATTTGTTTGGATTTTTTTTAAGATTTGGAGAAGTTTTTCCATCGTTTCTTCGGATGGGTTTTCCATAATGGCTTTTCGGCGATTTCCAATCCAATTTAATGTGGACGCAATAAAGGAGTTAAGGCAATGTTCATAGATACGTTCGAGTCTTTTTGCAACATCAATTCTGTTTGCCACATCTACTCTGATGCGTACGTGTCCCTTGCATATGTTTTCTATTTCAGGTCTTGTATTCGTTTATTTAATTTATTCTTTTATTATCAAAATTTCATCCTAATTATAAATGACATATATCTGCTAAATTTTTACAATTTGGAATTGTACCATGAATGGAAGCCACATTTCCGTGTTTACAGACTGTATTTAAACACTTGAACATATCCATTATTTAAATAATTTATTTTTAAAACGTAAGCCAAGAATAGTCAAGGGAACGTCCACATCAAAAAAGCGTTACGTAATTTACGAACAATCCCTCAATGCAGCTATGAAAATAATTAGCACATAAAACAACAGGTTAGGGGATAAGACATGATCAATCCACGCTCTATTCTCAAACAAGGACAATGTTAGATTAGATTAGATTAAAGCGGGTAGGGTGAGCTCCAGCACCTACGCCTCTGATGGGCTTGTTGTGTTTACCCAGATTTGGTTCGATTAAGGTGATCTAAGATGATGCTTGGTGACAGGCTCCAGATTATGTTGTGAGGCCGATATGTATGCTGGACATATACAAAGGAAGTACTCAGCTGTGTCTAAGTCGCCGCATTGCGCACACGACGGAGAACTCGCAACCGATGGTATAAAAATGCTCGATAAGTGGACAGTGCCCTGTGAGAATCTCTGTCATTCTTTTGATATTTTCTTCTACTAAGCGTTAGAAAATATCTCGAGTTCTTTTGGTCTGGTCTGGCAAATTCAATTGCATTCCTTTTGAAGAACGAGGTTTTAATTAATTTATCTTTTTAGCCTATGGTTACAAACAACTAACTGGCTTTTCATAAAAATATTCACAGCATTGGAAGCAAATCCGGTGATCAGGTCGACCCGTCGAAGCCCAAACCACTCTTTCCTCCCAATCGCCGATAATATATACACATGTCTATCATGGCCCATTCAATATGCTGCGTCCGTGCCGTGTGCCTTGTAATTGTGCAGTCCACCAGATTCCGAAAACAAAAAAGAAAAGTCCGATTACAGATCACTCACAAAAATTCTAACCAAAAATTCAAGTCAATTTGGCAGGATAATGAAACCGTGCCTGCTCATAGTTTCATCGGTGAGAATCGCTGATCTGACCTGCGATCGGAATTGGTAACGAGAGATTACAGGGTCATAGAGGTGAGCGAACGAATTAAAAGTCCTTGCCATATTATTTACTGGTTTGAACAACTCGTAATTCGTACGATGTGCATCCACAAGAAAGAAACGGTCACTCCTCAAAGGCCTAATAGGTGTGTTCACTGTCAACTTTGCCGCTATGGATGGCTCGTCAACGCGACCTCTCAAAACGGCAAAAACGAAAACCGAACACAAATTCAGCCTCCGACGAGAAAGGCCTTCGAGACCAATAGATAGGCACCTGTCGTCATAAGGCGAAAGCCGGTAGCTTTCGTCTCTCTGTTGAGTTGAAGCTCATGTCTTGGGTGAAAAGCTCCTCCAGATCTTTCTTCTCCACGATCCTTTCAAGAGTGACAGCACGAATTGACTGCACAAAAAGCATAGGGTCTTGCTTACGAAAAAACGACATAACATTAGACTTAGTAGCATTCAGTGGAAAAGCGTTATCTCGACACCACATTTCAAGCGCATCCAAGTCAAGCTGAATCGCAATGCAGTCACGCAAGGAGGTTACCTTGCTGTACATCTTCAAGTCGTCTACATACAATGAACTTTTGACCGCTTTGAAAATCACAACAACGTCATTAAAGTAAATGAGAAACAGCAGTGGGCCGAGGTGACTTCCTTGCGGAACGCCTGAGGTAGTACAGAACGACTGTGATCTTCAACCCATCATCTTAACATACTGGATACGATCACTCAAATAAGACTGAATCCACTGCAGTAACGATGAATGCACACCAAGCACACGCAATTTTCCTATCAGCATACTCTGCCGTCTAAAACCTTTGCTACGAATCCATGCTGGCGAACTGATATAACTTTATCAAATTTTTCGGTAAGTACTTCGCACACTATCAATTCAAACAACTTCCCAATAGTCGGAAGAATCGCCACTCCTCTGTAACACTCAACATTAGATCTGGACCCACTCTTCAGGCCTCCCCTCCTGCTCCTCCCGCTCCTGCCCTTGCAAGGCTATCGGACAATGTTACTTTTGCTGGTAAATGCAAGTGTAATGAACGTTCTCTTTTAGGAGTAAGAATGGCTGTCCAAGAGACAATACCCAGGGCCTTAAGAACTTTAATTGATGTATTTTTCCTTTTTTCTATTTTACATGAGAATATAATACAACAGCTTAGAATGAGATAATTAGGGTGAATTTGGACATGATTGTTGGGTTCTTCGTTACTGTCGATTCATAGTGTTTACATGGGCAAGCTATTTGTCTGAGATTGATGAGATATTGGTGATGCATGTTGCTCCCACCTGTTCGCGCACTTTTTCTGTCAGCCAGACTTTATCATCTATAAATGCTCCAAACTTGAAATACAGATTCTGATATTAGTTTATTCGCTTAAATAAATAAAAAAATTCTTTTTCATTCTTCCAAATATTTATGAATTGTTGGCTAAAAATTGAAAATCAAATTAAAAAAAAAAAAATAAAAACAACCATAAAAAAAAAATTAAATAAATATTAAATAAATAAATTAAATTATAAAAATATTAAATTATAAATAAATAAATTATTTAATATTTATATTTATTATTTAATAATTAATTAAATAAAAATAAATAAATTAATAAATAATATTTTTTTAGACCGGTACGAAGAACGAAGTTCTTCGAAAAGGGGTCTTATGCGTTTACCACGACGTTTCTAACCACTCCAATTTCGACCCGGGAATAGCATCTATCATGGTCCTTAGATGACGAATTAACAATAAAAAAAAATGTCCGCCCGTCCGTCCGTCGGTGCAGCTACAAAATCCGGAGGCACAAAATCCAGAAGCGTCAAAATCCGGACGAAAAATCCAGAGGCTACAAAATCCGGAGGCTACAAAATCCGGAGGCGTCAAGATCCGGAGGCGTCAAAATCCGGAGGCGTCAAAATCCGGTGGCGTCAAAATCCAGAAGAAAATAAAAAATCAGGATAAAATCTAGACAAAATCTGGACGAAATATGTTTTTATTTTTTTGATTTTCGATACTTTCTTAACAACATTTCTTACAACCTATTCTCCCTTGTAACTGAGTCTTCAGGGCTCATATTTTCGACTAATTTGATATCACGTTTTCATTGTATATCTTGTGAGACCAACATTTCTTATATCTTATCATGGGCGCGCGGTAGCGATGCGCATGTAACGCAAGTCCCCATACGAACAAAAAATTCGGAAATTTTTTTTTTGTAGACTTCGGAACCATAAGCTAAGTTTTGACTTCCCCCCCCCCCCCTTGCGACGTACCCCCCGGAAAAATTTTCCTGGCTTCTACGGAAAATTCGTGAAGGCGAAGTGTCTTTCACTCATTAAAATCGGCTCGGTGGATCCGAAGATACGACCTTTAGAAAATGATCATTTCCTATACAAAAAGGGCTGTTTCATAGAAGCCAAAGTTAATGCAAACATCCTACGTTAGTTAGTTAGTTAATTCCAGGGTCATTTGTATGAAAACCGACTTTTTTGGCTCGTGCTCGAAAACGGCTCGATAACTTTTCTTGAAATTTTGCAGGGACCTTCGGGTGGGCATTCTACGCCATATGATATTTTAAAAAAGGGGGGTACCGGCCTCGTTTGGGCGCAAGGGCTCTTAGAAGGCGCCATATAAAGCCCATATGTATGTGTTTGTGTGTGTTTTGTGTATGATAGCACATTTTGTATGAGGCAATGGATGTGTGTTCGATATATAGGTTTGGTGTCAAAGGGAAAGTTGTTGGGTTGGGTGTGTAGTGTATCAGGTCGACCGAGAAATGCGAAATGGCGAAAAATAGGCGGGGACTCAAAAAAAAACTTTTGACATGTTGTAGAGAAAGTTGAGCGGATCACTTTCGCCCATGGAAGTAGTAGCCGCCGCGCTTCGGTTCGGTGGCGGCGGCGGCTCAAAAAAAATTTGATATTTGTAGAGAATGTTGAGGGGATCATTTTCACCAATTTGTTTGTTTGTTTGTTTGTTTAGAGTGGGCGGAGAGGATCTCCTACACCTAAGCCTCTGTTGGGTCTGTTGTGCGCAACCACATTGGATTACCTACAACCTACTTGTGCGATTAAGGTACTTCAATATGTTGCTGGGCGGTATGCTCCAGATAATGTTGTGCGGGAGTATATATGCCCCTAAGGCTTTGGCTCTTGGTGTGATATAAGCAGGACATTTGCATAGAAAGTGCTCAGCTGTTTCTATATCATCTCATTTACTACAGAGATTACTATTTGTCAAGCCAATTGTGAAGAGGTGCTTGTTAAGATGACAGTGCCTCGTGAAGATGGAGGTGACTCTTCTAATGTTGTTCCTGCTCAAGGAGAGTAGGTACTTGGAGTTTTTAGTGTTAATTTTGATACGCTCTTGGATTGCCTGGCGTGGTCGACTGAGTTCTAGTGTTTCGTGAATTTGTCGTATTTCCACTTGTTAATAAGATTTTTGAAAAATGCAGGTGGAGCTTAAGTCTTGGCTCTGGGCCCGTGACCTGTTCGGCTGCTCCAGTTTTAACTAATTCATCAGCTATTTCATTTCCACGGATTTTACTGTGCCCAGGTACCCCAAGTCAAGATGACTTGATTTTTTAAAGCGAGGGATTGTATCCTTTCTCTGCACTCAAATACGATGGCTGAGCGGATTTTGTAAGCCCTTAGAGCTTTCAGTGCGCCTTGACTATCCGAGCAGATATAGATCAATTGATTTTGAGTGGTCAAGCGTCAATTTGCTTCATTGGCCTATTCCTAAGGTTTCTGATTGTAAGATTGTCGCTTTGGAGTCAAGAGGGATGGATCTGGCTGTTAAGTTTTGTTGACAGTGAATTCCTACACCTGCACGGTCATCTAATTTGTATCCATCCGAGTACAATGTCAGACAGTTATCCTTACCTATGACCGTGTCACTTGCCCAGTCTTCCCGTGTTGGGAAACATACTTTAGAGGCCTTCTCAAAACGATACTTAGGGGAGATTGCGTCGTGTGGCATTTCAACATTTGTATTTTCTGTGGTCATAATATTCCATAGTTTAGCATGTCCGAGATTATTCTTGTTCAGAAGGGACAGCTGGTGTAATCTTACACAATCTGCTCTGGCCACGGATTCAATATAGATGTTTAATGGCTCTATATTTAGCAGCGCCTCCAGAGCAGCGGTGAATGTTGACTTCATTGCACCTGTAATACTTATCAGTGCAAGTCTTTGTATTTTGGCGAGTTTTTTCTGAGTGGTGCCAATATGACAACGCGGCTACCAAACGAGTGCAGCGTATGACAACATAGGCCTCACAATAGCCGTGTAAATCCACAGCAGAATTTTTAGGCTGAGCCTCCAGTTTCTGCCAATGGCACTACGGCACATCTACAGTGTGGCTAGTGCTTTTCGAATACGATATTCTATATGAAAAATCCAGTTGAGTTTGGGGTCAAGGATGATTCCGAGGAATTTAACCCATGGAGAAAGTATGATCACCGTGCCAAATAAAATTGGAGCTCTGAAGCCAGAGATTTTCCTCTTTTTTGTAAAAAGTAGAAGTTTAGTTTTATCCGTGTTGACCACTTGGTGATTTTTTCTACACCATCTCTCAACTAGTTTGGAAGCCGATTGCATTAGGTCGCACAGTGTGCTTACGCATAGACCGACTAGCAGGATTGCTAGGTCGTCAGCGAAGCTTTGGGAGAAGTATCCTGAGTTATTTAGTAGCTTCAGGAGACTGTTTTTAAGTAGGATATATAGCAGTGGGCCTTGTGGGCACTCTTTGCGAGTAAGAACTATTACAGATATACAGATGAAGAGTCAATTTTTTGCTGAGACTATTCTACTGCTTAGCATAGCATAAATCCAACTCGTGGTAGTAGATTCTGCCTTATGTTCGTAACATGACTTGGTTATAGATGAGTATTCCATATTACTGAATGCAAAGCTACCTAGTGCAAACGAATCGTGACTTAGAGCGGACTCTACTCTGGATACAAGCCGATAAAATGCACTTACAGCGGATTTTCCGGGCTGATAGGCATATTGATATTGATGGATCTTGAACTGTTGCAGCACCCCATCTCTTAGGTGTCTGTCCACTAGCTTTTCTAGGACTTTAAGTAAGAACGAGGTAAGACTGATTGGTCGGACGTTCGGAACGCACAAAATTCTTTGGACCCGTACGAAGTACAAAGGTCCTATACGTTTACTACAAACAATTTTATTGTAACATGGGGTAGATCGAGCTGGGGGGGGATGCATCTATTATCGTCTAGAGATGACGAATCAGCAATAAAAAAAATGTCCGTCCGTCTGTCCGTCTCCACTTTTTTTTTGCAAACGGCTCAACCGATCAGCCTAAACTTTTTTTTCCTAAAAGGTACATGCCTCCCATGATTCAAGTTCGAAGATGAGCAAAATCGATCAAGTGGTTCCGGAGATATGGTCGAGGAAGTGACCAAAAACATGGTTTTTCGAAGGTTAATGAAGCTTTTTCGCAAATATCTCAGCATTTGATGTCACAAAACTGGGAAAAAATTTTGCGGGAGTCGGTGCAGGGGTCTGGGCACTGGGACCAATGGAATGGACGAAATTGAGATTCTTGGCCATATACGAAAACAGTTTTTCGTCTATATTTCCTTAACTATGCAATATGGAGATTTACTGTCAAAGGCAAAGTTGTAGAGAATTGAATTTAAGCGAACACGTGTTTCAGGGTATTGGGGAAATATAGCCCAATCCTGGTATATGGCCACTTCCATAATTGGCCAGGATGACCCAGATCTCCAGAACTATGAGAGTGAGAAAGTTGGTTCCAAAGGCGAAGTTGTAGAGAATTAAATTTAAGCGAACACGTGTTTCAGGATTTTGGTGAAACATGGCTCAATACTGGTATATGGTCTCTTCCATAATTGGGCAGGATGACCCAGATCTCCAGAACTATGGGAGTTAGAAAGTGGGTTTCTAAGCGAAGTTGTAGAGAATTAAATTTAAGCGAACACGTGTTTCAGGGTTTTGGGAAAATATGGCCCAATTCTGGCATATGGCCAATTCCATAATTGGGATGGCTGACCCGAATCTCCAGAACTATGAGAGATAGAAAGTTGCTTCCAAGGACAAAGTTGTAGACAATAAAATTTTAGATAACACGTGTTTCTGGGTTTGAGGGAGACTTCGGTAGGGCCTTTGAC
The DNA here is from genome assembly GCA_029228625.1 of Pseudolycoriella hygida. NCBI lineage: Eukaryota > Metazoa > Arthropoda > Insecta > Diptera > Sciaridae > Pseudolycoriella > Pseudolycoriella hygida. Next base: position 159,211,251 of record CM055403.1, on the reverse strand, counting down.
ATTACCTTGGGTAATTTCTATGGATCTTTGAAATTCTTACAGTTATAAAAGAACAGAAAACGTTGGATTGTTTGCTTATTTGTATATTTAGATACGTTCGAGTCTCTTTGCCACATGTATTCTGTTTGCCACACCTATTCTGATACGTACGGATCTTTGGTTATGTTTTGAAATATTTTCACTTTTGTCTAAAAAATACGTCACAAATGCCGGACCCCCCAGTGTTATAGTTTTTCTGTTCTTCTTTCACAATGCAAAAATTTGACTTTATAGGATGTATGGCGTATTTATGTACAGGAAATTAAATTTTTGCGTTGCATATTTCAAAAGAATTTTGTGCGTTCCGAAGCTGGGAGTTGCGGGAAACGCGAACAATTGATGGACATCAATCGATTCGAATGGTCAGAACTGACATCTGTAAAATTGTTTGACACATTCGTTTATTACAGAAATATGAAGTAGCTACGAAACATTTGTCATGTTGAAAGCGTTTTGAAGTAAAATACGGAGGTTTGAACTTGTTTCTTTTTAACTTCTTAAGTTTCTTCCTTGTAATTTTTACATTAAAAAAAACTCATCGCAATATTAAGTAATTTTATTTTCTGGTGCATTGCCTGGAGCTGATATGCGTGCGATGCGAAGTGACTCTTAAAAATTGTTATGTTTTTCAAAAAATAATTTTCATATGTTACATAGAACAGTCAGAATAAAGAAAATCATAGATCTGCATCGTTTTAAGGGAAGAATACAATTTTCATATTTATCCATTTTTGTGTTAGTTTTCGGGCCGTGGATGCTTTCAGTTGCTGAGATGTGACCTAATTTTTGGTTTGCATTAGTTTTTGTATGTGTAAAAACATTTCAAACACAAAAAATCGAAAATGTGAATTTCACATTTCACATTTTTTTCACAGATGTGGTCACATTTATGTGAAAATACGTGAGCAAAATGTGAAACACATAATTTTCAAACGGCAAATTTGGCCTCAGCTTAAGATTTTTCATGGATATTTTTGCACATCTGAAAAGTTTATGGTAGAATGTGCCGAGATGTGACTAAAAGTCCCACAATGAAGTACTTTATATATGGAAATGTGACGTTCACATCTGGCAAATGTGACGAAAATAGGCAAATTTAGCCACTTTCACCACTCACATTTTCATATGCAAACTACTTTATTGTGTTATTTTAGGTCACATCTCGGCACATTCTACCATAAAGATTTGAGATGTGCAATAATATAGACGAAAAGTTCAATGCCGACGACAAATGTGGCATTTGAAAATTATGTGACTTCACATATTTTTTTCACATATTTGAAATGTGAAATGTGAAAATCGAATTTCACATCTCGGATTTTTTTTGTTTAAAATGTTTTTATAGATATAAAAAGTGAAACAAACAAAAAATCAGGTCACATCTCAGCATTTAGTCATATACAGAGCCCAAAAAAGGGTAAAAAACAACGAATTCTTCAAAATCCCTAACTTTAATCATTTCTAAGCAACAACTGAGTTACCTTCTATTGAAACGAAACTGAAAGTAAGCAAACATTATTGTTTACAATGAGTTTGACATTAGACAACATTGTATGCCCGTACATTTTACTGTGTTAGACGCGACCAGTATGACTACTATGAAAAATATTTAAACAAAAATGTTAGTTCTTGAAAAGATGTATGCGAGCGAAACCATAAAGAAAGTGTTGTCGTAAGTTGCATGTCATCCGAATTAGACAATATTGCAAATCTCATTCTACATGAGAAGATGGATTTATGATGACAAAAAACTTAGAACTGCACACATTTTAAGAGCTTATGTTAATTTTGCTTCTAAATATTCGAATTTGCTTATATCTATTGCTTTCTCACTTTTCCCGCAACTCCCTGCAAGCGTCACCCAAATTGATATCAGTTGTTTTGGAAGAAGGGACGAGGACTTGCGTCACTTTCCCTTTTGAAAAGGGTTTTTGTTGTGATTTTCTGTTCTCACTCAGTCTTCAGGGCACATATTTTTTTTCTGCTACACTTTTCGTCTATCGGTCCTTCTCTATTACTTCCATATTTCGTCCAAACCCGCCAAATTATGAAAAAGAGTGAGTCATGCAGGACTCTGTGCATTATTGAAGCTGTCCAAATGAAAGTTTACCGGGCCTCAGATCTTTCAATGCAATTTTGTTCAGTACATACAAACGAAATTTTGTTTTTTTACGATAAAATCTTATTAAGATCTTGAATTACAGAATATTTACCGATTTTTGTTTGTCAATTCATAGGGAATTTTTAGTATTGCACCTCTTAATGAATGTTAAAGCCCACATTTTCATCAAGCGGAGACAACGCTTTCTTGTATATTTGCGTATATATAGACGTTAAAGTTGAATAAGCCGGAGTCCATCTCTCACCGAAATAATTCAGCAATTCAACACATTTTTCGTGCAAATATAGCAATTCCTCCATAGTGCAGCGCAAATCTGGATTTTTACGTATTTCTTGAAGAACAAATCCATAGCCTGGATGCGACGCCAATTCTGACGTGAGTCTTTCGATCAAGTCGCTAGGCACTGAAGATTCGCATCTTTCACATTTGCATTGGAACCCATACTTTAATTTGAAAAGTTCTTGGCGACGATCTACCGATTTGCCATCCACCTCCTCGTTGTATCGTACATACAGTTGCTCACCAGCTCTGATGGGTCGTATTGTTAAGCACATCATCCGATTATGTTGATTTACGCGCAAAATATTGGGCTCGCAGGAGTGGTTGAAATAGGACGACAATATGAATACGAATCTTGCGTCTCCAGTTTTTGGCATGTATGCGTTGGTTGAAGCAATCAAGACATGTTGCAAAATTAGATGCACCAAAAACGACTGCTTTTCCTCCGTGTCAAACAATTCAGTAATGAATTCGCGTAATATGAGACTCTTATACCAATCACTTGCCAATCCCAAACTTTCTTCCTCACACTTTGGATCTACAAAGGCACTGAGTTGTAGAAACGCTCGATATTTCGACTTCTTATCGTTAAGTACTGAGGGAACTTCTCCAGATGGTTCTTTGACAGCACTCTCCACAAATGCCATTAAGCTTTTAATATCGGGAAAAATATTTATTGCAACGAATATTGAATGTGCGATGAACTCGAAATGTAGTTCCAGTTTATTTGAGTCGTTGATATAGTACTCACACTCCCTTTTGTGAATATCATAATTATCACAGCAAGGGGGGTGGCAAAAAACGGCACTCGTACACTTTCGACAAGGTGTAAAGTTCGTGGCCAATTTAGAGCAAGCCGCACATCTTATATATCGAGTTTCACCCGGATGTCCAAAAAGTGCTTCTTCAATAATAACCATTTCTCCGGCTGGAATATCAACACACGAAACAACACAGCGACCCATTGACTCACTGTTTTGAATTCGCAAGTCAGCCGAACATTCGGGAAAGGCTTCATTGCCTCCAGATCTTATCTCCGGCCGATATTCTTCAATATTATTGCCACTTGCAATTTCTTTTTCGCAATCCTCACGTCGCTTCACCAATTTTGAAAGCAAATGTCCCGGACACTCCTTATCCATGGCGAGTGAAATGTCAGTAAGACATTTTTTGTATTCCTTCAGATGAAAGAAACAGGCGGAGCGATTTCCATACGCAAGAGCAATGTTTTCCGAATCATTTTCAGCAAAACACAAACTTTGATTGTACAAGGACATAGCCTCCATGAATTTCCTCATGGCAAACTTTTCATTCCCTTCTGAACGATAATTATTCGATGACTCATTACCCTTCTGAGTGTACATAAAATTTTTTCTTATTCCTGCAGATATTATGCCAGCAATACCAGCCACCGATTCAACATTTTCGAATAAATTTACGAATGGTGATCCTTCACCTGAAGTTCTTTTCCACAATGATTCGATTACCATGACTAAAGCAACTTGATTTGCCGCGGAATGGAATTTTTATTCAGCCAACCAATTCGATTTGATTACGTAGAATGCAATTTTTTTTTTAATTTCTCGAAACTTCGTTTTCGACTTGTTAGTGTATGTAGTAACTATGCATGTGACAACACCACTACGCTGTTGCAGAAAACAACTGAGTTAAGGCAGAGCCGCAGATACTTCGTGTGTTTTTCTAGTAACGAGGAACCCTTTTCTACCGTAAGCAAAAAAAAAATTTTCGATTTTCAACAAAAATCAAATTTTCTTAACAACAGCTTTTATGACAGCAATAGTAATTTGGATGACAAGGGATGAAAGTAAGAAAATTCAAACCCGTGTGAAGTTTGCAGCCCGAACCGAAGGTGAGGTCGGCAATCGCACGGTTTGAATTTTCTTACTTTTGTCCCGAGTTATCCATACTATTTTTTATTACAGAGACAGCGGAAGGTTTGTACTTTAGCCACGAACACTGATGCATTCTGAATATAGTATTTTTCACGAAAATGATTGGAGTTGAACGCACAAAAATGCAATAATTCCCATTTACGAACAACATCACTGAATAACACTGTTGTCACTTGGCAAGGACTTAAATTATTTGAATTAAGTCAACACAAAACAACATTATTCCCATCATTGTTTGCATTATAATATAAAAAAATTTTTGCTTAACAGCCAATAAAATATATGAATCCGTCAATGAAAACACGGCAAACAATAACTTTACAAAATAACAACAAACTTACTTTGACGCCATATTTCATGGTTAACATTGATTCCCTTTACGACGTCGTGTTAAGTAAATCAGAAAAAATTTGTTAGGAAGTGATAAATGCTCTAATATTATTAAACCAGAAACAACCGCTGGTTAATATGATGCGCTCAAAATCAAAACCACTTCTGTGATGGCAACCTTCTTTCTGTCAAGTGAACAAATTTTAGTAGTTCGTTGACGCAAAAAGGGACGAAAGTTGTTCATTTGTAATATTTTCGTTCCCTTGGCTTCCTTCTTTTACTTTCGCCCCGTGGGGTGCATTTTTCTACTTTCGTCCCTGATTTGAGGGCCGAAAGAACAAACTTTCGCTGCCTCTGTGATAAAAAAGTTATTTAAGTTCCGCGTAACTTCTCTTTTTCTTTCGGGGTGCTCCTGCTTTCATATTAATCAGCTCACGGTATGATTGCTTATAGACTGTTAATAACATCAACATCATTATACTAACTTAACAGACACTTTAGTACCTTTCGGTGTTTTGTCTTTATGTAGCAATCCCTGATAGGTATCCCCTCCACGTTGATTGAGAGATTGAGAGAGGCGAAGTGAACGAAGTTAAACTAGACGGAAAAGAGGATTTTTTTGAGTAAAAATAAAGACCTGTTTGAAGGATTTGGTGGGTACGTGCATGATTTTAATATGGAATGGTTCGGTAGGCATAATCCACAACGCAAGGAGGATACCACAGTCGTTGTCCGGTCGGTTGCATTCGACGCTAGAAAAACTGTGCCATAGGAACATTATTACAAAGGTAAACTAGTAAATACCCCCGCCCCTAGGGGCTACGCGGACATTAAGCACTCTTGTCCGCTAGGTCGGAGATTTGCGACATTAATACTAAAATGTATGCAAGGGTGTGCAAAGTTAGATTTAGATGAATAAGAAATGGATTTAGTAGTATTTTAGTAGTTACCATAATCTTACGCAAATCTAGTTTTCCCCCGTACTACCATTTTCCCGCAAAACCGTTTTGCCGAACTACCGTTTGCTGTATACTATCATTACGTCTGTACTACCGTTTTCCCCGTGCTGCCGTTTCACCCTTGCTACCGTTTCCACCATACAACACTTTTCCCCGTACTACAATTTTCTCCGTACTACCGTTTCCCCGTACAAACGTTATCATCGTGCTACTACTTCCCCGTACAACCGTTTCTCCCGTCCTACAATTTCCTCCTCACTACTGTTTTCCCCGTACTACCATTTCACCGTTCTACCATTTCCCCCGTACTACCATTTCCCCCGTACTACCATTTCCCCGTACAAACGTTATCATCGTGCTACTATTTCCCCGTACAACCGTTTCTCCCGTCCTACAATTTTCTCCTCACTTCTGTTTTCCCCGTACTCCATTTCACCGCACTAACATATTCCCCTACTACCATTTCCCCGCACAAACGTTATCACCGTGCTATTATTTCCCGCACAACCGTTTCCCCCGCACTACCGTTTTCTCCGTACTACCATTTCCCCATACAACCGGTTACCCCCTTACTGCTTCTTCCCCCGAGCTGCCCAGCATTTTCACCAATATTGGTGACTTCTACTCACAAAACTCTGAGGCTTTGCAAAAGAAACCTATCGTCTAACTCCCATACATTCGAAAATAATTTTAAAAGCATAAACATTGTCCCGATGTCCAACTGCCCGACATTTTCACTAATACTGGCGACTTCTACTCACAAAACTCTGAGACTTTGCCAAAGAAACCAATGGTCTGTCTCTCATACCTTTCCAGATACTTTCAAAAGCATAAAAATTGACCCAATGCCCAACTGCCCGACATTTTCACCAATACTGGTGACTTTTACTAAAAAAACTCTGAAACTTTGCCGAAGAAACCAATGATCTGCCTCCCATACCTTCCCAAATACTTTTAGAAGCAAAAAAATCCAAGATGGCGTCACTCTGACAGGTGGCAGCCATTTTCTTAGGATTCATAAAGATTCTACTCATCAATATCAACAACTTTCCCGAAGAAACCAAACGTGTAACCATTCTAATTCAGAAGATAGCAAAAAATCCAAGATGGCGTCACTTTGAAAGGTGGCACCCATTTTCTTAGGTTTCATAAAGATTCTACTCATCAATATCAACAACTTTCCCGAAGAAACCAACTGTCCAAAAACACAAAAAAAAAATTTTAAATTACATCAAGAAAAAATTTTAATCGAAATCTAGGTAGCATAATGGTTTTTTTGCTATAAAAGGAAATGCAAAACCGCATTTTAATTCAGTCCCTTTGGACTCGTCAAGCAGGTCGGACGTATGTTGGTTCACATGGGAACCTTCTTATGCATTGCCTTTTTTGAATTATAAGGCAATGCAAAACGACTTTTTGCTTTAGTTCCTCGGAACTCTTCAAGCAGGTCGGACGTATGTTGGTTCACGCTGGAAATTTGTGACCGACAATTTACAGACAGGCAAACAGCAAGACAGACAAACTTTTGACTTTTATAATTATAAATGAGCCAACCGATTTTGTTTCTAATTTGGTCATTGTTGAGAAAAAGGATGGTTTGCTGAGGCTGTGTTTGGATCCTCAGGAACTTAATAAGTCGCTGAAAGAGGAGAACCATCCAATGGAGGTATTATTTTCCAATGGTAAGAAGTTCTTTACGGTAATTGATTTGAAAGATGGTTTCTGGCAAGTGAGGCTGAACGAAAGGACTAGCAAGTTGTGCACTTTTGGCACTCCTTTCGGTTGCTACCGGTTTTTAGTGCTTCCGTTTGGGATTAAGATAGTGCCTGAAGTATTTCAGAAATATCTTGGGCGGCATTTCGAAGACGTTGAAGGAGTTAAGGGCCGTTCATAAAGTATCTCACGCCAAAATCGCCTTTTTTCGAACCCCCCCCACCCCCCCCCCCCCCCACCGCTCTGTCACACCGACCTCAACCCCCCCGCCCGTTTTGTGACATAACGGCAAAAATTATTTGAAAACCGTGAAAAATCAAAAAAATACCAAATTTTCTTGTGAACCTTGCCGCGATGCAATTTTTTTCGGAGATAGTAAATTTTCAGATAGATATAGACACAATTTAAAGCTGCTGGGAGCTGCGGGAAATGATTAAAATTAAAGGAATTTTTGATTTTTTAGTTTAAGTGACTGAGAAATAATGTCATGTATTTTCTCATTGCAGACAAACTGAAATTCAATTAAAGTTAATTTTGGTTCTTATCATTTGAATGTACGAGTTATTGTTTTTATGCTAATTCATTGCTGCATACAATTTAGTATGTCCTAATAATGAATAAGGTAACATCAACAAAATTGTAGACTCTAAAATTATTTTATTTAAATATTTTATGATTGAAAATTTAATGGCTGCAAATCAAGCAAATCCTTTTTCGTACTAAACTCTTTGTCGTACTGAATTCTACCATCGTCAAACAATTTATCGAAATGTAATTTAAACAATTCGGAAACTCTTAATATTTATGGTTTTTTCGCAATCTTCGTATTATTTTCTAAAAAATCAATTTTCTGTATGTTTCTAGAAATTACTTATTACGAAAGCCCTTCCGAAGTACTAGGACCGACCTACAGCCTGACTATAAACAAAAAGATTTATTTTATACATCCTTTTTAAAGTCCTATCTTCGGCAAAAATGTTCTCCTTAAAATTCACTACAACATAACAAAAATTTATATTTTACACATAACCCGACTTTGGGACCCTTAGGTAAACACCGAAACCTCTAGTTCCTTGGGCAAAAATGTTCCCCTTGTAATTTTCCACAACTTTGCCTTTGGAACCGTTTCTTGTTGAAGTATAATTTATTCACTGATCATATGGTCATATAAGAATCGTACCGTTGTGATTTATTATTTCTGAATAAATCACTCTAGTCACATCATTTAAAGTAGACAGTCGCATTTTTATTTTGCTCTGCTAATTCATCAAATTCCATCAGGTTATGGGCTAAGGAACGCAAACAAAAGTCGGACACGGAACATAAATATCAGAAAGTGCATTTTGTTAATCGTGTATTCATTTAATTAAATTTGTTGATGTCGATGGTGTTAAGAAGTTGGAATATTTTTGGATAAATTTTTGTTCGTGTGAATCAGTACGAAACAAATGGTCACTTCACTACCATCAAAACGAAAATTGAATTTCATCGAAAACGACTTCTGTTTATGGATTGTGCAAATTAATAATTTTTCGAGGGCATGGCGACCGATGATTTGTCGAACAATAGATGTGTAAAGAAGCTGATGGGCAGAGAGAACTATGACACGTGGAAGATTTACGCCAAGTCATTTCTTGTTATTAAAGGACTGTGGACTTGCACTCAGGAGCAATTGGCAGCTGACGCTTCAAATAATGCTAAAGAAATCGATTTAAAAGCGTGGTCAGAGCTTAATCTGTTAGTTCATGAAAGCGTGTTATCCTACATAATTGATACGACAACAGCTTATGAGGCTTGGTAAAGTCTTCAGAATGCATTTGAAGACAGTGGCTTATGCCGTAAAATTGAATTGCTGAAACAATTAGTTCAAATAAGTTTGAACGAGTGTGAAACGGTTGAGAGTTACATCAATAAAATCACGATGACGTCACTGAAGGTCAAATGAACGGGATTAAAATTGGACGAAGAAGTGGTGGCATCATTGATGTTAGCTGGCTTACCGGACGAGTTCAAATCGTTGGTAATGGCGATCGAGAATTCTACAGCCAAATTAACGTTAGATTCAGTTAAAACTTTGCTTTTACAAGAACCGAGACTATGTAAGAAGAAAAGTTTTGATGGTGCATTGGTGGTGCAATCCAAGAAGGTGTGTGCTTCCAGCACTTTCAAGTATCGTTGCCATAAATGTGGTGAAATTGGTCACATGGCGAAAGAATGCATTGTAAAGGATGAATTGAAAAACAATGCAAATTTTGTGAAAACATATAGCACGGGGCTATGAATTGAATGCATTGTCATATGTTAAAAGAAAATTGAATTTAATGAATGGGAAGTATCACTGGACTAGTGAATTGGTTAGTTGTACAGTGATTGTTGAAAAGAATTTTTTTTTTTGTTTTGTTAAGTGAATTTACTTATGATAGTGATATTTCATTAAATGGGAGTGTTGAAGTATAATTTATTCACTGATCATATGGTCATATAAGAATCGTACCGTTGTGATTTATTATTTCTGAATAAATCACTCTAGTCACATCATTTAAAGTAGACAGTCGCATTTTTATTTTGCTCTGCTAATTCATCAAATTCCATCATTTCTGTGTACCTTGTCTGTAAGAAAATATTGATGAAAAATCACTCCCTATCGTATATTTGCGCGTAGCACGACTTACCATCACTCCAAGAACTGTACATCCCGAAAGACTCAAGCGATTTCCGAAAATGTTTACCGCTCGCTTTGAGAGATCCATATCTTTCATTTGACATCTTACTTGGTACTTTCATTGCTATACTTTCGGATCCATGGGCAAACGTTTTCGCCCGACCCTCGAAAAATCACATTTTTAGCCACATTTTCGGCTCGTTCTCCGCAACGACTCAACCGATTCTTATTTAAGTTATGTAGGTATAGGCCGTGTACTTTAGATCATTCTAATGACACCCTACTTGTACTAAACGGACAATTTTCCGATTAAATTTGAGGAAATTTTCTGCCATTTAGCAAATTTTGAGGGTTTCGGGAATATTTTCTCGTAGTGATCTCCAATTTTCTCAAATTTTGTCAAGTTAGGTAGGTCTCGACGAAACCTTTCCAAAATCTGATGGCTTGGAGATACTTTTTGATGATATTTTCGTAATATTTTTCGATTTTTCGTTTTTTTCATTAAAAATCTTCGCAAAGTATTTCACATCCTACAGCTAGTCTTTACCTTTCCCACTTGGTAGTACGCCCGTTCCTCTACTTTAATCAGGACTGCCTGAAAGGAAGTTTCAAAAGGAATGTTGAGATTGATGATGGGCAAAATCGGTCAAGAACTTTCGAAGTTACGATCGAATAAGTTGTCAAAACCTTGTTTTTTGAAGGTCGCAGAAACGTTTTCCGAACATTAGTATATATCAGAAGGGAGGAACAAACCTCAGGGGGGCGGAGAAGAAAATCTCAGGGGGGGCTCAACGTCCCCCCCCCCTAGATACGGCGCTGCCTGGACATTTTATGGAAGAAACTTTTTTGAATTTTGTGCTTTTAGTCTCAGCGAAGGCCTTAAAACTGAATCTCTACTAGGGCCCAACGTGTTTTTTCTTATCCGATTTTCAAAATCTCTTCCTGAAAGATGATCAGAAAGTTGATTACGAGAATGAATTTTAGCAAAATCGGTTGAAAACTTTCGAAATTACGGTCGAAAAAGTGGTGAAAAACGTGGTTTTTTGCAGGTTGGTGGAACTTTTTCACTTATATCAATTCGAAATTTGAACGGAAATCGCTCTTCAAGGTTTTGAATGAAAGATGTGAACATCAGAAAATCACGATGATTAAATAATGGAAATACTATTGAGTGGTTCGGGCTGTAGAGTGGTTCGGACTGTAGAGTCCTCAGTGTTGACCCAACTCACGCTACGCGACCACATACGATATTTAGTGATTTTTTGTAAATATTTCTTTAATTACGAGTTTTTTTTGCGGTTTAGATGAGAACACTTTTGTTCAAAGAAGTATGGATCAGGGGCCTCTCCAAAGTGCTCTAGGTCGGTTCTGAAATTGGCCCCAGTGCAATTTTTTGTAAATTTTGAGATTTGTTTAAGGATTTTGAGAGGTTTTTGCGATGTTCCTTCGGACGGGTTTTTTAATATTGCCCTTTCGGCAATTTCCAATCCAATTTTATGTCGACGTAATTTCACGCACTTAAGAGTTAAGACAACATTTCGAATCTTTTTGCAACATCTGTTCTGCCTGCCACATCTATTCTAATGCGTACGGGTCCCCTGCATATGTTTTATATATAAATCCGGCCTTTATTCAATTATTTGGCTTTACGCAAAGACATCTGTAATATTTTTTTCGTCGTGCTTAATCTTAAAGATTGTTCATCAAAATAACACTTTTTCTTAAAAGGAAATCATAAAAACACCTCGTCTGCGTTAACAAGTGCAGATCTAATCTATTAAATTGAGATAAAAGTGGATGATCAAAACAATCTCTGAGTCAGGGTAAAGGTAAATTAAACAAAAAAAAAAAAAAACGAAACTTAATTACCACATCATAGCAAAAGACACATAGGAAAAGGGTAGAATCGAAAATTTACGTGGGTGTAACGTTCATTCCGTACCCTCCATTCATAGCAAGCTGATGAATCAGGACATGAGCGGATGAGCCGCACTTCGTGAAAAATTTTTCTGCTTGTTGCTGTATGTGGCCCCTCATCAAATGAATCCCAGCTATGTAGTAGGACTTTCGTTGGGAATCTCCGAGTATCTCTTCATATTTTATTCTGTGCGACGTGGAATTTGTCCATGTTCGACTTACTCATATACTTATAATTGTCTTGTAGATTATCAGTTCGTTTGGAGTAGACAGTTCAGATCTGTGTTGTATCAGTGGATATATCGCCTTGAAGCAATTAATGGCTTTTGTTGTACGTGATTCCGTATGGATCAAGCACCTATTTCACATATTGTCCATAAAACAGCTAAGGGCGCCTCGAGTTTCAACTGTTCCGTCGGTGACAAAACATTAAAGGCCGGACAACATAAAATGAACTTCCATGGCCATTCATTTGGTCCGCCTAACTAAATGCAGAAATGATTAATTCACAAAAAACTATGTTTCCCCATACAACTTTAATGTTTTGTCACCGACCGAACAGTTGAAACTCAAGGCGCCCTCAGCTGTTTTGTGGCCAATATGTGAAATAGGCTCTTGATCCATAGGCATTGGGCTGACCCTTGTGGCAAGCCCGATGGCAATAATGGTAACTAGGCAATTAGATAATAAGCCAAAATTATTGAAAATTGCAATACATGCATTTTTCGACGATTCAGCCCAGAACGGGAGCACTTCTTCAACTAAATCCCTGTCAGTAGTGGTCGTAATGGGGGCAATGAGGTGTGAAACGAAGAAAATGACAACTGACTTGGGAAAATCGGTTGTGTGGTTCAGCTGCGAGACTCAGTCAAAGTGGTCAAAAAAAGCAACGCTGCCCGAAAAAAAATCAAATACAAGAGGAAATTTCGAAAAAAAAACTTCTAAAAAGAAGGCATTGCTAACACTCCAATCCAATCTAATGGCGCTGGCAGCGGTGGGGAGTGCCGAAGACACTCGCCGAGAGTGCAGTAGACCGCACGAAGATTTTCGAATTTTTTTTTATCAATTTGGCATTCGTCAGGGCTATAATTCTCCGGGTGATTATTTAGAAAAAGGTGTTTACTCCGGGCGATAATTCCCCGATGGATAATATACGTGGCCGACCAACAATCATTATTTCAAAAGACTTCACTGTTAAGAAAAAGAAGTTGCTAACACTCCCCTATTCAATCTAATGGCGCTGCCAGCGGAGGTGAGTTTAATCAATTTTCCATTCGTCCGGGTGATAATTCCTAAAATTTTTACTCCGGGCGATTATTCCCCGATGGATAATATACGTGGTCGACCAACAACCATTATCTCAAAAGTTGTTACTGCTAAAAAGAAGACGTTACTAACACTCCCCTATCCAATGTGTATTAGTGGGAATGAACGATTCAAAATTAGTTTGTTAATTATTTAAGTCAGTCCTGTGTCCTCCCGCGAAAATGATGACTTTAGAAGAAGTCGCGGCGCGAAAATTATATATACTTCTTCTAAAGTCATCATTTTCGCGGGCGGACGCCAGTTCTTATAGGGCTGCGGGAGGATAGTTTCTCCTCTATAGGGCTGGCTAATCACCCGCGCGGGCGGATAGTTTCTACCCTATAGGGCTAGCTAATCGCCCGCGCGGGCGGATAGTCTCTCCCCCATAGAACTCACTAATCGCCCGCGCGGGCGAATAGCATCAGCCTTTCTTAAATGTGCCATGCACACTGAAACTAAAATTATATTAGAAAATTAATTGTATATTGTAGCAATAAATCAAATCAAATCAAAAAACATATGCAAGGACCCGTACGTAAAGCCTTCACGTCGTGCGGAAAGCCTTCAGTTGCGAAAACCATCGATGTACCAAACTCTTACTATTATCGTAAATATATGGCACATCAGAATGCATAGTCAAGTTCTTTTAGAACTATCAGAATTTAAACGACTCTTAGAAATTACCCAAAGTAATGTCGAAAGCTCTCCCGAAGTACATTTTCTGAACTCTGACACCAATCACGCGTTGTCTAATGTTCTTATCCCTCTGAGTTCTAGAAGTGGCTGAATCTCGGGATTGGGACTTTTCTGGGGAAAACCCTGAAAGTCGTGTTCGCTAAAATTTAATTCTCTACAACTTTGTCATTGGAAGAAACTTTCCATCTGTCATAGTTCTTGAGATATGACTCATCCCTCCCAACTCTAGAAGTGGGTAGATCTCAGGATCGGGACGCTTCTGAGGAAAACCCTGAAACACGTGTTGCTAAAATTTAGTTCTCTACAGCTTTGTTCCAAAAAGCAGTTTTCTAACTGCCTTAATTCTAGAGATATCTGAGAAAAAGTCTCACCTACCCCCAAAAAATTATGTTTTTGGACACCTTTTCGACCATATTTCCGAAACTACCCGATCGAGTTTGCTCATCTTTGAACTTGAACCAGGGGACATATGTATGTACCTTTCAGCGAAAAAAAGTTCAGGGTGATCGATGCAGCCTTTCGAAAAAGAGTGGAGACGGACAATTTTTTAAATATTGGATGTGTGGGAGCCCTGAATTTGTAGTAAACGTATAGGACCTTCGTACTTCGTACGGGTCCAAAAAAATGTGTCACAAAAAAACTCTTTAAAGGTCACTGAACTCGACTTCGCCTTGGATCAAAGAATTTCACGAGAAAAATTTTCTTCAATACAATACTTTTCTTTCCTAGCGACGTGAATAGCTAATAAAAATTAATCGAAAAAATTTGAAAATTTACCCGCCAAAATAATTGAAATGGAAAGAGAGTTCATTGGTGGAACACAGTTCATCAAACGGTTTCGTTAGTTTCACCCGTTCCACTTTTTACCCCTACATTTTTTTGACAACAACAAACTGTCATCAAGCGATACAAAGTGCGGTGTTTCGTAAATTATTTTAATTTTCAAACAAAACAATTGAAAACTCAACTTTAGAGATTGATATGGGTTCTAAAAAACATAAAAAGCATAAATCCGAACGGCGCGACAAATATGAAGGTAGACATTTGTTTGAGTGAAGCCTCAAACTGTAAATTGTAATTTGTATGACGTTGGCGTCACTAACTTTTCGAATTTTTATTGGTTTTTAGAACGTCAATTCAGTTTGGAGCGTCCACCTAGCCTAAAACTCATTTTAAAAGTAGCAGGCAGTAGTTCGACACCTGAACATGTTGAACAAAGCAGCGATTATGGAGCACCTGCCGATAGTGTGGACTATGGTGTGGAATATTTTGAAAAACACAAGAAATCTAAGAAGAAGAAGAAGAAAAAAGACCGTGAGAAGAGGCATAAACATCACAAGGAAAAACGACGTCGTGAAGATTCAAGTCAAGAGGAAAGTGTTTGTGACGATAATTTACAAGAAAGTATATTACGTTATGCCGGCATCACAACTTGCCACAGCTTATCCAATTCACCAGCAACAAAACCAATAATTCCGTTGAAGAAATTGTCACCAACACCTGAACCAGATCCAGAGGTATTTCCAACTGCTCCGGAAATTTTAATTCCTGAGAAAAGTCCAAATGTTCATAGTCAAAAGTTTATGGAAACGCATTCATTGAAATCACCAGCTAGTGACTCAAGTGGCAGAGAGCCGCGGTCTTGTGTGTTGAAGTTGAAGCAAAGTAAATCTCCGCTGTCGAAGCTTTTAGATCACTTATTGCGAGCGTTGGAAAAGAAAGATCCTCATCAGTTTTTCGCCTGGCCGGTGACAGACGAAATAGCTCCTGGCTATTCGTCGATAATTTCAGATCCCATGGACTTTCTATCGATTCGGCAGAAAGTTGAAGAGAATGAATACACCACTTTGCAAGAGTTTGCTGACGATTTTCGATTGATGTGTGAAAATGCAATCAAATACAATCACGTGGACACCGTCTATCATAAAGCGGCGAAAAGACTTCTTCATGTTGGTCTAAAAATGCTACAGCCGGACCAATTAATGCGAAGCTTACGATCGTTGATTATGTACATGAAAGAGCTGACGCCTAAGGAGCTGGGTTTCGATTTAACGCAGACCGAGCAACATGATGATTTGCATGTTGGGGACTCAGCTGATGAAGGTAAGAAATCTAATCTTCCAAACGTACTGAAGGGGAAGGGATCAACTTCAAATAGTCTGCGAAACAGATTGCACATACGAAGAAAGAAAAATATATTTATTCATCTAAATATTTGACGTTTAAAACGTCATTTTGACAGTTCGAACAGACTGCTTTTTGATCCCAACCAGGGGCATGACAGTCTTTTGTTTCGATATTTACAAGTAATGCTCAACGTGAAGTTGGCTGCAGTTGCAACCGAAGCTAAATTGGCTAAATTTTACTTTAGTTCACAAACTTGGATTCAGTTTTTTAGGTTGGAAAAGGTGGGGGACGGTCACCAGATGAAAATACAACAAAAATTAGGCTGCGGAAAGCCAAGCTCCCAGTCGTTGAACAAAAATATTTTTGGAAAATTTTTAGTTTATGGCACTTATTTAGTTAAGGGAGGGGGAGTGTTTGGGAGTGACACATTACACAAATATTCAATCGGTAGGTGGCGATCGGGCTCCGTTTGGGAGCTACAGTGGTTAAAAGTTCAAAATTTCATATGTTGCGAAGCTTCATAATGACAATAAAATAGTGTTGGAGGGGTAGAAAGGGGATGCATGGAAATCATAGTGTAGACTAGTCAAATTAATTTGAAATTGATTCCTTTTTTTCGGCTTGTGTAGTAGTTTTCCTGGTAGATAATGGAGTCCAGATCAACGTTTGGGAAGATAATTTTTCGAAAAAATTTGATTTCGGTGGGTGACGGACGACTTTTGTTCTTCTATTCTAAAGCGGTGGTTAGAAAGAGACCAATTATATCTGTCTTTTTCTCACCAATATATAAGAATAAAAGTCGTTCGTCACCCACCCAAATTCAAATTTTTTCGAAAAATGATCTTCCCAAACATTGATCTAGGCTCGATTATCTACAAGAAAAACAACTAGACAAGCCGAAAAAAGGAAATCAATCTGAAATGATTTTGGCTGTAGACTAATATGCACTCGTGACGCAATTAGGCGCTTGACCTACGTAAACATCCGCACTTATCCAGATGACATGAAAATAGTCTGGGAGCGGTAAAAAAATTGTAAGGATGAATGGAAACCATATTCTCGACTTCAATATGTGTCCGGCAGGTGGCGCTAATAACACAATAGAACTTAACCAAAGACCCGTACGTATCAGAATAGATGTAACAAACAGAATATATGTGGCAAATAGAACAAATCTTGCAAAAAGACTCGAACGTATCTTAATATAGTAATAAGCAAATAACGCAACGTTTTATGTTCTTTTATAAATATAAGAATTTCAAAGATCCATAGAAATTACCAAAGGTAATGTCAAATACCTTCTACCTCTTACAGTTCTAGAGATATGGGTCATCCCTCCCAATTCTAGAAGTTGTCATATCCCAGGATTGTGGCATTTTTACCTAAAACCCTGAAACACGTGTACCCTAAAATTTCATTCTCTACAACTTTGACAGTGAATCTCCATATTGCATAGTCAAGGAAATAAACACGAAAAACTCAATTTCGTCGATTCCATCGGTCCCGGTGCTCCGACCCCTGACCCGATTCCCACAATACATTTTTCCCAGTTTTGTGACATCAAATGCTTTCATTTGACACCAAAACGAGGAATTTCCGTGCGATACTTGCTGAGATATTTGCGAAAAAGCTTCACTGACCCTCGAAAAACCATGTTTTTGGTCACTTCCTCGACCATATCCCCAGAATTGGCTTTGCTCATCTTCGAAGTTAAATCATGGGAGGCATGTATCTTTCAGGGAAAAAAAGTTTAGGGTGATAGGTTGAACCGTTTGGAAAAAAAGTGGAGAGGGACGGACGGACAGACCGACATTTTTGTTATTGTTGATTCGTCATATTTAGACGATAATAAATGCATTCCCCCAACTGCCACCTCGATCTACCCCATGTAACATTAAAATTGTTTGTAGTAAACGTATAGGACCTTCGTACTTCGTACGGGTCCAAAGATGGTTAATGGAATTAGGGAATTTGCGCTTTAATGAAATGCCGCAGAAACTTGGTGGATAACAAAACTATGAACTTTTTTTTACCAAATGTCACAAAAACTACGTGGTAAAAAAAATTAGAGAGCATTTCCTTTTACGAAAATCAGTCTCTATTATACTGCGACTATTCGCACATTCTGAGAATAGTCTCCATCTATCTTGTCATTTTATGAAGCTTCGGAACATACGAAATTTTTAACCGCTATAACTCCCAAACGGAGCACGAGCGCCACCTACCAATTACATGTTTTTGATCTGGGGTAGAACTCCTTCCAATCCCTCCCCCTTACTCCCTCCCTTTCAACTAGGTGGTTCCCACAAACTGACATTTTTCCAAAAAATTTTTTGTTCGACGGCTGGGAGCTTGGTGAAGGCTATCCGCGGCCTAATTTTTGTTGTATTTTTATCTGGTGACCTTCCTCAAACTTTTCCAACCTAAAAAAATTGAATTCGAGCTTGTGGCCTTTAGTAAAATTTTGACGCTAATTTAATTACAAAAAAATCAGCTGATTTCATTCATCAATTTACCAAAATCAGCTGACTTCATTGAAAAGTTCAAAAATCAGCTGATTTTCTCACAATGAAGTTTACCTTTGGTTGCAACTTCAGCCAACTTCACGTTGAGTATTACTTGTAAAGACCGAAACAAAAGATTGTCATGCCCCTGGTTGGGATCAAAAAGCAGTTTGTTCTAACTGTCAAAATGACGTTTTAAACGTCAAATATTTAGATGAATAAATTGATTTGGACCCGTACGAAGCACGAGTCTCATGCGTTTACCACTTCGTTTGTAGCCAGTCGATTCGAGGGGGAGTAGGGTGGAGCATTGATCATGGTCCTTAGATGCCAAATTAACAAAAAAATTTTGTCCGTCCGTTTGTAAACTCGATAACTCGAGTAAAACATAACCGATTTTCAAAATCATTTTTCCCCTTTAATGGGCATTTTTTCCCGAAGAGCCTAAGTGGTTCTTGGTCTTTGGTACATACGTAAATCTTCGCCGATTTTCAGAAATTTTTGCTTGTTTGAACGGTCTAGGCATGCCCGACAATTTAAGAAAGATCATTTTTTGATTTCGAGTCGTTGGACTCAGCAACGGCCCTAGAACTGAGTCTCTTCAAGTGCCAAACATTTTTTTTTCTACATACATCGGGTAAATCTTATTCGATTTTCAAAATCATTTTTTTCCTGGAAGATAATTCAATAAATGATAACGAATTTGAATTAAGGCGAAATCGGTTAAGAACTTTCGAAGTTATGGTCGAAAAAGTAGTCCAAAAAAGTGGTTTTTTCGAAAGTCGGTGAAACTTTTCGTCTCTGCGAAACTAGAGCGGAAATCGCTCTTGAAGATATGGACATCAGAAAAACACGGAAATTACATTAGTGTAATCGCTGCGCGACCCTAAACGATATTTAGTGGTTTTTGTGAATATTTCTTTAATGATGAGGTTTTTCGTTCAGTGTTGTAGAGGAAAAAGTAGCGAATATTTTTATCCATGGAAGTATGGGTCAGAGGCCTCTCCCAAGTGCTCCAGGTCGATTCGAAGATCAGCTGTAACAAAATTTTTTTTTGTAATTTAAACTTTTGGGTTTTTTTATGGATATAGAGAGGTTTTTCGCCGTTGCTTCGGACGGGTTTTTCCATATTGTCATAATTTCATACACTTAAGAGTCAAGGCAATATTTACTTAGATATGTTCGAGTCTTTTTGTGAGATCTGTTTTCTGTGCCACATCTATTCTGATGCGTACGCATCCCTTGCACATGTTTTTCCTTCATCTTACATTTTTTTATGATATAATATTAACACAAAAATTTCGGACCTTTTCCCTAACTGCCCGTTTGCTTTATAGCGTTGACGTTTAAAACGTCATTGTGACAGTTGAAATAGACGTTTGGTCCCAACAAACTCAGTTTCAAGTCATCGGAGAAAGATCAGTGTTACAAAAACTTAATGAATCTCCGTACAAGGCAAATCCCATTTTTCAGTGAGTTCTATTTCTCGCCTCCCGGTGAGTTCGACAATCCTTTAATCGGTTAGTCCGGCTTCTCGCTTATAGGAATAGGGTTTCGAAGGAGCAGGAAATCGCTAAAAATTTTTGGGTAATTTAGATATAAGTTCACGCTCCGCACAATGGCCTCGGGGTTTCTAGATTTCTCAGTTCAGGCCGACCATTTCTGATCGATGCACACAGATCAATGGACCTTTTGTGCTACCCAGTCATCATAAAGATCTTTTAAGAAGTCCCGCTAAGGACCTCTCCTCTACACGAAAACCCTCGCCGGCCTTGTACAAGAACCAGCAATCGATTGGACACCTCTTGAACAGTTGCACACCTGTCATATGACACGAGCTTCTACTTCACGTTCATATGCAATCAGTTGCTACCCTATTCAAGTAACTAGTCCTCGCCACAAGGCTGGTGGCGAGTCCAGTCCAGGTCTAACCTCACACCATAAACCGCAAAGCTTTCCCGCTCGGGTCTCGACTTACACAGAACGAAGCCACGTGTCACCACTACTCTACGGCCTGCTATCACTACTCTACCCGTCGACCATAGCCACCCTGTAGCCCAAAGATGTGCGTACATGGGAATAGTGCCTACTAGCCCAAGCTGGGCTGGGGACTGCTATGTAGCCCAAAGAATTTTCACTAATTGGCATAACTTCGCTAGCGAGCCATAACTGCGGCAAAAACCTTCATTCCACAAACCGAGCTGAGGGATGACCCAGCGGGTGACACAAGCCAAACAAAGTATCAAAGCAACAACATAGCCTCTGAGCCGGACGACAACTAGGAAAAGTACCAGTTCACCCGTGCAACTGCTTACACGAAATCCGAAATCGATACTAATTCGCCCGATTCACCACGTGCAAGACATAGTTCAAAGCAAATTCGACTGATTTACTTCGGAGCATATTTGACAGTAAAACACTGCTATTGTATGCATGCCCTGCCCATTGAAAACAATCGACGAGCAACTTATTCATGCAAAACTGAAATGATTTGATGTTAGTTTCCAAATTACTTCAGCGCTTCGAAACATACCATGAAGCGGTAGTTTGACTCCTGAACTTGAGTTATTGGCGGTTATTGATGCGGTTCGATCATTTCACTTCAGATTCACGAGAATAAATCACTATTTTTAGCACAAAACAAAAATTTCGACAATAGCACAAAACACTGAACACTTTGGCAATACAAAATTAAATATTCCGGCCAAGCTCCGAATTATTCATCGTCATGGCCTCGGGCTTTTCAGCGTTTTCTGCTTGACTACTCTACAGTGAAATTAAAATTTGAAGCTGGCTCTCGATCCTATCCCATTTAGTCGATTTATTCAGAAGTTCTAATTTTCACTGTTGATCCACATTCAGGTATGTCAACTGGTGCGGAAGAAGTAAATGCTGCTCAATTAGAAGAAGACGAGAAGAAGAGAAACATTCGGTAAGCGAATTTCTATATATTTTATTGAGAAATTGTTCCCCAAGCAGATGGTTATCGGATTGAAAACGATTTTATTGACAGAGAAGAAATAATTTACGTGAAACAATTGATTTTAGGGAAGCAAATAATCCACAAAGTCGATTCGAACCATTCGTTGATGATTTAACTGCTGAAGAAGTTTTGGCTCAAGTTCAAAGTGCTTCTAAGCAGGCACGTGATCGTGTTACTACAAAAAATGCAGCGAAAATGGGATTTCTGCGCCAAAATAAGGACGGAACAACGTCAATGAAGATACTCGTCGCAACGGAAAATGATCTACCGGAACGCGTTATTTCACTTGGCGCATTTACCGGTAAATTGCAACAAGGCACCGGGCAATTGCAGGTAAATATTTCAGTCCACAAAGTCGTAGGTTCATTAGGCTTTCTCCGAAGCAATAATGTAAGAAACCATTCCAAACCCTCAAAAGCCCCTAAAATTTTCAAAAAAATCCAAAAAACTAAAAAAAAATTCAGAAAAAAATTCGAGTAAAAAAAAGTTTTGTGCTACGGCTGATCTTAGGAGTGATCTGGAGGCCAAATGAGATCTCGCGAACCCATACATTCTTGGACAAAAAGTTCCTCTTTATTAAGTAGCGATATCTACTTTATGTTTTCACCCTTCATTTCCGTCCGTCTGTGCACTGCACCTCACCGCACGTAGCTGCACCTCACCGCACCTAGCTGCACCTCACCGCACCTAGCTGCACCTCACCGCACCTAGCTGCACCTCACCGCACCTAGCTGCACCTCACCGCACCTAGCTGCACCTCTCCGCACCTAGCTGCACCTCTCCGTACCTAGCTGCACCTCTCCGTACCTAGCTGCACCTCTCCGCACCTAGCTGCACCTCTCCGCACCTAGCTGCACCTCTCCGCACCTAGCTGCACCTCTCCGCACCTAGCTGCACCTAGCTGCGCCTTTCCGCACCTAGCTGCACCTCACCTCGCGTAGCGCGAAATAGTCCCACACTATGGACCCTACAGTCCGAACCACACAACCGATTTTCAGCAAATTTTGTTTAGTGTTCTCCTGAGTTTAATATCTTTGATGAGCGATTTCCTAGCCAATTTCACATAGATATAAGCCGAAAAGCTTCACCGACCTTCTACGTTCTTGAACACTTTTTTACTCAGACTCGTAACAGTCTTCTGTGTTGAACTTTGTAAGTTATATTCAAGAGGAAGTTGGCTGCAGTTGTGACCGGGGCTAACTTCATTGCAAGAAAATCAACTAATTTTTGAACTTCTCAATGAATTCGGCTGATTTTTGGTAAATTACTTGTAAAGATCAAAACATAAGGCTGTCACACCCATGGGCATGACAGTGTTTTATTTCTATCAGGACGTGAGAGTATTTTGTTTTGATTTTTTTTAAGGGATACTCAACGTGAATTTAGCTCCATTCAACTGAACTTTTCAATGAAGATTTTGGTAAATTGATGAATGAAATCAGCAGATTTTTTGCAATGAAGAGACAGATGCGAAATTTTCGAGGGGTGACGTACTTCTGCGGTTTATGGAATATATGGAATAAATGGGAATAAATGGAATAAATGATAATTTTTTCAAATTCGTCAAAACCTCAAATAGACTTGTTTTTGATGGCAACGCATACAACAAACCATACTAATGTGTCAAAAAGTGAAAAAACCCACTTTTGAAAACTTAAATGAATTTTTGTTGAAAAATGGAATAATTGGAATAAATAAATTTATTCCATTTATTCCCAAAAAAAAAAAAATTATCTCAAGATGGTTTAAATGCTTTATAATTTGTCCAAACCTTTTTTTGAACTTATTTGTCTAACTTGTGATGTCTTTGGTTCAGATATTTCGCAAAAACAAAAATAAAATTTTGGGAATAAATGGAATAAATGGATCAAAAGAATAAATGGAATAAATGAAGTGCGCCACCCCTCGGAAATTTTTCTAATACGGCAACACGAAATTTGGATTCATAACTGTCGATTTATGAATGAAATTCGCAGGGTTGCCTTATTCGAAAAATTTCGCATCTGTCACTTTCGCATTGCTATGTAAATCTACAGTTACCTTCGGCCGCAACTGCAACCAACTTCAAGTTGAATTATATTTGTAAAGATTGAAACAAAAGACTGTCCAGCCCCTGCCGTAACTTCGAAAGTTTTTGACTGATTTTGATGAAATTGGATCTCACATCCCACAACCATTTTTGCGGCTGTTCATAAATAACGTCGACGTTTTTATAAAATGTTTACCCTCCCGTCCTCCGTCGTTTCTCATATTTTTGCAGAACCCCTCCATCTTTAAATTACGTCCAATGAAGAAAAGGCAGAAATTTCTTTTTTTAATTTTATTTAAATTCAAGGGTTTGTTAGATGGTCCTGCACAGAAATGACTGGAAAGAAAGTATTTCTCTCTATTATTCTTTCCACACTAGTTCATCTCCATTTTTGGCGTGTTCGCTTTGTCCCGATTTTCGAAATTTGCGACGCCGTCCGATTCTTTTCCTCTTCCTCTTCATCGCTCTTGGACTAACTTCGCCGAACCACCTCCCCCATCGCTTTTTTGATGTATACGTCCTCCTTTTCAGTTATTTTTAACACTTAAAAAAGCGTTTATACCGAGTGGATATTCACTTCATTGTTTTTCGGTACAGGTTGATGGAATTTTTGGAATTAAAATTGACTTTTTGGAATTCAAATGGAATTTCTGGAATTATTGGAATTTTAGTGGAATTTCGATGGAATTTTTGGAATTTCCGGAATTTCTGAACTCCGGAATTTTGGAATTTCGACGGAATTTTTGAAATTTTTGGAACTTCTCTGGAGTTTCTGTGGATTTTTTGGAATTTCTGGAATTTTCGAATTTGGAATTCCTGAATTTCGAAAATTTTGTAGAATTTTTGGAATTTTGATGAAAATTTTGGAATTTCTGAACTCCGGAATTTTGGAATTTCGACGGAATTTTTGAAGTTTTTGGAACTTCTCTGGAATTTCTGTGGATTTTTGGAATTTTCGAATTTGGAATTTCAAATTCTTGAATTTCGAAAATTTTGTGGAATTTTTTGAACTTCGTGGAATTTTTGGAATTTCGATGGAATTTTGGAGTTTTTGGAATTTCCGGAATTTCTGAACTCCGGAAAATTGGAATTTCGACGGAATTTTTGAAATTTGTGGAACTTCTGTGGATTTTTTGGAATTTCTGGAATTTTCGAATTTGGAATTCCTGAATTTTGAAAATTTTGTGGAATTTTTGGAATTTTGATGAAAATGGTTTGGAATTTCCGAGCTCCGCAAATTTTGGAACTCGAACGAATTTTTGAAATTTGGGAACTTCGCTGGCATCTTTTGGCTATTTTGTGGATTTTTTGGAATTTCTTGAATTTCTGGAATTTTCGAATTTTAAATTTGGAATTCCTGAATTAGGGAAATTTTGTGGAATTTTTGGAATTTCGATGAAAATTTTGGAATTTCGATGGAATTTTTGGAGATTTTGGAATTTCCTGAATTTCTGAACTCCGGAAAATTGGAATTTCGACGGAATTTTTGAAATTTGTGGAACTTCTCTGGAATTTCTGTGGATTTTTTATAATTTCTGGAATTTTTGAGTTTGGATTTCTTGAATTTCGAAAATTTTGTGGAATTTTTGGAATTTCGATGAAAATTTTGGATTTTCCGAACTCCAGA
Organism: Pseudolycoriella hygida; assembly: GCA_029228625.1. Classification (NCBI taxonomy): domain Eukaryota; kingdom Metazoa; phylum Arthropoda; class Insecta; order Diptera; family Sciaridae; genus Pseudolycoriella; species Pseudolycoriella hygida. The sequence goes on along the minus strand of CM055403.1, from coordinate 159,186,046 downwards.
ATTTTGGAATTTCCGAACTCCGGAATTTTGGAACTTCGACGGAATTTTTGAAATTTTTGGAACTTCTCTGGAATTTCTGTGGATTTTTTATAATTTCTGGAATTTTCGAATTTGGAATTCCTGAATTTCGAAAATTTTGTGGAATTTTTGGAATTTCGATGAAAATTTTGGAATATCCGAACTTCGGAATTTTGGAACTTCGACGGAATTTTTGAAATTTTTGGAACTTCTCTGGAATTTTTGGAATTTCTGTGGAGTTTTTGGAATTTCTTGAATTCCTGAATTTCGGAAATTTCGATGAAAATTTTGGAATTTCGATCGAATTTTCGGAATTTCTTGGAATTCTTGGAATTTTTGTGGAATTTTTTGAATCTTTTTATGGAATTGGAATTTTCGGTACAAATTTTTGACCACGGTTTATATATAAGAATGTCACAGGTATAATCGCCTTGAAAAAAGTGTCTCGTCACCACTTCTGTCGTAAAGTCCCAATGACGAAGGCTGTCACAGTAAATTCATCTAATTGTCTTATTCATATAGTCGGTTTATTGCAGGGTTTCCGAGAAGATCGTCGAAACACCGCCAAAACTATAAAGCCAATTGACTACGGAAATTATAGTTCTTTTGCGCCCACATATGATTCCCGATTTGCGAATTTATGCAAAGAAGAGTCGGAATTAGTTTTGAATACTTACGCTGATGAAACAGGCATCGAGTACGCCGGCAGCATTATGGATTTCAGTCAGGATAGCAGCTATGCCAGCTCGTTAGCTAACCACCTATTGGATGTACTAACAGGCGGTGAACACCGAAAAACGATCGGTACATTGAACGAAAACCAGCGCCAAAGATGCGAACAGCAGGAGATCGAGCAAACATTTCCGCACATACCGGACGATGATGTTAAAAAATATGAAAACGTTCAAATCGATTTCAATCATCTTCGCTCGCTGTCAGAACTTGGTGTTGACGTTTCATTCCTCAACAATCTTGAACAGAATCACAAAACGATTGAATTACACAAGAAGCTGCAAGAGCAATTGCTGACTAATTCCAATTTGATCGAGCGCCTTCAGCAAGTGCAAACTGAACGATTGTCGCAACCGTTGCCGCAGCATTTAGCACACGTTGCACGACCGAATGTTGATGAAATTCAATTGGCCGCTGAAATAACCGCAAATTTAACGGAAATGGCCAAACAATTGCCTCCCGAAACTATTGTTGCAAAACAGAGTTTGCGTAAGGCAATGGGACTAAGCGACAGTAAGTCTGCCATTTCGTGTAGGAGTAGGGCGCTTTTTTAACGTTTGTACTTTATTTACAGTTGGTCTCGAACCGGCAAGACTTAACGTACCGTCAATGATAACAAACCAACTTAGCATGATGCATAAAGGTTCGTATTTTTCTTTACTAGCAGAAAAAGAAATGGAGGCCAACGATTTTCTTTCGTAGACATTGACCACACGCCCGTCCCTATGGACCTGGAACCCGAAGGTGATGTACGGTCTGTACCCGATTTAGAGAAAGAACTACGCGAATTACTTGAACATGGATCCACACTGCAACCCAATGATGATGGTATTGAACATATGCTGTTAGCATAGAAAGTCTACATTTTATTATTAGAAAGGAATTGTCATTTTTTTCTGCAACACTTTCCTTTCACGTGAATATATTAATATTTTTGACGAAGTTTCGTAACATTGATTATTAATAATTCTACCAGAAGAGAAACTATTTTTTTTTCATCTAATTACAAATAATCTCACAAACTAGCACCCGGAATATTAAACGTTGAAGTACTGGATTGGAATGTGAAGTTTTTCAAAATCCCTTTTAAGTTGGAGTGGCTACGGCAATATTAAAGACAAAGCGAGCTGGACTGTAATGTTGAAGTAAAATAACTGATAGACATTTTTCAGAATTCACAAATCTAGATTCCATGAAACGAAATCAAATGAACAAACATAACCAAAGACCCGTACGTATCAGAATAGATGTGGCAAAGAGACTCGAACGTACCTAAATATACAAATAAGCAAACAATCCAACGTATTCTGTTCTTTTATAACTGTAAGAATTTCAAAGATCCATAGAAATTACCCAAGGTAATGTCAAAGGCCCTACCGAAGTACGTCTCAGACCATTCAAATCTAGAAAAGCTTATATCCAAGTACTAACTCATTTTTCCCTAAAACCCTGGGACACGTGTTCTCTAAAATTTTATTCTCTATAACTTCGCCTTTGGAACCAACTTTCTACCTCTCATAGTTCTGGAGATTCGGGTCATCCTGCCCAATTATGGAAGAGGCCATATACCAGTATGTCAAGCACCACGACTCCGAACCATACGTAACCACCGGTCTGATCACAGATTTGTACATTGCGCATTTTGAATTTCGGCTTACTGACTTGGACTTTAAGATTTTCAGAAGGCCGTAATCCCAGTCCGGTTGCCCAGAATTACTCGTCTCTTAATTTCGTCCGCGATGTCGTTATTAGTGTTCAGTTCCGATCCAAGGTATACGAATTTGTTGACCATTTTGAATGTGTGTGTGTCGATCGTTACGGTTTCCTCCTGGTGTTGATTCGAAGTCGGGATGATCATGTATTTCGTTTTATCGTCATTAACTTTCAACCCAAGGTCGGTACCTTTCCTCTCCAAGGCCATAAACTTGTCTTTAACAACATTCATTTTCCGTCCAAGTATGTCCAGGTCGTCTGCGAAACCTAGCAACTGACTGGAGTTGGCAAAAATTGTGCCGCTGGAGTCTATGTCCATGGTGCGCACAGCTGCTTCAAGGGTCAGGTTAAAAAGCAGCGTCGCGAGAGGATCTTCCTGACGTAGGCCTTCCTCTATGTCGAAAATCTCTGACAGTTGATTACGGATCCTTACTCGGCTATTAGC